>JAGSMP010000170.1:4294209-4954637 GCA_029286625.1 Parnassius orleans
CAGACACTTCAATATTTTTTATTTGTATAGATTTGCAAGAATATCTTCTATTAAATAATTTTATTGCTAAAATTAAGTTGTGTTTTTCTTTTGTTTTGCAAATATCTTCTTTTATAATAAATTAAATTATTATTATTAATACCTATACATACTAATATTATAAATGCGAAAGTGTGTTTGTTTGTTTGTTTGTCCTTCTTTCACGTCGCAACAGAGCGTCGGCAGGGCATGATTTTTTGTATGGGGATAGTTCGGTGGCTGTAGAGTGACATAGGCTACTTTTTTCCGCGGAAAAACATATCATTCCGTGGGAAAATCGAATATGTTGCAAAATTAAATTCAGCTAGGTGGCGCCACCGTGATTCTACAAGACGGACGACGGTACGATGGACGAACACAGAAGGTCAGAATATCTGGATTATTATGTCTTTTACCAAAATTAAGATAAAAATGTATGGATCTGTATTTTCCACGCAGGACCGGGAAGAGCGATAAAAACATAAAATTCACCAGCTGATTTTCTTCAAACGTTTTGGTGCATCGTAATTCACAGAATAGGCGATAACCTCGCAGACGATATTAAGTAATCCGTTGATGCTCTGCCTACCCCGCAAGGGTTACATGCGTGATTATAAGTATGGATCAGAAATACTATCACCACCTGTCACGCTTTCACCCTTAACTATTACTTAACAACGGTAGAAACAGTTCTTAGTAAGCCTTATTAATAAGCCTTAGTAATATTTATTGAACGGAAATGAATACAGTTCTTATATGTGGTTATGAATGAATCGGTATTACAATAAGAAAAATTGTGCAAAATTATAAGAAAAATATTTTTTTGATTTATTGCAGAGGACAAGAGGGTTATCATTTTCAAATTCTACTCATTAACCCGGTCACAAAGGAGCCTACTCTGAACAAAGAAGTATCATGTATGGATTTTTATGCGTATCATATGATGTTGCGAGAAAATGATTTTAACCTCTTAGCCCGGTGTAGACAATTATTTCATCAATTTTTGGTAGACATGTGAAGGTAGAAAGTGAATGTCTCAGTTATATATCTTTAAATCAAAAAAAGCTGCGCGTTGAGAATTATATACATTTACAAGATGCAGTTTCTAGCGACGCCAATCTAAACCCCAGAGATTTAGGTAAAATGGTAATTCTGCCCTCATCATTCGTTAACAGTCCCCGCTACCTACATGAGTACACACAAGACGCATTCGCCTATGTACGAACTTACGGAAGACCTGATCTTTTGTTACTTTTACTTGCAATCCCACATGGAAAGAAATAACCGAGGAGCTAATGCGG
This sequence comes from Parnassius orleans, assembly GCA_029286625.1. NCBI lineage: Eukaryota > Metazoa > Arthropoda > Insecta > Lepidoptera > Papilionidae > Parnassius > Parnassius orleans. The sequence goes on from JAGSMP010000170.1 coordinate 4,295,529, forward strand.
GCCAAAAAGTACTGACAGACACGATTTAGTTGCTAGAGTATTTAGATTAAAAGTACAAAATTAATGTATGTATTTAACAAAGGAAAATTTTCGGAGAGGTGCAGTGCTTCATGTATTCAATTGAATGGAAAGAGGATTACCGCATGCCTACATTCTAATATGGCTTAAAGAGGAGTTGCGGCCCAGCCAAATAGACGACATTATAAGCGGCGAGATTCCGGATCCTGAGCAAGATAAAAAATTGTATGATACCATCGTCCGAAATATAATTCACGGTCCATGTGGAGCACGAAATTCAATATCGCCATGTATGAAAGAAGGAAAATGTACAAGGAAATTCCCTAAACAGCTATTAAAAGAAACAGTGCACAATGACAATGGCTACCCTTTATACAGACGCAGAGCTCCCGAAGATGGTGGCAGGAAAGTTACAATCAAATCTCGCTCTGGAGCGTTCGAAACTTTAGATAACAGCTGGATTGTCTCGTATTCGCCCATTCTATGTAAAATGTTTAATGCCCAAATTAATATAGAAGCATGTAGCTCTGTCCGCGCAATCGAGTATATCTGTAAGTACATAAATAAAGGAAGCGACCAAGCAATATTTAATCTCAGGAGTGAAGGTGAGGCAAATCCCGTTAATGAAGTACAGACCTTTCAAGCAGGGCGTTATGTCAACAGTAACGAGGCAGCGTGGCGTCTCCTTGGCTTCCTTTACACGAAAGGCACCCAACAGTTACTCACCTTGCTGTGCACTTAGAAAATGGAGAGTGTATATTTCACCGAAAGAAATTTCCAAGAAAGAATTGCATCACCGCCAAAACTACACTAACAGCCTTCTTTCAACTTTGTCAAACCGACCCCTTGCAAAACGTTGTTATATTCTGAAGTCCCCGCTATTATACTTGGAACACATCTAGGAAGGAGTGGAAACGCTGTATTCAAGGCGCGCCTGTTGCAAATTGGCCCGGTGTAAAGTCATCAGATGCCCTTGGTCGTGTATACCGTCCATGTAACTAATTTTGAATGTTTCTGTTTACGATTGCTGCTGCACCATGTTCGGGGTCCTACAGGATATAAAGACCTTAAAACTGTCAACGGTCAGGAATGCGCAACTTATAGAGAAGCATGTGAAGCTCTGCATCTTTTAGAAAACGATAATCACTGGGATGAAACCATGGAGGAAGCTGTGCAGTGCCAGTCACCAGCCAAAATTAGGGATCTTTATGCAACTCTCATATCATCTTGCGGGCTATCTAATGCACATAAATTGTGGGGCAAATATAAAGAGTACATGGCGGAAGATATTTTGCGAAGGTTACAGCAGACACACGCGAACATGACATACAATGAACACATTTATAATGAAGCACTTGGAAAATTTGGCAATGGTAGGCAAAAAATTAAGCGACTTTGGAATCTGGACTTTGGAATTTGGAATATGGACTTTGGAATTGGAATGAACCCAAAATGAACTAAGTGATGCAATTAAACGTGAAACAAACTACGATATACCAGCTTTGCAGCAGCAAGTAGCCGAATTTGTACCCCGCTTGCTTCCCGAACAAAAACGAGTTTTGACAAAGTATTAGGACAAATTGAATCTGGAAATGGTGCACTTTTCTTTTAGATGCCCTGGAGGAACTGGAAGACATTTTTGTTAAATTTATTATTAGCGCAAGCACGGAAAGATTGCTGTGGCCGTAGCTTCCTCCGGTATAGCCGCCACGCTGCTAAGCAACGCACTGCACATTCTGTTTAAAATCTCTCCTCTAAATCTAGCCCAGGAAGTATCGCCGATCTGCAACTTTAGCAAAAATAGTGCACGAGGTATAATGCTACGACAATGCAAACTTTTAGTGTGGGACGAAAGTACAATGTCGCATAAAAAAGCTGTAGAAGCACTAAATCGAACGCTCCAGGATTTGCGCAGCAATACCGATGTAATGGGAGGAATGGTGGTTTTACTGGCTGGTGACTTTCGCCAAACTTTACCTGTCATTCAAAAGGAATGATAAGAAATTCAGATGAAATTAAAGCATACCTCAAGTCGTCTATTTTATGGAACAAGGTGACAAAATTCAGTTTAACTACGAATATGAGAGTGCATTTGTATAATGATATCAATGCTGGAAACTATGCTGACACACTATTAAAAATTGGCGATGGGCGGTTGGAAACGGATGCTGAGGGCTGCGTTAAATTGACGAGAGATTTTTGTAATTTAGTACAGAGTCATTCCGAATTAATTGCGAGCGTTTATTCAGATTTAACAACATGCACGAAGACAAATGGTTATGTGAAAGGGCGATTCTTGCACCAAAAAATGAGAGCGTTAACAAAATAAATTCAGATATATTAAGCGAAGTAGCAGGAGAAATAACAGAGTATTTGTCAGTAGACACAGTTATGGACACAGAACAGAGCACTTCATATCCCGTAGAGTTTCTAAATTCTCTAGAGTTGTCAGGTGTGCCCTCACATAAGCTTCAATTAAAATTAGGCGTCCCAGTCATGCTAATGCGAAATTTAGATGCTCCTCGGTTATGTAACGGGACAAGGCTGCGTGTGACACATCTTGGACGGAACATAATCGGTGCTACAATTTACAGGCGTAGGAAAAGGTGAAAATGTTATTATACCACGGATCCCTATAATTCCCACAGATCTTCCTTTTCAATTCAAAGGTTGCAGTTCCCTATTAAGCTTAATTTTGCAATTACAATTAATAAAGCGCAAGGGGAAAAGTTAAAAGTAAGGGGGGTCAACTTAGAAAAACCGTGCTTCTCTCATGGTCAGCTGTATGTAGCATGTTCGCGTGTGTCAAATGCCCAGAATCTCCACATTCTTTCCCCGAATGGAAAAACATATAACATTGTGTACAGTAGCGTCTTAAAATAGTGTTCAGTTAGTTTTTTTCCAAAATTCCCACAATAAATTAATCAGAATTCCCACAGATCTTCCCTTTCAATTCAAAATTTCCTATTTAGCTCAGTTTCTTTTCAATTCCAAATGCTGCACCTCTGACGGACCTATTAAGCTCAGTTTCCTTTCAACTCAAAAGGCTGCATCTCTGACGGATCTTATATTTGGCTCAGTTTCCTTTGAATTCAGAAAACTGCATCTCTGACGAATCATTTTAGCTCAGTTTCTTTTCAAAAGTCTGCATCCCTGACGGATAATTATGCTCAGTTTCCTTTAATTAAAAAATATGCCATTTCCATTTGGAATAAACAGGCTATTTTCATGCTTTCCTATACGCTGCGTTTCAAAACATTTAAATAGGCTGACGAATCAATTTTGCTCAGTTTCCTTTTAATGGCTGCATCTCTGACAAATCTATAAAACTCAGTTTTCTTTCAATTCAAAAAGCAATGGATAGTTCATTTCCTAGTGACCATGCGGGCGAAGCCGCGGGTAACAGCTAGTACTTAATAAATTACACGTTATTTGAAATAAATAATTTAACCACATGGTTACACATACTTAAAAATATGTATATTATTTTATATTTATGTAACCATTTGTTAATTGAAACTTGAATCAACTAGATAGATAGATAGATAAAGCATTTATTTGTTTCTCCAATCACACACAAAAATTCAGTAACTAAACTAAGTACAAAGTAAACATATTACGAAAAAAATAATTTACAACAACTTAAAATCTAAATGTACATGTGTGTTGCAGCTTAACAAATGGGTCCTAGCTCAGCGATTAATATTGCTCAGAGAGCAAACACTGATTTTCAGCTATTACCCACGAAATGACGAGAAGAAATGAGCACAATAGTTAATCAGTGTAAATATATATTTGAATGATGTGTCCTTTCAGCCCTACAATTTGCATCTTTGGTTTAATTTAGTAATATTACTGAAGAGGCGTGTAAGTGTGTGTTGCGTAAAATTAAAGGTAGTACCTAAACGGCTTAGACATATGATGAGTGAGAGAGAGAAAAAATACCGTGGTTTATAGCTGGCAAACAAAGTGTTTGGGAATACCTTGTTTTGTTTATCTAGAATATGTTTTAATTTATTTTGAAATTGTAATTGTATTAAGATTTCTTATAGGTGGTGGGATGTTATTCCAACCTTCGCTGCTATATCAGGCTACCAGTAAATGCTGCTGTTTTATGGCTGTGATACAGTGCTGATCTTATGGACCTCAATTGTTTTCCGGAATTTTGTATAAATTTAACTTTCATACAGGTACTCTGGTTTTTAAACTTAATGACATTAAAACAAGCCCTCCTAAATGTAGCTCTCGTGGTCCATGTTGAGCATGGAAGCAGTGTTCAAGAAAGGAGTAATGTGACTTCTGGGGGACATCAAAACAGAACCGACAACATGCATTTTGCACGCTGTATTAGTCGCTTTGTTTTGCTGAAAATTCGAGTCTATAAACAACATCTCCGTAGTTAAGCCGAGATAAAATTAATGACTCGCAAAGTAATGCGTGACGGTACAGATAGTTGGTCACGGATATGGTATAATACCTTTAGACGATAAAAACAGTTTTTTACCATATTAAGGACATGATTTTCAAATCTGAGATTACTGTCGAAGGTTATACCAAGGTTTTTAGCTTCATCCACGCGCAATATATGTGTACCATGAATCTTAACGTCTAGCATACCACAAATTCTACTTATTTGCGCCTTTGTGCCCATGACTATATATTTTGACTTTGAGGGGTTTAAAACAAGAGCATTCCATTGACCAGTCAGCAATCCGGTCAGATCATCATTAAGCCGTATCACAGCTTGCGGTAACTTATCTGGTGAGAGCTGACACGTATACTTCACATCGTCAGCGTAACAGTGGTATATAGAATATTTTACTTTAACAAGGTCGGCACAATAAATTATAAAAAGTGGACCAAGTATTGAACCCTGAGGAACACCACGATTAATAAGCCTAGGGTGAGAACATATTAGACCCATCACTCCTTACCAATTTTACTGACTGGCACCGATTAATCAAGTAACTACTGAACCACTTGACCGTTTTGTCTAAACCATAATATGACAAGCTTAGCAAGCAGCAGGGGAATATTTAGGCAGTCAAAGCGCGGGAATAGTCTAATAGCGTTAGGATCGTACTGTGACCGGAATCTTGTTCAGCTAATATGTTGTCTGTGACATCAGTAAAAGCAGTCGCTTGCCACGTCCTTTGCGAAACCTAGATTTTAAATGAGGCAAGATGTTAGTCCTTCAACAAATTTAGTTAATTGTTCGCAAATAGCTTTCTCCAACAGTTTAGCAAGGGATGGCAAAATGCTAATGGGCTAAATCTTTTAACTCAACTGGTTTTCATTTTGGGTATTAGGGTCACTAGTGCCTCCTTCCACTTATCAGGAACTATACCAGTCATAATTGACTTATTAATTATAGCCGTGATTGCATCAGAGTGCAAGGAAGAGAGTAAGATCATATCTCTGTTAATTCCATCATGTCCAACAGCATTCGATTTTATGGACATTATATATTAGAAACATCTATTGCACCTACGAGAATAATTTAAATACCTCTGTATTGAATTTATTATATTCAAAAATAACATGTCTTCATTGGAACTTCACGTTGTCTCCCGGATATTCAAAAGTGATCATTAATTTTGTTTGGGTCATTGAAATGGGAGGCAAGGATTTGTCTTTCGAGGGTCAACCAAATTTTTTCCTTCAAATTTTTCAAAACGTTTTATATTTTAGCGAAATTAACTAAGCTATTGAAGTAGGCCCGTTTTCTTCTGAAATACTTTTTAAAACTAGACTTTTAAGCTCCTTGTAATATTTTTATGTTCGTCTGATCGGATTTTCGATAGACATCGTGAGCCATATTACGCTCATCGATCATCATTTCAGACATCAGTTACCACGGCAATGAATAATTGTTTTTAGAGTTACTGTTTTCACTGCCATGTTTATCAAAGAGAGAATCATTGAATTAAACTTTCCACCATCATATCTACTGAAGGTAACTCAATTACATCGTCCCAGTTGATTGCATATAAATCATTATTAAATTCATTTAAATTTATTTTATTAATGGGCCTGAAACTAAAAGTTCTAGTTGGGATTATAACCTTTTTAATGATAGTGTAACATTAACCATTGCGTGTCCATTGAGACCCAATTATATTATTAATAGTGACATCGCGAACTGGTGCGTTAGTACATACAAGATCTATCAAGTCTCATTATACGAAGTGTAATGAGTCGGCTCACTGACAAGTTGACGGAGGTTCATGTAGTCAAGGAATTCAGTTTGTGAAAGTTTACTATTACTTCCCTAAACATGTTGATGTTAAATCCCCAACAATACAATAAAATCATACTTTGAAAAATAATTAATGGAATCCGTTATGGCGTCTATAAATACATCTACATTGATCCATTGTGGTCTGTACGCAGTCCCTATAGCAACACAATAACCATTGACACGGTCGATAACCACATCTGCTCAATTAGCTCATTGGGCCTGGTCAAATATCTCGTTGACGTCGCGTTTAATATAAAAGCGAGTCACCCCCGACGCCGCGCATATGTAGCGGGCGCGGGTGACTCTGAGTCGGTAGCCGGGCACGGCCGGCACTGCCTCTTGTCCACTGAATCCATGATTCGTTAATCTATATCTGGGCTATAGCGATTCATAGCAATAAGAAAATTATCATGTCCTGTATTGGGTGATCCGCATTATAAAGACCTAACTTAAATAACTTTGATTGCGATTTTATTATAACGTAAAAACAAAATAAATTATTTCTAAAGAACACCGATGACAATAAACTGTAATGCGGGATAAGTTGATGTAAAATGTTTTGAGATTGACATGTCATATTGCGCTGCATTTTTCTCGATATCGGTTAGCTGTTGTTGCTGCAACAACGCCACACAATACCCATACAATACTAATAAACAAAACACATATATTAATACATAATAATGATAAAAGAGGGTTGAAAATGTATCAAATTCCATCATAACATTTAAACAAGTCATTTAACAAAGTATAAGTTACTACATTGCCTTTTAATTATATTTTGTGTGATTCGGTGCGCTAAGATACAAATGATGAAAATGCATTGACTAAATTTGAGACAATTAAAAATAACCAGTAAATACAGCTAACAAGTAACATAACATAACAACAGTGGGTACTACATAAATGATATTGTTTAACACATGCTAATAGCTTTATCCAACAAATGTATATTAAAGTAATATATAAATAATAAAAATACAGCTGCAATTAATCATTTTTGATAAGAGATCCACTAACAGCATCAAAAACCCGGCTCAGATCTCTCCGTACGAATACGCTGACGCGGGGACTCAGCTCCCTGGTGCCGGCGCGCGTATATCCTACAATCCCTTGTCCAAATGAACCGCCAGCCAGTCACCTCCGGTTCACGAGCCTGCCAAAAAGCCGCCGGTTGACTTTCGTTAGTCTCATTGACGTAGAATCGGCGGTGCGGAGCAAGGTAACCAGTGCCCTCGGTGGTGATGCCGCGACGAACGCGGTCGCCGTCAGCTTGATCCTTGGGCTCATCTGCCGAGCTTCGACTATAGGCCTCGGGCGCGGCTCCGGCACCGATTCTGAGGACACATATACCTTCCCACCCGTGTGGCGCTGACTAAATCGTTCTCAGAAGGTTGACACCCAACTTCACGGCCAGAGTGGTGACAATGTGTATAAGTTTTCACCCTTCTCTTCAAGGATGCAAGTGTCCTATATCATTGCACAATAGTTCCTGATCACGGTCATTGAGATCACACTGGTTGCTCAATTGTATCCAGCAAAGAACCAACATCGGTCGACGCACTACCATCAGCAGCAGACGACCTTCCAGGATTTACGGGCTACAGCTTTTCAATTTTTCCATCGGATTCATCAATTCTAAGCGCTAAACCAGCCAAAGTGCCATTCAGTAATTCCATTTGGAGACGTGTGGCTCTCATTTCCTCTTTGAATTGACGTACCTCCATCATAAGCATTGTGAGTCTTTGCTGGTATAGTTTCACTCTGCGCTCTGTCGTCGTCTAGTGGTCCTGCAGACTCACTGCTGCTACCTATTTCTATTGACCCTTCTACCACACGTAGGGTATCTGTATTATCGGTTTTCGGCTGTTTACTAATACATAAACATTTCCATTTAGCCTTGATCCCTGTCATGCTATTAAAGACTCAATTTAATGTTGGCGCACTGGAGGTCGTAGGGCTGCTGGAATCTGCATTGAAGATGTTTCTTTTGGTGGGTTTCAACATCCAACACAATCAATTTTATTCAGCATTATGATTATACTTATATGAAGAACAAACAAGAAAAAGAACAAAAAGGAAAAAATAAAATATCAATTAATAAGCAAACTGCAACAAAAAAAAAAAAAGCGCAAAAACTTGAGATCTGGATTTGATCCACCGTTTGTAGTTAAAATCACTACGTTGAAACGCTATACCAAGCGACCGATATGGCAAAATAGCTAATAAGCAAAAGCGTCGTCACACTGGTCAGTTATTGTGCGGGTGACCGGTTTAACTTTCAAGGTGACGGCACGGATCTAATGTTAAAACACAAAACACAGTTGTATGAGTTATTAAACGTTTAATTACGCTTATCATTGTTGAGCTGACATACACAAAACGATAGATAATTTTGTAAGGATTACACATAAATAGTTGCATAAATACTGGTTTTACTGCATTATGATTTTAAACAATTTCAATTATACAGACGTGCGGTCAACTCGTTCAACTCGTCAATCTAATACCAAAACTAACTATAGTAAATTAATTTTAGAAACAATCTGCTAACTACTACAATGCGCCGAAGGTATTAACGGAGTTTCGCGAGACCTTACTAATGTTGGTTACTTGAATAAAGTATTTTATGCAAAGGTTAAAACTTAGCCGTGTTTCGAATTACTAATTTTTATATAAATTAAGGTAATAGCTGGCTTGACAGACGTTTTTCTGCACTTGCAGGTGGCACAATGAGTTTTACTCCGAATTCACACCGGATTAAAAAAAAAATTAATAATACGAACATAGCCCCACGTATCAGGTCCCAATTTATTATGTCCATAAATATAGAATTCGTTAACAACTTGTCTATATCGCAACCCTACGGATACTTACATAGCTATGAACTATTGTCTTGATGATACAAATATATTGTGTGAATATGTTACATAATATGTTATATGTACGTATAGAAGTTATTCTATTTACTAACAGATGCTTCAGCGATTATATTTTACTATCATTATCATCGTCATTATCATTACAGCCCATAACAAGTCCATTTTTGCTTCAAAACGCTATTAAGCCACTTGCATGTATGGACATGGCCCAGCATGTCTTACCAGATCGTCACTTCATCTAGTATACGGTGGATCAATTAGCGTTCTTAGATAAGCAAGAAGTAAACGGCGAATTTTTAAAAGAAAAAAACATTTTTTTAGTTTAATTTTATGGAAAACGTGCATGGAGGTTAAAGTGATCGGCCGGCTGAACTAATGACCAGCTGGCATATGGCTGTGTGTGTAGCAGCACATTTACGACATTGATCGACGCCCATAATTTTATATACTCTAATTATAAGCGCGCATGGATTCTAAATAATTCGGCTGATTTTAAACTCTGTGTTAAGATGTTTATTCCGAACAAAGATTTTAATCAAATCGGCTGGTTTGAAAAGACGCAAAATATCGATTCAGTCCCAATCGACCGATGGCGTTACACGAGCCTACTAATTTTTCATGGGTCGGGTTGCTTGTCGACCGGATCACTTTCAAGTAAGACACACACGCTTTCAATTTCCAAAATGGGTGAAATTGACACCGTCTCGGAGTAAATACTATATGTACGTTACACAAACACTTAATAGTATGTGGTCAAACAGTCGCACAGAGTTGAGATTGTCGTCATGGAATTTTAAAATGTTGCCAAAAAGAATTAGTTGCAGATAGAATGGGCCTTAAATTATTTGTGAAATGCCGCTTGCTTGGTAAAAACCTAAAAATTTAATAAACTACGATTGTTTTTGATATTTCGACCAATTAGCGACCACCTTGTCTTAAAAATAATTTGCATTTACATCATCATCATTATGATCTAATCAATAAAAATTTAATATAAATGAAGCCATCCTTTCCCTGCTCTTCAAATATATCTGAAACCGTGATAATGACCTCTGTTAATAATCCGTGATATGTCAAATACCCATACTGCACATAATGTAAACACATAATCGTGGGTTAATGAGTCGGAAAGCCTTTGCATAACGCCTGCTTGCAAATTACGCCTTTGCTACGTGAACAGAAGGTAATATTATGCATATATATGTCACATTCCTTTCATAATGTCAGCAAAGGAAATAATGCATTTATATTCCCGAAATGGACGCATACAAGAAATTTCTTCAACATCATCATCATCATTTCAACCCTTCACAAGTCCACTGCTGAACATAGGCCTCCCTCAAGGAATGCCACAAAGCACGGTCCCGAGCCACCTGCATACATTGACTTCCTACATGTCTTACCAGGTCATCACTCCATCTAGTGGTAGGACGCCCTACACTTCGCTTCCCAGTACGAGGCTGCCACTCGAGAACCTTTCTTCCCCATCGGTTGTTTTGATATCTATCTGTTTTTATTTGGCATATAGATATATGAGGGAAACGCGAATAATTACGGACTGAATTTTAATACTTCGTAATGTTTTCTTTTTTAATTTTACAGCTTTTGCCAAAATCCTAAAAATTAAAAAGAAACAGGTGAGTGTCGTTTGAGAATAGATTCAGATAGTTTTCTTGGTCGAACGTAGGTTTTGTTTGACGCAAAATGACTAATAAACATTATTGAGGGATTTTTGGAAGAATTGCTTCGATAGAAAGGAATGGCATTATTCACAGCCAAATCCAGTACCATTCTTTAAATTGGATGTGAGTTCTTTGTATTAAATTAATTTTTACCCGTAGCTGTTCTCATATATATTTACATTTTTTGTGATCGCATACAGGGTATTTTTGAAACGCTCCCGAAAACGAAGACAGACGACAGTACTAACTATATCTTAGATGATGGGTGAAATATAAAATCGATCCTGATGAAAAAAAAATCATCTTTTCACAACGTTTTATTAGCTTTATTCACGCTCCATCGTGTTAGTATAAATCATCGTGTTAAATAAAACGTTAATTTCATTAAAATAAAACATGAAAATACTTAAACATTAAAGCAGCAATGGAATTTAAAATAAATAAACCATAAAATCAGCTGACTAGGGTCAATATCCGCGTCGAAGCCAAACTCAACGTCACGTAAAAGAACGCTGAGCGATAGTGGAGGGTGTGTCTGCGCATGGGTACAGTCGCGTTCTAAAGTACTACATGGTACTAGGCTGTTGTTTTATAATATTATAATAGTAATTAATGGTTATATTGTAGAATCATAATAGGTACTTTACTAGCTACTTAGAACTTTGGAAGAGGTTGAAATTCAAAATGGATAATGTTTGCTTGAGCATTATTTTTATTTCTATCGTAAAATAAAGTAGTTTGTAACAAGAAAACTTAAGCTAAGGTGACACGCTGTCCATTATACCATTGGAACATGGAACATGGAAGCCAAATGTCGATGGTGTATTGGTGTTACTGGATGCTACTTCATCATCACTCATCAGAATCATCATCATCAATGCGAATGATAAATGTTTCCGTCATCAGGTTGACCACATGGTAATTTTTCGGTATTCTTCCTCAATACATTTAACTTTACTGCACAATTTTCCCCATTCACCTTCTATTTACCTTTTCGTTTACTAGTTCAGTCATAAAACAATAGATATAAATAATTTTTCTTTCCTTCCTTTTAAAACCATCGTCGCGCGTCGTGCAAAGAAAGCTGTGTGTGCGACTGTACATTGGGAAACATCGCTTTTTCAAAGCGCGGGAAGAATGAGGAACCAATAGCGTGCGCACAGTATACTGGCGAGCATTCCCCGTCGCGCCCCTTCGTACCACGCGCTGCCGCCGCCCGCCGCCCGGCCGACTGTGTGTCACCTCGCGTCAGCGCCAACATATGGGAATTCTAAATTTACCTACTAAGATTTGTTTGCAAGCGACATAAGAATTAGAGGCGGCAATTACAATAAAACTTGCAAGTAATTTTTAATAGTTTTGACGTACTCTTTTCAAATCAAAGTATTGGATGGATTAAAATGGAAAGTCAATAAAAGTAAAGTAAAATAATTATTTTTAGATTAATTACCTGTCGATCATAATTGCAATTGATTTTAACTATTAAATTATTCAATACCATTTTATTTCTATTTTCTTGTACAAAATCAAAGATAACCAAACCCAAGTAAGTACGTTTATTAATTTCAATATCATTTTGTAGTAACGAACTGCTTGTTTCGTCAGGGTACAATTGATTGTCTAATTGTATTAAAAAATTACAACTATAACTTCTAAATTCCATATGAAAGAGTAGTCGTAGGGATCATATGGAAACTAAACTTATAAAATAAAAGTTGGCAATGTCATAACATTTGACGGTCTGTGGAATGTTCAAAGTGTAGGCTTCAGTTTTGGCGGGATTAATTATTGATTTTAGTTTTGAGACAGTTCCGTGTTGACTTTGGACACGCATGCGCAAGCGACAGTTCAATTGTTTTTTATTAAATTCTTATTGTTATTACTTGGTATTACCTACTTGTTATTACGTGTTATTCTTGTTGTTACGTTTTGTGTTTCTTTTTGTTTTAATAATGCCTAACGCGTACGTTTATAGTGCTCGTGAATACGGCAACATGTTAATGTGCCTTGGAGAAGCTCATGGAATGCTTCATGCATTACGAATTACCGAGAGAAATTCCCGACCGCTCGACACCCAGCTGACTCTCGTCTGATAACAGCAGCATTTCAGCGAGTGTTGGAAAATCGGCCCATTGCTCCAGTAGCGGCAGGAGGTGGAAGTCAAATGACTGTTCACTCCGTGGAGCGCATTTTAGATGTCGTTCGCCGGTATCCGAACCTAGGTACACGAAGTATCGCTAAATTGTTAAGACGTCGGGATGGAACAAATGTGTCATACTGTTCAGTTCACAAAGTGTTAAAGCGTAACCGAATGCGGCCATACAAAGTGCACAAAGTGCAAGCTTTAGTTCGGCGATCACGACCGCCGACGAGTTTTCTGCCGTTGGTTATTGGACCAACAACAACGTGTGCCTGGTTCCATTGAGCACGTTATCTGGACGGACGAGTCGACATTTACCAGAAACGGCATGTGGAACCGAAGAAATACACACGTGTATTCAGAGGTTAACCCGTACGCTGTTCGACAAACCGGGCACCAAACCCGATGGTCGGTTAACGTATGGGCAGGTTTATTTAAGGATCGCATACTGGGACCAGTGTTTCTGCCACAGCGACTTAACGGACAGGGATACCTAAACTTTATAAATGAACAGTTGGTTTACATTTTAGACGACCTATCGTTGGATGAATATCGCCGTACATGGTTCCAGCATGATGGTGCACCTCCACATGTCGTGAGGTTCGTCCGTGAGCGCCTTACCGAATTATTTGATGATCGCTGGATTGGCAGACTAGGACCACACGCTTGGCCACCTCGCTCACCAGATCTGACCCCGTTAGACTTCTTTCTGTGGGGGTATGTGAAAGAAAGGGTTTTTAATCGTGAGTGTGATAGTGCTGACGAAATGCGCCAAGGATCGTGGATGTTTTCGACAAACTACGTGCGGACTGTGTCGAAGACCACGATAATGCCCCGCCTGCATGAGGAGACGCAACACCGAGCCCACATCTGCCTCGAAATGAATGGAGCACAATTTGAGCCGCATCTCATAAGACCACGGAGGATTTAGAGCGGTAAGCTGTTTCATACCTATTTTTTTTTAAATAACTTGGTACTGAACTGATCTGAATAGGTACATAACTGAATACATCAGAATAATAAACATACCTAAACGATAAATAAAAACGCATAACTCTAACCTTGTTAACTTTTCATTTAAGTATTTTTTCATTAGCAGAATCGAACCAGTTATTTGGTTTATTTAACCTGTGAATTTGAATTAAAGTGGCTACGTGGAGACAAGCACAGTGGCAAAATAGTAGGTTAAGTAGATAAGTTAGGTATTTGAACAAGTGTTGTAAATTATTATGTATTGTGGTACCATCGCTAGTTACGGGCCGCGCGAATTCGGCGTTCGCGCGTACATTGACCTAGTCAGCTGATTGTAATTCAGTAATTCCACTGCTGCTTTTATGTTTAAGTATTTTCATGTTTTATTTTAATGAAATTAACGTTTTATTTAACACGATGATTTATACTAACACGATGGAGCGTGAATAAAGCTAATAAAACGTTGTGAAAAGATGAATTTTTTTTCATCAGGATCGATTTTATATTTCACCCATCATCTAAGATATAGTTAGTACTGTCGTCTGTCTTCGTTTTCGGGAGCGTTTCAAAAATACCCTGAATAACTTACCTGGAATATAATATTGAAATGTCGCGTCAACACTTGCTAAAAATAAGTTTCCGATGTTACCAAAGATTTCTTAGCATAATAATACATACCGCGTGTTGTTACACGTTTTTCATAATGACAAAATAATATAATACGAGTAAATTCGTTTGGGATAATAATATTTTCCTTATTATTAGGTATTATAATATATAAAAAGGTTCTCGAGTGGCGGCCTCGTACCGGCGGACGAAGTGTAGGGCGTCCCCCCACTAGATGGAGTGATGACGACCTGGTAAGACATGCAGGAAGTCGATGAATGCAGGTGGCTCAAGACCGTGATTTATGGCATTCCTTGGGGGAGGCCTATGTTCAGCAGTGGACTTGTGAAGGGCTGTAATGATGATGATGAATAATATTTTTAATATCCGAAGATGCTAATATATAAGATGCATTCACTTAGGGTATTGAAGCTTAATAAAATATATTACTTACCACTTTACAATTTTTGTGTGCTGGCAATCGGAAAAGTAGAACGAATATTCGAATAACCAAGTTTTTTTTTTTTTTTTTAGAGAGGGGCAAACGAGCCTGCGGTTCACCTGATGTTAGTGACTACCGCCGCCCATGAACAACTGCAACACCAGGGAATTGCAGATGCGTTGCCGGCAATAGGGTAGGCTCTTTTCTTGAAGGTCCTAAGTCGTATCGGTCCGGAAAATCGCTGGTGGTAATCGGTTCCACAAGGAAGTTGTGCGAGGAAGAAAACATCTTCTAAATCACAGTGGTGGACCGCCAATCATCCAGATGGTATGGATGGTATCGCGAGTTTTGTCGCGATGTGCGATGGTCAAATTGAGCGGCTGGAATTAGTCCGAACAATTCCTCAGAGCACTCCCCGTGGTACATGCGATAAAATACGCAAAGAGATGCAACATCTCTACGCAGTGCTAGTGAGTCAAGCCGATCGGAAAGAACTCGGTCGTCGACGATTCGATCCGCTCTGCGCTGAATGCGGTCAAGTGGAAGCCCCTGCCCAGAGATGGGAACAGTATTCCATGTGAGGCCGAACCTGCGCCTTGTAAAGTTGCAGGCGGTGTGCCGGCATGAAATACTGCCCCGCTCTACTGAGCACGCCAAGCTTTTTAGAGGCTAATTTTGCCTTCTCTTCCAAGTGACCACGAAACTGCACGTCACTCGATATGTCAACGCCGAGGATTCCGATACTGGCTGAGGCAACAAGGGGAGTGCCTTGAAACTGAGGTGATACGACAAAGGGGTTCCTTTTAGCGGTAAACGCGCAAACTTGTGTCTTCTGGGGATTGAACTGGACTAGATTTAGGCGTTTCAATCCGAGACTTTGTCCAACAAAGTCTCGACTTCAGACACAAGTTTGTTCCGGTACTCGGTGACGTTTTCCCGAGAAATATTGGCATGGCCGGTGTATAAAGCATCACCAGTGCTGTCATCCGCATAGCAATGAATGTTACCGGTTTGCAACATATCATTGATATGCAGAAGAAACAACGTTGGTGATAGCACGCAGCCTTGTGGAACACCAGCGTTAATAGTCTTGTAATCGGGCACGCACCGTCTACTACGACCTTGATGCTCGATCAGCCAGAAAACTGGTGATCCAATTGCACAATTCTCAGGAAGCCCATAGGAAGGAAGCTTCGAAAGAAGCGCTGTGCTGAACCCGATCGAAGGCCTCGCTATGTCAAACCAACGGCCAATGCCTCCCCTTGGACTCGATCGCCTGCGCCCATCTATGTGTTAAATAAACAAGAAGATCACCAGCTGAGCGACCCCGACGGAAACCGTACTGGCAGTCACTAATGAGCTGGTGCTCCTCAAGGTACCGCATGAGCTGGCAGTTAATAATGGACTCCATTATTTTCGAGAACAAGGAGGTGATGGCGATAGGCTGTAATTGGACGGATCAGAGCGGTTACCTTTTAGGATCGGGTACAGCTGTCTTCCATGAATTCAGGACAACGCCTAGGGGTAGGAGTACCGAAAAAGACGCGTTAGAACCGGTGCCAACTCTGGGCGCACGTCCTCAGCACAATTGGCGGGATTCCATCAGGCCCACTCGACTTGTGGATATCCAGGGAGAGGAGTGCTTTGCATACTGAGCACTGTGTGAATCGCACATCAGGCATAGAGCACTCACACTGCGGGATGGTCGGCGGTGTGTTCCCCTGTCATCAAGAGTCGAGTTGGACGCAAAGGGCCTAAAGGTCGGCTTTCTCTTTTGCGTCGTGGGCCAGTGAGTCATCCTCCTGTGCAGAGATGGTAGTGATGGCTTACAGAAATTTCCTTGGACAGCCTTGGCGAGAGACCAGAATGCGGGTTCCCGAAGGAAGGCGAACTAGTTTCTCGCCAATTCTGCCTATGTGCTCTGATTTTGCCTTGGTAATAACTCTTTTGAAGGACCTGGCGGCGAAGTTATACTTCTTTTTAAGCATGCTGGTGTTTACATCCCGAGCCGCCGATGCCTCAGCCCAGGCCTGATAACACTCCTGCTTACTGCGTAATGCAGTCTTACAGAACGACCAAACCAGGCTGCGATCTGCCACCGATGGGTACCACAGATGATGGAATAAATAGTTCCATTCCTGTAGCACCACATCGGTGACAGAGTCAGCAACAACGCTGGGATCATCCGGCGAGAAGCAAACCCGCCCCCATGGGTAGTATGCAAAGAAAGACCGCATTCCATCCCAATCCGCCGACCTATAATGCCAAACACGGCGGCAACCTGCAGAACGCAACCGCGAGGAGAGCGTGAGTGGCACCACACTCCGGATCAGACAATGGTCCGGATGAGAGGTCAACAGAAGGTCCAACAGGAAGGTGTATGATCCTCCACATCTGGAATCCGTGTAGGCCAAGTAATCAGTTGTGTCAGACCATATGCCAAGGCAAAGTCATAAACAGATCTCCCCATGATCGGTTAAACGTGAACCGAGCCATTTAGCGTGGTGGGCGTTAAAATCGCCAAGTATCACGATCTCTACGGATGGGATCTGTTGTAGCAAGAAATCTGTAGCCATTTGGACGTGGTCGATGAGTCGGTCTGTGTCGGCATTACTATGGGACCTATACAGGCACCCGTAGACGCGGGATGGTCGTCGCTGTCTACGCGCAGCCATGGGATGGACAGGTCCGTACCTTCAAGACTGCCGAGGCGTCGAGAACAAATATCCTCCTGACGTATACGCAAACTCCAGCCGGGGCACAAAGTGTTCTAATTTGTACCCCGGGTAGGAAGAGGTACAGTATCAGCCGGAGAGGACACCTGCGTCTCGGTCAAAAGAGCAAGGCCGGTTTCGCTGTCTCTAGATGGTAGTGGACGGCGTTAAGGTTCAGTGAAGTCCCTGATGTTGCAGAAGTCCACGGATAGCGTGGCAGGGGTCGCCATTGTTTATTGCTCTGTTTGCCCCGTGCAGTGTTAGTGTAGAGCGGGTTTGCCCCAGAATACGCGGGGCAGCCTGAGCACCCACGCTCAGGAAGAGGGTAGCTTGACCGTGGATGCTCAGTGAGGTTCTCCATTACCAGGGTGCTGGTACCCTCCTGGGGTAGTTCTTTCTTTTTAAATTCCGCTACCATGTTATGGGGGATTAGCCCTCGGGCCACCTGCACTAACCAAGCGAAACGCAGAAGCAAAGATCCTACTTTACGTTGGTATTCTGTGAGGTCGTGGTACCGCCCCGGTTCGAGCCGGCCCATCCATGCTACAGCAGAAGCTGCAGCGCGGCTCTACCACTCTTCAATACCCCAAAACTGTTCAAACACAAATCGTTCGGTTTGTATACAAATACTGACTTAATATAATAATAGTTCTATTCTAAGATTCATTCTTCCTTCTTTTATGGATAGGGCAAACAAGGTTTATAATTTAAACATTACTAGTAATTTTAAATCAAATTTGTCTGTTAAATATAATCTTCCAGTTGACATTCCACAATCGTTAATGCAAATAGAAAGCTGTAAAAGTGAATGAAGTCTACGATAAGTCCAGTCGCATTGAATGCCACGTGACATAACGTTGACATTTATGTAAATAGGTGACTGATAAGTAAACAAATAAAACCTTTATATTTTGTTTGAGGAACATTGTGCTAGGATCATTATTCTAATGAGTTATTAGATGTTTTAACTTCGTGTATATCACGACACAAAGACAAATTATAGGTGCAACGTAATTTACCTGTACAAGCATCATTTATTACATAATTTTAGCACATAATAAACTTAAGAAAAGGTACAACTCACAGGTTTTTCATGAATTAGTTTTAAAATTAAATATTTACCAAAAAAAACAAATATATGTAGTGAAAGAGAATGTTTTACTCTACAAAAGAAGATACTCAAGTTTCACCTAGCACACTTAGGCTGAGATCTATAGATCGTACTTTGATTTTGCTCAGACTTAGGTTACGAAAAACTTAGCTGAGTAAGGCCCAGGCAGTCCAAATATTAATGGATGCTTCATTCGACGCATTATTTTTTTGACTTTACTGTATAAATAAAACATATATACATATATACACACATATATATATATATATATATATATATATATATATGTGTATATATATATATATATTTAAAATAAAAATTACTGTATAAAAGTAAAAATATATATTTAAAATCGAAAACAGTCCAAATTGTATTTCATAAATAAGTTATTATTACATGAAATAGAAAACGGGCGTATGAGAACGGGAATGGGAACGGATACGGAACGGAGAAAGGGAACGGATGAGATGAGTGCAAAATCAGAAAAAAAAAAAGAAGATTTTAAGAAATTCGAAATAAGATTGAAATTACGTAAATAGATAATGGATTAAAATTAGAGTAACATAAAAACAACAATATAAAATTAATATGGTGGTTTTGAATAATATCCTGAGTTTTATGTAAGTCGTCGATATCGTTGACTTAGGCTTTGCTAAGCGCGCACTCAGCACGACTTCAAAGTTAGCTCTATAAATACCGACATTGCCTTAGCTCGAAAGTAAAGTCTGAGCAAAGTCAAAGTACGGTCTATAGATCACAGCCTTAGTTCACTACAAGAATTTTTTAAATCTTGTTTTTGCTCTCCTGTAAAATGATGATTTTTCACTTGTATCACCTATCACAGAAGACAGATATGACATTCCCATAAATTTTTGTAGTTTCCTTCTAACATTGTCATTTAAAGAAAGCAGATTGGCTAGCCCCGCTTAGAAGAAAAAATTACTCTGAAAATGCCACTGGATTTTCTCTTTAGTTTATTTTCTCTTTATTTTTTTCACCAACGATATAAAAATAATAAATAGAAGAATGAGTAGACATAAACTAATAACTGAATCAACCTCTGGATTTTTATGTTGTTAATTAATATCTATTAATATATAAAAATCAATTTCTGTCCGTTAGTCTCACAAATCACTCGAAAATGGCTCGACCGATTTTGATGAAACTTTTTGTGTGTTATTGAGTGGGTTCCTGGATGGTATAGATTCACAATTGGACCCGTTAGGTTGCGCTGTTGTCGAGAGCCAGAAATCACGCGTGCGAAGCCGGGCCGGATAGCTAGCTTTAAATAAAATTACATAAATTATTTTTAGTAAGTATAAGTATTATGTTGTATACCTGAGAGTGAGGTTGGTGGTAGCCTCCTAACTGTAAGTGGAGTGTAGGATGGCTCCCACTAGATGGAGCGACGATCTGTTAAGACATGCCGGAAGTAGTGGATCAGAACCGTGCTTTTAGGCATTCCTTAGGGGAGGCCTATGTGCAACAGTGGACTTGAGAAGAGCTGTAATGATGATAGTGATGACGATCAGCCAGATCAGATCAGACTAGGCGCGTGCAGATCAGCCTGTAATATGCAAACATATTTTAAATCCTTGCAATTAAAAACAATATATACCCAGATATCGTCAATAATTCAGATCCCCGGATATAAATATGGGGTCGAATCATGAGCGCCTTGATCCGCGGATGTAATTACGGATCTTTATTTCGCACCGAACATCCGCGGATTTTCATATGAAACCTTGGTAAATTATTTCTATCTGTAAACTGATTTCGAAATGTTTTGCTCAGTTCTTCCTCTTTAAATCAATTTCATCATATCAACGAACTAATAGGTCACAATTTTATTAATTAAAAAGTTGGTGACATCTAGCTTGTCACTCACGATTGGTGGTTATATAAATTGTAAGAGGAAAAAATACTCTAGAAACTTTGATATTGAAAATGTTTGTTCTGTGCCGTCGCGCTTAATATAAAGCATTCAGGTCATGTGAAACGTTTTTACGCTTTGATATGAGACAAGCGAGCTTCTCTAAGCATTTAGATTACTTTTATACATTTTCCCTCGCAGATTTTTACATAGATTAAAACTTATGCGAAACAAATAATATCTATAGATTCTTGTATGCAAGTATATCTTCATGGGCATCATCATTGCTGCCTTTCAAAAGTCCACTGCTGAACATAGCCCTTCCCACAGATTGCATCAAATATTCCCCATATTTGCTTTAGTTGTCACGTTTGGCAAACGTGACTCTCGTGTTGGCCCTTGGCAACCGCAGTTTTTATTATTTTGAGTTGTTATCAAGAACATGCTGTTGGCCATAACCTGATGGATTACTCCTTGTTAACACGATACCCGCTCAAATGAGGTGAAGAATTCTCTAACACCGCCGAGTAGCATTCGCTTAACTCAGCTTATTTGTAGATTACAGTCGCTTAGACAGAACATAAGAAGAGATGTTTAAGATAGAAAAATTTCGTATTCGTACAATTCTGTTATTGTCTATTCTTCTTCTTTTTCTTCTACTTTATCATCATTATCATCATTACAGCCCACTGCTGAACATAGGTCTCCTCCAAGGCACTCGACAAATACCTGCATCCATCGACTTCCTGAATCTCTTACCAGGTCACCACTCCATCTAGTGGGGCCACCCTTAACCTTGATCACCGGTACGTGGCTCACACTCGAGAACCTTTATTCATGATCTGTTGTCAATTATTCGAGCTATATGGCCGAACCATTGCCACTTCAACTTACTGATCGACAGAAACTCCGATCATGACTATTTGTATAGCTCGCTGAGCGACCTTTAGCTTCCTTACGCCTGCACCAGTAAAGGGGAAGGTTTTAAATTATTAGCCCGCAACAGTCTACAGCTGATTGTCTTAACTTTTTTCAGCACCTTTTAGCGCTCCTTTCCATCGCCGGTAAGTGTATCACATGTCCGATGTAAATGAGGAGAGTATGCAGACATCTAATGAAAGTCTTAAGTTTCATACATAGGTATAAAGTATACATATTTAATTAAAATTTAATTAAATATGTATACTTTATTTTAATTAAAAATTAATTAACAAAAATTATATTTTAAATAGGGTTCACAAGAGTCGAATTGAGAACTTGGAGATGTTTGCCATTTCGAAATGAATACTTCCATCTAAATATCATATCATACGCCATAAACCCTGCGGTAAGGCATTACATTAACACAAGCGCAGTTTAACACGACTGCGGAAATGAGTTCAATGCAAATCTTATAATTTAATTTTCCTCAAGCCGTGTGGTTAAGGCATTGTGAGAAATGTAGACTTAGAATTCTATTAAGAAGCATTTGAGTTGAGCCAACAAGCGTTACAGCAACACGGATGACTCTGTCTTATGTAGTAGTTGTAGTTCTGCGACACACTATGTCTTATCACAATTTTTAGAAGCTATTAAATTATGAGGAAATTATTTTATTTCTTTTAGCTCTTGAACGTTGGTTTTCACTTTTTTAAAGTTTTATTTTATCCATTAAAATTATAGAAAAGCACAAAGGTGTTTCACAATTATGTGAACATAATCATCGATCATAACTTATCTTTCAAGAAAAGAATTTTGTATTCAAAAGTATTTACCAATAAATATTTTTACCAATAAATATACGTGGTAGAGCCATGCTGCAGCTATATTACTGGTATAGTTGAAGCACGAATGGGTCGGCTCGACCGGGAGAGGACCACGCTCTCACAGAATACCAGCGTAAAATAGCAGCTTAACGTTGCTGTTTCGTATGGTGAGTGTGGAGAACCGGAGACCCTTTTTACTGGAAACGAGGCATTCCATCTTAGTCCTCACGGGAGACAACGCACCTGCATTTTGATTTGTAAAAGAGGATAGATGTAGATGTATATGGGCCAACCACTTAACATTAGGTGGACTGTGTGCTCTTTTGTCACCCATATCCTATATAAAAAAAATTGCTTACAACTTTCGTGTCTTCCTATTATTAGACGAAATACCAGCCTTTTCATTCTCTTCATTGTGACTACACTCTATTGTGAGTCGGGAATGCTTACATATATATACTCTTATATATTCTATAATTATATACTCGTAAGATATATTCTATAGTTTACATAAGATAATATACAATATTTTATTATAAACAATATTAAAAACAAAATGTATACTAGAACTTTGAACCTAAAATTAAAAACCTTAACTAAAATAAATAGTTATATTATATATGTCATAAATTGCTTCTGCAATTCCACTGGTGTTGCAGTTGTTCATGGGCGGCGGTAGTCCCTTACCATCAGGTGAGCCGCATGCTTGTTTGCTCCCTCTTCTATAAAAAAGAAGTTCGTAACGTAAACGTAGGTACACAATAGAAATAATATGTTCATAAGATCTTGTTGTATCTGAAAGTAGACGTAATAAACCCTCAACAGTATATTATGATATATACATAATTATATCTTATATGTATCAACCATTGCGGCTGTATTTTACTACCCGGGGAGAAATAATTTACTTAATTCGTGTTTTCTTTAAATATATGGGCATAATGTTATGGTTTATGCAATAAAATATAACAAAAATATTTTTCTCATCTAAATGTATAATATATTATTATAACATAAGTGCTAAAAGCGAAAAAAAATGGCGGGATTTGACGGATCGACCGATGGATGACAGTTACAGATTGTCAATATTTGACACATAGCCGGGATGGATGACACTTACTGTTGAGGGGATAAGCAACTGCATTCTAAGTCTTTTTTTTTTATAGGAGAGGGGGCAAACGAGCATGCGGCTCACCTGATGGTAAGTGATTACCGCCGCCCATGAACAACTGCAACACCAGGGGAATTGCAGATGCGTTGCCGGCCTTTTAAGAAGGAGTAGGCTCTTTTCTTGAAGGTCCCTAAGTCGTATCGGTCCGGAAAAATCGCTGGAGGTAATCGATTCCACAAGGAAGTTGTGCGAGGAAGAAAACTTCTTTTAAATCGCACAGTGGTGGACCGCCAATCATCAAGATGGTATGGATGGTATCTCGAGTTCTGTCGCGATGTGCGATGGTGAAAATTCTAAGTCTGAAGTAAACCTTTCCTTATTTAATCTGAATATTAAGAGTAGAGCATGAAATTAAGTTACCAGTCTATCTCTAACGTAGTATTTACAGCAAATATTTTCAAGAGGAGACGAATGTCTAACAGTGAACTTTTAAGAACGATGACGACAAAAAATATTTAATTATTGTTTTTAATAAATGATGTTACAAATAACCATAGAAATTCACAGTTGAGGTCCAATTATTTTAAACAAGATATTCATCATATAACCATTCGGATTGGTTGGTTGATTTTTTGATTTTGAAACCCCCACCACACGCATAAGAAAACTAAACCACGCCACCAAACTTTTAAACATATGTAGACAAAATAATTAAATTACATTTTCTACACGCTTTTAGTTATATAGCACTGCCACTATTCCACTTTTCCGATACATAATGTCGGTTTCTTTACTCACGATGCCATCAAAAATACTATCGCAATTCAAATTCAGATCAGTGTACCGGAATTCTAAAGGAAATTTACATGTTACAGATATGATTTATAGGAACATACGCCAAGTGAAACGGCTTAACGGTCAGTGCTTCCGACATGGATATATTTCGTTTATAAGATGATATTTGAGTATGATTTGGCATCAATAACGTTATTTACATATTTTTTTTATATATTTATGCCCATAATGAAAATACTAAAACTAAAACTTAAATTATCATACGGTAAAATAGTGTCAAGAACGCTAGCTGATTTTACTCGCTGAGTTAGTCGTTGAGCGATAAAATAACCAGCCCTCTCCGACTTTGTATTTGTACCATTTACTGTAGAGACTATTGGTGACGAGGATAAATATTATTGTAAAAAAACGTGAGGTGCTCGATATATATTATATTATGCTGTTAAGAATATTTCATCGGTACGATTAGTATAAAGACATGGGTATTGTTTTTATGGTTTATCGGGTCGCTGATTACGAAACCAACAACTATTTCAAAATCCAACGTAGCAGACGGGAAATACCTACCATCATCCCCTGTGGGAGTGCGATGTGGTTGAAATGTCAATATGGTGTCGTTTTATGGTTTTTTGGGACGTCAATTACGAAAATGGCATCGATTATGGTTTGAAACAGGTTGCGAAAAAAACGACTCATCTCTACTGTTCAAACTTGGAATTCGATTTGCTTTGTGATTAGGTATTGTTGATAGAAGTATTTTTCCCACTGAAAAAATGACTACAGAAACTCTTAATATTAAAGGAAAAATGGAAGAACATACTGTCGTCCCCATTATAGGTGACGGCGCCTGTTTGTATCGTGCTCTTTCATTTTTAATGTACGGAACTCAAGAAAATGCGATGATGGTGCGTTCACAAATTGTTAGATTTGTGGTAAATGATTAGCCTAGGTTTTCAGTTATGACCCACGGCAGAAATGGCGATATTTATTCAACAGCAAATGAATATTCAGCCGATATGTTAAAAAATGAAACTTACTGTGGACTTTGTGAATTGGTAGCTGCAGGATTAATATTTCCGTTTCGGTTTGATGTATATCGAAACAGTCTGCTATACACAGAGTCCGGAACAGATATCTGTCCATTAAGGCAATTACGATTTAGCCATGGTTTATCTAATGGAAATTTTGACGCCTATCTGCCTATTGTTGCGAAGACAATTACACAGCGTCCCATAGAGGTACCTGTCGAAGAGCGTGATCCTTTTTCAGAGCTTGACCATTTAACTGTTACACCTTTTGTAAACAGTGAAATATCATCTCCAACCAGCGGAACAGATCAATCTGTATCGTCGACATTAAAATATGAAAAAAAAAATAAAATAAACGAAGGTCGAGATTTACTAATTACACAAGAAAAAGTCAATTAAAAAGTGTACTAGAAAGATATAGGTAGAAAAAGCTGGATTCAAATCATATAGCTGTGTCCGCT
Organism: Parnassius orleans; assembly: GCA_029286625.1. Taxonomy (NCBI): domain Eukaryota; kingdom Metazoa; phylum Arthropoda; class Insecta; order Lepidoptera; family Papilionidae; genus Parnassius; species Parnassius orleans. The sequence goes on from JAGSMP010000170.1 coordinate 4,321,350, forward strand.
TATCAGAAAAAAATCCCGATGTACACAGACAAGCTGTTGCAAATTACCAAACTGCGAATCCACAAATGCATAGAGCAATTCAATCACGGTATGAGGAAAACATTACACTGCGTTTATGGAAAGTCAAGGTCCATTCCGCTATGGTGTATGACCCTGATATTGCTTATAGAACTGACAGCAGTGTAGCCTTGGGTTCTATGACATACAAGTGTAAGTGGTGTGCAATGCGATGAAATGGAAGGATGAGACACCTGGTATGTGTTGATGCGCTAGAAAAGTGCAACTTGATTGGTTGAAACAACTGCCTCAACCACTCTTTAGTTTGATTAATGATCTACACCCAGATCATGACCATTTTGTGGGTAATATTCGTAAATATAATGCCTGTTTCCAGATGACTCCCTTTGGTGGTAAACAGGTAACAGCAGATGGTTTTTCACTGACTTTTAAAGTACAAGGCCAGGTCTACCATTTAATTGGAAGTATATTACCAGAAGCCGAACATGACGCTCAGTACCTTCAAATATAAATATATTTGAAGGTACTGATCGTCGATCGTCTTCACCTACAAAATTGTAGGTGAAGACGATCGAGAAGCACAGATTCGATGTTCTAAATTTCCTAACTTAAAGCCAAATTTAATCAAACAATACTCTGCAGAATATGCTGCATCAAGTGAACCCGTATATAAAAGATCTGAAAAGTGCCTTTGATAAAGCCCCTCTTTCAGAGTCATACAAAGTTGTCATACATGCTGATAAAAAACCACCAGAAAAACATATAGGTAGGTACAATGCACCAACTACAAATGAAGTGGCTTTAGTGTTAGTGGATCAACAATTTGATCGAAGGGACATCATCCTCGAGAGCCGAAGTAATTCACTTCAGCGTATTAGTGAGATACATCGAGCATATGATGCGCTAAAGTATCCAATCAGCGTGCAAAACTCTCGGCTTGCTTGAAGATGATTAGCATTTGTTGGCATCAATGGAAGAGGCAGCACTTTGCCAATCACCGCAAATGATTCGGGATCTTTTTACAATTATTTTAGTGTTCTGCCAAGTATCAGTTCTTTATGCCTTTGGGAGAAATTCAAAGAATACCTATCTGAAGATTTTAAAAGGCAATTAGAAAGACAGGGAGATGTGGATGTAAAGCACATAACAAATGTGGTATTTAACAAATGCCTTTCGGTAATAGAAGATGGCGTATTAGCGTTGGGTGGTCGGCTACTAAAAGACTATGGGTTACCTGAGCCAAACAAAGAACAGCAATTTGAAAATAGGGAGTTTCTTACAGAGACAAGTTACGACTTAGCATCATTAGAAAACACAGTTAAAAATAATAAAGTATCACTCAATGACGAACAAAAACCAGTTTACAATCAAATTAACACAAAAAATGAATCAAATGAGGGTGGAATATTCTTTTTAGATGCTCCCGGTGGAACAGGCAAAACATTCCTCATAAATTTGCTATTAGCAAAAGTTTGAAGTACTCGCGGAAATGCTTTGGCTGTGGCTTCTTCTGGGATCGCAGCTACTCTGCTTGAGGGTGGACGAACTGCTCATGCTACCTTCAAGTTACCACTCAATTTAATAACAGCTGATACTCCCATTTGTAATATATCGAAACAAAGTAATTTTGCTGAAGTATGAAAACATACGAAAATGATTGTGTGGGATGAAATAACCATGGCTCATAATGGTGGTGTAGAGGCTTTAAACAGAACTCTACAAGATATAAGAGGAAATAAGAGGTTAATGGTTGGTGTAACGGTTTTGCTGGCTGGATATTTTAGACAGACTCTACCAGTAGTGCCAAAAGGAACGAGAGCAGATGAAGTTAAGGCGTGTCTTATGAGATCCACTTTATGGCTTCAAATTAAAATCCTCAAGCTCTCGAAAAATATGCGGGTACTCTTAGGATAAAAAGAGTCTGCTGGTGAATTTGCCAATCTCCTACTTGAAATCGGCAACGGTGATTACCCGATAAATGACGGAATGATAACCATCCCTGATAATTTGTGCACAGTTGTATTTACGTTACAGGAGTTAATATCCAAAATTGACCCAGATATTGCTCATATCCACAATAAGCCAATGGAATGGTTGTGTGAATGTGCCATACTAACCCCGAAAAACGATCAAGCAGCGGCAATTAACGTTATACTATTAACGTCTTTTGAGGGGGAAGAAATGGTGTACACGTCAATAGACTCTGTGGTCAACACAGATGACACAATTAACTACCCTGTCGAATTTCTTAATTCACTGAAACCATCAGGTCTTCATGGGCACTCCTGTTATGTTGTTGTGAAATTTAAAATCTCCTCAACTGTGCAACGGAACCAGACTAAAAGTAAAAGCGTTACATCGCAATGTATTGGAAACCACAATTATAACTGGATGTGCGCAAGGGGAAACTGTATTTGTACCAAGAATTCCCTTGATCCCAAATGATCTTCCCTTTGAATTTAAACTAATACAGTTTCCCCTCAAAGTCTGCTTTGCAATGACCATAAACAAATCACAAGGGCAGACATTAAAATTTGCGGGTATAGACTTGAGAGAAAATTGTTTTTCACACGAGCAGTTCTATGTGACTTGCTCACGCGTAAGCTCGCCCAGTAGTCTGATAATTTTGGCACACAGTAATAGATTAGCAAAAAATGTGGTGTATAAAGAAGTTTTGTAGTTTACTAGCTTTTGCCCGCGACATCCAGTTATAATTGTGGCTTGTACCAGCAGAATGGATGAAATGAAACTATGCTAATGGTACCGTTGCTTATCTTAATATATTCATAAGATGTTTCCATTTTATCTGCCTCAGAGCATGATTTCGTTTACACTGCATTCAACTGCGATTTAACTGCAAACATGTCTTGGAATATAAAATAATTCTCCAACTCGCTGCAACAACGCATGTACTTAATTAATTTGATTATGACGTAACGGAATTTCAGAGAAACTTTTCAGAGAATAGCTGATATTAGTTCCTTTGCTGAATTTGTTAAATATCCCCATCATGAAACAAATGAAAAAAAAACACATAGTTACAAAGTTACAAGTTGTAAACTGTATCTATGCTAGATTCGCCTCATAAACTACCCATTTTAGTAAACATATGTCATATGGACATAAGACATATGAATAAAAAATTTAAATCGTTTTTGGATAAAGCAAAATATGGTTCCTTTTGTAGATTTACTTCATATACGAGATTATTTTAATTAGGGAAGTGATATCAATACTAACTTGATATTTAAAATTATAACTCTGTCAGTTTAGTAATTATTTTAATTAGGGAAGTGATATCAATACTAACTTGATATTTAAAATTATAACTCTGTCAGTTTAGTAATTATATCCAATCACAAGAGGAATTTAAATTTCATAAATAAAATACTTTTCACTCATTCTGGCATGCACCTAAACTACGATAAATGATGACTTTTGTAAGTTATGTCTTGTATATAGCTTACAGGCAAGGAAATATCCTTCGAAAGCTATCATGAAATAGTATTTAATTAATGTCGAAGCTTTTCTGCATTTGACGACGTTGCTTTGTGCTCGCTATCGAGTAATAAAGAAATTACCCACGCTCTTGCTACTGTGCTTCTTGGCACCGCACGCGTTATAGTTATAGATTCGCATGGACATGAACTTAGTGTTCGTGTATTATTGGATAGCGCGTCTCAAAGTAATTTTATAAAGCATCAATGTTGTCAACGCCTAGGATTAATTGCAAATAAGACACCTTCATGTCCCGTAGTGAAGGGAATTGGAGGCTTCAATAAAACGGTACAAAGTTCGGTAAATTTAAAATTAACGAACCTTGTGAATGAGAAAATAATTCAATATTAGCCCATTGAAGATGAATAAGCTGTAAAGATCCTAGTGAGAATACTAAAGTCATAGACTTGAAATTACTTTATTGTCATTTGTTCTTAATACGGCTGCAAAATTATGTCTGGAAAATTGGGTTTTATTTTTATAGAAGAGGGGATAGTGAGCATGCGACTCACCTGATGGTAAGTGACTACCGCCACCCACAAACAATAGCAACACCAGGGGAATTTCAGGTCATCTGCCGGCTTTTAGAAAGCAGTAAGCTCTTTACTTGAAGGTCCCTAAGTCGAATCGGTCCGAAAAAATCGCCGGTGGTAAACGACTCCACAAAGAGGTCGAACGTGGAAGAAAATTCCTCGTAAAGCGCACAGTGTTGGACCGCCAAGCATACAGTTGGTGTGGATGGTATTGTGAGTGTTGTTGCGACGTGCGTTGGTAAAATTTTGCGGCTGGAATTAATCCGAAAAATTCCTTAGAGTGTACACGGGAAGTGCTCGTGGTAAATACAAAAATGGGTGAAAACCGAATTCCTTAATTCCGTTATCATACTAACATACATACATGCATACATTCATAGCTAATAAAAAGCTTGTAAAAAGGAAGATTAAGATTAACGGCTAAATATCTGTAAAGTAAACATAACATTGAATGCCGCCATATTTTAATTAATATATATGGAATTTCAAAAATGTTACGCAAATACGATTACTTCATATCAATGTCTTTAAGCAAAGTATTTTATTTCGTTGCAATATTAATAATTTAGATTGACGCGCAGAATAAAGGCTTTCGGAATGATTCGATGAATATGCATACAGTAAATATAATAATATTTGAGTTTAAAAAACTTAACGGGCGTTGAACATGAACTGTGATGATCCTAGTGAAAATACTGAGAAATAAAATTGAAAATATTGTATTGTCAATAGTCTCGAAATTTCAGATTATTCAGACGTCCGGAAGTTGGTAAAAACTTAATTTTAAAATTTTATTACATTCATACATACATAAATACAAAATACATAGGGAAATAGTAAAAAGGTTAGTCGACGTCACAGGAGACCGAAGAGCTGGCAGCTACCTCGGACAAAGAATTAGTCTAGCTATTCAAAGGGGAACGCTGCCAGTATCTTCGGAACCTTGCCTAAAGGTCTCATTTTAATAATATATTTTAGTTATTGTAATATATTTTTTAAGGTTTTTAGTTTTAGGTTCATTGTTCTAGTATATATTTTGTTTTTAAATACATACATACATAGATATTTACGTACGTACGTACATACATAATTAAATAAAAAAATTGTGTATAAAAATACTCTCACACTAGTGCCTTCTCGTGTATCGTAGAGGATTTTTCACCGTAATAATATGTATATTGTATATAGCACATGAACAAGCAGGAACAATTATTTGTTGGCCAAGTAGTTGCTCTGTGCGGGCTACGGCTCAAACCGCAGAGCGGGGTAAGCGTTGGGCTGTGGGGCTAAAGGCGTTTGTTTATGGCGTTATTTGTTTAGATGATAGGTGCATATTAAAACTTAACATATTTCAAGAAAACGATAAACAGTCAGATCAAAAAAGCACCAATATTATAAAACGTAATTTTAACGGTTTTAGAAGCCTCTCTCATAATATTTTGTTTACACATTTCTAACTTCATCTTCCTGAAATAATTCACTTTATTATTACTTAGTTAGTGATTCAATTATAAAAAAAAATATGGTGAATTAGTTAAAATTTATAATTTCAAATACTCGCAATAATGCTTTCAATATCTCTTAACTATTTCTGCCGCCAAGCAACAGTGTGTGCACAGTTGAATTCCGTTCCGAAGGTATTAGCCGAACAGAAAAATTCTATATATTCCTGTTATTTAAACATAAAAAATAACAAAATTGGTGGCAAATAACAAACAAGGTGGAAAAATTACAAAATAGTAGAATTTTAACTATATTTGGCACTGTTAATTTTACAATTTTGTAGCTTTATTAAACGGTGTATACTGTGAACTATTCAATAACTAAACTTTATAAAAATACCCCATTAACATAAGTATGATTTTGTAAACTTTTCATAATTTAACTTCGAATAATAAAACTAAATCTATGTGTCGCTAAACTACAACTTTTTACATAATGCAACTAATAATCTAGAAAAAGAATGAGTATGTAAATCTGGTGTAAACAGAATTATTACCTATACATTCACTTATAGATCTTCTCAGCTTCCGAGTATTTGTCTAATTCGTCACATACGACACCCATGGGATTACATGGGATGATTAAACCTACTAAGCTGTTATACGTGCCCCATAATTAATGTGCTTATCCTTGCTTGTGCCAGTATATATATAAGTTTTAAAAAGTGTATTAGGTGCATGTTTTAATAATCACATGCATATAATATCCACATTGTCTTCTAAACTTTGCTGAAAGGCATACACAGATGGCACAATTAAAGAATCTTAAGTTCTGTAGTCACAAGTCTAAAGTTCCAACAAAGGAGAATAAAACAAAGTTGTCGAGGCATCTTTATTCGTGATATACTTCTGAAATTCTCTGCCATTATATTAATTATCTTGCAGTGAAGTTTAAAATATAAACGTATTTCTAATTTAATTATAATAATCCATTCCATTCTCTCTATCTATCTTAACAGCCTTTCAAACGTATATTCTCCTGAGCCGCCACCACACCACACCTCGAATTATAATAAACTATACATATATATAAAATTGAAGTGTCTGTCGATAATACTATCGAAATAAATGTTTTATTTTGAGCTGAATAACCATTTTTAAAATTTTGTCTGTCTGTCTGTCTAGGTATTCAGAATGGCAAAACCGATTGTGATGAAATTCAAAGTTTCAAACAGTCAAAGAGCAATGCCAATAAGGAGCTAGACTATATTTCATTCAAAAAACCTCAAGTTTTTTTTTAACGAAAAATTATTATAATAAATGGCCTTTGATTTTTTAAGTCTAAATAACACCTTATTAATAGATCCTTTCTTGGTGAAGCCGGGTGGTTCACTCGCTAGTTATGTAATAAAATGGTTTACGACACTATTAAAGTTTATAAATACTTATGAAAGCTGATATTAAAAGTACACTTAGCATTCTCATCACCTTAGGAGGAAAATATAAAAATGTCGACGGGTGTAATCATATGAAGAAAAATAATAAACAGTTTTCAGTTTGACTACTTATGTTAACTTACCATTCTACAATCGAAATCTCAATTCGACCACTTTTGTCAACCATTTTCTAGCACAAACATTTAGACTTCGTTGTTGTTTTATGGAAATACAAATCTACTGCATCGTTAGTTTTTTTTTATATTTACTTTAGCTTTACCTAAAGGGTTTTCCAAGGTCAATAAATACTCGTAAATTCAAAGTTTAATGAGTGAAAACTGAAAATATCTGTCTATTCACAGGTATATAATAATATTTAATAAATAATTCTATTGCTAAAATTAAGTTGTGTTTTTTATATTGCAAATTTCTTTTTAATCTATATATACTTAATAAGTAACGTTATTTAAAATATCAAATTTAACAACATGCTTACACCTACTTAAAAAAAATATTAATATTATTTTATAACCATTTGTTAGTTGAAACTTGAATCAACTAACTATAGTAAATTAATTTTAGAAGCAATCTCCTAACTACTACAATGCGCCTAAGGTATTAACGGAGTTTCGCGAGACCTTACTAATGTTAGTTACTTGAATAAAGTAGTTTATGCAAAGGGTAAAACTTAGCAGTGTTCCGAATTAAAAATGTTTATATATATTAAGATAATAGCTGGCTTGATAGAAGTTTTTCTGCACTTACAGGTAAGTGGCACGATGAGTTTTACTCCGAATTCAAACCGGATTAAAAAAAAATGACTCGAATATAGCGCCACGTATCAGGTTCATATTTATTGTGTCCATTCATATAGAATTCGTTAACAACTTGACTACAGCGCAAACCCTTCGGATAGTTACAAAGCTATGAACTATAGTCTTGATGATACAAATATATTGTGTGAATATGTTACATAATATGTTATATCTACGTTTTGAGTTATTCGACTTACTGACAGATGCATCAGCGATTATATCTTTACAGCCTTTCACAAGTCCATTACTGTACAAATGTTGCACCTAAGGATTACTACAAAACACTATTGAGTCACTTGCAACCATCGAAATGGCCCAGCATGGCTTAACAGATCGTCACTTTATCTAGTCTAGTCACCATACACTACGCTTACCGCTACGAGGCTGCCACTCGAGTACCTTTCGTCCCGATCGGTAAGCTGAAGTGGCAATGGGCTGGCCATGTGTCTCGAAATAAACGATACTTACAGTACTTTCAGTACTTTATTATATTATAAAGTACTGAAGGTAGACTTGGAATCAGTGTCAGATACGTAAGGTCAGTAACAATATAAGAAGACCCGAAAATCGATATACCGTCCTGCATTTCATGATCTGCACTGCGTCTACCGGTACGAGGCTGCCACTCGAGAACTTTTCTTCCGTATCGGTTATTTTGATACCTATCTGTTTTTATTTTATATATATATGAGCGAAATGCGGAAAACTACTGACTATAAATTTCGAAATTATAACACTTTGAAATGTTTTTATTTTAATTTTGCAGCTTTTGCCAAAATCCCTTAAACTAAAAAGTAACAGGTGAGTGTCGTTTGAAGGTAGATTCAGATAGTTTTCTTGGTCGAAGATAGGTTAAATTCGACGAAAAATGTCTAATAAACATAACTGCTTGATTTTAGGAAGGAATGTTTTTATTTAAGGAAGAAATGGCGTTTTTCACTGCCAAATCCAGTACCTTTCTTAAAATTGGATTCGAGCACTTTGTATTAAATCAATTTTTACCCGCAGCTGTTCCCACACATATTCCTTTTGTGCTTTTATATAACTTACCAGAAACATAATATAGAAATGTCGCGTCAACACTTGCTAAAAATAAGTTTCCGATGGAATCACAGAAGTCTGAAGCATAATAATGCACACTGCGTGTTGTAACACGTTTTTCATAATGATAAAATTATATAATACATTCGTTTGGGATAATAATATTTTCACTTATTTTTAATATCCAAAGATCCTGATTTTTAAGTTGCATTCACTTGGGATATATAAGCTTAATAAAATATATTACTTAGTACTTTGAAATATTTGTGTACTGGTATTTGAAAAAGAAGAACAAATAATCGAATAACCGAGTGATATCCACGATGACATTGCAATTTCGATTTCCCGTTCAATGAACATAATATCGTATTCTTTCCTCAGACCGCAAACGCGTATTGTTCGGATTACCTACAAATACCGACTTAATATAATAGTCCCATTCTAAGATTCCTTCTTCCTCCTTTTAGAGATAAAGCAAACAAATTCTAGAGATTACTAGTAATTTTAAAAGTTGGTCATGTAGTTTATTGACATAAGTAAATAAACCTTTCCCTTTCAAATGACATATTCCTTAAAATCTATCATTACAAAATGTGGTTCCTCTGACCGGAGAAGAAATGACGATAGAAATTCCACTGGTATCTTTTCCAGCACGTTTTTAAACTAATGTTATAAAAACGTTTCTGAATATGAAAATGAATAGATATAGAATAAATAACTCCATTATTCGGTTTTATATTGATAATCCATTCATCCATTACATCACATAAAAGCCCACTGCTGAATATAGGCCTTCCCGACAGGTTGCCTCAAAGGGGGGATTTGGCCATAGTTGCCACGCTTGGCTGGTGGGTTAGCAACCGCAGTTTATTTATTATTTTGAGTTATTATCAGAATGATGCTGCCGTCCATCTCCTGTTCCAGTTACCATCTGTCGCCTCTTTTTTATAGAATAAGGGTGACAAGCGAGCACACAGTCCACCTGATGGTAAGTGGATATTCTTAAAACACTATTACACGGTAAAATTATATCAGGTTAAAATAAAATTACATACATACGTTTTAGTATGTACAAATATTATGTTTTACACCTGAGAGTGAAGTGAGTGGCAGCCTCGTACCGGTAAGCTGAGTGTGGGGTGGCTCACTAGATGGAGCAACGAACTGTGGCGCAGGAACGTGCTTCATAGCACTCCTGGAAGTCCATGTTCAGAAGGGACGTGTGAAAGGCCGTAATGTTCATAATGATGAGCCGAACGGCCTGTAATATTCAATTATATATTGAATATTTAGCAATTAAAAACACTAAATACCAAGAGATCGGCAAAAATTCAGGACTGCGGATATGAATATGGATTTGAATAATGACCACCTTGATCTGCGAATATGGTTACAGATCTTTATTTTATACGGAATACGCGGATATTCGGTATAAAATTGGATTTGCACATTATTTCCATTTTTGAACTGATTTCGAAATGTTTCGCTTTGTCCTTCCTCTTAAAATCAGGTCACGATTTTATTAATAAAATAGTGTTTGACCTCTAGATCTTGTCACACATGATGGGAGGTTGTATAAACTGTAAGAGAAAAAAATACTCTAAAAACTTTGATATTGAAAATGTTTGTTCTGTGCCGTCGCGCTTAATATAAAACATTCAGCTCATGTGAAATATTTTTTACGCTTTGATATGAGACAAACGAGGTTCTCTGTGTATGTAGATTACTTTTATACATTTTCCCTCGCAGTTTTATACATAAATTAAAACTTATGCAACACAAATAATAATAATGGATTCTTGTGTGCAAGTATATCTTCATCAGCGTCATCATTGCTGACTTTCAAAGTCCACTGCCGAATATAGCAAATATTTGCTATAGTTGTCACGCTTGGCAGATGTGTTGGCTCTCGTATTGGCTCTTGCCAATCGCAGTTATTATTATTTTGAGTTGTTATCAAGAATATGCTGTTGCCCATCACCTGCTACGTTTCTCTCTGTTAACACGACAGCCAGGTGAAGAATTCTCTAACACCGCCGCGTAGCATACGCTCAGTTTCGATTATTTGTAGATTACAGTCGAGAACTGTGCTTATACAAAGCTTAAGAAGCAATTTTCAAGCTAGCAAAATTTCGTATTCGTAAAATTCTGATATTTTCTATTCTTCTTCTTTTTCTTCTTTTTTATCATCATTAACATCATTACAGCCCACAGCTGAACATAAGCCTCCTCCAAGGAATGCCACAATAAATACCTGCATCCATCGACTCCCTGTATCTCTTACCAGGTTATCACTACATCTAGCGTGGGCCACCGTTCATTTTGCTTACCGGTATGATCCCATTGCCACTTCAACTTACTGATCACCAGAGAAACTTCGAGAATTGCTCTCTCCATAGCTCGCTGAGCGACCTTGAGTTTCCTTACACCTCCACAAGTGAAGGAACAGGTCTCAGATCACCAGCCCGCAATAGTCTACAGCTCGACATGAGTTTTCCTGTTATAAGAAGAATTTGTCTAAACCTTTTTTTCGCACATTTTAGCGCTCCTTCCCATCGCCGGTAAAGGTATCACATGCCTGATGTAAATGAGGAGACAATGCTGCCATCTAATAAAAGTCTTAAGTTTCATACAATTAAAGTATACATATTTAATTAAAATTAAACACATTGGTACGAAACGCGTTGAGTTTTTGGTGACCGTAATGTCGTGACTGTAAAGTCTCACAAATTTTTTTGGTGTGTATAGTTCAGATCGCGAAGTGAAGGATTTTTTCACCGAATGAATATGCTTAAAGTGGGTTCAATAAGAATAAGGTAGGGGCAATCTTATATCAGACTCATAAAGGTAGACATGTACTTTCCCGGTTCAGGTCAGCTAGGTTTTTTTTTCTAATGTATCTATTCTCTTCCACTGTTATTATTAAAAGTTGTTCCCTAATGCGAGTTTTTTTACCTATCCTGTCGTTTCCATTGTTGCTTTTAGGATGTATGTAATTCGATTGCGTATTTTAGAGTAAAATCTCTAATTTTGCGCTTCATTTGACTAATATCTCTTCAAGGAAAAATCTTGTACGTCTTAATAGAATCAAAGTTGCCAAAACCCTTATATTAAGGTTGCTTAAATTTAATTTGATAAGATACGCGTAATAAAATTAAATGATGTGTCTTACAAGAGCACCTCCCCTCCCTCAATTGTGTGCACTGTCCCCGTCACCACTAATCCCAGATAAGATACAAGGCTTAATAGATTACTAATATATAAGGATAGGACTCCCTTTGTATTTCATGGGTACCGAGATCTTATCTCGAGTCGGGCTAATACTATTTATTGGGTTTTTCTGTCAAAAAATTCTCAGTAGCCCGGCCTCAGGAAGTTGGCTGTGGTTCACTCCGTGTTTCACCCGTGTTAAAGCCGTTAGTACTGGGCCTTATCACTCTCGGATCGTGTGTAGGATTGCTGATCCTTCGGATTATGAAAGTGGGGGAATGGAGAGTGCACCTGTGTTTGCGTATATACTCATGCAATATAATCTGCGCAGATGACTACTCTCCGCTTAGACAGGCTGCCGTGACCGAAATTCGGTCGCAGGGACTTTTATTTATATAATGACAAAATAAACACGTGACAAGCAACAAAAACGGAGGTTATTGTATTATTGATATGTTTTCAAATATTATATAAGATTTTGAAAAAGATAATTATATTGAGGAAACAACAAACAACGTTTATGTTACTACTGTTCACTTAATTCGCTATAACTACAATCAGAATGCAAACAATTAGCACTGAAGCAAACATCCCTTTGTGTTGCGCAATGTAATGAAGCAGTAACTACTACACTCTGCTATTTGCTCTTCGGTAGCCCATTTCACACTGTGTGCATTTTGCTTTTGATTCTGGATGCGGCAGAAGCACTTGGGTGTGATTATAATAAATCGATGGAATCCCTGAATGAAAATCTTGCTTTACAAATAACTTAGGTGTAGCTTTGTAAAAGATATGTTGCAGTAAGATAGTTTAGGCCGTGATATAGTTATATCCCTAGGAATATAGCTATATACCGTAGTATAGTTATATGAAAGCGATTCATAACTATCTTACTAGACTAATCTAGTGAAATAATTATAATAGTAGTTTGTAATTTGTTAATCAAAACTACTTTTGACTTATGCTTTTAAAATTTTTGAAATTTAAAAGTTAAATTCTTTCAATATTACATTTTATATCGTTATAATCTACGCGACCCAAGGGCTACCCCAGCCGCACCTTAACCTACTGTCAAAAAAGGAACATGAACAACAACACGTCAATGTCGCGAAATTTCTTCCTCCTGTACATTTAGTTTACAATTATAATTATTTCACTAGATTAGTCTAGTAAGATAATTATGAACCGCTTTCATATAACTACATTACGGTATATAGTTATATCCCTAGGGATATAATTATATCCCTAGGGATATAACTATATCACGGCTTGAACTATTTTCCTGCGACAGATATAAAGTACATTAAACCGTTAAGATCAATCTGGCTAGACCGTTTTAATTAAAATTTTTGATAGGCTATTAGTTATATATTTTTAAATAACCTACTGTGGAATCAAGGACGGATTATGTTGGGCTCACGTCGACTGAAACTTGGGAGAGTTGCGCCAGCGGCAATCAGAGAGAAAGAAAGAGAGAGTACACTCTTCCCACCGCAGTCCACCAAGATGTGTCTGGAGGCACTTCACGTCGTGCCAGCCATGTGCAGCCATGTGAGTAGAATCCGTTCGGAAGGCAATTCCAATTCACTAGCTTCTCTTAAATTAAGTTTTGAGTTGTTTGTGACTCTGACCTCGTCTATACGGTCGATACGTAATCACTTGCAGCAAATGCTAGTTGTACACTTTTGCTTTCTAATAAAATCAGGATATATTAGGAGATCGCACGAATACACCTCCATGCTGTGGCATTTTAAAAGTATGTAGCAAGTTTATCGAGAGCAACTAGGTGCACTATAACTCTTATGAATAAAAACAATTCTTTTACGTAATAATTTAACTTCAAAAAACTAAAAAGAATAAAATAATTTTTAAATTGCTACATGCTGAAGTCAGTTTTAAGGACGACTACGCTTTCAAAAACCACTTAAAGCAATTCTGTTATCATTTATAGTTTTATTTAAATTAAATTTGACGTTTTTGAGTGGTGATAAGCAATGTCGCAGCCTCATTGTAACAACTATAAAGTTATCTAAATTTTTATATCACAAATTACATCTACTAGGAGATTTTTCCCCCCTTAGGGTAGAATTTTTTCTTCGAATTGAAATGTTACAACTTTTGAGGTATATAGCTTATTAATTAATTAAAAATATAATTTAAATAGGGTTCAAAATCAGCGACGATATACAAACAAATAATTAAAGTTGTATTGAGAACTGGGAGAGATTCTTAATTTTGAAGTCGACTATAAAGTGAATACTCCTATCTAAATATCATATTTTACGCCATAAACCATGCAATAGAGCTTTATGACTCTACATCTAGACAAGCGCAGTTTGACACGACTGCGGAAATTAGTTCAATGCAAATCTTATAATATAATTTTCGTCAAGATCTGTGGTAAAGGAATTGTGACTGTTGACTTTCTCGACAATTCTATTAAGAAGCATTTGAGTTCAGCCAACAAGCATTACAGCAGCACAGATGACTCTGTCTTAGATTGTCTTAAAATTAAGTTTTATGGAAGCACTGAGACATAATTACAAAATGTAACATAATAAGAAAGATCAAAGTTTTAAAAATGAAAAAACTAACATCAAAAAAAAAAAAATTTCCTCCTAATTTAATAATTTCCGAAGTACGAGCTGTAGTTCTGTGATATACTTTATATCTCAGAAACAATTTAAAAGCTATAAAAGGATGAGTAAATTATTTTATTTATTTTATCTCCTGAACGTCGGTTTTTATATTAGTCGTCTAAATAGTTACATAAAAATGTCATGCCCTATTTAATTCTACTTCTGATATATTTTTTTACCTTAAGCGGTGTACCTTTTTTTCAAATTTAAATTGGACAGTCTTTGAGATTAAACGTATTTAATAAAAAAAATAAAAACTGAAATTGTTTCACAATTGGCGAAGACATTGCGTACCAATAATATACAGTCGAATTGCGAACCATCACCTATTTTGAAGTCAACTATAAATATATATTTTTTTATCCATAGATTATAGGGATTTCTCATTGATCCATGCATCTTATTCTGAACTCCAGAATAAAAAGAAGTGGATTTAAAATAACTAATATGTTTATAGCCGACATTAAAAGTGTGTTTTTTGTGAAAAAGAATGAGTTACGAGCCCGTTATTGCCCTTACCGTTACCTTTACAGCCAATCAAAAGTTCAATACTGAACAAAGGCCTCCCCATAGATATCCTCATAGTAGAAATACTAATTTTAGGATTTCTTTTGTGTATAGAAGTCCTTCTGGATAGATACTATCCTCTTACCTTTTTCTGCCGCCAAGCAGTAGTGACTGCTCTGCTTTTTTCTGATCTGAAGAGTTGATAAAGTCAGTTTAGTTACAGGCTTTAGAGATTCAATTATAATTCTTAGAGGTGACATAACATCTGTAGTTTTCTTTGTTTGCAGTTGGTTGCAAGCACCCATGGGCTGCAGTAACCACTTACCATCAGGTGGATTTAAGTTCATTAGTCACTTAAATGTTATATAAAAAATAACTTGTTCATAGATGAATTAAATTTATACTATGATGTTTCGATATTGATAACCTATTAAGTAGTATGTGCTTATATACTCCAATGACTTATACGCTACTCAGTAATACAAGCGACAATTTTTTTATAGAATAAATGTGATAAACGAGCACACAGTCCACCAGGCATCTACGAGTACATCTATCCTCAGTTAAGAATCAAATGCAGATGCGTTGTCACCCCTTCGGACTTGGATGGAAAGCCTCTCTTTTCAGTAATGGGTCTTATTTTTTATCTTAATTTTATATTAGGTCCTAACATATGAAATTAGCGATTTGTCGTACTGACCACTTTGATCTGAAATATCTCCTTTTTGGTTAAGAATTCCAAATTCAAATTTATAAATTCATTTAGCTGGTATATTTGAGTTTTAAAAACAGTCATTAATTTGTTTTTCCTCATTATTTTATTCTTTGGCGTCGCTTATTACCGCACAATGGAAAACATAAAATATCGGTATATTTACGAGTACGAGTTCTACCGTGGCACCAGTGCTGCAGAATCAGCTCGAAGGATTAATGATGTGTACGGCACTGGTGTCGCAAAAGAAAGCACGGTACGTTTTTGAACGTTTCAACGTTTTCGTTCTGGAAATTTCGACCTTCAGAACCAACCCCGTGGATGGCCGGAGACCAAAGTGGAAAATGAAGAATTAAAGGCTATTGTGGAAGCGAATCCATCACAAAGCACTTCAGAGATAGCTGCAGGATTCAGGGTAAGTGAATAAACTGTATTAGTCCACTTGAAGCAAATCGGGAAAGTAAAAAATCTTGAACGATGGGTACTTCATGAATTGAGTGAATCGAACTTGCAAACACGCGTCGACTGCTGTGTTACTTTGCTCAACCGACACAATAATGAAGGGATTTTAAATCGAATCGTTACTTGTGATGAAAAGTGGATACTGTACGATAATCGAAAGCGCTCGTCGCAATGGCTGAACCCTGGAGACCCAGCCAAATCCTGCCCTACACGAAAATTGAGTCAGAAAAAATTACTTGTGAGTGTTTGGTGGACTAGCGCCGGTGTCGTTCACTACAGCTTTCTAAAATCTGGCCAAACGATTACGGCAGATATCTTTTGTCAGCAACTGCAAACCATGAAGAGGAACTAGCTGCTAAACAACTGAGATTGGTCAATCGCTCTAGGCCACTGCTGCTTCACGACAACGCAAGACCACACACTGCACAAAAAACAACCACTAAGTTAGCTACAATTGGAATGTCTGCGACATCCACCGTACTTCCCGGACCTTTCTCCAACAGATTACAATTTTCACCGGAATTTGGACAAATTCTTACAAGGAAAAAATTCAACTCCGATGCGGCAGTCCAAACCGCCTTCAAAGAGTTTTTTGATTCTAGCCCCCATGGTTTTTTAGTAAAGGGATCAATGAACTACCTATGAGATGGCAAAAGTGCATAAATAACAACGGTGCATACTTTGATTAATTTAATATATTTTACAAAAAAAAAATTGACTTTATATTCCTTCCGTACGAAACGCTAATTTCATATGTAAGGAATAATATTTTAAGATCACGACCTGAAGCTGATTTCTACGTTCAAGTACTTACCAATTCAGGTACATGTTATATTTATTTTCTAAAATATTTTTCTAAATATAAAATATTCCTTATTAATCAATAAAATGCTTTTAATATAAATCCATACTAATATTATAAATGCGAAAGTGTGTTTGTTTGTTTGTTTGTTCGCCCTTCTTTCACGTCGCAACAGAGCGTCGGCATGGCATGATTTTTTGTATGGGGATAGTTCGGTGGCTGTAGAGTGAAATACGAGTAGGCTACTTTTTTCCGCGGAAAAACATCTCATTCCCGTGGGAAAATCGAATATGTTGCACAAGTTTGCCCTTCTTTCACGTCGCAACAGAGCGTCGGCATGGCATGATTATTTGTATGGGGATATTTCGGTGGCTTTAGAGTGACGTAGGCTACTTTTTTCAGCGGAAAAACATATAATTCCCGTGGGAAAATCGAATATGTTGCAAAATTAAATTCAGCTAGGTGGCGCCACCGTGATTCTACAAGACGGACGACGGTACGATGGACGAACACAGAAGGTCAGAATATCTGGATTATTATGTCTTTTTACCAAAATTAAGATAAAAAATGTATGGATCTGTATTTTTCCACGCAGGACCGGGAAGAGAGCGATAAAAAACATAAAATTCACCAGCTGATTTTCTTCAAACGTTTTGGTGCATCGTAATTCACAGAATAGGCGATAACCTCGCAGACGATATTAAGTAATCCGTTGATGCTCTGCCTACCCCGCAAGGGTAACAGGCGTGATTATAAGTATGGATCAGAAATACTATCACCACCTGTCACGCTTTCACCCTTAACTATTACTTTACAATGGTAGAAACAGTTCTTAGTAAGCCTTATTAATTAGCCTTAGTAATATTTATTGAACGGAAATGAATACAGTTCTTATATGTGGTTATGAATGAATCGGTATTACAATAAGAAAAATTGTGCAAACTTAGAAGAAAAATATTTTTTGAGAGTTCTTATTAACTAACGTATACATAGTTTAAATTGATTCAGCTAGATGTCATTACTAGGTTTTTAAAACGCGGTAACGAAATGTTTCCTGACATGTACTTAACACCCGCCGTTGAGCCGCGCGTCAACTTATAGTGCATACGGTACCTGTACGCTTAAATTGTTTCTATTTCGTAGCTTATTCGACTACCTGCTTTCAATTTCGGTTGTTTGTTATTTGCTTTGTGATTTGGTTAAGGTTGAATGGATTTATATTAGCTTTCATTTTCGGATTTGTGTATTTTCTTGGATCGGTTTTGTTGATTTGGTTGGTATCACTTTATACATATTTAGACACTGGCTTTGATTTTGGATTTTGTTTATTTAGAATTGTGGATTGGTTTTCGTTGTTTTAGGTTGTTTAACAATATTTCAAAGGAATATTAATAGTATAGATAGTGTATACGGTACCTATACACTAACTTCTTTTTTCGTTGGTTATATTTATATTGACTACTGCTTTCGATTTCGGTTTTCTGCGATTTGTTTTGTGATTTGGTTTGTTGATTCGATTTTTTTGGCTATCGTTTTGGATTCGTGTTGTATCTTGAATTGGTTTTGTTGTTTTGATTTTAAAAATATTTAAAAGGAATATTTATTCCTTTTAGATATTTTGATTTGCTTTAAAAAATATTTAAAAGGAAATTTAATTCCTTTTAGGTATTTTAAGGTTTTTTTATAAATAGGTTTTTTCTTACTTCATAATGCCTCGCAAATGTACGTCCAGCCTTTCAAGAGTATCTTCTCAAAGACAAACGAAAAGATTAGCTCGATCGCTAGAATCTTTAGAAGATGCTGAACTGAGAAGGCAAGAACAAGCAGAGCGTCAGGCTGCTTTTAGAGCATCTGAGACACCTTCTCAACGTCAGCAAAGGCGTCTTGAACAGACAGAGCGTCAGGCTGCTTTAAGAGCTTCCGAAACACCTTCTCAAAGTCAGGAAAGGCGTCTTGAACAGGCAGAGCGTCAAGCTACTTTAAGAGCTTCTGAAACACCTTCTCAAAGTCAGCGAAGGCGTCTTGAACAGGCAGAGCGTCAAGCTACTTTAAGAGCTACTGAAAAACCTGCTCAAAGTCAGCAAAGGCGTCTTGAACAGGCAGAGCGTCAAAGTCAGCAAAGGCTATTCGAACAAGCGGAACGTCAGGCCGCCTTAAGAGCCGCGGAAACACCTGATGAAACTCAACACAGACTCATTGAGCAAGCTGAAAGTCAATCTAATAAGGGCATCTGAAACACCAGATCAGACACAGGCGCGAAGAGATGCAAATGCACAGCTCCAAGCTGAACGTCGACAAAATTTTCAAAGAAACAATTGGTCAGTTTTTAATGACGCAGCATTCAATTATGATCCGTTGATTGATTATAAAAATCACAGGTTAGTTATTATCGGACTGATGGACAAGGCGTGTCGATTTTGCAGCGCTTTAAAATGGAAAGATGAGACCGCAGGCATGTGCTGTTCCAATGGCAAAGTGTCTCTTCCGTTACTTGGGGAACCAGAAGAACCTTTGAAAACTCTCTTTTATATGATGCTAATGAGTCACGGCGCTTTTAAACAGGATCCGGAAATATAACTCATGCTTTCAAATGACGTCTTTCGGAGTTGACCGGGAAATAATAATGCCGGGATTTTCACCTACATTTACGGTGCAAGGGCAAATTTATCATAAAATAGGTTCACTTTTTCCAGCTGAAAACGAACAGCATAAATTTTTACAAGTATAATTTCGCTGCCAATTTACCCAGGGAGTTGAGGGAGACACAGTGTTCAAAATTCAAAGATTCTTGCATGAACGTAACATTTTAGTCAGAACATTTAAAACTGCTTTAAAAAACCTACCTGAAGATGATTATAAAGTCGTCATTCACGCAGATGAGACCCCTCGAGGAGAGCATGAAAGGTGCTACAATGCACCTTTGATAAACGAAATAGCAGCCGTAATTAGTGGTGATCAATTTTCTTCACGAGACATTGTCTTGCGAGCACGTGATGATACGTTGCAACGGGTAGCCGATACACACAAGTTTTATGACGCTCTGCAATACCCATTGATTTATTTCAAAGGACAAGAGGGTTATCATTTTTAAATTCCACTCATTAACCTGGTCACAAAGGCCTACTCCGAACAAAAAGTATCATGTATGGATTTTATGCGTATCATATGATGTTGCGAGAAAACGATTTTAACCTCTTAGCCCGGTGTAGACATGTCTACCAAAAATTGATGAAATAATTTCATCAATTTTTGGTAGACATGTATGTGAAGGTAGAAAGTGAACGTCTCCGTTATATATCTTTAAATCAAAAAGCTGCGCGTTGAGAATTATATACATTTACAAGATGCAGTTTCTAGCGACGCATGTAAACCCCAGAGATTTAGGTAAAATGGTAATTCTGCCCTCATCATTCGTTAACAGTCCCCTGCTACCTACATGAGTACACACAAGATGCATTCGCCTATGTACAAACTTACGGAAGACCTGATCTTTTGTTACTTTTACTTGCAATCTCATGGAAAGAAATAACCAAGGAGCTAATGCCGGGCCAAAAAGTACTGACAGACACGATTTAGTTGCTAGAGTATTTAGATTAAAAGTACAAAATTAATGTATGTAATTAACAAAGGAAAATTTTCGGAGAGGTGCAGTGCTTCATGTATTCAATTGAATGGCAAAAAAGAGGATTACCGCATGCCCACATTCTAATATGGCTTAAAGAGAAGTTGCGGCCCAGCCAAATAGACGACATAATAAGCGCCGAGATTCCGGATCCTGAGCAAGATAAAGAATTGTATGATACCATCGTCCGAAATATGATTGACGGTCCATGTGAAGCACGAAATTCAATATCGCCATGTATGAAAGAAGGGAAATGTACAAAGAAATTTCCTAAACAGCTATTACTCGTAAAAGAAACAGTGCACAATGACAATGGCTACCCTTTATACAGACGCAGAGCTCCCGAAGATGGTGGCAGGAAAGTTACAATCAAATCTCGCTCTGGAGCGTTCGAAACCTTAGATAACAGCTGGATTATCCCGTATTCGCCCATTCTATGTTAAATGTTTAATGCCCACATTAATGTAGAAGCATGTAGCTCTGTCCGCACAATCAAGTATATCTGTAAGTACATACATAAAGGAAGCGACCAAGCAATATTTAATCTCAGGAGTGAAGGTGAGGCAAATCCCGTTAATGAAGTACAGACCTTTCAAGCAGGGCGTTATGTCAGCAGTAACGAGGCAGCGTGGCGTCTCCTTGGCTTCCCTTTACACGAAAGGCACCCAACAGTTACTCACCTTGCTGTGCACTTAGAAAATGGAGAGCGTATATTTCACCGAAAGAAATTTCCAAGAAAGAATTGCATCACCGCCAAAAACTACACTAACAGCCTTCTTTCAACTTTCTCAAACCGACCCCTTTGCAAAAACGTTGTTATATTCTGAAGTCCCCCGTTATTATACTTATCTAGGAAGGAGTGGAAACGCCGTATTCAAGGCTCGCCTGTTGCAAATTGGCCCGGTGTAAAGTCATCAGATGCCCTTGGTCGTGTGTATACCGTCCATGTAACTAATTTTGAATGTTTCTGTTTACGATTGCTGCTGCACCATGTTTGGGGTCCTACAGGATATAAAGACCTTAAAACTGTCAACGGTCAGGAATGCGCAACTTATAGAGAAGCATGTGAAGCTCCTCGGTTATGTAACGGGACAAGGCTGCGTGTGACACATCTTGGACGGAACATAATCGGTGCTACAATTTTGACAGGCGTAGGAAAAGGTGAAAATGTTATTATACCACGAATCCCTATAATTCCCACAGATCTTCCTTTTCAATTCAAAAGGTTGCAGTTCCCTATTAAGCTCAGTTTTGCAATGACAATTAATAAAGCGCAAGGGCAAACGTTACAGGTAGCGGGTGTCAACTTAGAAAAACCGTGCTTCTCTCATGGTCAGCTGTATGTAGCATGTTCGCGTGTGTCAAATGCCCAGAATCTCCACATTCTTGCCCCGAATCGAAAAACATATAACATTGTGTACAGTAGCATCTTAAAATAGTGTTCAGTTAGTTTTTTTTCCAAAATTCCCACAATAAATTAATCAGAATTCCCACAGATCTTCCCTTTCAATTCAAAATTTCCTATTTAGCTCAGTTTCTTTTCAATTCCAAATGCTGCACCTCTGGCGGACCTATTAAGCTCAGTTTCCTTTCAACTCAAAAGGCTGCATCTCTGACGGATCTTTTATTTGGCTCAGTTTCCTTTCAGTTCAGAAAACTGCATCTCTGACGAATCAATTTAGCTCAGTTTCTTTTCAAAAGTCTGCATCTCTGACGGATAATTATGCTCAGTTTCCTTTAATTAAAACAATATCCCATTTCCATTTAGAATAAACAGGCTATTTTCATGCTTTCCTATACGCTGCGTTTCAAAACATTTAAATAGGCTGACGAATCAATTTTGCTCAGTTTCCTTTTAATGGCTGCATCTCTGACAAATCTATAAAACTCAGTTTTCTTTCAATTCAAAAAGCAATGGATAGTTATTTTCTCAGTGACCATGCGGGCGAAGCCGCGGGTAACAGCTAGTTATTTATAAATATTTCCGCAAAACAAGCAAACTACAATTTAAAATATTTGGAAGCAAGATTAAGCGAAGCAATTTATTACATATAAAACATATAATTGTATGTACATATAAGCATTCCCGACTCACAATAGAGCATGATCACAATGAAGAGAGTGAAAAGGCTGGTATAATTCGTCGTATAAAAACAGGTACCTGGAATAATAGGTAGACACGAAAGTTGAAAGCAAATATTTAATGGCGAATAATCTTAATAATCTTGTATTTTATATATATAAAATACAAGATTAAGCGAAGCAATTTATTATATATAAAACATATAATTGTATGTACATATAAGCATTCCCGACTCACAATAGAGCGTGATCACAATGAAGAGAGTGAAAAGGCTGGTATAATTCGTCGTCTAAAAACAGGTACCTGGAATAATAGGAAGACACAAAAGTTGAAAGAAAACGGTCAAAAATGATAATAGATATCTGTAAATACTTTATTTTAATCAGAATTTTTATAATATTGAAATAATTTATATAACAGACCTCATTGTTCTGGTTTATTTATAAAAACTAAAATTGCTAGTATTTTTTAATATAGGGAAATATTATGTTTGTTATTAAGGGCTTGCGATATTTGCCCTTAATTGTTCCTCAATCAAAAAAATCTTCCATTAGTATCCATAAACGAAAATATCTGTTCTTATAAAATTGAAAACGTTTCGAATCTCGCAAGAATGAATTAATTTCATCATTGTAATAGTTTTTTTGTAACAACTTTTTGTTTAAACAAGTGATAAGTTTAGAAACCGTGGATAAACCAAAATATCTCTATCAAAGTGGTTTTATTGCTTTTAAAATACCAATAAAATTAATTCATTCACTTGTGAGTTCTAACCATTCTACAAATCAATTAGCCTAGTCTTTTTAAGTTTTTAATGACCTTCCGAAATTCAATTAAGGGATTATTAAATATTATAAAATCATTTTTTTTTTCAAAAGAAAAAGCAGTCACTAGGTACTAAGTGTAGGTTCTAGGTTGTAGTAAAAATATTCATTTAGAATCTGTTCAAGAAACATTTTTGTGTGAAATAGAAACTATAGATCAGTTGCGTTCAGATTTTGAAAGTGTTTTAGATAAAATTAATAGTTTTGAATTGCAAATTGATCCCGATTATATAGTAAATTACCAATGACTTTCGTCCTTTGAAGATTTATTATGTCGCGAGAAGCGAGCTGCCAGGCGGATCTAACCTGTATCTCAGCGTGACGTGAAGCCTGCAGTTCAAGTACACTCATACGACGCGCCTAGATTGCCACCTATCGATATCCTAATATTTAATGTTGATATTAAAACATGGCCGTTATTTTTCGCTAGCTTTCAGAATACTATACATAATAATTCCTCTTTATCGGATTCTGAAAACATATATTATTTGATTGGCAAGCTAAGTGGTAATGCGCAACTGTAAGTGCTGGTATCACCCCGACAGCTGATAATTATTTGTTAATTTTCGAATCGCTAAAATATAAATACGAAGATAAACGAATGTTGGCTTCTTCATATTTAGATCAAATATTTGATCTTAAAGCTATGTCGTCCGCAAATGTTCATAATCTCGAACTATTTTTAGATAAATTCGCAACATCGGTAGCCGCTCTCAAAAATCTTAAATTTAATGATCTTATAGGTTTTGTATTTTTGCATATAGCATTAAAAAAGTTGCACCCGGACACAGTAAAACGTTACTCTTAAATTGCTTGATTTACAAACATCTTGTGTCTAATTGTAATTCTAATTCAGTGTGTCATAAGTGTCGCAGTAGACATCACACTATGCTACATTTTGAAAATAATCCCGCATCCAGGTCGAGCAAACCTGTGAGTAACTCTTCGCCCACTGTGACCGACACGGACGTCCCGCCCCATATAGATTCGAACCGCACCTACAAGAACCAAACAGGTGCATTAGGCACCTTGCATTTGGCATCGCTGCACGCGCGCCTTGAAGACACCTTCATGTCCCGTAATGAAGGGAATTGGAGGCTTCAATAAAACGGTTCAAGGTTGTGAATGAGAAAATAATGCAATATTAGCCCATTGAAGATGAATAATCTGTAAAGATCCTAGTGAGAATACTAAAGTCATAGATTTGAAATTATTTTATTGTCATTTGTTCTTAATATGACTGCAAAATTGTGTCTGGGAAATTGGGTTTTATTTTTATAGAAGAGGGGACAATGAGCATGCGGCTCACCTGATGGTAAGTGACCTGATGGTAGTGACTATCGCCACCCACAAACAATTGCAACACCAGGGGAATTTCATGTCATCTGCCGGCTTTTAGAAAGCAGTAAGCTCTTTACTTGAAAGTCCCTAAGTCAAATTGGTCCGAAATCGACGGTGGTAAACGACTCCACAAAGAGGTCGAACGTGGAAGAAAATTCCTCGTAAAGCGCACAGTGTTGGACCGCCAAGCATACAGTTGGTGTGGATGGTATTGTGAGTGTTGTTGCGACGTGCGTTGGTGAAATTTTGCGGCTGGAATTAATCCGAACAATTCCTTAGAGTGTACACGGGAAGTGCTCGTGGTAAATACAAAAATGGGTAAAAACCTAATTCCTTAATTCCGTTATCATACTAACATAAGATTAAGATTAACGGCTAAATATCTGTAAAGTAAACATAACATTTTAAAATTTTATTACATTTCTACATACATAAATACAAAATACATAGGGAAATAGCAAAAAGGTTAGTCGACGCCACAGGAGACCGAAGAGCTGGCAGCTACCTCGGACAAAGAATTAGTCTAGCTATTCAAAGGGGGAACGCTGCCAGTATCTTCGGAACCTTGCCTAAAGGGCCTCCTTTTTAATAATATATTTTAGTTATTGTAATATATTTTTTAAGGTTTTTAGTTTTATGTTCATTGTTCTAGTATATATTTTGTTTTTAAATACATACATACATAGATATTTACGTACGTACGTACATACATAATTAAATAAAAAAAAATTGTGTATATAAATACTCTCACACTAGTACCTTCTCGTGTATCGTAGAGAATTTTTCACAGTAATAATATGTATATTGTATATAGCACATGAACAAGCAGGAACAATTATTTGTTGGCCAAGTAGTTGCTCTGTGCGGGCTACGGCTCAAACCGCAGAGCGGGGTAAGCGTTGGGCTGTGGGCTAAAGGCGTTTGTTTATGGCGTTATTTGTAGTTTAGATGATAGGTAGATATATGACTGAGCTCATGTGTGGATCATTATGCATATTAAAACTTAACATATTTCAAGAAAACTATAAACAGTTCAAAAAAGCACCAATATTATAAAACGTAATTTTAACTGTTTTAGAAGCCTCCCTCATAATATTTTGTTTACACATTTCTAACTTCATCTTCCTGAAATAATTCACTTTAATATTACTTAGTAAGTGATTTAATTATAAAAAAAAGTATGTTGAATTAGTTAAAATTTATAATTTCAAATAATACACTTGCAATAATTCTTTCAATATCTCTTAACTATTTCTGCAGCCAAGCAGCAGTGTGTGCACTGTTGTATTCCGTTCCGAAGGATATAGGGGGCCAGAAAAATTCTATATATTCCTGTTATTAAAACATAAAAAATAACAAAATTTTCAAGGTGGAAAAATTACAAAAAAGTAGAATTATAACTATATTTAGCAGTGTTAATTTTACAATTTTGTTGCTTTATTATACGGTGTATACTGAACTATTCATTAACTAAACTTTATAAAAATACCCCATTAACATAAGTATGATTTTGTAAACTTTTCATAATTTAACTTCGAATTATAAAACAAAATCTATGTGTCGCTAAACTACAACTTTTTACATAATGCAACTAATAATCTAGAAAAAGAATGAGTATGTACATCTGGTGTAAACAGAATGATTACCTATACATTCACTTATAGATCTTCTCAGCTTCCGAGTATTTGTCTAATTCGTCACATACGACACCCATGGGATTACATGGGATGATTAAACCTACTAAGCTGTTATACGTGCCCCATAATTAATGTGCTTATCCTTGCTTGTGCCAGTATATATATATAACTTTTAAAAAGTGTATTAGGTGCGTGTTTTAATAATCACATGCATATAATATCCACATTGTCTTCTAAACTTTGCTGAAAGGCATACACAGATGGCACAATTAAAGAATCTTAAGTTCTGTAGTCACAAGTCTAAAGTTCCAACAAAGGAGAATAAAACAAAGTTGTCGAGGCATCTTTATTCGTGATATACTTCTGAAATTCTCTGCCATTATATTAATTATCTTGCAGTGAAGTTTAAAATATAAACGTATTTCTAATTTAATTATAATAATCCATTCCATTCTCTCTATCTATCTTAACAGCCTTTCAAACGTATATTCTCCTGAGCCGCCACCACACCACACCTCGAATTATAATAAACTATACATATATATAAAATTGAAGTGTCTGTCGATAATACTATCGAAATAAATGTTTTATTTTGAGCTGAATAACCATTTTTAAAATTTTGTCTCTCTGTCTGTCTAGGTATTCAGAATGGCAAAACCGATTGTGATGAAATTCAAAGTTTCAAACAGTCAAAGAGCAATGCCAATAAGGAGCTAGACTATATTTCATTCAAAAAACCTCAAGTTTTTTTTTAACGAAAAATTATTATAATAAATGGCCTTTGATTTTCTTAAGTCTAAATAACACCTTATTAATAGATCCTTTCTTGGTGAAGCCGGGTGGTTCGCTCGCTAGTTATGTAATAAAATGGTTTACGACACTATTAAAGTTTATAAATACTTATGAAAGCTGATATTAAAAGTACACTTAGCATTCCCATCACCTTAGGAGGAAAATATAAAAATGTCGACGGGTGTAATCATATGAAGAAAAATAATAAACAGTTTTCAGTTTGACTACTACACTTATGTTAACTTACCATTCTACAATCGAAATCTCAATTCGACCACTTTTGTCAACCATTTTCTAGCACAAACATTTAGAATTCTTTGTTGTTTTATGGAAATACAAATCTACTGCATCGTTAGTTTTTTTTTTATATTTACTTTAACTTTACCTAAAGGGTTTTTCCAAGGTCAATAAATAAATTCAAAGTTTAATGCGTGAAAACTGAAAATATCTGTCTATTCACAGGTTTATAATAATATTTATTAAATAGTTCTATTGCTAAAATTAAGTTGTGTTTTTTTATATTGCAAATATCTTCTTAATCTACATATACTTAATAAGTAACGTTATTTAAAATACCTAATTTAACAACATGGTTACACCTACTTAAAAAAAATATTAATATTATTTTATAACCATTTGTTAGTTGAAACTTGAATCAACTAACTATAGTAAATTAATTTTAGAAGCAATCTCCTAACTACTATAATGGTATTAACGGAGTTTCGCGAGACCTTACTAATGTTAGTTACTTGAATAAAGTAGTTTATGCAAAGGGTAAAACTTAGCAGTGTTCCGAATTAAAAATGTTTATATATATTAAGATAATAGCTGGCTTGATAGAAGTTTTTCTGCACTTACAGGTAAGTGGCACGATGAGTTTTACTCCGAATTCAAACCGGATTAAAAAAAATAACTCGAATATAGCGCCACGTATCAGGTTCATATTTATTGTGTCCATTAATATAGAATTCGTTAACAACTTGACTACAGCGCAACCTTTCGGATAGTTACAAAGCTATGAACTATAGTCTTGATGATACAAATATATTGTATGAATATGTTACATAATATGTTATATCTACGTTTTGAGTTATTCGACTTACTGACAGATGCATCAGCGATTATATCTTTACAGCCTTTCACAAGTCCATTACTGTACAAATGTTGCACCTAAGGATTACTACAAAACACTATTGAGTCACTTGCAACCATCGAAATGGCCCAGCATGGCTTAACAGATCGTCACTTCATCTAGTCTAGTCACCATACACTACGCTTACCGCTACGAGGCTGCCACTCGAGTACCTTTCGTCCCGATCGGTAAGCTGAAGTGGCAATGGGCTGGCCATGTGTCTCGAAATAAACGATACTTACAGTACTTTCAGTACTTTATTATATATCATATAATAAAGTACTGAAGGTAGACTTGGAATCAGTGTCAGATACATAAGGTCAGTAACAATATAAGAAGACCCGAAAATCGATATACCGTCCTGCATTTCATGATGTGCACTGCGTCTACCGGTACGAGGCTGCCACTCGAGAACTTTTCTTCCGTATCGGTTATTTTGATACCTATCTGTTTTTATTTTATATATATATGAGCGAAATGCGGAAAACTACTGACTATAAATTTCGAAATTATAATACTTTGAAATGTTTTTTTTTTTAATTTTGCAGCTTTTGCCAAAATCCCTAAAACTAAAAAGTAACAGGTGAGTGTCGTTTGAAGGTAGATTCAGATAGTTTTCTTGGTCGAAGATAGGTTAAATTCGACGAAAAATGTCTAATAAACATAATTGCGGGATTTTAGGAAGGAATGTTTTTATTTAAGGAAGAAATGGCGTTATTCACTGCCAAATCCAGTACCTTTCTTAAAATTGGATTCGACTACTTTGTATTAAATCAATTTTTACCCACAGCTGTTCCCACATATATTTCTTTTGTGCTTTTATATTACTTACCTGAAACATAATATTGAAATGTCGCGTCAACACTTGCTAAAAATAAGTTTCCGATGGAATCACAGAAGTCTGAAGCATAATAATGCACACTGCGTGTTGTAACACGTTTTTCATAATGATAAAATTATATAATACATTCCTTTGGGATTTTCACATATTTTTAATATCCAAAGATCCTGATTTTTAAGTTGCATTCATTTGGGATACATAAGCTTAATAAAATATATTACTTAGTACTTTGAAATATTTGTGTACTGGTAATTGGAAAATAAGAACAAATAATCGAATAACCTAATGATATCCACGATGATATTGCAATTTAGATTTCCCGTTCAGTGAACATAATATCGTATTCTTTCCTCAGACCGCAAACGCGAATTGTTCGGATTACCTACAAATACCGACTTAATATAATAGTCCAATTCTAAGATTCCTTCTTCCTCCTTTTAGAGATAAAGCAAACAAATTCTAGAGATTACTAGTAATTTTAAAAGTTGGTCATGTAGTTTATTGACATAAGTAAATAAACCTTTCCCTTTCAAATGACATATTCCTTAAAATCTATCATTACAAAATGTGGTTCCTCTGACCGGAGAAGAAATGACGATAGAAATTCCACTGGTATCTTTTCCAGCACGTTTTTAAACTAATGTTATAAAAACGTTTCTGAATATGAAAATGAATAGATATAGAATAAATAACTCCATTATTCGGTTTTATATTGATAATCCATCCATCCATTACATCACATAAAAACCCACTGCTGAATATAGGCCTTCCCGACAGGTTGCCTCAAAGGGGGGATTTGGCCATAGTTGCCACGCTTGGCTGGTGGGTTAGCAACCGCAGTTTATTTATTATTTTGAGTTATTATCAGAATGATGCTGCCGTCCATCTCCTGTTCCAGTTACCATCTGTCGCCTCTTTTTTATAGAATAAGGGTGACAAGCGAGCACACAGTCCACCTGATGGTAAGTGGATATTCTTAAAACACTATTACACGGTAAAATTATATCAGGTTAAAATAAAAATTACATACATACGTTTTAGTATGTACAAATATTATGTTTTACACCTGAGAGTGAAGTGAGTGGCAGCCTCGTACCGGTAAGCTGAGTGTGGGGTGGCTCCTACTAGATGGAGCAACGAACTGTGGCGCAGGAACGTGCTTCGTAGCACTCCTTTGGGGAAGTCCATGTTCAGAAGGGGACGTGTGAAAGGCCGTAATGTTCATAATGATGAGCCGAACGGCCTGTAATATTCAATTATATATTGAATATTTAGCAATTAAAAACAGTAAATACCAAGAGATCGGCAAAAATTCAGGACTGCGGATATGAATATGGATTTGAATAATGACCACCTTGATGCGCGAATATGGTTACAGATCTTTATTTTATACCGAATACGCGGATTTTCGGTATAAAATTGGATTTGCACATTATTTCTATTTTTGAACAGATTTCGAAATGTTTCGCTTTGTTCTTCCTCTTAAAATCAGGTCACGGTTTTATTAATAAAATAGTGTTTGACCTCTAGATCTTGTCACACATGATGGGAGGTTGTATAAACTGTAAGAGAAAAAAAATACTCTAGAAACTTTGATATTGAAAATGTTTGTTCTGTGCCGTCGCGCTTAATATAAAACATTCAGCTCATGTGAAATATTTTTTACGCTTTGATATGAGACAAACGAGGTTCTCTGTGTATGTAGATTACTTTTATACATTTTCCCTCGCAGTTTTATACATAAATTAAAACTTATGCAACACAAATAATAATAATGGATTCTTGTGTGCAAGTATATCTTCATCAGCGTCATCATTGCTGCCTTTCAAAGGTCCACTGCCGAATATAGCAAATATTTGCTATAGTTGTCACGCTTGGCAGATGTGTTGGCTCTCGTATTGGCTCTTGCCAATCGCAGTTTTTATTATTTTGAGTTTTTATCAAGAATATGCTGTTGCCCATCACCTGCTACGTTTCTCTCTGTTAACACGATAGCCAGGTGAAGAATTCTCTAACACCGCCGCGTAGCATACGCTCAGATTCGATTATTTGTCGATTACAGTCGAGAACTGTGCTTAAACAAAGCATAAGAAGCAATTTTCAAACTAGCAAAATTTCGTATTCGTAAAATTCTGATATTTTCTATTCTTCTTCTTTTTCTTCTTTTTTATCATCATTAACATCATTAAAGCACACTGCTGAACATAAGCCTCCTCCAAGGAATGCCACAATAAATACCTGCATCCATCGACTCCCTGTATCTCTTACCAGGTTATCACTACATCTAGCGTGGGCCACGGTTCATTTTGCTTACCGGTATGATCCCATTGCCACTTCAACTTACTGATCACCAGA
Source organism: Parnassius orleans (assembly GCA_029286625.1). Classification (NCBI taxonomy): domain Eukaryota; kingdom Metazoa; phylum Arthropoda; class Insecta; order Lepidoptera; family Papilionidae; genus Parnassius; species Parnassius orleans. Next base: position 4,353,092 of record JAGSMP010000170.1, read on the forward strand.
GAAACTTCGAGAATTGCTCTCTCCATAGCTCGTTGAGCGACCTTGAGTTTCCTTACACCTCCACAAGTGAAGGAACAGGTCTCAGATGACCAGCCCGCAATAGTCTACAGCTCGACATGAGTTTTCCCGTTATAAGAAGAATTTGTCTAAACCTTTTTTTCGCACATTTTAGCGCTCCTTCCTATCGCCGGTAAAGGTATCACATGCCTGATGTAAATGAGAAGACCATGCTGCCATCTAATAAAAGTCTTAAGTTTCATACAATTAAAGTATACATATTTAATTTAAATTAAACGCATTGGTACGAAACAATTGGTTTTTAGTGACCGTAATGTCGTGACTGTAAAGTCTCACAAATTTTTTTGGTGTGCATAGTTCAGATCGCGAAGTGAAGGATTTTTTCACCGAATGAATATGCTTAAAGTGGGTTCAATAAGATTAAGGTAGGGGCAATCTTATATCAGACTCATAAAGGTAGACATGTACTTTCCCGGTTGTATAGGCCAGCTATGTTTTTTTTTTTTTTTCTAATATATCTATCCTCTTCCACTGTTATTATTAAAATTTGTTCCCTAATGCGAGTCTTTTTTTTTACCTATCCTGTCGTTTCCGTTGTTACTTTTAGGATGTATGTAATTCGATTGCGTATTTTAGTGTAAAATCTCTGATTTTGCGCTTCATTTGACTAATATCTCTTCAAGGAAAAATCTTGTACGTCTTAATAGAATCAAAGTTGCCAAAACCCTTATATTAAGGTTGCTTAAATTTAATTTGATAAGATACGCGTAATAAAATTAAATGATGTGTCTTACAAGAGCACCTCCCCTCCCTCAATTGTGTGCACTGTCCCCGTCACCACTAATCCCAGATAAGATACAAGGCTTAATAGATTACTAATATATAAGAATAGGACTCCCTTTGTATTTCATGGGGTACCGAGATCTTATCTCGAGTCGGGCTAATACTATTTATTGGGTTTTTCTGTCAAAAAATTCTCAATAGCCCGGCCTCAGGAAGTTGGCTGTGGTTCACTCCGTGTTTCACCCGTGTTAAAGCCGTTGGTACTGGGCTTTATCACTCTCGGATCGTGTGTAGGATTGCTGATCCTTCGGATTATGAAAGTGGGGGAATGGAGAGTGCACCTGTGTTTGCGTATACACTCATGCAATATAATCTGCGCAGATGACTACTCTCCACTTAGACAGGCTGCCGTGACCGAAATTCGGTCGCAGGACTTTATTTATATATAAACAAAATAAACAAGTGACAAGCAACAAAATCGGAGGTTATTGTATTATTGATATGTTTTCAAACATTATATAAGATTTTGAAAAAGACAATTATATTGAGGAAACAACAAACAACGTTTATGTTACTACTGTTCACTTAATTCGCTATAACTACAATCAGAATGCAAACAATTAGCACTGAAGCAAACATCCCTTTGTGTTGCGCAATGTAATGAAGCAGTAACTACTACACTCTGCTATTTGCTCTTCGGTAGCCCATTTCACACTGTGTGCATTTTGCTTTTGATTCTGGATGCGGCAGAAGCTCTTGGGTATGATTATAATAAATCGATGGAATCCCTAAATGAAAATCTAGCTTTACAAATAACTTAGGTGTAGCTTTGTAAAAGATATGTTGCAGTAAGATAGTTTAGGCCGTGATATAGTTATATCCCTAGGGATATAGCTATATACCGTAGTATAGTTATATGAAAGCGATTCATAACTATCTTACTAGACTAATCTAGTGAAATAATTATAATAGTAGTTTATAATTTGTTAATCAAAACTACTTTTGACTTATGCTTTTTAAATTTTTGAAATTTAAAAGTTAAATTCTTTCAATATTACATTTTATATCGTTATAGAATAAAATGTAATATTTCCCAAGGGCCACCCCAGCCGCACCTTAACCTACTGTCAAAAAAGGAAGTGGACAACAACACGTCAATGTCGCGAAATTTCTTCCTCTTGTACATTTAGTTCACAATTATAATTATTTCACTAGATTAGTCTAGTAAGATAATTATGAACCGCTTTCATATAACTACATTACGGTATATAGCTATATCCCTAGGGATATAACTATATCACGGTTTGAACTATCTTCCTGCGACAGATATAAAGTACATTAAACCGTTAAGATCGATCTGGCTAGACCGTTTTAATTAAAAAATTTGATAGGCTATTAGTTATATATTTTTAAATAACCTCCTGTGGAATCAAGGACGGATTATGTTGGACTCACGTCGACTGAAACTAGGGAGAGTTGCGCCAGCGGCAATCAGAGAGAAAGAGAGAGAGAGTACACTCTTCCCACCGCAGTCCACCAACATGTGTCTGGAGGCACTTCACGTCGTGCCAGCCATGTGCAGCCATGTGAGTAGAATCCGTTCGGAAGGCAATTCCAATTCACCAGCTTCTCTTAGATTAAGTTTTGAGTTGTGTGTGACTCTGACCTCGTCTATACGATCGATACGTAATCACTTGCAGCAAATGCTAGTTGTACACTTTTGATTTCTAATAAAATCAGGATATATTAGGAGATCGCACGAATACACCTCCATGCTGTGGCATTTTAAAAGTATGTAGCAATTTTATCACGAGAGCAACTAGGTGCACTATAACTCTTATGATTAAAAGCAATTCTTTTACGTAACAATTAAAATTAAAAAAGCAAAAACCGACTTCAAAAATTAAAAAGAATAAAATAATTTTTACATTGCTACATGCTGAAGTCAGTTTTAAGGACGACTACACTTTCAAAAACAACTTAAAGCAATTCTGTTATCATTTATAGTTTTATTTAAATTAAATTTGACGTTTTTGAGTGGTGGTAAGCAATGTCGCAGCCTCATTGTAACAACTATAAAGTTATCTAAATGTTTATATCACAAATTACATCTACTTTTTCCCCCTTAGGGGTAAAATTTTTTCAAATGTTACAACTCTTGAGGTATAGAGCTTATTAATTAATAAAAAATATAATTTAAATAGCGTTCAAAATCAGCGACGATATACAAACAAAAATTAAAGTTGTATAGACAACTGGGAGAGATTCTTAATTTTGAAGTCGACTATAAAGTGAATACTCCTATCTAAATATCATATTTTACGCCATAAACCCTGCAATAGAGCTTTATGACTCTACATCTAGACAAGCGCAGTTTGACACGACTGCGGAAATTAGTTAAATGCAAATCTTATAATATAATTTTCGTCAAGATTTGTGGAAAAGGAATTGTGACTGTTGACTTTCTCCACAATTCTATTAAGAAACATTTGAGTTGAGTCAACAAGCATTACAGCAGCACAGATGACTCTGTCTTAGATTGTCTTAAAATTAAATTTTATGGAAGCACTGAGACATAATTACAAAATGTAACATAATATGAAAGATGAAAGTTTTAAAAATGAAAAAACTAATATCAATAAAGAAAAAAAATAATTTCCACCTAATTTAATAATTTCCGAAGTACGAGCTGTAGTTCTGTGATATACTTTATATCTCAGAAACAATTTAAAACATATAAAAGGATGAGTAAATTATTTTATTTATTTTATCTCCTGAACATCGGTTTTTATATTATTCGTCTAAATAGTTACATAAAAATTTCATGCCCTATTTAATTCCACTTCTGATAATATATCAGCTAAATATTTTACCTTAAGCGGTGTACCTTTTTTTCAAATTTAAATTGGACCGTCTTTGAGGTTAAACGTATTTAATAAAAAAATTAAAAACTGAAATTGTTTCACGATTGGCGAAGACATTGCGTACCAATAATATACAGTCAAATTGCGAACCATCACCTATTTTGAAGTCAACTATAAATATATTTTTTTTATTCATAGTTTATAGGGATTTCTCATTGATCCATGCATCTTATTCTGAACTCCAGAATAAAAAGAAGTGGATTTAAAATAACCAATATGTTTATAGCTGACGTTAAAAAGTGTGTTTTTTGAGAAAAATAATGAGTTACGAGCCCGTTATTGCCCTTACCGTTACCTTTACAGCCAATCAAATGTTCAATACTGAACAAAGGCCTCCCCATAGATATCCTCATAGTAGAAATACTAATTTTAGGATTTCTTTTGTGTCTAGAAGTCCTTCTGGGTAGATAATATCCTCTTACATATTTCTGCCGCCAAGCAGTAGTGACTGCTCTGCTTTTTTCTGGTCTGAAGGGTTGATAAAGTCAGTTTAGTTACAGACTTTAGAGATTCAATTATAATCCTTAGAGGTGACATAACATATGTAGTCTTCTTTGTTTGCAGTTGGTTGCAAGCGCCCATGGGCTGCAGTAACCACTTACCATCAGGTGGATTTAAGTTCATTAGTCACTTAAATTTTATATAAAAAATAACTTGTTCTTAGATGAATTAAATTTATACTATGATGTTTCGATATTGATAACCTATTAAGTAGTATGTGCTTATATACTCCAATGACTTATACGCTACTTAGTAATACAAGCGACAATTTTTTTATAGACTAAATGTGACAAACGTGCACACAGTCCACCAGGCATCTACGAGTACATCTATCCTCAGTTAAGAATCAAATGCAGATGCGTTGTCACCCCTTCGGACTTGGATGGAAAGCCTCTCTTTTCAGTAATGGGTTTTATTTTATATCGTAATTTTATATTAGGTCCTAACATATGAAATTAGCGTTTTGTCATACTGACCACTTTGATCTGAAATATCTCCTCTTTGGTTAAGAATTCCAAATTCAAATTTATAAATTCATTTAGCTGGTATATTTGAGTTTTGAAAAAGTCATTCATTTGTTTTTTCCTTATTATTTTATTCTTTGGCGTCGCTTATTACCGCACAATAGAAAACATGAAATATCGGTATATTTACGAGTACGAGTTGTACCGTGGCGCCAGTGCTGCAGAAAAAGCTCGAAGGATTAATGATATGTACGGCGCTGGTGTCGCAAAAGAAAGCACGGTACGTTTTTGGTTTCAACGTTTCGTTCAGGAAATTTCGACCTTCAGAACCAACCCCGTGGACGGCCGGAGACCAAAGTGGAAAATGAAGAATTAAAGGTTATTGTGGAAGCGGATCCATCACAAAGCACTTGAGAGATAGCTGCAGGCTTCGGGGTAAGTGAAAAAACTGTATTAGTCCACTTGAAGCAAATCGGGAAAGTAAAAAATTGAACGATGGATACCTCATGAATTGAGTGAATCGAACTTGCAAACACGCGTCGACTGCTGTGTTACTTTGCTCAAACGACACAATAATGAAGCGATTTTAAATCGAATCATTACTTGTGATGAAAAGTGGATACTGTACGATAATCGGAAGCGCTCGTCGCAATGGCTGAACCCTGGAGACCCAGCCAAATCCTGCCCTACACGAAAATTGAGTCAGAAAAAGTTACTTGTGAGTGTTTGGTGGACTAGCGCCGGTGTCGTTCACTACAGCTTTCTAAAATCTGGCCAAACGATTACGGTAGATATCTATTGTCAGCAACTGCAAACCATGAAGGAAGAACTAGCTGCTAAACAACCGAGATTGGTCAATCGCTCTAGGCCACTGCTGCTTCACGACAACGCAAGACCACATACTGCACAAAAAACAACCACTAAGTTATTACAATTGGAATGTCTGCGACATCCACCGTACTCCCCGGACCTTGCTCCAACAGATTACCATTTTTTCCGGAATTTGGACAACTTCTTACAAGGAAAAAAATTCAACTCAGCGGCAGTCCAAACCGCCTTCAAAGAATTTATTGATTCTCTCCCCCATGGTTTTTTTAGTAAAGGGATCAATGAACTACCTATGAGATGGCAAAAGTGCATAGATAACAACGGTGCATACTTTGATTAATTAAATATATTTTACAAAAAAAAATGACTTTATATTCCTCCCGTACAAAACACTAATTTCATATGTAAGGACCTAATATTTTAGGATCACGATCTGAAGCTGATTTCTACGTTCAAGTACTTACCAATTCAGGTACATGTTATATTTATTTTCTAAAATATTTTTCTAAATATAAAATATTCCTTATTAATCAATAAAAGATTGTCGAGTGGTAGCCTCGTGTCGGTAACTGGATTGTAGAGCGGCCCCCTATTTGATGGAGTACCTGATAAGGCATGCAGGAATTCAATGGATGCAGTAGAAATAGACGTTCCTTTCATAAATGCGGAAGCTGCGTATTAATGATTATACAGGGTGTTAATTCCATTCGAATAAATTAATAGTAAAACAAGATTTTTAAAAACGAAATTTTATTTCAGTGATCTAAAAAGAAGAAAATAAACTTGAAAATAAATCAAACCCATTCATTTATTACATTACACAATTTATATGATATAAAAGCTTGTCACGAGATTTATACCTATTAAAAAAACATAATTTTTTTCTTAGAATTACCTACTTATGTCAATACCAAGTTACAAGGATTGATTTAATTTAAAGTTCATTTTCTTCTTTTTAGATCATTTAAATAAAAGCTTGTTTTTAAAAATGTTGTTTTACTATTAATTTATTTTTTATTTATCGCTGGGCATGTTTCTAAGTCTGTTAATTTCATTTAATGCGTCAGTATTGTTTTTGATCGCCATCTTAGAATTTTTTATTGCCAGCAGTTGGCCCTTGTCGGTCCGTACAACATTTGTTTGAGCACCACCAAACTATCCCTAACTTTATAAGTCTTTAAAATTTATTTTATATGTATATATATAATTTTAAATATTATTTATGTTATAAGCCTTTAAAATTGGTATGGCAGTCACCTTGTTTTCCGCCATTTTAATTTTTTTCACCACCGCTAGAATTTGCCTGGGGTGTAGGTCGATATTAGTTAAGCCCGGCTAAAAGTAAGACACGACTCTGCTTAGTCTTACCGTTTAGCCGGGTAGTAGTACACCATCTCCTCGAAGAGCTGAACGCGGACGTCATTTTATTCGTATTCTTTTCAGCGAACAAAGGGTTCATCTTGTTATCATCATTTGAGTCCTTATGGACAAGATTTACTCTTTGTTTTCCGCCTTCATTTTGTTTTCCGCCTTTTTAGCCATGGCCACATTCCAGCTCCATCGTCAGATGAACCATATGTCGCAATAATATGGCATTGTCATACGTCCACCATAACGGATTTAGGATGACGTCATTTTACTTGTGTTTCGCTCATCAAGCCCTATACCCATATTATAGGGGTTACTATGGAAATTATAAATCACCATTTTGTGACATCCGCCATATTGAATTTAGAATGACGTCACTTTACTTATTGTGCTTGGCTCATCAGGCCCTTTCATTTGATACCCTTATCATAGGGGTTACTATGGAAATTATAAATCTTCATTTTGTGACGTCTGCTATATTGGATTTAGAATGACGTCACTTTACTAATTGTGTTTCGCTTATCAAGCCCTTTCAATTGAAACCCGTGTCATAGGGGTTACTACTGAAATTATAAATCACCATTTTGTGACGACCGCCATATTGGATTTAGAATAACGTCACTTTACTAGTTGTGTTTTGCTTATCAATAATTTGATACCCATATCATAGAGGTTGCTGTGTAAATCATAAATCACCATTTTTTAACGTCCGCCATATTGGATTAAAAATGGCGGCATTTAAATAAGTAATTGTGCATTGTCACAAGAACCAAACGTGTGTGCCAATTTTTAGCCTGATAGCTTCAGTGGAAGTTTTGGTTGCAAAATTCCAGGACATAAGTGAAATTAAATAAACACTTTTAAAAAGATCGTTATTCTCAAGTCGCGCCTAAATTTTACTTAAAAAAAACGATTAGATTATGCCTTTCTAATAATAACCCAGCCGTCATACTTCACTTAAACTATCATTTAAACGGTCATTACAAAATTTGGTGAGCGCAGATAGTGATTATTGAGAGAATAAAATAATAATGTTAAGACTATCATCACCAATCTTTTTGTTTGGGATTTTTCGAATGGAGTAAATTGTTATTTTCGCAAAAGTTCGTAATGTAAACATATATAATAGAAAATGTTCGTGCGATCGTGTAGTATCTGAAAGTTGACGTAATATGCATCTGCACTCTAAGTGTGCAGTAAATCTTTTCTTAATTAATCGGAATATTAAGAGCAGAGCATAAAATTAAGTTACCAGTCCATATCCCTCACGTAGCATTTACGGCAAATCTTCTCAAGGAGATACTAATGTCTAACAGTGAACTATTAAATCAATGACGATAAAAATTAATATAATAAGATAAATATGTATAATAAATGTTGTTATAAATAACCGCATAAATTCACAGTTCTCGTCCAATTTTTTTGAACAAGATGGTCTTATCACCATTCAGAAGTCATGAGATCTTTCTGACATTTCCCATACACATCTTAAAACACCCACGGAGTGAAATGCAATGATGGATTTTTATACGCCGCCATCACACGATAAAAAAATTAATCCACGCCACCCAACTTTTAAAGCAACTTTTAAAGAATAATTAAATTACATTTTCTACAAACTTTTAATTATATAGCACTGCCACTATTCCACTATTCCGAATCATAATGCTGTCAAAAATACTATCGTAATTCAAATTCAAATCAGTGTAGCGGAATTCCAGAGGAAATTTACATGTTACAGATATGATTTATAGGAACATACGCCAAGTGAAACGGCTTAACGGTCAGTGCTTCCGACATGGATATATTTCGTTCATAAGATGGTATTTGAGGAAAAATACTATGTTCGGGCATCACTAACGTCATTTTAATGTTATGTCTTTGTTTTTAATATACAATATTGGCTGGTACCCGGCGCGTCGCTGCGCAGTGGAAATAATTGTGGAAATATCGTTTTGAATTTGGAAGAGTTATATAGTTTAATTAGGAATGATAATACAGTCACTGAAGTTTAATGATACATATATATATATGTATGTATATATATATATATATATATATATATATATATATATATATATATATATATATATATATATATAAGTTTCAAATAAATTTGTTGGTATGATACGCGCGTCAATTACTGTAAGTTACTATGCCTATAACCTTCGCACAAGTGCAAGCAATAAGTTGACAAAGTTTTACCGCAATCTGATGAACGGTATGGCAGCGCATAAAATACGAACAAACAAACATTAATTTTTATATATTAGATTTATTATTTGTGAGAGTGTTGTCCTGCTCCGGTCAAGCCAACCTATTCGTATAGGCATATTCATAGCGTAGCTCTACCACGTAAAAAAACTTGAAATATATGCTGCGCTCCGTGTAACTTTCTTTGTTGTTCCTGGGTTGTATTAAGTCTGCTAAGACTCTTCCGTCAGTAGATTAGTAAAGTACTCATAGAGTTGAGGTTGGCAAAATGTTCTCATATTTCCATATGCCAACCTTACACCCAATTATTCAAAGCAATAATTTAAGTTAATAAAACCGACAAGCGCGTACCGTGTTAGGGTCTCGCGTTTGGCAAAGTCGGCTCACTGGTCAACAAAATGATTAATTCGACACTAGAACACCTGTAAACTCAGTTTGTAGAAGCCAATATAATTTTTGCAGTATTTAAATTGTTTTTACTCAATGAAATTCAATTTTTTTTTTTCGCGTGTGTGATTCGAACCAACGACCCCGCAGCTCTGCAGTAAACGTTTAGCTAATGTGCTACCGAGACATGCTCTAACAGAATATATCTAAAGAAATAATGATTGCGGCTGGCCATATAACTCGAGGAACCGACAACCAACGGAAAAGAAATTTTCTCGAGTGGCAGCATCTACCTATAAGCTAAGTGTAGGGTCGACACCCACTAGATGGATATGCAATGCATGATAAGTGCATGCAGAACTTTTAACGACATTTCTAATAGCGTTGACTTGGATCTGTTTAGTACCAGTGTTTCTCGAATCAAAAATATTTTAGCGAAAAATTCTTTTGTTAAGTGTTTTCTGTTTAATTTAGTTAATTTACTGTATTTGTATTAATCAATGTTTATTTTTACCGACTAGAATTATTGTTTTAAGTTCATATTGTCTATAGGTGAAAACTTTTAAATGGCCTTCTAGTTGTTATTCATTTATTTACTGTTAATGTTAGCTGTAAGTTTTCCAATAAGAATAAAATAAAAATAAAAATAAAATAAAGGCTATCGTGGAAGCGGATCCATCACAAAGCACTTCAGAGATAGCTGTAGGCTTCAGGGTAAGTGAAAATACTGTATTAATACACTTGAAGCAAATCAGGAAAGTAAAAAACTTGAACGATGGGAACCTCATGAATTGAGTGAATCGAACTTGCAAACACGCGTCCACTGCTGTGTTACTTTGCTCAACCGACACAATAATGAAGGGATTTTAAATCGAATCATTACTTGTGATGAAAAATGGATACTGTACGATAATCGGAAGCGCTCGTCGCAATGGCTGAACCCTGGAGACCCAGCCAAATCCTGCCCTAAACGAAAATTGACTCAGAAAAAGTTACTTGTGAGTGTTTGGTGGACTAGCGCCGGTGTCGTTCACTACAGCTTTCTAAAATCTGGCCAAACGATTACAGCAGATATCTATTGTCAGCAACTGCAAACCATGAAGGAAGAACTAGCTGCTGAACAACCGAGATTGGTCAATCACTCTAGGCCACTGCTGCTTCACGACAACGCAAGACCACACACTGCACAAAATCAACCACTAAGTTAGCTACAATTGGAATGTCTGCGACATCGACCGTACTCCCGGACCTTGCTCCAACAGATTACCATTTTTTCGGAATTTGGACAACTTCTTACAAGAAAAAATTCAACTCCGATGCGGCAGTCCAAACCACCTTGAAAGAGTTTATTGATTCTCGCCCCATGGTTTTTAGTAAGGGATCAATGAACTACCTATGAGATGGCAAAAGTGCATAGATTACAACGGTGCATACTTTGATTAATTAAATATATTTTACAAAAAAAAATGACTTTATATTCCTCCCGTACAAAACGCTAATTTCATATGTGAGGACCTAATATTTTAGGATCACGACCTGAAGCTGATTTCTACGTTCAAGTACTTACCAATTCAGGTACACGTTATATTTATTTTCTAAAATATTTTTCTAAATATAAAATATTCCTTATTAATCAATAAAATGCTTTTAATATAAATTATTTATAAATATTTCCGCAAAGCAAGCAAACTACAATTTAAAATATTTGGAAGCAAGATTAAGCGAAGCAATTTATTACATATAAAACATATAATTGTATGTACATATAAGCATTCCCGACTCACAATAGAGCGTGATCACAATGAAGAGAGTGAAAAGGCGGGTATAATTCGTCGTATAAAACAGGTACCTGGAATAATATATATATATATATATATATTGCAGCAGTTATATATATATATAACAGCTAGGAACGATTCCTATCCTTCAAAGGCTTTCAGATATGATGATAGATATCTGTAAATACTTTATTTTAATCAGAATTTTATAATATTGAAATAGCTTATATAACAGATCTCATTGTTCTGGTTAATTTATAAAACTAAAATTGCTAGAATTTTTGATATAGTGAAATATTATGTTTGTTATTACAGACTCAGGGCTCGCGATATTTGCCCTAAATTGTTCCTCAATCAAAAAAATCTTCCATTAGTATCTATAAACGAAAATATTTGTTCTTATAAAATTGAAAACGTTTCGAGTCTCGCAAGAATGAATTCATTTCATCATTGTAATAGTTTTTGTAACAACTTTTGTTTAAACAAGTGATAAGTTTAGAAACCGTGGATAAACCAAAATATCTTTTAAAATACCAATAAAATTAATTCATTCACTTGTGAGTTCTAACCATTCTACAAATTAGTTAGCCTAGTCTTCTTAAGTTTTTAATGACTTTCCGAAATTCAATAAAGGGATTATTAAATATTATAACATCATTTTTTCAAAAGAAAAAGCAGTCACTAGGTACTAAGTGTAGGCTTAAACAAAAAGAAAAAATCAGTTTTTAACTAAGCGAAGCATGCAGTGTGTCCATGTGCCATGTCACACCTATACTGGTAGTAGTTGGGAGCAGTATATTTGAAGTTGTTGACGTGTATGTTTCCCTAGAACAAATTTTTGGATTAGATAAGTCCAACTTCGACCGGGAGGTCTATCGACGGATCTAACTCGGCTGGGCAGCGTTCAGGAAATTACGGCACTTCTTTTCGTCAGGCGTTCAGGGGATTACGACACATCTTCTCGTTATGTATTCTTCAAAATATTAAAACAAGATATACGACCAGTGGGTTTTGCCAGTGATGGCATATAGGTCTGAGACGTGGTCTTTCAATGATAGACGTATGAAAAAGGATAATTAAGCTAAAGTGGCAATTGGTCCGCCATATAATATCTTGAAAAACTGATAACCAACGGGGAGAAAAATTTTTCAAGTGGCAGTCTCGTATTAGTAAGTGTAGTGTAGAGCAGACCCCACTAGATGGAGTGACGACCTGGATGCAGGAACTCGATGAATGGCCACAATGGAAAACCTTCAGCTCCGGACTTATGATGAGCTGTAATGATGATAATTGTTTTTATCTCATAAGTTTAGCAAGCTTCGAGTAGGTGCATACAATTTGTTTATAAGACTGAATATGGGGCGCGCCCTGTGCATGTGGCTTTGAAGCAGATATAAAATGCCAGTTAAGAAAATGATGCTTTGCTGACAAAAGTGAAGAATAATTTAAGGCTTGTAAGAAATCAGTTACTCAGTTCTGACTGCGAATATTATCGTTAGTATCCAATGGATTAGAAAACTGAAGTGAAAACTGATCGGCTACGAGGGGCGCCTTCAATGTATACTCGGTGTGGATATGTTGGAAAAAAGAAAAATTTATGAAATATTTTTTATTATTCAATATGGTCTCCCATGACATCAATACATTAACTTGTTCGTGAAAAAAGCTTTTCTTTTCCCTTGAAAAAATATTCTTCGTCTTGGCCTGAAAATGCTCATTTACAGCGAACTTGAGCTCATTATCGTCAGCAAGTCGCTTTCCCCGAATATCTTTTTTTAAGTTTGGGAATAAAAAGTAGTCACTAGGGGCTAGATCTGGGTTGTATAGTGGATGGTTAATTTCCTCAGACCCGCAGTCTCGTACAGCAGCCTTGGAGAGCCGCACCGTGTGAACCGGTGCGTTGTCATAAAGAAGCTGCGCTCCCTTGGTCAGCTTTCCTCTTCTCTTTTCTTTTATTGCTTCTCTCAAACAGCGTAACGTGATTGAGTATTTGTCTGCGTTGATGGTTTCTCCTTTTTTTCTGTACTTGGTCAATAGTATTCCTTTGGAATCCCAAAACACTATGGCCATAATTTTACCGGCCGATGGAGTGACTTTGAACTACTTGGGGGGTCTGATACCTCTCTATGCCATTGCTTAGACTCCTGTTTACTCTCATGGTCATAGTGGTGAAGCCACGTTTCATTTCTTGTAACCGTCCTATCGAACACTTGTTGGGTCGTCATCACACAGCTCTAAAAACTACCTACAACAGTCAACCCGCGCCTGCTTTTGAAGCGTAGTGAGCATTCGCGGCACCCATCTTGCACTAACTTTTATGAGGTTGATATAGTCATGCAATATGGTGAAACCCATCCGTTGGCACCATACGCCAACGGGTGGGTTAGTTATTTCTGCTAACATCTTAATTCTTACTCGTGCATCTTCTAATACAAGGTTTTCAATAATTTTCACATTTTCTTCTGTAGCCGCTATGATTGGTCCACCCGGGCGGGGGTCATCTTCGATATTTTTCCTGCCTCTTTTAAATTCACTTGATCACTTTTGTACGGTTGACATTGAAGGAGCAGAGTCTTGGTAAACGGCCACCAGTTCTTTATGTATGTTTTTTTTTTGAGTTTTTCCTTCTTATGTGAAGAATTTATTCACCGCACGATGTTCAATTTTTTTCAACATTGTCGAGTAAGTCATTCCCGTCATCTATGACTGAAGGTTACATAAGAAGTAATGAAGTTTTAGACGAAATTTCATATTTATATCCTCAGGTAGTATCGTTAGCTAATGAATTTTTTTAGTTACCCATATTATAAGCAAATCACACTAATACCGAGAATACATTGAACGCCCCTCGTATATATAGCTCAAAGGACTAACGAAAGATGGGAAAGAAAGATTGTCGAGTGGTAGCCTCGTGTCGGTAACTGGATTGTAGAGCGGCCCCCTATTTGATGGAGTACCTGATAAGGCATGCAGGAATTAAATGGATGCAGTAGAAATAGACGTTCCTTTCATAAATGCGGAAGCTGCGTATTAATGATTATACAGAGTGTTAATTCCATTCGAATAAATTAATAGTAAAACAAGATTTTTAAAAACGAAATTTTATTTCAGTGATCTAAAAAGAAGAAAATAAACTTGAAAATAAATCAAACCCATTCATTTATTACATTACACAATTTATATGATATAAAAGCTTGTCACGAGATTTATACTATTTTATTAAAACATAATTTTTTCTTAGAATTACCTACTTATGTCAATATCAAGTTACAAGGATTGATTTAATTTAAAGTTTATTTTCTTCTTTTTAGGTCATTTAAATAAAAGCTTGTTTTTAAAATGTTGTTTTACTATTTATTTATTTTTATTTTTATTTATCGCTGGGCATGTTTCTATGTCTGTTAATTTCATTTAATGCGTCAGTATTGTTTTTTGATCGCCATCTTAGATCCGCCATCTTGAATTTTTATCGCCAGCAGTTGGCCTTGTCGGTCCGTACAAAATTTGTTTGAGCACCACCAAACTATCCCTAACTTTATAAGTCTTTAAGGGTTCATCTTGTTATCATTTGAGTCCTTATGGACAAGATTTACTTATTGTTTTCCGCCTTCATTTTGTTTTCCGCCTTTTAGCCATGGCCACATTCCAGCTCCATCGTCAGATGAACCATATGTCATAATAATATAGCGTTGTCATATTAGACGTCCTCCATAATGGATTTAGGATGACGTCACTTTACTTGTGTTTCGCTCATCAAGCCCTATACCCATATCATATAGGGTTACTATGGAAATTATAAATCACCATTTTGTCACATCCGCCATATTAAATTTAGAATGACATCATTTTACTTATTGTGCTTGGCTCATCAGGCCCTTTCATTTGATACCCTTATCATAAGGGTTACTATGGAAATTATAAATCTTCATTTTGTGACGTCTGCTATATTGGATTTAGAATGACGTCACTTTACTAATTGTGTTTCGCTTATCAAGCCCTTTCAATTAAAACTCGTGTCATAGGGGTTACTACTGAAATTATAAATCACCATTTTGTGACGTCCGCCATATTGGATTTAGAATAACGTCACTTTACTAGTTGTGTTTTGCTTATCAATAATTTGATACCCATATCATAGAGGTTGCTGTGTAAATCATAAATCGCCATTTTTTAACGTCCGCCATATTGGATTAAAAATGGCGGCATTTAAATAAGTAATTGTGCATTGTCACAAGAACCAAACGTGTGTGCCAATTTTTAGCCTGATAGCTTCAGTGGAAGTTTTGGTTGCAAAATTCCAGGACATAAGTGAAATTAAATAAACACTTTTAAAAAGATCTGAGTTATTCTCAAGTCGCGCCTAAATTTTACTTTAAAAACTATTAGATTATGCCTTTCTAATAATAAACCAGCCGTCATACTTTTACTTAAACCATCTACTCATTACGAAATTTGGTGAGCGCAGATAGTAATTATTGAGAGAATAAAATAATAATGTTAAGACAATCATCACCAATTTTTTGTTTGGGATTTTTCGAATGGAGTATATTGTTATTTTCGAAAAGTTCGTAATGTAAACATATATATATTAGAAAATGTTCGTGCGATCGTGTAGTATCTGAAAGTTGACGTAATATGCATCTGCACTCTAAGTGTGCAATAAATCTTTTCTTAATTAAAAACATCCTAATTTCAATAGAGAAGGCTGGTACTACCACCTGCTTGGGATCCTGTAATTAATAAAATTAAAACTAAACCCAAGCATACCACTGCAAGACTTCAAGACACAGTTAGTTCATTCTGCGTAGATCGGACCAAAATTAATAATTAAAAAAGCTGAAGATACTCCGTATTAACTTTGACATTGGGACGTCAATCACCTCAGTCCCCCGTGACCATGGGTGCTGTAAAGCACCCGAAACGTCGGGAATTAATAAAATAAGTTAATTAAACGCGATATAATCCGTAAAAGTAGTTTAATTCAATAATTAAATTAGATTTTCTACAAACTTTTAGTTATATAGCATTGCCACTATTCCACTATTCCGAATCATAATGCTGTCAAAATACTATCGTTATTCTAATTCAAATCAGTGTACCGGAATTCCAGAGGAAATTTACATGTTACAGATATGATTTATAGGAACATACGCCAAGTGAAACGGCTTAACGGTCAGTGCTTCCGACATGGATATATTTCGTTCATAAGATGGTATTTGAGGAAAAATACTATGTTCGGGCATCACTAACGTCATTTTAATGTTATGTCTTT
This sequence comes from Parnassius orleans, assembly GCA_029286625.1. Classification (NCBI taxonomy): domain Eukaryota; kingdom Metazoa; phylum Arthropoda; class Insecta; order Lepidoptera; family Papilionidae; genus Parnassius; species Parnassius orleans. The sequence goes on from JAGSMP010000170.1 coordinate 4,369,629, forward strand.
GTTTTAATATACAATATTAGCTGGTACCCGGCGCGTCGTTGCGCAGTAAATAATTGTGGAAATATCGTTTTGAATTTGGAAGAGTTATATAGTTTAAGTAGGAATGATAATACAGTCACTGAAGTTTAATGATACATATATATATATATATATATATATATATATATATATATATATATATATATGTATATATATATATATATATATATATATTTTTTATTTTTAAATATATATATATATATATATATATATATATATATAAGTTTCAAATAAATTTGTCGGTATGATACGCGCCTATTACTGTAAGTTACTATGCCTATAACCTTCGCACAAGTGCAAGCAATAAGTTGACAAAGTTTTACCGCAATCTGATGAACGGTATGGCTGTGCATAAAATACGAACAAACAAACATTAATTTTTATATATTAGATTTATTATTTGTGAGAGTGTTGTCCTGCTCGGTCAAGCCAACCCATTCGTGTTGTATATATACGTATAGGCATAGCGTAGCTCTACCACGTAAAAAACTTGAAATATATGCTGCGCTCCGTGTAACTTTCTTTGTTGTTCCTGGGTTGTATTAAGTCTGCTAAGACTCTTCCGTCAGTAGATTAGTAAAGTACTCATAGAGTTGAGGTTGGCAAAATGTTCTCATATTTCCATATGCCAACCTTACACCCAATTATTCAAAACAATAATTTAAGTTAATAAAACCGACAAGCGCGTACCGTGTTAGGGTCTCGCGTTTGGCAAAGTCGGCTCACTGGTCAACAAAATGATTAATTCGACACTAGAACACCTGTAAACTCAGTTTGTAGAAGCCAATATAATTTTTGCAGTATTTAAATTGTTTTTACTCAATGAAATTCAATTTTTTTTTTTCGCGTGTGTGATTCGAACCAACGACCCCGCAGCTCTGCAGTAAACGTTTAGCTAATGTGCTACCGAGACATGCTCTAACAGAATATATCTAAAGAAATAATGATTGCGGCTGGCCATATAACTCGAGGAACCGACAACCAACGGAAAAGAAATTTTCTCGAGTGGCAGCATCTACCTATAAGCTAAGTGTAGGGTCGACACCCACTAGATGGATATGCAGATGCAGATAAGTCAATGGATTCAGGTGATTCAAGACCGTGTGGACCATTTTGTTTTAGCGCTACTTGCTGGTTCAAATATCACAAGGAACAAGTGTTCGAATGGCTTACAAATTGTTATGTGTCTGAATATTTGTTCTTGTGCAATTTATGTATGTAAAATTCTTCCACGTTACAGGAGAAAGTGTGCCATTTATTTATTTATTTATTATTCACATAGGCTTATTTACAAGCTCATTAACTGACATAGTACCAAAAAACATTACCAATATATTTTTAAATCTGTGTGAGAATGAGAATAGTTTTATGCGAGCGTCCCGCAGGTGACGATGTGTGCATGGAAATTAATCTTTTTTTTTTTGACAAGACAACATATTACTTATTTTAAATTATTTTAATAAAGCTAAAAATACTGATGAAATCGCATAAATATAGCTTCGAAAAACTATGGTTTCCAACGCAGGCAAACTAAATGCTATTATTAGTGATGCTTGCGGATTCGATTAGTTTAAGGCCGCATGCCATCAAGATCACTACAAGGTGACACATCACACGCACATTGGTGTACCTACGTCGAAGAATCGCTAGCGCATCCTCATGTCACAAATATCAGCTTTCAAAATTAAATGATACTTCTCGATGGAATAATGTTGCAAGTTTGAAGTTCATCGCACAACACCTTTACGCCAATGTCGGTCGACGCCAGAGCTTCGTTCGTCATTAACCAAACTCGAGCACAGGCACAAAATAGCCAAACTTTCAATGTGCTACTAGAATAAAATAGTATAGTGTGCGCAGGAATTGCAAGATATGATTCCTCACTCTATCTTCCACCAGACGCTCAGCCAATATCCACCGTATCGTTGTCGACATACAACGAATTTGAAATTAATGTTAGGTGCGCCGTCCGTAATGCGCACAGCAATGGAGTGGAATAATTTGTCAGCCGTGGTAGCTCAAGGGCTAAGCGCTCGCTGTAAATTTCATAGTACGCGAGCAACCCGTTTTGATTCCCGCCTGCACCAATAAAATTGTTAATTGCAATTTTAAGTGCTGGTTTACCACGTGCTCGGCGGTGAATTAAAACAGTAAAACATCGTGAGGAAACCTGCGTGTCTGAGAAATAAGAAAAAGATTTATATTTCGAAGACACGTGAAGTTCACCAAGACGTATTGGGGTAGCGCGGCGAACATTTCTTTGCCCTTAACCCTCTCAGAAATGGGAGGTGGCCTGTGCCCAGCTGTGGGAGCTATATAGGCTGAATGTTTTAACTTTAATTTGTCAGCCTCTGTATTCCAACCCATTACAATGACAGTTTCTTCAAGGCTAGAATGAATGTAATTTTAGCTGATGTAATTTTGAACTAAGTCAGTGCGAATTTCCATCTCGGCTTCATCACTTGTTATTATTCATTGTTAGAAAAGTAAACAAGGTGGGCACATGTCACATTTCATATTTTCTACGAGGGTTATTGCGGTAAGCTTGATAACGAACTTCATGTCTTCAAAATATTTTATCTCTCAAACATAAAGTTTTGCTCAAAATATTTTTATTCACTTTCGAGCACGGAGTAATTTAGCACTTAAAATTGCAATTAACAATTTCATTGATGCCGATGAGAATTAAACTTGGGTAACTCGCGAGCCATGAAATTTACGACGAGCGCCGCTGTTGTAACAAAAAACAATTAATCAAACTATTCCAAAGTAACAGTTTTATTATTATTCAACCAACCCAATATTATCAATATCATCATTATCGTCATTAAATCCTTTAACAAGTGCTCTGCCACAGGCCATAAAACACGATACTGTGCCATCTAGGTCCATCGACAACTGCATCTTTTCACGTGGTAGAGCCGAGCTGCAGTTGTTTATAGTTACAGCACGAATGGGTCACGCTCTCACAGAATATCAATATATTCGTATAGTGAGTAGATAACTGAAGGGTCTTTTTAATGGTAAGAGGCATTCCAACTTAGTCCTCAGGGGTGACAACTCATTTGCATTTTGATTCCTAATCGTAGATAACCATTGGGCCACAGCATCGACTTACCATCAAGTGGACTGCGTGCGCGTTTTGTCACCCTTATACTATTTAAAAATTGACTTCCTGCATGTGTAACCAGGTCATCACTCCATCTAGTAGAGGACCGCCCTACATTTCGCTTAACGGTACGAGGTGATGAGGTTGTTTTCGACCTACATGGCCAGTCTATTTCCACTACTGCTTAATGATCAGTTGGGCTATGTTTGAGTCTCTAGTTTTACTGAGACCAACCTCATTACGAAGTATATCACGAGGGGCAACTCCAAGTATAGCCTTCTCCATAGCTCGCTGAGCTAACTGAAAATATATAAAATGTAGTCTTGGTTTATCTTTGTTATGGCTACAAAATTATAACTTAAGTCTTATTACCTATCTAATTGACTTACTCTTTCGGGTATATAAACAGAAATGGAACAAGATTAAGTTTGTGATAGAATTAACGTCTGCAGGGTTAAAGCGATGAATATATGACATTAAGATAATTGCAATATGATATTACGTCTTTGACATCTAATATCTAAACTTGTTAATTTCACGATTTAACGTCAAACTCAGCTATAAAAATAGACAAACATTTTGGCTTTTATGGATAAACTATTTACAATTTTATAATATTTTAGATGATTTTTATGAGCTTGACCTGTATGTGTGTATCTGTGTAAGCATGGATGAATATAATGGAATTTAGTAATTCAGTTTTCATTTACTTTCAGATGTCTGAATAATCTGAAATTTCGCAGGCATATTAAAAACCGATGACAATACAATTTCTTCATGACTCTGAGCTAGTATTCTCACTAGGATCATTACGCTATTATTAAAGCTTAAGCTTCGTTTGTACCTTGAAATAAAAGGGTCGTCACATCATTCGAAATTATTACACAGGGAACATTCTTGATTGAAGCAATATAAATTTTCGCATTCGAGAAGTTTCGATGAAGGGTAAAATAGAACAAAATTTGGAAGGAAACTAAATCTTGATTCGCTCCTAAACTTTCAAATTTCTCTGATTCATACAGCAACTTTGTAAGACTAACTTCAGATTATGTTAAAATATTGTGAAATAATTTACAATCTTTACACGATACAGTGCCTTTGCCAGCGCTTGCTCATCGCTTGTCGATTCTTCAAAGTCAAAGTCGAAACATTTATTCAATTTAGCCTTGTTTATAGCTCTCATGAAAATCTACAAATTGTAAGGTTTGCTTATTGATACTTAAATATAATAATTTGTCGGGTCTTGTCCTGTTCTATTACGGATATCCTCATTACAGATTTCTACTTTTTTGATTTTTAATTACAACCTTTGATTGGCAAATGATAATCAAAATAATAACCAAAGTTACTATTATGAGTTACAGCCTATATAAGTCCCACAGCTGGGCACAGGCCTCCTCACATTGCTAAAAAAGTTATAAGATTATATAGCTACGCCGCTCTAATGCGTGAGGCCTTTACATATCCTTGAAATATTTTATTGCACAGATATGCAGGCTTCCTCACGACGATTTCTTCCCTGCCGAGCACTCAATAAATCAACCGGCAGTACTGTGAAATATACGACGAGCGCTTTTTTACTGACTTACCAATATTAGGGGTGTAACATTATATCAACTGGAAAACAATAATTTGTAATATGTTGAAATACTAGATTTAGCTGGATTCCCAACCCTTGTCCGAGTAAGCAGATTAACTATTATAATATGAGCCGCAGGATCAACAATTCTGTGGTTATTTGGTTATGATTGTTATTTGTGTTTGATGAAAATTTGGTTTCCGTTTATAACCGTTTTATATTAATTGTTATTACTGAAATTCGGTGGTAGGATTAAATCTGTTCTAGTTCGGAAATTAATTAGGAATTTACTTAAATACGTTAAAAACTTTTAAGATATAGTTAACTCCATCTTTGCTCTATCTAAAAATTACAAATGAAGATTGTTTTTATGTACTTTCTAAATGTTTTAATTTGAAACACATGCGTTATTATTGTTTCCTAATCCACATTTTATTCTTCCTATTCTCATATGACATAAGATACAAATTAAGTTGTTTCTGAGGTTTTATTGAAAGCTTAAATTGAAAATATGTATATGTTGTTTTTAATACCAGATAAAAAGAAAAAGGAATTAAAGTGTTTCTCACAATCCAATAAGACTAAAAGAAGACGTGTAAAATAGTTTTTTTTCTTATAATAATAATTTTACTGGCCTTTATGTGACCCACAAGAAAGAAAGAAAGTTTTTGAAAGTAACTCCTTAAAGCATTTTTGTCTACAATAAAAAATATACAAGTGTGTGTAACAAGCAAACATATCCACCTGATAGTGATGAAATAATGTGGTCTACAGACATTCATTTATCCTCCTGAATCTCAATCACAATGCAGGTTGTCACATCTGAGGACTAATTTGGAAAGCCCCAATGTCAGTCAACAAAATCTTCAGATCTCATCATTCACCATAGGAAATATAGCAGAATTATGCTACTATCTTAAGCTGATATTATAATGAATTACCGAGTCATGTGCTACTTTATGGATCAAGTCAACACATGCTGCAGCCATAGTATAAATGCACGATGACTTTACAATGTATATAATATGTGTGCGTTTAAAAGTCAAATTATATTATTGGGAACCATGACAAATAAAGCACAAATATATCTCTTAATGTAATTAAAATGTTGGATTTAATCGAATTAATTTTAAACATAATCGGCCTTACCTATGTTTATGTATGTATGTATGCGCGAGGAAACCTGCACGTATGAAAAATATGAGAAAAAAAATTCCAAGACATGTGAAGATCGCCAATACGCATTAGAGCAGCGAGGCGGACACTTCCTTGCCTAAAGCCCTCTCAGAAATGAGACGAGGCCTGTGACCAGCAGTGGGACGTATTTAGGCTGTAACTTTACTTTACTTTTATATCTGTGTCTACCTATTTCTTTTTTCATGTATTGAAAAGAGAAAGAGCATTTTAAGCATTTTTCAAATTAACGTTAATTTTAAAGACTACATTTAACGATAAGTCTATCAAAATTTTCTCCATACTGTCGAAAGTTTCGTAACGGCAGAAACTAGCGAAGTTTTCAGAACACTACTGTCCATAGCTGGCCGTAATGTTTTTTAAAAATAACACGTTTTTCAACACTTACACACTTTTAGTTTACGGGTAAAATACATATATAAACAGAATCGATGTAGAATTTTGATAAAATTTCTAAATTTGTAACGGTTACAGGTTTCCACTCATAGGGGGGATATTTGTCATAGTTGCCACGCTTGGCAAAGGAGTTGGAAAACGTAGTTTTCTATAATTTTGAGTAGTTATCAGGAAGTTGCTGTGTCAGTTTCCCTCTGTCGCCTTTTACTACACCCAGCCCGTGTAGTGGCGGTTTAAGTAGATTTTCTTAAACCGCCGCTACACGGTCATTGCTTTGTTTAGCCTGTAATATATATACATATATATATATATATATATACATATCAATAAGTTAGTTAAAAATAATTTTGATATAAATAAAATACACTGCCCATTATTTAATTTTTTATTAAAAAGCTACTGGAATAAAGTTCTAATATTTTTTTTTCAAGTAAAATGTTATTACACAAGCGAAAATTTATTAATCTAAGAGCGTAAGCTAGTTTTAAGGTTGCTGAACTCGAAAACGCAATAAATAAGACTAAGATAGTTGGGGGATGAAGACATTAGCGCAAGCTGCGCAAGCTTGCTCCGGTCGCTTGCTAATGAAGGTGTCGGTGCCAATTTTATGAAAACCTTAAAACTATTACGTTTTTCTTAACTTAGCTAAAAAATACTATTTCAATAATAATAAATATAATCTTTGATAAGTTCAGCAGTTCCCCACAGAATGCTTCTTAAGGGGGATATTTGCCATAGTTGCTGATAGGAAGAAGCTACTGTTTTTTGTTTTTTTTTAAACGTTACCTCTATACTAGGATTTTCTCCTGTATTTGGTCCTCCTTGGGTCAGTTTACATACATAGAATTCGCAGGGACAAACATCCAGACCCAGAACAATTATTTGTAGACCACACAAATACTTGTTCAAAGCCAAAGCAAAGCCACTGCGCCACGGAGCCGTCCATCTTGGCTGTCATGTATATGCCAATTGCTTAATTGAAACCGGTTACGAAGAATAGCGTCATTGGCGCGAGATTTTTGTTACTAATTTTGTTAAACATTGCTATTACGGCAAACCCGAGCTTGCATAATAAAATACCATTCAGAAATAAAACTCCTATTTTTTGTTTATCAAACGGGAAGCAAGGCTACAATACGAGAAGATGGGTATCTTCTCGTCAGGCATACCTCAAAACCTCAAAACTAAATTGTACAACCAGTGCGTGTTGCCAGTGACGACATATGGAACTGAGACGTGGTCCTTCACCGCTGGCCGCATGAGGAAGCTCAAGGTCACTCAGCGAGCTATGGAGAGGGCTATGCTCGGGGTTTCTCTGCGTGATAAACTTAGAAATGAGGATATCCGCAGTAGAACCAGAGTAACTGACATAGCCCAAAGGATTAGTAAGCTGAAGTGGCAATGGGCCGGCCATATAGCTCGAAGAACCGACAACCGTTGGGGAAGAAAGGTTCTCGAGTGGCAGCCTCGTACCGGCAGGCGAAGTGTAGGGCGTCCCCCCACTAGATGGAGTGACGACCTGGTAAGACATGCAGGAAATCAATGGATGCAGGTGGCTCGGGACCGTGCTTTGTGGCATTCCGTGGGGAAGGGCTATGTTCAGCAGTGGACTTGTGAAGGGCTGTAATGATGATGATGATGATGACTACAATACGACTGCAAAAATCTGTTTTTTTATTTCCTAATAGGGTCATAATATTATCCCTTCACATTTAAGAGACTAAAGTCAACTACCAACTACGTGGAGGACGTACACGTTTGTAGTTAACGTTCAATGAACAATTCTGAATCAAAAATTAACAATTGTCGCAGACATCGGATATTATGGAGCAAAATAATAATAACAATCATCACATGCTATTTTACTTTTTTATATTAGTTTTATTTATTATTATTATTGAATTTTAATATTAGTTTCTTTGATCATAATATTTTTTATAACCTCTTTGTATATCCAGGAACCGTATTTAAAAAAAAATACGTGGACATCGTCGTCACATTTTTTTATTCCACCTTGGCATTTTAAAAACGCACCAGCTGCAATGAATTTTAAGAGATTTTTATCTTTTATTATTTATTTGATTATTATTGAAATTATTACAACAAGCTTGTGAAATTGTTTATGAAAATTACAATTAGTAATATTGTGTCTCGTACGTAACGGTTAGTCAAGAACAAATAGTTATTTTTTAAGTGTCACAGATATATTATGATAATTCGAAATGCACAACGTAACAAATTCTGTTACACGTGTATAAAACGTGTTTAAAATAAACGCATTTTTCATAGAATAATTTTGAATAAGCTTTGCATTGGCTACAAATGTATTACAGAACGGCGCAAAACAATTTAAATCGAAACAGTAATACAGGTAGACTTACTATGCTGTAAAAATATTTACCTGTCACTATGTACCTAACACAACCAGTTCCTAGTTTAACTACGAGCACTTTACTGCCTACTTTATAGCTTTCTCGACCATTAACCTGTGTTACGTCTGGCTTTCACCAATGTCTTCTCTGAATTTTAACGCTATTGCCGTGGAATGGAACATCTCTTAGGATGTACTATACGACTTGGAAGGATGTTGTTGCGCAAATCTTTTATGTGCATGTTTTGGACTAATTTCTAGATTCTATTTTTTTAATTGTGAAAATTCTCCTTTTTTGTTTAGGTAACCACCTAACCTGTATTCCGGTCTGTAGACCAAATATAGTTAGTAGTTGTAAGGTATTCCGTCTTAGTCCTTAGATGTTATATTGCATGTATAGCCTTAATTATTTGAGTTGTTTATGTCTACGAGCTGCAATAGCCATTTGTCATCGGCTGGTCTATTAATTCGTATGTCTTTTAATATTATATAATATTAAATGAACTTTTTGTGACCAACTTATCATTTTTGCTTTATGTTTTCTAGACTTTCCGTTACAGACTATTAAAGTCCACTGGGGGATATTTGCCATAGTTGCCACGCTTGGTAAGCGGTAAGTATTTGTAACCGCAGTTGTTTTTTATTTAGTCGTTATTAGAAAGACGCTGCCGCCCATCTCCTGATTTGTTTTCCTCCGTCTCCACTTCCGACACCCACGGAATGATATGGGGTAGTGGATATTCTTACACCGCTACTAAAAGGTCACTTCCACTCCATAAATCAAGACAAAATATCAATGAAATTATTTAATTATCTGTGAATTACATAAAATTAATGAATAACTATCAATAAAATAAATTATCAATGAACTGTCAATCATTTTATTTATTTATTTGTGTCGTTGCTCATGGTGGATGCAGGCGGCTCAGGACCGTGATTTGTGGCATTCCTTGGGGGAGGTCTATGTTCAGCAGTGGACTTGTGAAGGGCTGTAATGATGATGATGATGATGATACTTATTTATTTCGACCAACAAGGATTATAGGATTATCCAATAGTGTTATCAGGATTTCGGATGACTAAAACATCTAGGAAAGCTAAAGAATGGTTTGCCTCTAACTCTATTGTGAATTGTTTTTGAGACTTTATGGAATTAAGATGGTCTAAAAATGCAGTTACTTTGTCAGATGGTAAAATTGTGAAAGTGTCGTCTACGTACCGCTTGTAGAATTTTGGATTTACAGGAGCAGTAAGAAGGGCTTTCTCCTCAAAGTCCTCCATGAATATGTCGGCGACTATTATTGCATTCATTCAAGTTACATAAATATAATATTAATATTTTAAATCCTTACTAAATTTATATATCAAAGGCCTAGTATTCATAATAACATTTAAAATATAATTATTACTTAATAATAAGTAATATAAACCGATGTCACCGTAACTGAGAACAGATCCGACTTAATTATATATTAACAAAACCACCAACAAAACTTACCTTATTGATATTATAATAATAAATTATTTATTGCAGACCATTTTGTAGTCCATAATTTGTTAATGATACAGGAAAAAAAGTCTTAAAATCTATTTAGTAAAAATAGGCAATAAATTAAAAAAATATAAGTTCATATAGTATGTTGAAACAGGCAACCCATCTGGGTTGCCTGTTTCAACATAGCCCTGGTGGTAAATAGATGCTTTGAACCATTGATACTACTTCTATCCTCAGTTGAGAATATTATATGCAGACGCGTTGTTCCCCTTGAGAACTAAGCTCATCAGCCACTTTACTATTAAAAAGGATCTCCATTTCCGTCACTCCGCTCACCTGTCGATAATAACAAATATAGTTTAAAAAAACTTATAAGTGGTAGAGCACATACAGCAGCTGTAATATTATGCAAACTAAAGCGTCGGCTCGATCGGAGAAGGACCACGCTCTCACACAATACCAGCGTAACATAGCTGCTTAATGCTGCTGTGTTTCGTATGATGTGGGTAGTGGAGACCTTTTTTACTCGTAACGAAGCATTTCATCTTAGTCTGCAGGGGTGACAACGCATAGTGGCAAACGCCGCCACACCGTGTGGTGGCAGCGTAAGAAAATCCACTTCCTGGGATGGGATGACTTGGTCCCGTGAATGTCGTTAGAAGCGAATCTGAAACAGGATATGGGCAACATGTCTTCCTGATAATAAATTAATAATAATAAAAAATTAAGGTTGCCTTCCCGACTAATAAGCGTGCTGTAGCAAATATTATCCCTATATGGCAATCTAGAGGTAAGGCTTATTATCAGCAGTAGATTCTCCTTCTTGTTTTGTGTTTAAAAACAAAAACTACGTTAACATTAAAGTATTATAAAAGGATATTCAAATAAACATCATCTAATGCCTGCCTAACTTATTAATTTTAAAATATAATAAAACTTCAATAACATTCATTTTTAATTGGTGAATCAGAACAAATTTTACGCCATTAACGAACTAGAAACCTTGTTGTTTTGTAAACCACTCTTGAACGTGCACGTAATTCATCTAACCGTGCTGCTGAAGAGCCGGAACGTGACATAGCTTCAGTTAACGTCTAACAGATGGACCTCTAAGGACTGTTTCATATCTGGCACGGCAGTCTCACGAAAATGTATACGGTAAGATAATACAATATTTAATAACTATGCAGATTCTCTCTTAAAATAAGAGCGCGTTGAAGAATGGAATGTGATAATTAAATTTTAAAATTGCTTACCCAACCAGATCGTTTGTGGTTGCTGTGGGCAATATACACCTTCATCTATCCTTGACTAATAATCAAAACGCACCTTTGAGTACTAATATGGAAATAATCGTTATCAATAAGAAGGGTCCCCGGTTCTTGTCCGTCACGGTACCGCACACATCAGCATTATACTGCTATTTTATGTTGGTATTCAGTGCGAGTGTGGTATCTTAGGTGAGCCGTATTATCGGCGCTGCCGCCATAATCACCGCAGCGTGATTCTTCCTCGCATTAGTAGTTACTCTTTTAACCTTTCTTTCTGTAGCATAATATTATTAAAATAGTTTTGAAATTGTGCTGTATATATACGTTTAAGGAATGTATAAATCTCGTTTTTCATTACCAACGTTTGACTATTATAAAATGAATACCGCATGACCAACTTTTGGAAGAACAAACTACTAACAATATGAGACTTTTGTAATTAGGGATACAATTATATGCTAATAAACGAAAAACTATTTGCGACGATTTATTTAACAAATAAGTGCCAGGGAAATACTAGGCATGATATTTAAATCGATCAAATTCCACATAAAGGTCGTAAATAACCAAGTTAATAATAAATAAGCTTCTCAGAAATGAGAGGAGGCTTGAGCCCCGCAATGGAGCGTATAGAGACTATACGATATACATTTCCATTACAATCGTATAGAGAATTGGAAGTAATTAAACCATAAAGATATTTATTGTATAACGTTGAAACTATGTTAAGACCATAAGGGCAGGTTATTACTTAAATAGATTTATATAAGAGTCCCTTAGAGAAAAGTTTAAAGAAATAAATATAAACTCGCAATGAATAACTTGTGAAAATGTAATGTACATTTTAACATAAATAGCTGTGATAATCATAGAGATACGAATTTAAATACCTACTAGTCTCAAATTCGTAATGTCACACCTCATAGCAAATGTTTTGTTGTGGCGTATGCGTGTGTTACAGAGTTAAAGGAAGTTGATTTACCATCTTGTATGTACACAGGCATTGTTTCTTTCAAAGCGATGTTGCTAAAGTAAGAGTTGTTTCTGTTTAGCTTGATTTATATTTCAGTGTATCCCGTGGCTGTATAAAAAGCAACAGAAAAAATGAATCAGGGGATGGCGTTTTACTAGGTGTTTGTCCTTTTCAGCCCAGGAGTCCGTCAGGGTAGGTGCCACCCTCGTACCTATTTATGTGCTCGTACTGCTGTGTACCGACAGCGTGTGTAAAGACAGCTAGTATAATTCAGACTGTGAGGCATTCTATCTTAGATGTCAGAGGTGAAAACGTATCTGTAACATTCTTTGTTTAAAGTCGGTTGCAATTGCAGTAGCTACCTACCATCAGGTTTTTATAAGAATATTTTTGGTAGAGCCACGCTGCTATTATGATTGTAGCATTAATGGGTCTGGCGTGGCAACTGTAAAATATTCCCCTTATAAGGCTATTTTGGGGGACGCTTATGTTCAGGAGTGGACTAGGCTGTGACAATGATGATGAATTATGATTATCCGTATCAAGGTACATTAATCATTGGAGGCCCAGTTTTATATTCAATATATTGTTATAATATTTTCGAGTATTTGGCCTTCTTTACTGCATGTTTGGTCCAGAATGCACATTCTCGAAAAGGCTATTCAGAAGATTAAGAAATATTATTTAAGAAGAACACTCAAAGTTTTATCCTTCTATTAAGCCCGTATACCAAACTACTGAACTGTTGTATAGGCATCTCCTATAGTAGAAAAGACAGGATTAGGTGTATTAATGCGCGCAGTAACAGATGCCTCGGAACTTTTAAAGTCTCTTTGTCATTGATCTCCCCCTATCAGAAAAAAACGGACAGTAGAGTAATTAAATTCAACTCTCGCTTAGTAGTCCTCCATAGTCCACTGCTGAATATATCAAGGCACGCCACTTTGATCCGCGAACGTGTAATCTATCTTCCATTTCACGCAACTAGCCACTGAAAATCTATCTAATAGACGTTCTACATTAATGTAATGTCCTCCAGACCAAATTTCGGTCACGGTGGCCAGTCTTAACGTAGACTAGTTATCTGCGCAGGACAGATTTATAGTGCCCGAGTGTATGTGCAAGCACAAGAGTACTCCCTATTCCCTCACCCTCATAGTCCAATGTGACGGTAATCCGACACGACCGGAGAGTGATCAGGCGCAGGACCCACAGCTTTACGTACTTTCTGAGGCACGGGGGTTAAACACCGCCAATTTTTTGATTCCGGGCTGCTACTGAGAATTTCTTGACAGAAAAGCCTACTAACTAATTTTGGCCTCACCCGAGATTCGAACCCGGCACCTCATGATCAGCAATAGCGGTTACGACCAATAGACCAAAGAGGCAGTCACGTTCCGGTATAATATTATGCAGGTATTTTGTGTGCTTAAGATAATATTTTATTAAATATATTAAAAAAATATAATCAAATCATTGTCAGAATATGGTTCACGACTTATCTTAACGATCATCCAAGCATCGCTTTGCATGAACATTTATTAGATGGGTAATCGCTTCAATAACAGCTGTTATCAGTTACCTCAATCGGTTAATGGCAAATGTTAATTTAGTCCAATGCCTATTTGTGGCGACTTAAATTACATTGGCATTCGGTTTGTGAACTGGCCCAGTTAGAGGTTAATTTCGGCTTAATGATTGCGCGTTGATCTAATGGTCGTAAGCTCGCCCGCTGAACAAGTCGTCCCGGGTTCAAACCCAGGTCAGCTGCTTTAATTATAGGATCTATAGGAATGTACAACGCTCTTGGAACTCCTATGGAGCTTGACGCCCTTTCAGACTTTAACTCGGAAAGAAATCGTAACTGTCGGCGATGCCCACCACCTTGAAGTCATTTGTACCGAATTTGGCAAACCTTTTGTCTTTATGTTTTGGTGTAATATTATATATTTTGAAATAAGAAATCCTTTTGTATTCTAATTATATGGCAGTCAACGATTTTTATTACTTTTAAGTTTCACTGTTTTCTTTTAAAATTTAACTCAATAAAATGTCGACAAAGTTATTTGTGCGGTTGATTTCAAGTATAGAACTTGGAACTTACCGTCTGGTATCTCCGGTTATGTGTATGTTATAGTCAATTTGTGTACTTTGAAGACATAGAAATTTACTATTTCCTATTAAATAGTGTACAAAAATTTCTTAAATGATTCCCCTATGTTCAGGGATGACAACGTATCTGCATTTTAGTTTTTAATCGAACATGGGTGTCTGTGGTACACAGCTTCTAGCTTCCACTTACCTTCAGGTGGACTACCTATGTGCTCGTTTAATGTTATCACTTTTATTTCTATTAAAAAAGAGGTAAAATACCTGGACCAGCGAATGATTTCACCATTCCGGCTGCCTAGCGTACTGATAAAAAAATCAGTTATTGAACTTTTCCATCAAGAAATTCTCAGTAGCTGCCCGGAGTCAGGAAGTTGGCGGTGTCTCACCCCCGTGCCTAGGAAAGCACGTAAAGCCGTTAGTCCTGCGCTTGATCTCTCTCCGGTCGTGTCGGTTTACGGTCCCATCGGATTATGAGAGTGAGGGAATAGAGAGTGCACCCATGCTTTCGCATACACTTGGGCACTATAATCCTGTCCTGCGCCGATGGCTTGTCTCCGTTTAGGTTGGCCGCCGCACTATGGGAAAACCGGGTGTGTTTCGTCTCAAAACTTCATATATAAAAAAATAAAAGTTTTTGAAAAAAATTGATTTTTATCTCGCGATTATTTTGGATCCGTATCAAAAAAGGAGCAAGTAAGTGCAATTTTTTTATCCCTAAACAGCGTAATGTTTGAAGATCTTAATGCAATAAATACCTCGACATCGGCAAGCATGGGTAAGAGATAAATCTCTTGTTAAAAAAAAGTGTAAAAATATACCATCTTAAACTATATTGGTTATTTTTTTAATTAACTAATATAATATAATATTATTTACGAAAAATTTGGAGAAGCATATAAGCATTCCAAAAATGTATAATACTTATATACTTATATGAAAAACTTTCAAGTAATGTGGCATTGAATCGTAATAACGTATTTCGTCACAATCATCTAATCGAACATGACTAAGATTTGATGCTCTTTTATACTTATGTTAAAAATACAAAATAAAAAAAAAATGCCTAAAAAGAAACTTTATTTATAAGAGTATATTAATTTATAATTTTCATCACGTAACAACGACTTTCGTTAAAAACAGTTATGAGACGGCTTTGTATGAGGCTTTCCCATAGTGCGCCGTGGCCGAAATTCCGTCTGGAGGACATTATTATTATTATTATCATATATTCGATGGGACATACCCATATCCAACGATAGACTTTAACGGAACAATAAACAAGAAGGTGAAGAAGTTATTGGTAGTTCTTATTAAAATTTATTTTATAAAAATTGTATTCAACATTTATACCCAGCTATTTCCGGCTTAATTTGCACGTGTGAACATATCCACAATAAAAATAAGCCTGGGAAGGCCGAACCGCAATATTACGATTCCAAATCGGCCCTTTGAGTCACAGATCCTTGTGTATTCTCGTATAATATCAGTTACTGCCTCAAACGTACTGTAAATGAATTATTCATAGGGTACAAATCAAAAGCGAAGTGATACGAGGTAGAAGAGGAAGTTTAAAGGAAATCAGATTCATACTTATGCGAAGTGTGGGAACATCCTCACCGTTAGAATTCCACACACAATATCACGTCATTGAGAGGCATACCAGTCGACAATGTAATTTAACATTTGATTTTAAACTATCGACCCGCCCCCGCTTCGCCTGGAAAAGGTAATCATAGACCATTTCTTTTATCAATATTTAGCTGTGCAATTCTTGTACGTAAAATGTATTACTGTAACCTACTTCCTTACTTTTTTGTATTACTTGGATGGAGGTACTTGATAGAACCTGCTGACCGTAACCGCATGTATTGTGATAATATACAGATATACGTAGTAGAGTCACACTGCAGCTATATTATGGTTGTAGCACGAATGGGTCCTACCATACCAGCGTAAAATAGCAGCTTAATGCTGCTGCGTTTCGTATTGTAAGTTTAGAGAACCGGAGACCCTTTTTACTTTCAACGAGGGATTATATTTTATACCTCGGGGGTGATAGCGCGTCTGCATTTTGTTTCTTGATTGAGGATGTCTATGTGCCATAGCATCTACTTACCCGGTGGACTGTGTGCTCGATTGTCACCCTTTGTTCTATAAAAAAAAAACAACTCACCGAATAATGTTCCTCTAGTTTTGTAGGATGTTGTTTAATTAGTTATAAGTTATTGTAACCAGCTCATACTCATACTGCAATTAAAAAAAGTAAAAACCACTCTTAGTAATTTTTTTTCTTGTTGCACCCTGAAACAAAACTAGTTTCACTGAAAATCAGCACTGGAACTTAAGCCCCAGTTTTTATACTTATTTATCTAGAACATATTTTTGCAGCCGACGAGTGGTCGATAATGTGGTGGATAATTCATAATTCGCAAAAAATATTTTTATTTTATCGCGTTTAATTTACTTATTTATAGTTGCTGACGATTCGGAAGCTTTGCAGCTTCGATGGTTATGAGGACTGAGGTGATTGACCTCCCGATGTCAAAGTTAACTCGCTCAGAGTACCTTCAGCTTTTTAATTATTACTTTTGGTCCGATCTATATATTATACAAGCCGCCGAAGAAAATTTGTCAGGGGATTAAAAATAAGTAAATTAAACGCAATAAAATCAGTAAAAATATTTATATATTGTGATGGAAGCGTAAGTAAATTCGTCACCCATTTCATATCGTGGGAGGAGGTAACTATAGAAAATATCGAAAAAATCTTATGGCTTCCGATAGATGGCGGTATATGATCTCGTTTACGCCAGACGTAAGATACCAAGACCTTCGACGGGCAGCAGCGTCAAAGGTGCGAGTCGTTTGTTATTGTCATTGTCAAGCGGCATGTATTTGTGGTTATATTAGCTTTTTAGACCTTTCAGACAGAAGTGCGTCTGTTTCCATTAAAGTTGTTTCTGTTTTGAACAGTTGTATTTTTTTTTGTATTGATGGTAAGTGGATGCTGTGGCTCATTGGCACCTACCCTATGAGCCACAGCTGTCATTAATTAAGAATCAAAATTCAGACGCGTCACCCTTGAGGACTAAGATGAAATGCCTTATTTCCAGTAAAAAGGGACTCCGGTTCTCTACACTCACCATACGAAACACAGCAGCTTAAAACAGCTATTTTACACTGTTATTCTGTGAGAGGCGGTCCTTCCCCGGTCGAGCTGACTAATTCGTGCTACAACCACAATAGCTGCAACGTTGCTCTACCACGTATAAAATTAATTGAAAAAAATAAGAATATTGGCGTCAACAACTTTCTTCCTTGAAAGCAAGATGTTTAAAAATAAAATAATTTAAAACGATATAATATTTTATACTGCTTCTTTGGTTTTTGTAAGTTGATAGGAGTAACAAATTATTTGAATGTGTCTAAATGCACAGTGCCAAGTCTCTAAAAGTCATTAGGCTCTTGTCAGTTAGTCGTTAACGTACGCTTTGTCACGGTTTAGTACTCAACCTGAATTACATAATTTTGCGTTTACCGCTAAAAGAACCCTTTGTCGTATCTCCTCAGTTTCAAGGCACTCCCTTGTTGCCTCAGCATCGGAATCCTCGGCGTCGACATATCAGGCGACGTGCAGTTTCGCGGTCACTTGGAAGAAGGCAAATTGGCCTCTAAAAGCTTAGCGTGCTCAGCAGAGCGGGACAGTATTTCATGCCGGCACAACGCCTGCAACTTTACAAGGCGCAGGTTCGGCCTCATGGAATGCTGTTCCCATCTCTGGCTGGGCCCCCAGTGCCAGCTCTTTCCACTTGACCGCATCCAGCGCAGAGCGGCTCGAATCGACGACCGAGTTCTTTCCGATCGGCTCGATTCTTTGGCGCTGCGAAGAGATGTTGCATCTCTTTGCATTTTCTTTCGCATTTACCACGGGAGTGCTCTGAGGAATTGTTCGGATTAATCCCAGCCGCCACATTTCACGAACGCACATCGCGGCAGAACTCCGATACCATCCACACCATCTGGATGATTGGCGGTCCACCACTGTGCGATTTAGAAGATGTTTTCCCGCACAACTTCCTTGTGGAATAGTTTACCACCAGCGATTTTTCCGGACCGATACGACTTAGGGACCTTCAAGAAAGGAGCCTACTCCTTTTTAAAAGGCCGGCAACGCATCTGCAATTCCTCTGGTTCCCCTGGTGTTGCAGTTGTTTATGGGCGGCGGTAGTCACTTACCATCAGGTGAGCCGCATGCTCGTTTGCCCCCTCTCCAATAAAAAAAAAACCACCGGATACTGGTAAGCGACCAAACCGTGCGAAGGAGGTTGAATGAAGTTGGTCTTCATGCTCGAAGACCGCTACGTGTTCCAGCATTACGACGTGGCAATCGCGGTTGGCGGCTTTCGTGGGTACGGGAGCATTTACCATGGAGTGACGAACAATGGTCTTTGGTGCTGTTCACCGATGAGTCCCGGTTTGAGTTTCATCCGGATTCACTAAGAACACGCGTTTGGAGAACTACAGGGAGAGTTAGCCGTCTACGGCACCCTCAGGAGGTCCACTCATACCAAGGCGGGACAATCATGGTGTGGGCAGGATTTCGTCTTGGCAGACGAATCCAGCTCGTTTGGATCCAAGGCAGTATGACTGCACAAAAATATCACGAGGAGGTAGTAGTATTAAGTAATTTATACTGCGATTGTTTTCACTTGGTAAAACTTTATCTTCATTTGTGATTTGTATTGGCACATATACTTGTTTCATTTTTATTTTAGTTTAATTTCTATAAAACTGACCTGGGTTTTATTTGTAAGACGCCGAATCATACGATATCCCACCAAAAACATAAATGTGAAAAAGGGGCCAAATTTGATACTTTCTTTTTTTTTTTTTGGATTTTCGTTATTTGGGATTCCTCACGGTGATGACGTGTGCTTCATGTTAGATAACATGTCGCATATTCAAAGCTATGTTGACGCATTTTATCGATTTTGTCAACAATTTGGCCTGGTTATAATCGCTTACAAGGCTCACATCCTCAAACAACTACCAAGATGAAGTAAAGCTGATCCAACTACGCTGAGTATAGACAGGAAACTACTAAAGAATATCTCACACTTCAAATATCTTGGCAGTAATATCCGGCGTGACCTTGGCTTCGGAGATCCAACACGCATTGCTAACGTCACTGCCAATTTCGAGCGACTCACTGATCGTGTATGTACGTCCCATGGTCTCAAGCTAGAGACGAAGATTAGCGTCTATAATGCACTAATTATTCACTATACATAATACATACATAAACACTCACGCCTGTCACCCAGAGGAGTAGGCAGAGACTACGGACTTCCATTTGGCAAGATCCTGACACACCTCTCTCGCCTCCTCAACATCCATATACCTATGCATACACGCTCGTCGGTTAAGGGTACTCTTAATTTGGCCCATTTTCAATATATCGCCAATTTTGTCGATAAATTTTCGCCTAGGGCGTCCCTTCCAGACACTGCCGTTCACCTCTGCCACATAAATTTGCTTTGTCACTCTTTCCTCATTCATTCTTTCTACATGACCAAACCACCGAAGCATTCCTTTCTTAATCCTGGTCGCAACATCATCTTGCAAACCACACTCTTCTCTAATCACACAATTTCTCACTCATTTAGATTCAGCCCTAACATACTCCTTAATGACCGCATTTCTACAGCATTATTTTACTCTCGTGCTTCTTCTGCCACACCCATCTTTCACTACCATACATTAAAGTAGACACTAACATAGCAACGTGAATTGCCATACATACCTTTTTGGACACATTCTGACTTTTCACAATAGAGTGTAGAGCCCCATTTACTCTATTTCCTGCGTTCACTCGTCGTTCTATATCCTTATCATATCTACCATCTCTGCTAAATACACATCCCAAATACACAAACTCATCTACTTGCTCGACCAATTCCCCTTCTATTCTTATTTCACATATCGTTTTACTTTCTTCTCTTTCAAAAACTATAACTTTCGTCTTACTTGCGTTCACTTTCATTCCCCTTTCTTTTAATGACCTGTTCATTAATGTAACCATCATTTGCAACTCGGCCGCCGACGACGCAAGTATGACTTGATCATCGGCGTACAAAAGTCATTTGACGGTTAACTCACCCATTCTTAACCCGCATTCTTCAACTTTCAAATTTTCCAAACAACTGTCCATAAATAGGTTGAACAGCCACGGGGAAGCCACACAGCCCAGTCTGACACATTTATGGATGCCAAACCAGTCCGAGTAGGCCCCGTTGATCCTGATACAAGCACTGGAGAGACTTCAATGCCTGTATCAACCCAGCGCTCAACCAAAATGAGTTCAGTGTTTGCCATAACACATCCCTGTCCACTCTGTCATAAGCCTTTTCCAAGTCCACGAACGCACAAAATACCTTTTGGGTTTGGCCAAAAATTTCTCCGCGATTATGCGCATGGAAAAGATCTGATCCGTACATCCTATTCCATTTCTTAATCCCGCTTGCACATCCCAAATTTTTCCATCAGTATCTTTCATAACACTTTCAATTAGCACCTTAGCATACAGTTTTCCCACAATGCTAAGAAGGCTGATACCACGGTAGTTTTTACAGTCCTGCTGCGATCCTTTTCCCTTATATATTGGGACTATCACGGCTTTGCACCAGTCTCCCGGTACCCGCTTAAGTTCCCAACACAAATTAAACAAGGTGTACAGCAGGTCTGCCACCACTCCCTCTCCAGCCCTTAGCATTTCGAATGATCCTCTATCATATCCGCCTGCCTTACCTGCTTTCATACTTTTCACTGCTTTCATTATTTCATCTATACCTATCTCTCTATCTCTTTCCTCTTCTTTCGGAATTTCTATTTTATTTAATTGAAACGTCTCATCACTCATAAACACGCTTACAAAGTATTCCTTCCATCTCCTTAAACTCGAAACTTCGTCATTCAGAATACAGCCATTCTGGTCTCGTATGGCATTCATTCTAGGCTGTTTTGAATGCCTCTGGCAGTTCTTACGAGTTTCCAGAACATTTTAATATTTGCCTGGAAGTTATCCGATATTCTTCTATCATTCTTATCCGTCATATCTTGCTTTTTCCTTTCAACTACTTCTTTTACTCTCTTATTTAGATGTCTAAAGACTGCCTTTTTTCTTTCAATATCATCATTTATACCACTAGAATGACTAGACTTGGTTTCTAGTAAATCTAGCCATGCTCCCTTCTTTGCTTTAACTTCCATTCGTACCTCATCATCCCACCATAAAGTGTAATTTTTCCTTTCATTCGTTCTCTTAGTTACACCACATACTTCGGTAGCTGCATCCACCAAACCTTTCTTGACATTATACCACACAGTCTCCAAGTCTAAATCGTTCATACACAATTCATCCATACCACTTATATTTTCTCTCAGTCTACATTTGAACTTCTCTTTCACACCTTCATCTTGTAACCTCTCTGTTCTTATACGCTGTAACGCAGTGGTAGACACAGATGTCCGATGCCGCCAACGTCTGAATGGATCATTAATTCGGCATAAGACCAAGTAATGATCCGTCCCTACGTTGGACCCCCGGTAAACCCTTGTATCTACCCCTGCGCTTCTCATTCTTCCATCTACAATTGTGAAATCTATCATGCTTCAATCACCATCTCTTTCCCATGTATACATGTGAATCTTCTTATGACGAAAGGAAGTGTTCTTCACAAAAAGATTCTTTTCCACACATACGGGGAGATCACCAAACGTTCCCAGTATCCTATCACAACCAAGCCTTTTCACGCCAACCCTTCCATTAAAATCTCCTAATATAACAATATTTTCATTACCCTTGCATTTCATTAGCACCATCCTTACCATCTCCCAAAACTGCCCTCAGATATAAGTGGGCTTAGACATGTCTGGGGCGTAGACCCCAGAACAAACAACTTTTTTTTTTCCACTTTCATTCGTATCAATAGCAGCCTAGGGCTTACACATTCATACTCTTTCACACAATGACTCATTTTTTCTGAAAGGATGATACCGACTCCCTGGCATGACCGCTCGGTCACGTCTACACCAGACCAGTGCGCGGTATACATGCCATTTGTAGTGGCATCCTTTCCCTTCCGTTTTGTCTCATTTACACAAAACACATCTATTCCTCTATCATACATCATATCGCATACTTCATCCATCTTATCATTCATTGCTCCACATACATTCAGTGTAGCCAGACGGGCTTCCGCAATCCACTTTTCGCCCCTCCGGGTGACAGAACGTGACGGGTGGCGAAACTCATCGCCATCGACTAATTATTCCTGTCTTTAAATATGGCACAGAGACTTGGACTTTTACATAACACAGTGGCGAAGCTAGGGCTCCAAACTAGGGCAAGCCCAAGATATGGTTTTGTTGTTTTTAGCAGTTTTATAAAAATACACCAATCTTATATAGGTTTTGGCGTGGATATGAGCTGTTTTTTCTCAACAAAGTTTAAAGATTTTACCTTTTCCTCGCCGATTAGCACTTTAACATACTTCAATTCATCACAAGGATCACTATTATCCTCCATTTTCACTAAAAATCTTTAAGAAAGTATAAATTTTCAACTCAAGTAAACACACAGAGTCATCGGAGTAAACATTGAAATGTGAAGTGAACTTGAAAACGTATCGCCCGTACGCCCTTATGCTCGTCAACTTCACACTCAATGCCTGGCTTCTGCGTTCCATACTAAATGTTATATAAACAATCGTAGTTATATTTCATTATAGAACATTTTGCCACAGGTTAGAAAGGGAGCGATCGTCTTCTCGAAAGCCCGGTAAAAAGCCCACGCGTGCGAGAGAGACGACTAATCTTACTATCTTACTACTTAACTATAAAGTTTTGCCGCGTGTTGACGTTACATAATAACGCTACGGGGTCATGACCTGTGTATAACAGAGGAGCGCGCAGGAAATTTGAAATAGTTTGAAACAGTTTACGAGTTATTTTATTAGTTGATATTACTGATTGAGCAGTTTGATAGGGCAAGCCCGGCTTCTCGGCTTCTATGAAGGCTTCGCTATCGATTAACATATATCAAAAAACTTGATACTTACCACATAAGATGTCTAAGATCTATTCTAAAGATCAATTAGCAGGACCATGTTCCTAATTCTATGGTTCTGCGACTTTCTGGAATGTACGGCATGGAAGCTCTCCTAATGCAACGTCAGCTCAGCTGGTGCAGGTACGTCCTACGCATGGGAGACCGCTGTTTACCTAAAACTGTTTTTTGCTCAGAGATGGCTGAAGGTAAGCGAAGGCACAGTGGTCAGCATTTGCGCTATAAGTAAGTTTTGAAAAGACACATAAATGCTTGCGGTATAAACCCTGAGAGTTGGGAGACATAAGCCCTTCTACGCCTATACTTACAACTCGTCTTGCCAACTCTACTGTCATGCATGCTAATGCATATTGAAGACCAGGTTCAAAATAGATTGTACTCACAAGTAAGCGCTCAGTTAACGGACGCACAGCATGCCTTCCGCCCGGGACGAAGCACGACCAGCAACCTGCTCAACTATATGTTGGACGTTGTGACGGCTGTGGATTCTGGGGACCAAATTGACGCTACATACTTTGGTTTAAAAAAAGGCTTTGAGCTAGTGGACAATAATGTGTTGCTCAAAAATTTAGCGAGTTTCGGTTTTACTCTAACACTCTTAAAATTTTTTGCGAGTTATATGAGAGACAGGTAGCAGTTTGTGGAGTAAGCTGGTTACGTGTCGCAGCCATATTATACAAGGTCGGGCATAAGTCAGGGCAGTAACCTTGGATCTTTTGAATTCATTTTGATGGTGAATGATCTACCAGGGGTAGTGAAAGGGGTGATATGTCTTTTGTTCGCAGACGACCTTAAACTGTACCTGAAGATCGGAAATCGAGATGACTGCAAAAAATTGCAGAGTGATATAGATAGAGTGGTGGCTTGGAGTGAGAGAAACTGTTTACAGTTTAACACCTCTAAGTGTGTTACAATAACATTCTCGCGAGCACACCATCCCATCCTTAACAATTACAAGGTTGCGGGAGTCCTAATGACCAGAGTAAGTGAACTTAGGGATTTAGGCGTTCAACTCACTTCAAGACTTTCATTTAAGGAACATGTCGAAAAAATCTGCAAGAAAGCATATGGCAATCTGGGTTTCATCTTATTATGCAGAGCTCACGGCTTTAAGAATATTGGGGCAGCTATAGTATTGTATAATGACTTAGTAAGGAGCCACCTCGTGTACAATGCAGCCGTATGGGCTCCGCATGAGACTAAGTACATACATCCTCATGCTGGAACGGATACAAAATTAATTTATTCGATATTTGTATCTAAAACAGTATGAAGTACATATACCCATTCTACCCGTTGAAGTATCCTACTTTGTTCATCCTGGGCAAGGTGGGATATAACGAACTGAGGGTTAGGAGAGAACTGGCTCTGGTTTACTATATTATGTTTCGCCTATTAAGGGGCAAGGTAAATAACCCTGAGTTACTCAGGAAGATTAACTTCTGTGTGCCGGAGCGGAGACGGCAGCCGCGGCTGCTGGCTGAGCCGCGTGCGCGCACAAACTTGCTGCGGGAGGCGCCGATTACCGATCGGGTCGGGTCGGATCGGGTGGACCTATTCTGTTGCACTCTGAATGAATTCACAAGGGCTGCTTTGTTTGTTATTTGTTATTCGTACTTATTTGTTCTTTGGGATTGTTTTTTTAATTAGTTTTAGCATGTACTATCGCATTAGGTAATTAAACCCGTAATAGTAGTATGTATGTGGAAATAAATAAATAAATAAAGTTCGGTCTAGCTAGCCACATTAGAGCACATGATAGGCAAACTCCATAGTTCCTAGAGTCACCGTCATCAAAATCGATGGGGAGGACTATACATTCTTACAGATCCAATGATATAAGCAACTGATATGAAGCTTGGTGCCCGTTCAAATCTCACCTCTTTTATCAGCGAACCTACCTTATACCTAACCTTACATATAACATGAACACATTTTCACATTTATATTTTTGATGGACTAAAATATAATAAACAGAATGAGATGTATAATATAATATACTAATAGTTATTTTTACTAAAAACTGAGGATTATTTCTTTTATAAGAGCATTTCGGTTGAGCTATGCAAATAATATAGTTGGGTAATCTTATGAAAAACATGATATTGGAACGTTTTTAACTATGTCGGACATATTAATAAGTTGGTAGAGTTTCGACATACTTATCCCATATCCGCAGGTCTTCTCATTTTTCGAATGATTTTTAAATGGAAAGAAAATCCGCCACGTTGCCCCGGTGTGTTTGTGCGGACTTCACATTTCCTAAAAATATTTTTTAATTTCTCCAACATTTCTCACGATATTTTAATTCGTTGCCAAAAATGTGGTAAATTAGAGAAACTGTACCGCTGTAACTTTGTGTAACTATAGTGTACCGCGCAATTATGACAATTATTATTAAAATATTCAATAACTCATTATAGCCCTTCACAAGTTCGCTGATCAATATAATATACGTCTCCCACGGAATGATACAAAGCACAATTCTGAGCCGCCTGCATTCATCGACATCTATTACCAGGTCGTCACTCCATCTAGTGGCCACTTCGCTTACCGGTACGCGGCAGCCACTCGAAAACCTTACTTCCTCATCGGTTGTCAATTCTTTGAGCTATATGGCCAGCCCATTGCCACTTCAGCTTATTAATTTGTTGAGCTATGTTGGTTACTCTGATTCTTCATTACTTACTTACTTGCTCACTCTTTGGAAAGGTATCAACATCGATGGCGAGTACATTACTCACCTTTTAATTGTTGACGATATAATCCTTATGGTAGACCCTAAGGGCTGTAAGCCACGAACGAAAGCCTGCATAGTGAGCTTTTTATACAATGCCCTCTTAGACTCGATAGTAGTCAGGATAGTTTCGTGCAACGATATATATGTCATGATGGTACTAAAAAGAGTCTGACAGTGATCGTAAAACTCCTGAGGACTTTTGTGGCCTTGCAGAAGCTAAGGAAAGGTCATTGTATAGCGCAGTTTCGTCTCTTTGATCTGCGAAGTTATTTATAAGAGACTCGCGAATCCCTAGCCAATTATCAGGGATGCCATTAGAATTTATGATTGAAGCCGCAGGTCCGGTGATTTTGTTCAAAATTCCGTTTAGTAAACATAAATTAGATAATTCACTACCGGCTTCAGAGCTCATGTAAGTTAATACAACCTGATCGCATATTTTAATAAATCTAGTAAGAATATTTGGATTACCATCGAAATCTGGCACTGGGCGCAAGGTCGGGATCATGAGACATTTTGGAATTTAGTGAACTTAAATTTAATTCTTCCTCAATATTCCTTAAATTATCTAAATCTATATTTCGGCGAGACTGTCGAAAACCAGCCTCGCTAGGCCCCCTATTCTTTGGGTGAAAAATTTTGGACAATAAGGATAAAACTTAAAGGATAAAAGGAAAGCAACACAAAAAGAAAGTTTTGCGTACTTACAATATCATTCTGGCTTCCTCCGCGTATCGATTTTCAGATACTCGTCCCCGGTGCTGCTGCCACGTGGTTCGGATACTAGATTAAGGCTTGAGAGCCAAATCAGCGTCTTTCAGCGCCAACCGAAATCTACCGATTTTTGGAGATTTTAACGCCGCGTACTGACTCTAATATCCTACCGACTGCGCCAATTACGTTAGCTGCAGCCGCAGGACTTAAAAAAAACCAATTCTTAAAATATAAATTTATTAAAGAAAAATTACAATACTTCTATAACTAAACTAAAATGATTAGCTTGGTCGAAGTGTGACCGAAGAATGACGAAATCCGATGCTAACTTGCACGGGCGTCGGATTGTCATGTGACACGCGGCTCCGTCGTGTGCACCTTTATGTAGGTTTTACATGCTAGGCGATTTTCGTATAGTGAAACTACGTAATTAGAGCCTATCACTATATTAAGAACCATTGAAAACAGTTTTGAAGTAACGAGATATTTGCTACTGCGATCGCAAAACTGTTTAGTAATAAGGATTTTATACTTGGTGGAACCACGTTGCAGCGTATGATGACTACAGTATAAATGAGTAGGCTCGACCGGGGAAGGAACACGCTTGTACAGAATACCTGCGTAAATGCTTGCATGTAACAATACTGCTGTTTCGCATGGTGAGTGACGTGAATCGGACGACAACCTTTGATTTTGTAACAGGGCATCCCATCTTACTTCTCAAAGGGATAACGCATCTACTTTTCGATTTTTAATGAGGACCGTCATATTTATGATATTACTATGATTACATTAGAAGAGCCGTGGTAACTCAGATGGTTAGCGCTCGTTGTAAATTTCACCAATGACCAATGAAATTGTTAATTACAATTTTAAGTGCTGATTTACCACGTGCTTGGTGGTGAAGGAAAACATCATGAGGAAATTTGCATGTCTGAGAAATAACAAAAAAATTGGAAGACATGTAAAGTTCGCCAATAAGCATTGGGGCAGCGCGAATACTTTACTTTATTTATTTTTAATTATTTTTAAAAGTATTTGAATCAGTCGAGGAATATCAAAGTTATTAAAGTTTTTTTAACGACTAATGTTCAGATCACTGAACAACAAAACTTACTGACCCTTCGAGCCAGATGTTTTATTCTTCTCGTTGTAAGGCTAAACTAAACTAAATGATTGTAGTTTTATATAACTGATATAATTGAGAGCTAAAAGGTACATGTGCAATTTAATAAGTGATAGTAATTAAGTGTGCTCACGTAGTCTCGCTGCCAAGTTGGTAAGCTTACTCGCCTCTCGACTCAAAGCTAACTGCGGTTAGCCACCAGCAGATAGGTTTTCCTGCTCCCTGCACCTCAAAAGTCATTCAGTGATCTGAACAATTAGATCGAAAAACAGGCTGGCCATCAAGCCCCTGCGTATCACTACCGCGCTGTCCTATAGCCGGAGTTCACTATAACATTCACATTTCTTAATTATGGTGTTAAAGGTATATGGGATCTATTGGATGGAAACGTTAAAACTCAATCAAATAATTTACTGGAAATAGATAGTTTCATGGTCGAAGAAGTATCGATTTTAAAAATAATGCGAAATATTTTAGCACTGAGATTCCTGAGTATAAAAAAGAATGTAACTTTAGTTTTATTCGTAGTCTATTTTCGTCAAACCTATCTAGCTTCCCATAAGATGAGTAATTATTATGTAATTAAAGCATTCACTTACCATCAGGTGGACTTTGTGGTCGTTTGTCATCCTTATTTCTAAAAAAATTAGGTGAAACTAACATTATTTTGATCAGTCTTACTTAGCTAGCTTATCAAACGTACATAATACATTACATTCATAAACTCTTACTCCTATCATCCAGGGGGCTAGGCAGATACTATGTACTTCCATTTTGTGTGATACTGACACCTCCTTAACATTTATATACAAACAGATTTATAATATGTCTAGCATAAATGCTTACATATTATAAATCAGACATATTATAGATGTAAATATTACAATATAAACCAAGTCTCGAGATAAGTCACTTTCAATACAGGGTACACTCAGTATAAGACGCAATTTCATCTTAATATCTACTCCAGATCAGCATACAAAACATACGGAGATGATGCGATCGGATACGTTAGATTAAAAGGGAAGGTGACATTAGCACTGCTAAAGCGAAAATAACCCTCGAATATAAAATACGGAATAAATGTTAAACTCAGTTGTGTTTTCAAATGAATTGAAAAGGACGAAGAAAGATTAAACGTTGAATTTGAAGTCTGCGAGAGTTTCTTGTTTTGACTACCTCCACGTAGTGAAGAGGAGTCGCCCACCGAATTCAGAATGTTATTAAATTACTACTTAAGGCAAATTACCCATAGCCATAACAACATTATTTTTTTAAATAATACCTACTCCTTATAAATAAATAAATAAATAACAAAAATATAAAAATTTAAAGATAGGAGCAGAGCAATCAGATTGCCGGGCAAACACTAGCTCGGTTCAGCGAATTTTAATAGGCCTAATAGATTTAGTGAAAATTCATTGTGGTAGCAAGAGTCACAAAATGGTATCAATAACCTTTTTATTTTCTGTTCATGTAAAAAAAACTAATGAACGGTGAAAGAATGTAGAGCAAGCCACGTCAGATCAATCAATCTGAATCTTCTATGAGTAAATGAGCGCAGACGTGGCGCCGCCTAGCTTTTGATTTAGTAGTGTGTTGTTATTTACTTGTTTTATTTCTTAGTATGCAATTTTAAGGTTTTATGATTTTTCTAAGCATTGTTATTAATAAATGGTTAAAAACATATAAACTATTACAAACTGTATTACAGGTCGGATAATATTACAACTACCACAACTTTATAAAAACTAAATTATCTATAGATTATAGATAGATTTTAACATTATGAAAATATTATATTTAGTTGATAACATATTCAATTCAACATTATTTAAGAATAGAATTTATAAAATATTTGTAATTATAACTTTGATTTTAGATACTGCACACTGTTGCCGGAGCGGGGCATTAGTTCCGGTATAATATATTACAAATGCACTATGTTACATTAGTGTTTCGGAACTGAACTACTTAAAATAAAATTATTGGAGAAAGAGAAGATATTCTGAATTTATTTGGCCAATTCTTTACTAGGCACAAAAACTTCATTTCGGAGCTCCTTAGAGAAGCGCCGACATGTGCTTTACAACATTTTTGTTTTTACATTTGAATCCGTCGGAATACTTAAAACAATCGTCCGTGAACACGCTCGTATTCTTGCATTTTGGCACAATACTATATTTGTGAGATGACATTATATCACAACTTAAGCAAACACGAAATATATCATGAAGGTTAACTAACTACGACAGAGTACGGCACTCTGCGCAGTTCTCTTGCTGGGCGTAGACCATTGACGACGGAATAACGTCACAGCGGTTCGTAGTATTC
The DNA here is from genome assembly GCA_029286625.1 of Parnassius orleans. Taxonomy (NCBI): domain Eukaryota; kingdom Metazoa; phylum Arthropoda; class Insecta; order Lepidoptera; family Papilionidae; genus Parnassius; species Parnassius orleans. The sequence goes on from JAGSMP010000170.1 coordinate 4,400,209, forward strand.
ATCGGGCACGTTTTTTATATCTTTATTTAGTGATTTCTGAGAACCCATTTCTCGAAATGCTATGTAACATATATGTGGTATTAGTATTTACTACACATTTTCTCCGTGTTAGCTCAGGGGAAAGTCGTGGTAGTTCAGCGGCTTAGCGCTTGCTGTAAATTTCATAGTACGCGAGCAACCCGGATTTGATCACCGCCGGCACCAACAAAATTGTGAATTGCAATTTTAAGTGCTGATTTACCACGTTCTCGACGGTGAAGGAAAACATCGTGAGGTAACTTGCATGTCTGAAAAATAAGAAAAAAAAATTTCAAAGACATCATGTGAAGTTTGTCAACACGCAACGGGGTAGCGCGGCGGACATTTCCTTGCCCTAAAACTATCTCAGACGTATATAGGGTGTAATATATTTCCTCGTTTTAATGTTTTTACTCACTATAAATCTACATAACTACTAAGAAATGTGAATGATCTTCATTAAGGGTAGATGTTGGTATATATGGAGTATGAACATCCACTAATCATCACACTCGCGTCTATAAAAAATATATTATAATCAGAGTAGATAGATATTTTATCTTATTTTATGAATATAAATCAAATTAATAAAACCTATAGAGCGTAAAAGAAACCATCGCCCAATTTCGTCCATGGATGACATATGTGGCGATTTGGAAAAAGCCGAAATAAAACTAATGGCTTCCAATAGATGGCGGAACCATTTCATTTACGCCAGACAAAAAATACCATGAATAAAAACGGGGATCAGCGTCCAAGTTGTAAAGGGTCTGGTGCAAAAATAGCGGCAGCCAATCCGCTTGACAAGCGTGGCAATTAAAACAAATTATGGGAGACCCATTTCTCCATTTCTAACAGTGGACTGTATTGATGTAGTGAGTGAAACCTACAAATAAATGAAGTATTTTACGAAGAAAAATAACGGTAAATATAGAAACGGTAAACACAGTAAGCATAAAGAGCTGACAAGTTCTCTGAATGTAGTAGTATACGATAATTGTGAATAAAGATTTAAAAATTACTCGAGAGATAATTATAGCAATAAATAAATAAAACGCTATCATAATTTTTTTTTTATTTTTCCTTTAAACTTTCCTTCTCGGAATGAGATCGAAGCGGGCGTTTGTATCTCGTAAAGCGAAAGAGCTTGGTTCAAAGTATTTTGGTGTATACACGCGTTTTTTTAGTGTATAATATCTTAAGAGCCACGATAGTCCAACTTTCACCTGAAGCCGGGCGAATCTTGCACCTAAAACACATAACAAATCCTGATAAATATTTCTTTCAAATATTTCTGATTACACAACGAGTTATTAATAACATAATGAATTTAGAGAATAGATTTATTACAGTAGTAAGATAAATGCACAGACAGGTAAAATGGGTCTGAAATAATAAATATATATATATATATATCGGTTAATATTTATGGTAGAGCCATGCTGCAGCTACATTATGGCTGCAGCACAGATGGGTCGGCTCTTCCGTGGAAAGACCACGCTTTCACTGAATACCAGCGTGAAATAGCAGCTTAATGCTGCTGTGTTTCTTATGATGATTGCAGAGAACCGGAAACCATTTGACTGGTAACGATGCATATCATTTTAGTCCTTAGGGGTGACAATGCATCTGCATATTGATTCCCAATTGATGATAGATGTAGATGTCTATAGGCCACAGCATCCACTTAACTTGATGTAGACTGTATGCTTGTTTTCAACCTTATTCTTTAAAAATTGACGTAACGCTTCTAAGATAAGAATTACATAATACCAGACTAAAAACTCAATAATTAATTTCACACTTTTCATATTTAAAGCCTAAATTCGTTTAGCGGCAGAGTTACAGACAAAATACCTCGCTGTGGTTGAAAGGGTGGTGTTTCCGGTTTTTTTTTTTTCTTTATACCGTCCTTGCCTTTGCGGTATTGCAAGTATGCATAGACATTTCTCCATTATAAGAGACGACAACGAATAGAACTCTTTATTTTTAAGGGCGATTAAATGATGTAAAAACATGCAACTCTATAAAATCAAATCCATATACATATAAGAGATATCCACCTATGTACTGACTCATCACGATGTCTCTGGAACCAAAAGGCCTAGAGACTTCAAAATTTGGTAGGAATATTTCTTTCGCCGAGTAGAGGTCAGCTAAGAACGGATTTTATGAAACTCCACAAACAAGGGAGATGCGGGGGCGTTAATTAAAAAAAATCACATATTCAAACTAAATCTCTTATAGGTATAAAACTTGGCCAGAATATTCTCTTTGGCATATTAAAAATTACCAAGAACGGATTTTATGAAATTCCACCCACAAAGGGTAGTACGGGGGCGTTAAAAATAAAAAATAAATAAACTTTTAATCTATAGTTTCTACAGGTTTGAAATTTGGTGAAATTATTATTTTTATCATCTTGAGTTCAACTGAGAACGAATTTTACGAAATCCCACTCACGAAGGGGATTGCAGGGGCGTTATAATGAAGGTAAAAAAAATATTAATTATAGTTCGGGTTATAATGAATGGTAAAATTAATCTGTAGGATACGGGTTCAAAATTTAGTCTCTAAATATAAAAATCAATCGCTGTGTGAGTGGGTCCCTGGATTGTTTGAACTCACAATTGGACCCGGTAGGTAGCGCTGTTGTTGAGATCCAGAAATCACACATGCGGAACCGGGGCGGATCGCTAGTCATCAATATATCGAGCGTGTATAGCATTAAGCACAAGTATACCTATGAAGCAAGGGATGCTTGTAGTAATATTAAAGTATCTACACGTTAATAAATATCAATTACAGTTTCTTACCCAGACAACTTCGATTTCCTTCTCCAAATGGTAGGTAACTGAATTTTGGAATTTTAGAAATATTATCTGTAGAAAATCTCTCAGGATCAAATAACTCGGGATTTGGGTAATATCTTTCGTCTCTGTGTATTGCATAAACGGGGATTACCACTGTGACGTCTTTTTCAATTTTCACTTGTCCAATGGGTAGTGTGGTCTCTTTTGTGCACCTTCTTTGAATAGCACCAACTGTCGGATATTTTCGAATAGCTTCATTCATAACCATGTCAAGGTACTTCATATTTTCTATATCATCAAAAGAAATTTGATCAACACATTTCTCAAAAACGTTGTCTATTTCATCATGCAACCTTTGTAAAATATCAGGATTGCCTGCTAATTCCAACAGAATGAAATGCATAGTATATGCCGATACATCAGCTCCAGCGATAAAGAAAAAGAATGCTTGTGCCGCCATGAGTTCATCAGAAGGTTCTAGTTCATAACCTGTTACTAAATCTTTCATTAAACCTTCCTCTTGTAATTCTATACAGGTGTCAATAAAATCATGTCTTTTCTCACCACCATTTCGACGACATTTTAGTGCTTTTTTCACAACATCAATAAAAAATTCTTCATGTTCTCCAAACAATTTTAAATTTAGCAGCCTAAACGCAGTTGGAAATGCATGAGGAAGAATAAACTTCAACTTATTAATCAGTGTAGTTTCCTGAGACTTTCTTGACATTTCCAGAAACGGGGAATCCATAGTGTTTTTGGTATTAGTGTCGATACCAAAAACTGCTGCGCCAATGGAGGAAGTCGTGTAAGTGTACAATGCATTAAAAGGCCTATCTCTTGCTTCTTCACTGTGTTCTATGAATTTAATGAAGTCCTCTGCGCATTTATTCATGATATAAAACATGTTTTTAAGTTTTTTCGAAGTAAATACAGGAGATACTTTTTGTCTCACTATTCTCCATCGTTTATATTCTTCCATAAATAATACATTATCAGCAAGTACATCATTAGAGTTTGTGCCTATTCCACGACTGTAGAAGCTTCGAAAATCACCAAGGAATACAGCTTGTATATTTTCTAAATTTCTTAGTATTAATGCTGGTTTGGATCCAAGAAACAAACCTACATTATCTTCTGTGGGATGTCCATCATATATGTCCTTGTAAATTTCAGAAAGTGATTTATTATCCTTTATAAATCTCCAAGAGACTCCATGCACTTCAAGAATATTTCTTTTTTTCCAGTAATTTTTGTTTTTATTTATATATAGAGTTATAGCAAGTAAAACTACACTAATTAACAAAAGAAGAGCAATTAAAAACATGATATCCACACAAACTATTTTTTAATGTTATTTTACATTTATTATAATCTGTGTCGATATTTCGAGCAGACAATAAACGTAGTGATTATATTCTCTTTGCAGACAACGTTCGACTGCCGACTGTTAAGAACTTATACTGACATGCGAAACGTATCAATAATTAAACGTCAGCCACTTTAATAATAATTAATAACAACATACTATGTTATAGATAATAATCGTGTTGTATATTATTATTGTCATGCTAATTAAGTTACTTAGTTAATTAGCATGACAAGATTTTGCATGTATTAAATGTAATAAAAATCCTCAGTTATATATATTTTGCTACGATTGAAGGATATTTGGAGTGTAAGGATAAATATGTTTGCTTATATAAGTCTGTTATATTGATATTTTATCTTCTTAATTATCGTCACCAACATCAATATTTCACTCCATCATCTATCGCTGAACACAGATTGAGACGTTGCTTTTGCATAAGACCTATCACGTTGTTACTCGAGTCACTTTAGAGGGCTATGTAGGTTACTATATGAACCAGCCCGCGGAAAAATGTTCCAGCTTTCCATGGCCATCAGTGAAAGAATAATAAAGAAGATAAAAAACATTTCGAAAAAATGTGAAATTCGCTAACACGTATAAATATAACTCTTAGAAATGAGAGGAGGCCTGTGCCCAGCGGTGGGACGTATATAAGCTTTAACTTTAACAGTGAAAGGACATATCACGGTTACATAGATCATTACTGGCAATGTTCACACTTTTCGTGGCAAGTTGAAAAACCAACATGTCCATCATCATTATCATTGCAGCCCTTTACATGCTTCCCCCAAGGAATACCACAAACACGGTTCTTAGCAACCTGCATCTATTGACTTCCTGCATGTCTTACCAGGTCGCACTCCATCTAGTGGGGGCCGCCTTACACTTCACCTACCGGTACAAAGCTACCACTCGAGAACCTTTCTTCCCCATCAGTTGTTGGTTCTTCCAGCTATGCCAGCAATGTATTTTACGGGCTAACAAATAAACAAAGGAATACAATTTTGCTGTAATGACAGCAGTGTAGTTTGCTTTTATCTATTGTATGTAACCCACGTTTTTATTTTATCTGTTTGGGGCTGGGAGAAATTATTTTATGTAGTTTAGTCTGTTTCAAAAAGTATTATATTAAAAATATTTAAAGAATTATTTTCAGTTTTATCACCCGTCATCCAGTTTGTAGTATCTAAGTCATCAGGGAGCTATTTTTAAATCAAATCCATAATTTGTAGTGAACGATAAAATAAACAAACAGACAAACAGATATATATGAAAGCGCTTTAATAAAAATGTGAGAAAAAGATACAAAGAGCAGACTTAACGCCTTTTTGGGTATTGTGTTTGAGTGTTGTGTGTGTGTGTGTGTGTGTGTGTGTGTGTGTGTGTGTGTGTGTGTGTGTGTGTGTGTGTGTGTGTGTGTGTGTGTATGTCTTTGTGTGTGTTTTTATGTTTGTGTTTTGAGACGTATCCTATGTCTAATTACGACATACAAATATTTACAGTATAACAATTCCTTTACCACATACCAGTAGTTGCGGCAATGATAATTTTATATATTATAATATTATCCTGTGAGTTTTATAAGAGACGACAGAGGGAAATGAAACAGGAGATAGTAGCATTATATTCCTAACAACGTCTCAAAATAAGAAAAAGCTGCGGCTGCCAACCCGCCTGCCAAGAGTGGCAACCAATTCAAGTATCGCCCTATAATGCAACCTATGGGACACCTATGTTGAGCAATGGAGTTTTGATTGGCTGTAATGAATCATTATTCCGTCTTTCTGTAGTGGTTTCATATTGTCATCCTCAGTTATATATAAAAAACAATATAGAAGTACGTATATGTGCATTGAACTGTTATCTTTTTATTTTAATAACGGAAAGCCAATACTACAGAAGCGACGTCAGCGGATGTAATCTGCAGAATTCGTATTGAACTCGACTTTCTATTCCCAAACGCAATTTGATAGGCTGGAAACAAAAACAGAAATCTTGCAGCTGGCAGAACGCCAGTTTCAGCCGCGAGGCAAAAGTAATATTTATATTTTGCATACTCAATATATTGAACTTTCCATGCGGTTTATCATAGGCGACTATAGCTGACTAACCTTCGATCTCATCGATAGGTATTATCATTGGTTGACGATAACGAGAGAGTTGTATATTAGCATCTACTTAGATAGGTGGTAAGACTGCTTTAGTGGCTAGGAGTCTGTCTGGGTTAGGTAGCTATTTTAGCCGCCAAGAAGCAATGTGTGCAGTGCAGAGTTCCGGTCTGAAGAGTACTCTATACTCTTAGAGAACAGGTTTAATTACAGGCTGTGAGACATTCCATGTTAGTCCTCAGAGATAACAACGCATGTGTAGTGTCCTCGTTTGAATTTGGTTCCAGGTGGCTATGGACTGCTGTAGCCACTTTCCATCAGTTGGACTGTAAGGTTGTTTGTCACCTCAATTATTTTAAATGTACGCTTGTTTCAAAAGTTTACGAAAGATGTTTCTGTGGTCGTAAGTCGTAACAGACAAATTTGAAAAGTCAGAAGACAACTGGGATTTCTATGTAGTGTAAGAACAAATTTTAAAGTTTAATTTCAGTAATTCCTTCATGGGGCAATGCTTTTACAACAAAGTCCCAGAAAATATGCAGGACATATTTTTAATTATTTACTTAGCGAAAATTGTTTAATGAGGAATATATAATAACGAATTATCCTACAAAAGAGTATATGATTGATAATGAAGTGTTTCATATTTGTTTGTACTACATATTAAATACATACATACATCTATTAAACACATATAAAACAAAGTCTCGCTAGATTTATTGATGGCTCTTCCAGGGACAGAGCTTTTTTGCGAACCAGTGGTAAAACAATTTATGACTTTCAATAACTATACTTATAATCTATTATATTCTATTCTATGATTCAAAAATTTATGCACAAATTTTATCTATTAAATACGTTTATACAGCAATAAGGGAGATTTAACTTAAAGCCTTTTAGGAAAATCATGTAATAATCTAGTCTCGTAATAGAACCAGTAACGTGTGAATCCACGTATTAATTCTTCATTACTGGCTAATTTGGAAAATAGAATAAATGCAATGATTGTCGAACACATTAAATATAAATATACTTCACATTAGAATAACCTTTTAATGTTCTCGACAGTAATTTCTTGATAATCGTCGTCATCATCATACGTTCAGTAATTGTTTTTATTATATTTATTTGAATTTAGATTATGCTGTGATAATTGTCCAATTTTAATAACAGTATCTACCTACAGCTAAATTGAAAATATCTCAAGAAAATATATATAGTAAATAATACAATTGAATTATAGTAAGTTACGATAAGGTGGACTTTTAAACGCTGTAATTCTAAATTTAAAAAAAAAAACATCGATATGGTATAGCAACTCTGCAGCTCTATTATGGCTGTAATTTAAATGTGGTGGCTTAATTAGGGAAGGACAGCATGAAATAAAAACATAATGCAGCTGTGTTTTGCATGATGAGTGTAGAGAACCAGACAGAACAGAATTACCTTTTAGAAGTAAGAGAGCATTCCATCTTAGTCCTCACGAGTTACAGCGCATATGCAATTTGATTATTAATCGAAGATAGAAGTGGATTTCTATGGGACGCAGTATCCACATACCATTAGAAGGTCTGTGAACTCGCTTATAACCCTTTTTCAATAAAAATAGACATCACGGGTGACAGGCAACTGCATTATAATTCCTAATAAATTATATATGAAGGACGTAGGTATATATAGGCCACAGTATCCACTTACCATCAGTTTGAATTTGTGATTGTTTGTCACTCTGCCAGTATTTTATAATATCAGGAAACGGGGGATTCCGTAAGTATCTGGAAAACAAAAATATACTTTGAACATTAATATATCCACTTAGAAGAGGCAAATGTGTTAAAACTATATTAGAATAGTGTTTTATTACATTTTGAAACTTAATTATTTTAAATAGCATCCGTATACACCTTAAACCTAAGCGGCGTAGCCAGCTCTCGAGGAGGGCAAATTGTTTATGCCAAATTGTTTATACACTAGGGCTGTGAATACCCAAAGCGTGACGACTATAATATGAAGATTTCTCGTCACGCCTTGTCAATGTTGGTAACTTTTGTCATCATGATACAACGATGTAACTCAGCTAATCTACTGGGCATACTGCAACAGACGGCGGTAATTCGATCAGAATTTATACATAATTTAAGCTTTTAAATTATAAGTGTATTTTTAATTTTATTTAATTTTTATTTAATCATAATATTATTAATTTCATGCAAATACATGTAAAAGGGTTATATTATTATAAAATTTATTTTTCCACAGACTGCAGACTCCCCGGAGCACGTACAAGACCTACGCTACAATATCAGATTTGATGGACCACAAATCATTGCAAATAAACACCAATTCCTACCAATGATGATTCGCATGGCTATTGAAAGCAAAAACCATCCTAATTTCTATGGAGAATATAGTTGTCTAAAATTAAAGCCCGACCCAAACCCAGTGCGGTGTCGGGAATATAAAATAAGTTAATAAAACGCGATAAAATCCGTAATAATTAATTTCATGCAATGTATAGTGTTCGCGTAAACAAAAGCAATCGTTAAATAACATATTTTTCAAAAAAGTAACAAAATGAACTCGCAATAAATATTTTTATCTTACCATAATTTAACTAAATCTACCAATAAACTGTAACAAATTACAGAAACCACTATTAAGTTTTATAAGAGTACGCTGCAAAATTATACTATAAAATTAACTACATTATTCCAGCGTTTTGAAGTGCTGCTGAAACAGTGTGACTACGTGAATATCTCCTTGTTTCAGTTCCCAGATTGTTTGAATAGCTTCGCGAATAGAAAATGGAAGTTTGAATTGAGTCGCATACACTATAGTAGAATTGAGTGTTGCAATCGAATATTGTGTTTACCTATTCTGGTACGTTAATACATATTTAAACCGAAACGGTATTTCGAAAAAACTAGGTTTTCCTTTTTAAAAAATTGGGCTTCGTTAGATTACGGTTGCCCTCGAAATCACCTTCCCGTTTGGTGATTTTCTAATAAGCGAGTGCTACTAACTCACTTGATGGTATGTTGTGGTAATGTAGACAAAGTTAATAAAGTGCACTTAGCTTAACAAAAGCAGTTTGTTCACTCTTTCTTTAAAGACACAGGGCAGGACGGGTAGATACTGCCAAATTTTCTTTGCATACAATTATCCATTGCTGAACGTATTACGAACGAAGCACACACACACACACACACACAAAAGCGCGCGTGCACGCACTGACACACACACACACACACACACACACACACACACACACACACACACACACACACACACACATGTCATGGTATGCGCCGCTAAAATCATAATTTAACGTGCTGATTGTTTATTCTTTAATATTTGGAAGTGCTAATGCGTGTAGGCAGACTTCACGCATCTTCGAAATATTTCTTAGACATACAGGTTTCTTAATGATGCAGTACCCGACCCGACGAGCCCGATGGAGGGATTCAAACCCGGAACTCGCAACAAGAAATAATATTTTGTAATTATTGTACAAAATATTATTTCTTATATTACAACTTATATATATGGTTATTTTTCAAAGAGTAGCCAAATTTTAAACTTAAGTTCAAATATATAAATAATGATATACTGTTATTGTACTTTTTGATAATATGAATAAATTAAATTAAATTATCCCAAACTGAATGGATTTATGGACAACAACTACGCGTACGCGCGCTCCTCTGTGTGCTATTCAATTCACAACATTTTTGCCGACAACGCTACTATACAACTCGACAAATTTTGACGGTGCCATCTTTTTGAATGTATCTCTGATAATTGTTGGTCTTAAAAACCTAACCCTGTACCGCGCAGGAAATATCCCTCGGTTTCACCAAAGAGATCTCCAAAACGTAGCCAGAGGAGTGAGGCAAGTGAGTCTACAAAATGGTCATGTAGAGCCTTGTAGAACCTCCCGTGGAGCTCCTTCCACTTCCAGTCAACAAGTAAAAGCTTTCTTTATTTTTCGGCAGCTGCCTTTATCCCCTCCCCCTTTCTAATGCAGTTCTTTCCAGATGTAAATAAGAATATAAAGATGCCTACTTGTGGTAAAAGGAATTAATATATTAAGTAAAAAAGACACTATTACTTGCATTGATATAAATAACCTCACAATACGTAAGTCGTATTTTCTAGTTCTGCTTCAATAGTCCGTGTTCAAAATTGCCTCATTAATTTACTGAAATAGGTAAAGTTGGTTCTCCCAACTATGCTATATAAAATGGATGCTTCATAACTTGTACAATTACTGGGAATAATTTTTAATAATTTTATAATAGTCGTTATGTAGTCAAAATTATTTCATAAACCGCTGATCAAATTAGTGGTAACGTTACGATTAAGTATTATAAATTGTAAATTAATATTGCAATCCAGTGGCTGAAAAAGATTGGAATTCCACCTTGAATAAAAAAATTGTTTTGACCTAACCATACGGCATATTGAAACGGCCGTTTTAGAATAGAATAGAATAGATTTTTTTTTTAATTCAATATAGATCACAAGAATACTTATTGACAATTATTTAACACTTATAAACTGGTTCGGAAAATAACCGCTGACCTGAGAAAAACAAACAAGAAACCCAACGGAACTTCTTACTTAAACATGATTTTACAATATAATATTTTATATAATTTTTTGAAACAGCATGATAGCGATCATCTCATTCTCAGGGGTTATTATCAATAATGTATTTTTAGTTAGTGTTATTACTTTGCGGAAATCCATTATATTAAAGTTGTAAATATTTACTTTGCCAATATCCGCTTAATAAAATAAAATGATGTGTCTTACTTAGTTTGAAGAGCACCTCCCGCCCTCCCTCTTTTTTTTTGTTTTTGTATACATACATTAAATTTTCGGAAATATACTGATAGGCCAAGGTTAATATATTTATTTCTTTAATTTTTTTATCTGATGCATTACTTCTAAAGGTTCTGGGGAAGCCCTCCTACCCTTCACCCCTTGCAGAAATATATAGTCTGTGAGTAATATTTTTTTTGTAAAATCATAACCTCACTATTTTACACAGGAATATTGACACAATTACTTCTGAAACAGCTTCGGCGCTGCGAGAAGTGCAGCTCCTTCGCCCTTGCGTAGCAAATCACAGGCATCTGTGCGAGCCGTAGCGGCTGAGGCTGGTCGCCGAAGGCAATAAGCCGAAGCTGCGGAGGTGAGCATTTGCTACAGCGAGCGGGAGCTACTCTCCATCCGCGCTTACGGCTTTACAGTAACGCTCTAGTGGTAGGGCAGACAAGACTACGTGGAGTCAGGACGTTCTGATTCGGTTTTAGTACAGACTCGTCTTATCTTATCTATAATAAATAACTGATAAAGAATAAAAAATGCCGTTCATAGCTTATAGTAAGGTAATGGTGGTCCTGGACCCGATAATTCCCAGAATATTACCGTCATCTACATCCGACCTCAATAATCTTTCAGCACTTAATTAGCACTTAATTCGAGATATACGATAAATATTAATTTGCTATTAATATTTATCGTATATCTATTATAATCACTGCGTTGCTAGCGATACGTTTTGCCAGCAACGCAAATTTCAACAGTTCGTTGCAGTGAAAATTTAAGAGCGCCTAATTTTTAAACTTGGCACCTAATTAGGACGTAAAAAGCCCCTAATTTTGGCTTTTTCTAAATGCAAATTCCTCACTTTGCGTTGCTGGCGAGACAGAGCTCTAGAACTTCCCCAGGGTGTACGCCAATATTAATTAAGACGCGACCTCGCTAAGTCTTACCGTTTAGTCGGGTAGTAAGTACACCATCTCCACGAAGAGATGAACGCGGACGTCATTTTATTCGTATTTTTCTCAGCGAACCCTTTTATTTAATATCCATATCATATGGGTGAATAAAAAAACATAATCCTTTATCTTTGGGTGATCACCATATTAGATTTAGGGTGAAATCATTTTATTTTCGTATTCTTCTCAGCAAACACTTTCATTTAATACCCATATCATGGGAGTCCATAGAAAATAACTAGACCGCCATCTTGAGCCGTCCCCCATATTGGATTAATATGACGTCACTTAACTAACCATGCATTGTCATCCAAACTAAACATGTGTGCAAAATTTCAGCTCAATCGGTTGAGGATTACTACTTTAAAATTCAGATGCAAGATTTGACTCTAACATGTATGTTACATTGCAGGTTATATAAAACCTTTTAAAATTGTGTGATTCTGTGGGAACAATGCGAACGTTTATTGAATGGCGCATCAAATGAGTAGAGCAGTCATGCGGGGATCGAATAATATATGTATGTCAAGTTAATAAAATCATTTCTCGGAAAATCACTGACAGATTTTACATGCAAAGCCCATATAATTTACTACTCAATTTATGTGTTAAATCAGTCTGTTAAAATATCGTTGGTAAAATACGTTGCTGAATTTTCAAACAAAAATATTTTTATGGCTCTCTGGTTTTCAACACTTAATTTTCACCTAGTTAATCTTCTGGCAATATCTTACTATTTAATCCATAGCTACCTGTTATAAATATCGTCATGTAAACTTTTTCTAGGTGTCTTTTTTAAATTTTTGCTGTATGCATAAGGATATTATTAACATCATATTCAATTATTTTTATTTTCAGGCAATAGTTAATTCTTAATAGCTTTTATACATTAACTGACAATGACATCATAGAGTAGACTGAAAAGTTTGCTACCTTTTCCGAGCATAGAAAACGTAAAAATACAGAAAAATACCTCATAAGTTGACATATAAATGATATGTCTATTCTTGGTTTATTCTCTCGGTATCTCCTATATTGTTCTGTGTGTTTAGTGTTAACCAAAGATATTCAACGGTTTATAGAGCGGTCATTGCTGACATTATCATACAAAAACTTTGATCTCGTACGTCAGCAATGATCAGCAACGTTATCTAGCTGTAAATAGCAAAAACACGTATTCAACAAATTAAAACAATTTTAGCGGTATATTTTCTTCGATAATTATTTTTTAGCCAAAATTATTGCACACAAATTTGACCTTTCGTAATCTCATATAACACTAGACTAAGCGACTGTTTACATATAGGCAAAAAGTAATGAATTATGATTTTAAACGCTTTGTCATAATTCTAATAACAAATACACAACTTTTCTTGCGCGTATTTTGTTATAATTTGATGATGAATTTGATCAAATGGTCAATTTGGAAATAACTACTGAAAATATTTGCGAATAAACGTTCTTAAATTTCTATAAATTAAAAGATAATTGTTTGATATTTGAAACAAATCTAAACTTTAGAAAAGCAGTCCCTCGTGGCAAGGCAATAGTCTACGCAAGGGTTATTTATATTACGCGTATATGAATATATAAAAAAAAATTAAGTATCCTCACTTCATTCAGGCTCCATTATGACGCTATTTGAAGGTGAAATAAGGGTCAATCAATTACATGAATTTTGGTAACATAAATACCATCCTTTATTATAAACGATAGCTCAAGGGCTAAGCGCTCTCGCCGTAAATTTCACAGTACTCGTGTAGCCTAGGTTTGATCAACGTCAGCACCAATAAAATTGCTAATTGTCGAATTACCACGTCATCGGCGGTGAAAGAATACATCGTGACCAAACCTCTCAGAAATGACAGGATGCCAGTGATAAGCATTTGGACGTATATAGGCTGAAAATTTTTAGCTCAACAGAAAAATCTTTAAATAGCATATTTATAAACGTGGTAAAGCCCCGCTACACCTATATTGTGTTTGTAGCACGAATGGGTCGGCTTGACCGGGGAAGGACCACGCTCTCACAGGATACAAGCGTAAAGTAGCAGCACAATGCTGCTATGTTTCGTATTGTGAGTGTAGAGAACCAGAGACCCTTTTTACTGGAAACGATGCATTCTATCTTAGTCCTCAGGGGTGACAACATCTGATTAAAAATCAAAATGCAAATGCGTTGGCGATGTAGATGTCTATGGGCTACAGCATCCACTTACCATCAGATGGACAACGTGCTCGTTTGTCACCCTTATTTTATAAAAAAATAGCAAAATTAATTTTGTTAATGAACAATCTCGAAACGGTTTCAAAATCGTCATAGCTTATAATTTGTTACATACCGAATTCGGTAAAATTTAAACGTGTCTACTTCGGTGTCCTTCTTAAAATTTTATAACACAATTTATCGTTCAACGTAGATGTTTGTCAATGTATCGTTAAATGCAAATTTTATTTAAAAAGTTTTTACTCAATTCGCAATAAACTTTACTGCAAGATTTTTATGGTTAAAGTACCGTTAAAACTTGTAAATGAAGTATTTTTATTTTTCTTCTTCATTCACCAGTTTGCGCATTTGGAGAAATAGAATGAGATGGTTCACAAGATATTTTAATTAATACCAACGTCATTCCGTGTGGTGACAACGTAAGAGCATCCACCCCATTTCCTCCCGTGGCCAATCGATGGCCAACTATTTTTTTTCTTGGCATTTATTGGAAGTATTTACTTTCTTACATCTAGCCTCGATAAATTCAAGTAAATGCAGAAGGGTTACCAACCCTTATTTATCCGTAAAAAAGTTCTTCGATTCCTTTTACTTACTATACAAAAGACATCATCATTATGTAGCTAGTTACGCTGGTGTTTTGTAAGAATGCGTGGTCTTTCACAGTAGAACCGACCACCAAGCAACCACCAGGTTAATTAAAAATGAACTCAGCAAATATAAGCACAAATTAATTATTCCAGTTACTCGACGCAATGTATACACTTTTGCAACAAAGTCCCAGAAAATATGCGGGTCTTATCTATCAAAAAGTTAAAAAATATTTATTAAGCAAAAATTGTTTAGTCAGGGTAATTTTTTTTTAATAGAATAAGGGTGACAAACGAGCACACAGTCCACCTGATGGTAAGTGGTTGCTGTGGCTCATAGCCATCTACATCTATCTTCGTTTGCGCATTTAAATGCAGATGCGTTGTCAGCCGTGAGGATTAAGATAGAATGCCTCTTTTCCAGTAAAAAGGGTCTCCGGTTCTCTACACTCACCATACGAAACACAGCGGCATTAAGCTGCTATTTTACGCTGGTATTCTGTGAGAGCGTGGTCCTTCTAAAGAGTACATGACCCCTGGGAATAAGGTGATCGCTACTACGTTTCTAAATATTTTCATACTAATTGTTTAAAATAATACAATGTAAATAAATTTTATTTAAGAAATGTCCCGCTGGGTTTCTTGTTGGCTTTTGCCAAGACGGAGATAAAGCTTGAATGACTTTCAATAACTATTGTTGTAATCTATATTAAATAAAAATAATTCTATTTTATTCTATTCTAAGATTGCTTTAGCAATACAATATTATCGTAGTAACTCAAATGTTATAACAATAATAAAGAAGTTCAAAGCGTAAAAATGTATTTCTGCTGATTGTTCAGCACGTTCGCAGAGCGTTACAAAGTATCGGAGGTAAGATTGCTACACAGTAAGTTATTTTACTTTAGCCGTGTTCTTTATCACACTAATATTATTCTTTTTGCGTGTTATATTTATGTGTAAGAGCAATATAAAGAATAATATATTAATCTGCTCCAAGACACCGTGGTAGTTCAGGGCGAACCCCTTTCAATATCATAGCAACCCAGCAAAGGAGTTTGATTTTTTTATAGAATAAGGGTGACAAATGAGCACACCATCCACCTTATCAACTCAAAATGCAGATACGTTGTCACCCCTGAGGGATAAGATGGAATGCCTCATTTCCAGTAAAAGAGGTAGACCCTTTTGGAGTTCTCTACACTCACCATACGAAACACAATGATCTCCTTATTATATAGCTGCAGCATAGATATATTCACCAAAAAGTTAAGCCTGTGATATACGATGTCACCGATTAAATTGTTCATTGCAAATATTTTAAGTAAAACTGTCTACTAAGGAAATTCTATGAGATGAAGTCGTAACAGCACCGCTCGGCTCCACGGGGTTTGGACATTCGTAAGCACCTCCCGACACAGTCTGAATTTGTAGTGGTGCGTTAAAATAAAACCACATATAACTTTAGCCAAGTACCAGTTAATTACGTCGCACAGATATTAGAATACTAGAGAGGGGGGCAAGAGATTTTAACATAGGCGGAAATAACAATTGAAATTAGAAAAATATATAGGAGGATCACAAAGCGAGGATTGAACTAATGTACACATAAATGTACAAAAATATCCTCCAGACCGAATATCGGTCACGGCGGCCAGTCTCAATAGAGACTAGCCAATCTAGGGCCTCGCAGGACAGGATTATAGTTCCCAGTGTATGCGCAAGCACACGTGCACTCGCTACTCCCTTACTCTCATAGTCCGATGGTACAGCAAACCGACAAGACCAGAGAGAGATCAAGCGCAGGACCAACGGCTATATGTGTTTTCCGAGACGCACGGTTATACCACCGCCAACTTCCTGGCTCCGGGCTGCTACTGAGAACTTCTTGGTAGAAAACCCAATAACTGATATTGATCCGACCCGGAATTCGAACCCGGGACCTCATGATTAGCAACCAAGTTTACGACCATTAGACCAACGAGTCAGTTAAAAAATGTACAATAGTGTAACATTTGTAATGTGACTAGGTATGTGATAATGATGTACCCATAGATTATTACAGTGTGTACTTAATGTCAACAGCACCAGTGTACAGAAAAACACAAATGCGTTTATGTTTACATCAAAACTTTTTTAAAGCAATGTTTGGTATAAATAATTAAATAATTTAAAAAAATAAAAAGAATGAAAAAGTGACTACTGCAGTGCAATGACTACTGAAGTCGGTCGTAAATAAACGACTTCAAACAAAGAAAGTGACAGACGCATTGTCACCTTTGTGGACTAAAATGGAATGCCTATTGCCTGTAATTATGATGGCTCCCTATACCCTTGAAACCGGAACACAGCAGTGCACCCGTCCGTCGATTGACCTCTCGGTCGAAGTTGGACTTACCCAGTCGGACTCGTTGTCTCACGTAAACATATTCGTCAACAACTTCGAGCTTAGTGCTCCCAACAACTACCGGCATAGGTGTGACATGGACGTTAAACATGATTTTTGTTTTGTCCATGTTCATCTTAAGACCTATCCGAGACACTATTGAGGTCATTGAGCATAGTGCTTAGGTCCTCCAGCGATTCTGCCATAATATATCGTCGGCAAATCGAAGGTGAGTGATGTACTCGCCATTGACGTTAATACCGTATCTTTTCCAGTCCAGTAGCTTGAAAACGTCTTCCAACGCAGCGGTGAAGAGTATCGGGGATATTACGTCACCCTGTCTTACACCTCTCTGCAGTTGGATAGGTTTCGTACTCTGGTTCTGTACTCGGATAGCCATCGTAGCTCTACTGTACAAACACTTCAGCACTTCGATATACCGACAGTCCACTTGGCGCCACTGAAGGAAATGCAGCACCGCCCAATTTTCGACGGAATCAAAGGCTTTCTCATAGTCCACATACGCAAGACAAAGTGGCAGATTGTATTCTTCGGTCTTCTGTACAATTTGCCGAAGGGTATGTATGTGGTCTATGGTGCTAAAGCCTTTTCGGAAACCGGCTTGTTCGGGAGGATGGAAGTCGTCGAGTCTGCGTGCGAGACGATTCGTAATGACTCTCGAAAACAGCACGTAGACGCGGCTCAGAAGGGAAATCGGTCTGTAGTTCTTCAAGAGAGCGTTGTCGCCTTTCTTGAAGAACAAGACCACCGCACTTCTGCTCCACGCCTCCGGAGTAGTGCTACCATGGAGGACGGAATTAAAGAGCTTCTGAAGGACTTCAAGGTTACTGGTTTTGCATTCGCTTTAAGAAGCTCCGCTGTAATTCCATCCTCGCCCGGGGACTTGCCGTTTTTAAGGTGCTGGAGAGCCATTCTAATCTCGCTCAGACTGACGTCCGGGATATCATCGGAATAGTGTCCGATAAGACTTGCTATTGGATCGTTACTCACACTTGCGTGTGGCCCCAACGATGACGTGTACAGCTGCCCATAGAACCTCTCAATCTCACTCAAAATCTCAGTTGGTCTTCAGCTTCAACAGTTGGCTCTTTCTGGCAGACAGATCTCTTGCAAAGACTTTGGAGCCCTAGTTCCGCTCGATCGCTTCTTTAATACGAGCAGTATTAAAGTTGCGTATGTCCCTCCGCATGCATTTGGATATATGTCTGTTCAGTAGCTTGTATGCTATCAAATCTACTGAAGACTGCAGCTTCATTTCCCGTCTAACAGCCATGAGATTAAGAGTGTGATCGGAGAGTTTTTGTGTTCTTCTGCGGCGGGTCTTGCAAAACTTAGCTCCGACCGCATGGACAGTTTCTGCGAACTTGTCATTCATATCGTCCACTACATTGCAATCTTCTAGGCACTGAAAACGATTTTGTAACTCGAGCTGAAAGGTTTCGGGACTATGGATTAGAGCACGAGGGGGACGGAGCGTTGACTTCATTAGATGACACCACTCTAACTTAACGTTTTGGTTCAATGTGCCTCTAACCATTCGGTAATCGCTACCAGTTTTCACCCTCGCGATCACTGAGACATCACTGAACAATTGCCGTCTAGTCGTCATAATGGAGTCAATCTCATTTTTTGTCGAACCGTCGGGGCTCGACCAGGTTCACTTCCTGTGGGGCCGCTTCTGGAAGAAAGAGTTCGTCATAAAGAGTCTCTATTTCTCCATGAATTCGGCCAGCTGCTGGCCCCTTGGGTTCCGTTGCCCTAATCCGAATTTCCCTACTTTCAGCTCACCGTTCTCTCCTGTGCCTATTTTTGCGTTGAAGTCTCCCATTAACACCGTATAGTGGGTTTTGGAGGAATGCATGACTCTAGAGATATCCTCATACATTTCCTCCACCTCCTCATGGAGATGAGCCGAGGTTGGTGCGTAAACCTGTATGACATTCAGCGAATACCGTTTGGTGATTCTGAGTATAAGGTACGTAACCCTCGTCGACACACTCCCAACCTTTACAACGTTGTTACCGAGAGACTTGTGGACGATAAATCCGACACCTCCCGGTGATAGGACAAGTTGCCGGATTCGAGGATTACCGTATCCTCCCCCTCTCTTCGGACCTAGGATAATCCTATAATATGCCAGCGTAACTTGTCTATCTCTTCTTCCAGCTCCAAGATCTTCTCGTCAGTTCTCAAGGTGCGTGCGTTATAAGTTGCCAGGTCGAGTCGTCGTAGGTGGTAACCGAACCTCAACCAGATATTCTTAGCACCCCCTGCCCCGCCGTTCTGCCCGCCTGGTCGCCATCGTAGCCAGGAATAACGGGGCCGCCGGGGACTGGGGGCCGTTTATGAGCGTCGTTGCTCATGGGGGGTATATTGCTATAGTTGCCACGCTTGGCGAGCGGGTTGGCAACCGCAGTTTTTTTATTGGTTTTTGCTTTTATCAGAAAGATGCTGCTGCCCATCTTCTGCCTCAGTTTCCCTCTGTCGCCTCTTGCGACACCCACGGGAAGATATGTGGTAGTGGGTATTCTTAACCGCCACTACACGGGCTTAGGGAACCTTAATGTGTGAGAAATAAAATATTTTGGGTACATTTAAAGTACGGCAACAGGCACTAAACTGACCGTATAGTGGCGGAGTAAGAATATCCAATAATGTACACCCTGTGCATGTCGTAAGAAGCGATAGAGGGAAAAAATATTCCTAATAATATCAAAAAAAAGTCCTATGTTCAACAGTAGACTTTTGAAAGGCTCAATAGGTGAAACTTCACTCGGAAGATTTACCTACACTCAACACGCTAGGCAAACGGGTTAATGAGCGCAGAGCTAATACCTTTGCAGTGATGATGCAGGTTCGGTTCTGTATAATTGATTACCAGAGATTCTTCCATCAACCAGCAGGGTACAACACCTGCAGATATAGTTGTAAAGTTACAGCCAATTATGTAAGTCCCTCTGTTGGGCATATACCTACGGAATGATATGGGGTAGTGGATATTCCAACATCGCCAATACACCTTCCTTTATTTTCTCAAAAGTTAAAAAAATTAACTTTAAAAAGTAAGAGCTAACTCGAAGAACCAAAACAATAAAATAATTTCACATACTGAGGTCGGGGTTTTAATTCTTCTATGCAATAACTATGTCTTAGCACTTACTCCAGAATGTGAAATATTTTTTTTCTTTTAAGTAGTTCTTTGAAGTCGGCTTTTAGTTATACTTTTTATTAGAATTTATTAAATTTTACTTTTTATTAAAATTTAATTATTAAAAGGCCGGCTAATCAACGGCAATACCACGGATGTGGTAGTTTTTCATGGACGACGATAGTCACTTACATCAGGTAAGCATGCTGCTCGTTTAAATTTGACACAAGGAGTGTCACAAGAGATGTTCACTTTTACAATCCACTTTCCTCATATCAAAAAATCCAATTTAAAAGCTTTCGCTTTTCCGTATATCGAGTGAGCAGAGGATTTGCGGATTTACGGTATAACACAGTCTTCATCCAAAGAATATAATTCTCATCGTTACACTTAAATCTCGTAAATCCAGTGTAATTTAAGATAAGATACTCTTCAATGTGCAGGAAAGATGAACTAGTTTAATCAACATCATCATCACTAATAGAGCCAATCATAAATTCTCCTCTCTCAATCATAAATTACCAACCCGGGAGTCAGTACTCCTTAAAATAATCCTATCAGCTGGTAACCACCTAGTAACTTATCAATCTATAAATATAAATAAAATTGAAGTGTCTGTCTGTAATATCAAAATAACTGCCTCTCTGGTCTTATATGCATGCAATTAAGATGTGAATAACCATTTTTAAAGTTTTTGTCTGTTTATCTGTTCTTCCGGGCTAATCTTCGGAATTGATTAAACGATTGTGACTGAACACACACTTCACGAACAGATAGAGAGAAATTCTAGAGTGATTTAAGATATATTTTATATAACCCGGGTGGTTTATAAATATAGTAACACTGTAGATACGCATAATATGTAAAACAAAAAAAACGCCGATAAATATACCGTGTTTTCCTATTCGCATTATCCTTTTAAACTACCAATTCTACTGAAATGTCTCCACGTCAACCATTCGAGCGTGTCGAGCGAATAATTTGTATTGGAATGGCTTGACAGCTAGTACAGGCTTAAGATTTTATAGGCTTATATTGTATTCTATTAAATCTGGATGCTACGTCGATCGTCGTGAGTTTTTTTTATACAAATAATGGTATCAAATGAACACGCCATCCGCCGAATGTTATATGGTTGATTTTCTTTCAAGATATTAAAACATTCGATGAAGTTATTTTTGTAGCACGGAACAAGTATGTAGTATTGGGTCTCCTTTATTTCAATAAAAGCAAACAACAGATTACTGCACATTTGCTAGTGTTTAGCTAGACGGTAAGTTACTGCGAGGCCCATACACAGCTACATATATCTTTGACTAAGAATCAAAATGCAAATGCGTTCTAACCCCTGAAGAATGAGTTGGAATGTCTCTTTACCATTAAAAAGGGCCAAGTGAGGTACGCAGTGTTATTACTTTAAATAATAAGGGTGACAAACACAAGGCGAAGTCGAACTGGTAAGAGCTTTGTACAAATGAGAATTCGTGGACATAATCGAAGACAAGTGACAATACGGTTTAAATTTATATTTAAGTAGAAACAAACTGTAACAAACGTAGTACTCATTTTTTTAATAGATTATGGAAGAATCAAAATGTAGATGCGTTGTCCCTGAGAATTTAGATAGAATGCCTCAATATCAGTGAAAAGGTTCTTTACACTCCCCATGTGAAATGCAGCAGAATCAAACAGCTATTTAACACTGGTATTCTGTAAGAGCGTGATCCTGCCTCGATCGGGCCGACTCATTCGTTCTGCAAATATATTATAACTGCAGCGTGGCTAAAATTATTTGCATATAAACTTGTGTCTAAAACCTCCTGTATAGTTGAAAGCTTTCAACAATTTCAAGCTTTCGAAAATTATCATAAAGGTAGTTTACATACAAAAATTTACAACGACAAACATCCAGACCTGGAACAATAATTTGTGGGAAATACTAATATACTTGCTCCGTGCGGGATTCGAACCCACGGCCCTCAGCGCCGCACCTCAGCCCGTCGAAGTCGTAACTTCAAATAATCACAAACAAAATTTCTTTATAACTGAATAGCTTCTTAAGTCAGGGTTTTAATTTTTCAATACATTTTGTCTTAGCAAGGAGTAACTTATTATTTTATAATCGATTTTATTTAAAGATCTCTTTTAATTTAATATATTTTTTCTTTTTATTTCATTTTAACATTACTTTAAACAACAAACGAAGTGACAATCGAACTTACAGTCCACCATATGGTATTCTAAATGGATACTGGCCCCAATGACCTATACATTTTATGTATTGTAGTGAATTCGTTCGACCCATTTCATATATACATATATACTTGCTTAATTTTATGATTAGACCGATATTGGAGTATATCTCTATCATTTGGAACCCATTCTATGAGAAAGACAATCAATAGTTAGAGCGTATATTCAACGCAAATTCTTAAAAACTGTTAACCATACATGCATATATGCATACTCGTATTCAAGTTATACTCATTTATTAGAATTTTCGCTTCTACCTCTTTACAAAAGAAGGATACTCATAAATGCTTTATATTAGTATAAACAATACACAATGATATACTGTATTCAACTCACTAATCAAATATCCAAGTAGTTCGAAACGTATTTTGAGAAATATTCGCATAAACCATTATGACAAAAATCTGTAGTACTAATATGCTGGCCCTTCGTTCCCCATTATAAGAGGCATAGTGCAATCATATAATGACTATTTTAGCGATATTGATAATTTTACTGCGTCACATTTGAGCTTTAAAATAAATATTAATAATAAATTACAAATATTTAATTCATGCAAGATTTTTTATATTGTTTAATAGTTTTTTTTTTTTGTAATAGCAGGCCTGTCTCACTCCGCGCTTTAGGCATGAAAATATACCTACGCCCCGCGGCCCCATACAAGGGGCTAATTCCGTGAGGTTGTCAGGCGCGCGCTCGAGCTGAAACGCCTTACGTTAAGAAAAAGCATTTTTCTCTTATAAATATTTAGGCACTTTTGATATTTATTTTTGAGTTTTTATTCAAGTATGGCCTCTCAAAAAGCCAAAAGGTACTGCATAGCATACGGGTGCTTAAATAACAAAAGGATTGTCGACTTTTCATTCTTTATTGTTCTTAAGGATACCGAAAGGTAAGATATTATTATTTAAAGGTAGATCTAGATAATTAGGTACCTAGCTACTGACGCCATAGTTACAGTTTTATTTTTTATTTGATCAGCGACCCGACCACAGCTTCGCAGTTTTCAACTTTTTCGGGTATAATGCCAATGACCTTAAAAAACATTCAGTGTAAGTAGACCTCCCAGTACCAGTGACTGCCTACTAATGCAAGATCAGCATAATATACTGGTTATTAGTTTAACACTTGGTCGATAGAAGAAAGAGATTGAAAATAGCAGCACTTCTCATTGTCACTCTTTCATTAATAATGCCGTTGCGTGTCACATGTTTTTAAATAGAAAAAATGTGAAACAGACAAGTAACGGCTCCGTGGCGTAGTGGCTTTGCAATGCGTTGCAGCGCTAAGGGCCGCGGGTTTGAATACCGCACGGAACAAGTATTTGTATGGCCCGCAAATAATTGTTCTGGGTCTGGATGTTTGTCCTTGTTAAATCTATGTATGTAAACTGCCCCCACGATACAGGAGAAAATGCTAGTGTGGAGATAACGCTTTTTAAAAAGAGAGAAAGAAAGACAAGTAATGGAATTAAACATTTTGTACAACCGACTTCAATATTAATACGCATTATAATACACATTATTAAGGATAACTCCAGAACTACTTGTAAGATCTTGATCAAATTTATATGGGATAATATAAATTGTAAACACCAGCTTTCAAATAAAAAAAGTTCACCTAGGAAAAAGTTCTGAGGTAACAAACATAAAAAATACAGTCAAATTGAGTACCTTCTCCTTTTTTTGAAGTTGGTTAAAATGGTAGGTAAGTAGGTAAATTATCTGAGTTTCAAAGACGTTCACGTTGTTA
Source organism: Parnassius orleans (assembly GCA_029286625.1). Classification (NCBI taxonomy): domain Eukaryota; kingdom Metazoa; phylum Arthropoda; class Insecta; order Lepidoptera; family Papilionidae; genus Parnassius; species Parnassius orleans. The sequence continues at coordinate 4,424,686 of JAGSMP010000170.1, forward strand.
TAATCTTAATTTTTCCCGATATTGCATATTAACCTTCCTCACATTGAACAATAATGTTCCCTCGGTGTATTCTACTACCAATTAATATCAAAGGATTCAATTTGTTTTCTCACAACACCTAACCCTGCATTAGGTGCGGCCTTAACAAAGGCGCGTAACGGGCTAAGTGATACAGACTTTTGCATGCGGACGTAAGGTATATTTTGATTCAATACGCGTGCCGCATTAATTTTTTTTCGACGATTTAATCTGTAGGCTAATTTGACGAAGGTCGTATCCGAGGCGTGCAAAGTATTATGAACATTAGCAACTTTATAACTAGGTTCAAACTCGCAAGTTTGCTATCAGAGAGTGATCCTTCTGTTCTTGTACTATTATTTATTCTGTGGTAATAGTAACTCTTTTCTCTTCAACTCGTTACATATTGTTATATTAATATAAGGTAGGTATTGAATGTACATATACTATACTCTTTTAATAATACTTTTATAAATACATTTGAAATGTGCAAAATGTGTTTGTATATTTTAATGAATAAAATAAAAAAAATAAAAAGAATTGTATAGTATCGTCTGATATAAAATTTCTTTATTACAAACGCAAAGTGTTTTGCTGAAACCGTTCATTCTATTGCTTGCAATACCTTCACGAAATGAAATAGAAGCGGTAACCTACTCTTTCTTATAAATTCCAATACTTCAACAAAGAACATTTTATATTGGAACAGTCAACACAATCGGACTGAGAACGGCACACTAAAAGTAATAAGTGTCAGGAAGTGAAGAGGGTCGCTGATCTATGTATTGCGGGTAGATTTTAGTTCTGTCAGCGCACCTGCTTTACCGGTTTTTCTATTCACAAAGTGCAGCAGATTTAGCAGCACTTATTTAATAATATTGCTAGTGTCAAAAATACATAAAATTAATTAAAACTAATTTTATAATTTTTAATTTTAACAGTGATGTAATCTCACTCTTGTGCACGCGTCGTATCCTGCTTACTAATAGAAAAGCTCTTACGACAAATTGTTGTTGAATCAAATCAAATTAAATTATCGATATTAATTTTTTACTACTAAAGGGATCCTTAATATGAGCAGAGGTACATTCTGTACAAACACTTGAACAAAACTTTGAATATTCTTAAAAAACAAAGACTTTGTTCACGTAAACAACGCACAAGTATACTGTCGTATTGTCCTCAACGATCATTTACGGGGTAAAGGCGCGCGAAGGTAGAGTAGCGGTGCTTATGGTAACGATTATATACGGTTTGATAAGCGGAGAGTGTGCGTACGTCCGCGTTTGTCGCGTGAATTATTATTTAGTTGATTGCAGATTTCAAGTAAGTTTTTAAAATAGTGAGTAAACTATCTTCAAATAATTACTTTTAATTACATTCAAGAGCTTGCAAGCTATGCGACATTGCGTGTTAATCGGCAAGATCAGGAAATATTGAATCCAATTTTCTATCTTAAAATGTAGAAAAATTCCACCTTAATCGTAATTTGGAAGAAACCTATAGAGCACCAGGTAAGTATTGAATAAAACTATTTTTACGGATTTTGTGACCCCCCGTGACCATGGGTGCTGTAAAGCACCCGAAACGTCGGGAATCAAAATTAGTAAAATTAAACGTGATAAAATCCGTAAAAACAGTTTTATTCAATGTGTAGTGTTCGCGTAAATATAAGAAATCACCAGGTAAGTAGTTTCGATACGTAAGTATTATTTTTCATGAAGTTGTCGAAATTTGCCTCATTTTATTTCTAGTTGGTCGAAACTATAGTAAGTAACACAAATAATCATCTACGCTGCTTTTTTGAAAAAAAAAAAGTATTGTATGTTATACAAACTATATTTTACGTCGCTTATTAAATAATTAATTTTATCATATGTAATACATTTGATTTTTTACGTGGTTTAATAGATGTGTTCGTTAGTCTATACGTAACTTAAGATTAAGTACCTGGGTGACCGAGCTTTGCTCGATATTTTTTTTTGTAAATCGTGTTTTTTGGAAATTATATTTAGATACAAATGACATACTGATAAAATATGAATAATATTTTTCGATCTTACCTTCCGTATTCTTTTTTTAAAGCTCGGTCATTTTATTCGTGTTTTAAAAAAAATACTTAGATACGAATTAGATGCGTTGATAAAGGGCTCCAAATTATAGCTTTTCTCACAAAAGAAGGAACTTGAAAAAAAAGGGAAAAAATAAATGGACTGGAGACATCTGTACCCGAACCGGGGTCTTCTGGTTTCGGGACAGCCCGATTTCCCAACTGAGCTATAATAACCTTGTAGATGATGACGAAATTTACCTTCGTATTCTAATGATATTGTAACAGTTTTCATCGCCTGAAAACACAGATAAAAGCACATTTTCTAAAAAATTATATATATATATATATATATATATATATATATATATATACAAGAATTGCTCGTTTAAAAGTATTAGATTAAGTCGATAAAATATGTATTCATTGCTATTGTCATATTTTATTACAATTGTTTACGTAGTTATTGCAAACTAAAATTATATCTTATGTTCTTCTTTTGTCATTTTAAGCTTTCTGGATTCAAGAAGATCATCAGAGACATTTGGTCTACTCAAGATAAGACATACTCAGCCTCGACAAAAATAAACATTGAATTATAAATTACCTTTTCAAGCCACTGAAACCTCAGTTGAAAATCAACTTATTGTATGCAAAAAGCATTTTTACCGACACTGGCGATAAGTCAACAAATTGTATACACTGCGATAGGTACAAAAAACTGACTCTGACGATGTTCCATTAGGCATCGAGGTGATCAATATGGGCACAATAATCACTCTCGTTAATTAAAAGAAGAAGTCAAGTAAAGGGTATGTGACCACATTAAATGTTTACATCCGGTAGAATTTCATTATGTTAGGAAAGACACCGTCACACTCACTTAAAGAGTGACCTAAACTTATATAAGCTCTTTTTTGTGTATACTGAATGGTTCGTGACCGTATAGTGGAGGTGTAAGAATATCCATTACCCAATATCATCCCGTGGATATCGTAAAAGGCGACAGAGATAAACAAACCAGCAGACGGGCAGCAGCGTCTTTCTAATAACAACTAAAAATAAAATTGCCAACCCACTTGTCAAGCGTGGCAACTATGGCACATATTCCCTCTTCGAGACAATTAATGGGGAAGCCTATGTTCTGCAGTGTACTTGTAAATGGTATAATAGACTGTAACTTTAACGGTAACTTATAGAGGTCCTAAAGCAGATACAGTGCGTCAGTACAAACTTTAGTTAATGTTCATTTTAAGATAAGCTTTTCAAGCCAAAGAAACACCAGTGCGACATGTGTTACATACACGATCAATGTAACCAACACATACATCAAACGTGAAAGTTACGCTTCTCATATTTTGAATAAACTTTTAGCTTGAGGTCCTAAACTCTCCCTATAGTGAAGTAAACATATTTTATTGCAAAATAAAATTGGGCTTAATATGAATTTTACCGTATTTAATCTTGCCAAAAAATAGCCACTTGCACTATGAAGCAGATGCTCAAGGCAAAAGAGGTTCTTTTGCCTTGAGCATCTGCTGCTATTTTTTTAGCTATTTTTCTTGCTGGACCTCGAAAGCAGGTTTCCAAAGGAGTAGAAACCAAATTAAGGTTTTGGTCCGAAAATTGTGGGGGGCAAAACTGGAACCGGAAAATGTTCGTTACGTATATCATTAGCGCAAAAATACAATGTTACTTTACAACACACATTTTTAGAAAATGACCATACCCAGCAAGAGGGTGATAGCGTTCATGTCTTAATCGAAAGATGTGCCAAACCCCCTTTTGAATGGATCACATTAGTGATAATACGAGACGGGACAACTAAATTATACTAATATCCCCCTACTTTATAGCCATGCATTGCCTAATTCAAAAGCTAAAAGAAATGATTTGATAATTCTTTGTAACAAAGGTATCATTTCAGCGATTCATTACGATTTCTATGTAATAATTCTTGTAGAATCCCATGAATTTTGTCACCTTGATCCTGAATCTGATTCCGAATAACTTATTACAATAGTTATTTTAATTTCTGTTTATTTATTTTTTCTTTGTTATTCCTGGTTATTCAGAATTTTAAAGATATTTTTAACTTAATGGACAACAGTTGATTTTACACAAGTACTTAAGTTCATAACTGTTTAATGTAACAAACTTGAAAATTGTGTAATAATGATACAGCCTATTAAAAAATATTGAACAAAGTACTAAGTGCGATATGTTTAATATAATTTGTATTTAAATTTCATATGTTGCATGTTAATTATTTGAGAAACAAGAAATTTATTATTTTAAGTAGGATTCTTTTTAATTTTTGCTTACAATAAGTAATAGTTGTTTGTCTTCTACTGGTTAATTATATCAAGAAGAAAACTAAATTATTACTTTATAACTTTAAAATTGTTTAAGTTATTAAAACATAATAAAATATCAGTTGTTTTAAATTGCAGCCGAAAATAATAAAAAAATAATAACACCTTTAAATGAAACTAATTTTACGGATTTTATCGCGTTTAATTTAAACTTTTTAATTAAAATTAGTTTCATTTTATGTGTAGTGAGCACAGTCGAAATCCCACAAAAAGTTGCATTGCTACAATGCGTGTTAGTGGGCTTCTCATGTAATTAAAACATTTTTTATTTCCTAGACAGGGTTCCCCACAATGTATCACACACACAAACACACAGAAAGAAAAAAACTCTCACAAAACATAGAGTAAAATAGCGCCACAGTGTTGCTGTGTTTCCTATGTTAAGTGATAAGGTCTGAACCCTTCATGTCTTAACGGTGAATTTTATGTTACTCCTCAGGAATAGAGCAACTGCATTTTGATTCTAAATGAAGAAAAGATGTAGGCTCATGGGTGCGCAACCACATATCATCGATGAAGCGCTATTTATTATTTAGACCAAAGGTCTAGTGGTCATAAATGCGGTTGCTGGTCGTGAAGTCCTAGGATTAAATCCCAAACTAGGCCAAAATCAGTAATTGAGTTTTTCTGTTAGAGGAGTTAGAAAATTGACTGTGTTTCGCCCTCTTGTCTCGGAAAGCACGTAAAACCGTAGGTCCTGCGCCTGATCTCTCTCCGCTAGTGTCGGATTACCGTCCAATCGGACTGTGAAAGTGAAGAAATAGAGAGCGCACCTGTGATTACGCATACAGTTGGGCAATATAATTCTGTCCTGCGCAGATGGTTAGTCTGCGTTGAGACTGGCCACCGTGACCGAAATTCTGTCTGTAGGACATTATTATTGGGCAGTGTTAAGCACATGCTGGTAAGGCTGGCATGGGAAGAAGAAGTTGGCATCCCCTTATACTCATACTGTTTCTTTTTCACCATCAGCCTGTTTAAGGTCACTGCTAGATGCGTGTATCTCCCGTTAAAAGGGGAAATTTGCTTTAATTGCCACGGTTGGAAGAAGGTTCGACAATCGCAGTACCAGATGTCTCGCCGCTTGACGCTGCTTCTCGTTACTAGTGAGGTATTTTATTATGACTTTAATAGGGTGTTTGTCACGGCATCAATTGTATGTCATCAGATGTCTTTGGAATCCGCCTGCAAAGTAGCATATCTTACTGAAAGCAAGAACGGTCCTGCAATGAAATTTTGCGGGCTGATATAGAACAAAAAAGTATAAATATATACGAATTTGAATGGATGCATACTTATAAGCCATTGAAGATAAAACTAAATTGATTAAAATCGTTTTAGAACTTTTAACTTCTTTAGTTTTATTTGATTGGTGTTAGTGTATTGAATATTTGAAATGGTATAATAAAATCAGGCGTTACTCACAAATTCATTATGTTAAATATATTAAAATCCATCGCAGAGTCTGTTTTTTCTGATGATGCCTCGAGGCGGAACACGTGGAGTATTATATATAGACGGTTGTGTTTATTTCCTAGTGTAGTAGTGTTGTAGGTTACGGTATTGGGATTAATATTGGTAGTATTGGTGCATTTTAGAATGGGATTCCTTCCTCTATAAACTAGGTAAGACAATATATTTTTTTGGGGGTTTTAACTATTCAATTTTAATATCTTTAATGAAAATAAAAACTTGAAAGAAGATTTCTAAAAAAATTTTAATATTTCATAAATATTTCTGTTAGTACCACCTTTTTGTGCCCCGAGGGGCAGTATATTCACTGCAGTATTAGAATAAAAAAAAATAAGTATAACTAGAGGTTGTGAGAACTTTCATCTAAGTTCTCAGAGGTGACAACGCATCTTTAGTAATCTTTGTTTGAAGTTGCAGTAAGTGGACTATTGGTGTCACATACCACTAGATACTTGCTAGCCAGTCTTTCACTCTTATATTGTAAAAAATGTTTAATTAATTGTTTTGGTTTTTCAATAATTTTGTAAACAATGATAGTATGAGATAACACTAAATTGTCTTTAACTTAAAAGTTAAATAAATAAGGAAGGAAAAGCTGCTTGAAATTCGAGTTGTTCGTGTAAATAAACATTGGGTGAGCGCGTGCCCATTATCCAAACTTGGCTTGGCACACAGCCCTGGCTAGATTATGGACTAGACTAAATATACATTTATGCTGAAATAATAACCCAAATTCGATATTGTTAAACGTATGAATCTCCATTTTCATTTCGAAATACATTTAAATAAATTTCATTTGAATTAATTTAACTTTGCTTTTGAATCTGTTTGGTCAAATTTCGTCATTTTCTTTGACATCATCATAGTGTGAAAGACCATTGCTAACCAACAGTGGCCATAGATTATGAGAAGTATCAGCTACACGTAATCAGTCATTATCATTATTACCATTATAGCCTATTAAAAGTCCACTGCTGAATATTTGCCATAGTTGCAACACTTGGCAGGCGTGTTGGCGGGATTCTGCTTCCTATATAAGAGTATACGATACGGAAACTGCATATCAGCCAAAGTATTTTATATATGGTATGAATACGAGTAAGTTTTAATGCTGATATTGGTGACAGAATCGGGTCCCAGCCATAAAATTATTGTATTGATGTTATTTTTTATTATGTCTACAAAATCTTAAGTCAATAGGACACCTAGAAGTGGATCAAAATTTAATTCTGATGCTCTTAAATACATCTACATATAAACATACGTAAGCAATATTATATAATATAAACATACATATACACCACTCTTGCATAAAATCACAGCGTAAAATAGCAGCTTTATGCTCTGTGTTTTGGGAGGACCATTTAAATAGTAAAGAGGCATTCCTTTTGGTCCCAAGGGATTACAACGCATCTGCTTAAAAAAATAATAATATAAAAACTATAACAATAAGTCATAAGTTTAGCGGGGAAACGTTTTTTATATTTTATTTTTATTTTTATCTTAGTATTTTATATTTTATATCGCCGTTGTGAAGTGAATTTTAATACATCTATGGGCTGAATTTCAATCGTCAGATAAAATTTATCCATCAATTCATAAAAGTTATCCATCAATTAAATTATAATCTGACTGAATATAAAATTGAATATTGTATTTTAATGGTATATTTTTCGCATAATAGCTTCAGAAATCGTTGCTTAATAAAATACAAATGTCTTATCTGTATTTTATTAATTTTATTCTTTTTAGTTCTTTGAAGTCGCTTTTAAGTCTTAATTAAATTAAGTATAAATTATCTCTATATTTGTCTCTTTCTATTATCATGCATTGAAGTGAGAAAGAGCAACTTTAAGCATTTCTTAAATTGACGTCGATTTTTATGAGTAAGGCTCTTTCTTGAAAGAACATTTCAATTATTTTCTAATTAATGAAACGTCATTTATTATTTACAGCAAACACGTATGGAATTCAAAGCGACATTGAACTACCACAATGTACATTACTCAATTAAAACTTTGATTTTCTATTCCCAACGCTATTTGAACAAGCTGGGAACTAAAACATGGAGATATTCACAAGGTCCAACAACTTTCAAGGCCACTTTATGTTAGAATATGCGTCACCCACGATGCTTCGCATATCTGACGGAGCTAGATATTAATTAATTTATTAATTAAATTAGCTGTTTTTATCGCATTCACTTTTTATTTTTATTTGCTGCTTTCCTGCAACTGCTACTGCAACGTCAATTCAACCTTTATTTACCGTATATTTACAAGAACATTATTTTTATGTGTGACTAGATTTGCCTGTAAATTCATCCACAAAAATTTATTCCATGTCCAAATATACCAATTCATGCTTAGTATTATTACTATATACTTATGCATTTATAAATGCTAAAGACTATTTAGAGTTTAGGTATTAAGATGTTTGTTGCATTATCATGCCAACGATTAAGCAGGTTTTATTGAAACTTGATGACTTTTTATACAGTTTGGTAACACGCGAGCACACAGTCAAGTCGATTAAGAATCTAAATACAGATGCGTTGTTACTCCTAAGAACTAAGATGGAATGTTAGAAAGCAGTTAAAATGGATAATATCCAGTTCTTTACCCTTACCATACGAAACACAACAGCATTAAGCTGTCATTTCGCGATGGTATTCTGTGAGAGCGTGGTCGTAACCCGTTCGATCGACCCATTCGTACTGCAACAATAATAAACATGCAGCGTGGCATTACCCCGTAAAAAAAATGGTTACATTAAATATATTTTTATCACGGGAAAATATATTTCCTTAGATATTAACTTCACGTGGGCACAGCTGCGGGCGGTCGCTAGTAAATATTATACAAGATGTTGATAAAATGTACTACGTAAATGAGAAGTTGGAGAGATAACTCTGATAGATTAAAAATGGTTGTTTCATGAGTCAAGCTCTTCAAGAATTTTTAAGCTTTAAACGTAAATTATACATACATACATAATACATAAACACTCACGCCTGTCACCCAGAGGGGTAGGCAGAGACTATGGACTTCCATTTGGCACGATCCTGACACACCTCACTCGCCTCCTCCACATCCATATACCTACGCATACACGCTCGTCAGTTAAGGGTACTCTTAATTTGGCCCATTTTCAATATATCGCCAATTTGGTCGATAAATTTTCGCCTAGCGCATCCCTTCCCGACTCTGCCGTTCACCTCTGCCACATAAATTTGCTTTGTCACTCTTTCCTCATTCATTCTTTCTGCATGACCAAACCACCGAAGCATTCCTTTCTTAATCCTGGTCACAACATCATCTTGCAAACCATACATTATGTTTTTAAAATAATAGTATAAAGACAAAAACAGACTGTTTCTGTAAAGAATTTCATTTTCAATGATTTATATTAGATATAAAATCACATATTAGTTACTAGAAAAGTAATAAGTAAGCCTTTATAACAGTCCCAGTTGCGGCAGTGGGTGTTGATGGACTTAGCATGTCCTCGAAATATTTTATTATTTATACGTTCAAGTTTCTTTCACCATGTCTTCCTCCAACGCCGAACACGTTTTTAATTAGCACTTAAAATTTGAATTAACTATCCCAGCGGCGCCGGCAAATATCAAACCGGGATTGCTCGTGTGAAATGTGTACGGTGAGCACTTAGCCCCTGAGCTATCATGGATTTCAAATTACATTGTCCCTGTGTAATTTGATATAAAGCGTTAGTATATGCAACGTTATTTATTGTATCACCCTGAGTATAAAAGGACAGGTCGTTCTCATCCATATAACTTATTTTGAAGAAAGCTAATTCATAAATCTGGTTATGGGAAAACAGGAGTTCTTTAAGCATACACCAGCTGTGTGCTGTGACTGTGCTTACGATGTACTTATTGTCATATCAAAGCAGACAAAATCCCAGAACATGTTCAAAGGTTGCCGATGAACAAGTTTAAAAGTTTTATTAAAGAAAAACTGTAAAAAAAGGGTTATTATAATATCAAGGAATACATGAATGAAAATAACCCCTGGGAATGAGGTGATCGCCACCATGCTGGTTCTATGAAAATTCATTTAAAAATTGTACAAACAAAATTATTGCAAAGTTAAAGACGTTTAAAAAAGTCCCGCTGGGTTTCTTGCTGGTTCTTCCTAGGACAGAGGTATTTTCCGAACCAGTGGTAAAAAAAAAAATGATTTTCAATAATTATTATGTAATAATCAATATTGAACAAAAATCATTCTGTTCTATTCTATTCAATTCTATTCTACTGGAATTTGGACATGCTTAAAACGGAATAGAAAAGCTTTTGGGTATCAATGGTATTCGGGGAATAAACACTACCACCCTAATTAAACTTTTTGGCACTTCTATGTATTACACTAATGTTACTCTTAACCAATACTGGTTGAGTACTGGCTAAGACAGGTAACGTTGCACAATTTAAGTGGATTCAAGTACCAAGTGGTAAAATTAAAAATGTTGTACAACCGACTTCAATATAAATAAAATAAGAACATCATCAATTTAGTCGAAATGAATTAAATAAGCATTATTAAGGATAACTCAAAAACTACTGGTCAGATCTTGATAAAATTGAAGACCACATGAGAAGCACCAGCTTTCAAAAAAAAAAAGAATTTTCCAAATTGGATCAGACGTCTACGAGTAATCGGTGAACATACATAAAAAAAATCTAACGAATTGAGAAACTACTCCTTTTTGAAGTCGGTTGAAAAATTATCGACACACTAGCTTTGAGAACAATTTTGTAATAATGAAAGCAGTTAAAAGTTTTAAAAAGCAATGGTTATTAAGTAAGCGGTTATACCGTTGCTTTTCTCTCAATATCTACTAATGACACCCGCCTACATTTTGAAATTTATCTCGTTTGCCTCATTTTTCTTAAAATTAAAATAAAAAAAAAACCAAGAAATATCACGATGTGGTGTTGCCGTTGGGTATTAGGTCATCGAGCGACGAAATTTTCTCTACAGTACAGTACTCTACAGTACTCAATCGGACTCTTAGCTAGCCATGAAGTCCGACCACCTAGAAATGTCTTAATTTATCTTGTTATTGTTTGCGCTATCATGGTTTTTAGATACATTTTAGTACAATGGTAGCCTTTGCGACATCCTAAACAACACGGTCGGACTCCTTGTCTAGTAGTGCCGTATGAGTAGGTAATATAATTACAGAAGGGCATTCCATCTTAGTCCTCAGAGGTGACATTGTGTGTAGCCAAATAACATTAAGTGGATTTTATGTTCCTATAAAAAGACATATACCCAAATATCGCCGTCGTTCTCCACTTCAAGATGCATTTAGTACTAATAAGGTTACGTACAGCAGGTAGTTATAAAAACAGATGCGTAGTGCCTTAATCACCGGTATTGCCTAAAATATTTCGTGCGTAAATTAATATGGAAGCTGATATATGCAAATATATAAATAAAGACAGCAACGAGTCCACATATGCGCTTAGAAATGAACGTGATGAAACTACAAGATTCATGACGGGACGGTATTCTAGCTCTACCAAAGCTACGTGGTGTATTTAAAGCTTTCCTATTTATGAAGACATCCACCATTCGTTCATTTGAACTGTCACGTCTACAGAGGACAGCGTTTTTATTTTAACTCTGATTAATTTAACTTAATTCAGCTGATAGAGAATCCACGCAAAACCAATTTGTTGACTTTTTTTTTAACTATCGGATACTGAAGATTTTGCTAAACTCTACTGTAAGAAGTTCCATCATACTTCACGTGTATGATAAGCAAAGAGGTAATTTCTGTCAGAGCAAGCCAAGCGTCCCTGTAGAGGGATTTCGGGACGTTTTCAAGAAATTCGTTTTCAGGCGTGTTTATTTAGTGCATCCAAATAACACCGAGTGCTATATTTTGCGTCATCCTTTTCTATCGTAAAAACGGTCTATGATTTACAATATTTCACATACCGAGCACGAGACTTGATGATGATCAACGCTGGGGCTCTAGTATAATTTTGCGTTAGCATCAGACCATCCTTGCGACATTTTTATGTTGTATTAATGGTTTTCTGATGCTTTTGTACGTATTATGGCAAAAATATCGAAATCCTTTAGCCGAAGACATTTTAAAGAAAGTTCAGGGAAACAAAATAGTGTACATTTCATACTTTTACTTCCAATATATAGTCATATGTGGAGCAGCTGTGAAATGACTCTCATTTAGGATTTTTCTTAAAAGGTATGAATCAACAGGTCATTCATACTTTTTCACGTAATAAAAAGCTTCTTGAGTATGCTCTTATAACTCGATCCTTCCGTAAAACTGGATGGTAAAATTACTGAAGCGTATAAATGCGCCTTTTGAGCCCACTGTGGACATCACTATAAAAGAAAATGATTTTGTATAATTGTTGTTACCTTAAAATATGAACGGCACGGTATTCAAACAGGCGCCACGTTATAAACTATTTTTCAAAAATTAAATTATTTTATCTAAAAATCGTCAAAAAGCATTTAAATTACATTTTAGTTATGATTTTAATTTTCCAAAAAATACGAATCGATTGTATTTAAAGGCGAGAATTGTATTGAGCATGTATGTAGATATATATATGTGAAAGAAGCGAAAGAGGCGTATATAAATCGTACCCAATGGAAGTCCATGGTCTCTGCTTACCTCGCTGGGCGATAGGTGTGAGTGTTTATAAATATTATAATATGTTATTTACTTATTAAAATAGGGAAGAAGTGCTTCGGTAGTTTGGGCATGTAGAAAAATTTAAGGAGAAAATTGTGACACAACAAGTATGTGCTGCAGAATTGAACAGCAGAGTCGGTAAGGGACGCCTTAGACGGAATTCAATCGACCAAGTATATCGTCAATATATCGAATACGGGCCGTATTAAGAGAACTCTTAACCAACGAGCATGTGTATGCGTAGATATGTGAAAAAAGCGAAAGAGGTGTGTCACGATTGTGCCAAATGAAAGTCCGTAATCTCTGCCTACCCACCTGGGTGAGAGGCGTGAGAGTTTATTAAGTTATGTAAGTTGGTAGGAACGTCTTACACTCATTGCAATGTTTCATTTAGTATTGAATTTTCTATTAAGCACTTAGCTAAAAATAACATTTTTCCTTTTTTAAACATACTTTTATTCCTTAAAATAAAGGCAGCGACAAAAGATAAAATTTAAATTGGAGCCGGAAAAAAGGCAAGAAGAATGACAATTAAATTACCTTTGTACCGATTACAAGTAGAAACAGTGAAAAAGAAACGTTTCGAGAAAGTTAATAAGAATATTTAGGAGCTGTTCGCTAAAAAACTAAAATAGCTTTATTTTTACGATAACCAAGGGCGTTGTCATTCAGGAATTTTTAATATTATACAAAAAAATGCATTTAGAATTAATTGATTGTGTATTTTTATTTAAATTACTTTATTTAAACAATTTTCACTACAATTAAGAGCTAAACTTAATTTATCATATAGGCCCTACTTCTCCCAGTATTGTTAAGAATGCTGGCTGCATTATCTCGCTGAATAGCTATACTTTGTTATCGAAGCTATTGAAGCTATTCTTGATACCAGAAGTGACAGCCAGCCACAGATACAGTTTATTTAGAAATTCACCGCCTCTTGAACAAAATAATAAATAATTTTGTTTATCGAACTGTCCCCTCCTGCTTTTGGGTTAACTCTTAACCTAACTGACAAATTTTTCTTCAAATAATAGCGTCAACTACACGTGGGGCCTGCTGACTGTCGGTTGTGGCTGGCCTGATCAACTGCACAAAGTTCATCTAAAAATACAGTACACATACGTGGTAGAGCCATGCTGCAGCTATATTAGTAGTATAGTTGAAGCACCATTGGGTCGGCTCGACCGCGGAAGGACCACGCTCTCACACAATACGAGCGTAAAATAGCAGCTTAACACTGCTGTGTTTCGTATGGTGAGTGTAGAGAATCGGAGATCCTTTTAACTGGAAAAGAGGCATTCCATCTTAGTCCTCACGGGTGACAACAGATCTGCTTTTTGATTATTTATTGAGGATAGATGTAGATGTCTATGGGTCAGAGCAACCATTTACCATCAGGTGGACTGTGTGCTCGTTTGTCACCTTATCCTATAAAAAAAACATATGTATACGAAAGACTGGTGATGGGCAAGGGCAGAATTATTAGTGCGAATATGTTGGCTGTACGCTCACTATAAATACGTGTTATGTAGTAAGCTGGTTGTGGCATTCCTAAAAAGAACTTTACGGATATAAGATAAGGTAAAACTCTAGATTTAAGTCAAATATCAGAATCCGAAATGATTAAGTAACAATTTTGCTAAAATTTAAGTCTCCAAACAAACGATCATTTAGTCACTAGCTGGCCCGCCGACAGCAAAAATAATACTCTCGTACATTCGAAAAATATTGAATTATATTCCAGAATAAAACCAAAAAAAATATGTTCGAAAAGTAATTTGAATCTCGCGCGCGCGCTCTTAAGTGCGCTTATCGGTGCGCCGTGCATGCGTCGGTAACAGCGGTCGGTAATGTTCGTGCTGATCTCGGTTAAATTCGTTTTCTTGAGGAACCGCCGCGGCCGACGGCGCGGCGACGACGGCAGTGCGGTGGCGGCTTATCCACGGGTTATATTGTTAGAGCAAGCGAGATAGCAATAGTCCCGAATTCCCGATTGCTCGCGTAGGTAGATACACGAAGCTTCCAGAGTCGGTTTCGTGATTTCTCCAGACAGTTTTCGACTCTATACGCGCGGTATAAAAGCCACGCTAACCGCAGCGGCCGACAGTTCGGTTTTAATTTGAGTGAAGTGTCAATAGTTCTAGTGTAGATTTTAACTCGACTAGCCGGTGTCATATATTTTGATCCACATTCAACGTAGATTTCCGTCAAGTGCCGTGTATAATTGTGTTGTGAAATCGTAAGTAAAACTCTGTTATTAATAAGTGTTTCCTACCTATTTAATCAATTATTTTTGGTAATTTAAAAAGGATGGGTAATTTAAGTATGTACTGTAATTGTTTTAGGTGCTGTGTTAATCCTAGCCAGGATTAGAACGCAACATGGACAAGCCAGGACCTAGTAAAAAACGTAAGGTTAAAGATGAAAATCGGCAGTTTCAAGAAATTTGGACTGAGAAATACTTTTTTGTATGGTCGCATAACAAAGTCGTTTGTTTAATTTGCAAGAATTCTGTTGCGATTGCAAAGGAATATAATGTAAAAAGGCACTATGAAACGCAGCATCCTACTTTTACCAAGTTTACAGGCGAATTAAGGAAGCAAAAAATGTTGTCTTTAAAACGGGAGCTTATTGGTCAGCAAGCTATGTTTACAAAACCCATTCAAGATTCAGAAACAGCTACAGAAGTTAGTTATGAAATTTCTCGAATGATAGCAAAGCGAAGTCGCCCCTTCAATGATGGGAATTTTGTAAAAGAATGCATAGAAATTGCCGCTAAGAAAATGTGTCCAGAAGCAGCAAAAAAGTTTGAGAAAATTCAACTGAATCGTATGACTATCCAAAGACGGATTATGTCTTTGTCAGGTAATATTGCGGAACAATTAAATGAAAAAACTAAGATCATTGAATTTTTTTCATTAGCACTCGACGAATCCACTGATATTAGTTCCACAGCTCAACTTTTGATATTCATACGAGATGTTACTCAAGATTTTGAAGTCTTAGAAGAGTTATTAGGAATGTGTTCATTGAAAGGTCAAACCAGAGGAGTTGATATACTCAATGTACTTTTGGATGAGTGTTCAAAAACTGATTTGGACTTATCAAAACTATCGGGAGTTGCGACTGACGGTGCTCCTTCGATGATTGGTGTCAATTCTGGGCTAGTTACTTTGCTGAAAAAGCATCTACAAGAAAAAAACATAAACGCTGAAGATCTCATGCAGTTTCACTGCATTATACACCAAGAAGCCCTCTGTTCTAAAAAAATTGAATTTCAAAATGTCATGAAAGTGGTAGTTTCGACTGTAAATTTCATAAAATCACGAGGACTCAATCACAGGCAATTCAAACAATTCCATGATGACATCGAAAGCGAATATGGAGATTTACCGTATTATAGAGAAGTAAGGTGGCTAAGTCGTGGATTGATACTGGAACGATTTCTAAATTTAATAGAAGAAATTGGAATATTTCTGGCGGAAAAGCAAAGGGATGTCCCGGAACTTAAAAATTCTGATTGGTTGTGTGATTTGGCTTTTTTAGTTGATATTACAAATCATTTGAATGTCTTGAACACACGGCTTCAAGGCAAAAATCAACTGATATCCCAGCTCTACGCTCATGTATCATCCTTTCAATGCAAGCTGACACTTTTCAGATCGCAATTGAATTCTGAAAATTACAATCATTTTCCGAATTATAAGAAAATGGCTGAAAAATTCAACAAAACTGCGATTAATTTCAGTTATGTAGAAAAGCTAGATATTTTGATTCAATCTTTTCAAGACAGATTTTCGGAGTTTAAAAAAGTGAAACCTCTGTTGGACATATTCAGCAATCCTTTCACGATTTCAGTTGAAAATGCGCCAGAGTCAATGCAGTTAGAAATTATCGACATTCAAAACGACCAAGATTTACGCAACAAATTCAACGAAGGAGACTTGCTGAACTTTTACCGCTGAATTGATAAAAATACGTACAAAGAGTTGCGCATAAACGCTCTGAAATGTGCCAGCTTATTTGGTTCTACCTATATATGTGAACAAACCTTTTCAATACTAAATAATAATAAAACAAAAAATCGAAACCGCCTTGCAAATGAAAGTTTGGAAGCAGTTTTACGTGTTGCTACAAGTAAATTTGAGCCAAATATAAAAAAGATTGTAAGCACTATGCAGTGCCACGCTTCAAATTAATAAATTCTTTTTCAATTTTAATACATTATTATCAATTCTTTATTGTCTTTTATTACCTATTATACTTCTGGCGGCCCGCCATCAGTTCATAATTTGCCCGAGTGGCCCCTAGTCTTAATAAGTCTGTGCATCACTGATCTAGTGCAACTGTTCATGTTTCAAGGTGAACTACTGCAAACGCTTATATATATATATATATATATCCTTGGCGGAGGTCAAGGTTCGGGAGAAGATTTGTGAAGAGCTGTAATAATAATTGATAAGAAAAAGGAATATGAAATCTATGGTTTCCCATTTATGTAGACGCTATTGTTATCTACAGTATCTAAAATATTAGAAGTGCATTTACCCGAGATTAAATTTTTCCTAGTCTTTCTATATTTTCATATTTATTTTTCCCTTATTCCCGACTTTCTATCAATGGTCCTTATAGAGATTTTATTATTGGACCGGCCCGATCATAGTAACTTTTATAAATAACGTTATTTTGATACTTGTGTTCATTATGTTAAATGCTGAAATACAACATAATATCTTAATATTGTGAAATAAAATTTAGCGCAAATTATTATCAAAATGTGGTCTTTTAGTAAATATCTATAATATTACTAATAGATTATAATATAGTAATATTGATATCATGGTTTAATTACGTAAACAGTGCGAATGTTAACAAAAATGTAAGATAATTCGTATGTCCTTAGGCTAAAAATTAATATAGTCATACTAATGGCCTTTAAGGGCCGTGGTAGCTCGAACCTCTAACCTAATAATATATCGTCCTTTACTATTATAAAAACGATTAGCCTTAATTGTCACGATTGACAATCGCAGTGCTAGACTTCTCGCACCTTTGACACTTCTGCCTGTCGCCATTCTGGGCATTTTAGGTCTTGTATAAACAAGAGCCATACTAGAATTTCTCATAGTCGCCTCTTTTAACGCCCACGTTACGAAATAGAATGATGTTCTTTCGCCGTCACCAATCGGCCCATGGTGGCCTCATGATATAATGCAATAGTCAAATAAGCATTAACACAATGTAAAGTTTACCAACATGATAACATCGCAATACGCTATTTATTTAAAGTCCTAAAAGTTATAGGAGAGTGGAAGATCTACGGCGGTGTTAACAAGGTAGACGTGCAAATTTAGGTAACGAACGCCCTTCTCTCCACCAGCATCTCTATACATTCCAATATTGAAGACCACAGGCTTCGCTATTAACTTTCCCTCTCCATAGCAGGCGTTTTATTTAATTTGTAAAGTTATCTACGTTCATGAGTTATAGATGAGATGGAATGGATAGGCATTTAAAGGATTTTAGGAAATGAAAAAAAAATCGGTTTTGAAGAATGGCACTTATCTACATAGGTCCGCAGTAGGCTCGATGATTTTGTTATTTATTTGTTGGGGACAGAAAATCACACCTTAAGCCAGGCTTTCCCAAAGTGTGCGCTGCGGCGCCGTAGTGCGCCGTAGCACATGAGTAAATTAACGGAACAGAGGCAAAGCTTCCTAAGAACGTGCAAAATTGTTACCTATTTTGGTAGGGTTGTCACAATAGGTGTAGACAAATTAAACAAAACAATATCTGTCATATTATTGCATTGTCACTGAAGTTACGGTGTACTAAATTTCAACTCAATTAGACATCGGGAAGTGATTCAAATCTTACTTGCAATATGTGAACTTAACCCACATACTTACTACATACCAACTGTTACCAACCCACCCACGTACCTACAAACGTTTAGTAACAGCTTGTAATAACTATAAAAAGGTAAAAACATACCGTGTAGTACCCTCTTCTTATTAAAAATAGGATCATACAACAAAATAAAAGTACTTACTTGAAAAAGTAATAATCAAATATTTACTTAAATACCTAGTATTCCTTGGGATATTTAAATTATGATATATTTTTATATTTTTTAGTATTATCCATACGCACAGTACAATAAACATTATTAATAATACCACGTTTTTACATTAAAATATTCAAACTTGCAACTAACAAAACAAACAACGTGCGCTCAGACAAAATAAAAACTCTGACTTTTTATTTTGTCTGAGAACGTGCGTCGCACTGACCCTGAGATTGTTGTCCACTGGCTGTGCCAGCGTAACCGGTTTCTTCCAGTCTCACCGCGTACGCGACAAGCGGCCAGTGGTCACTCACACATGCCCCGCGTGCTTGTAGTTGTGCAACCGATTCGCGCGGTTGTGTGAAGCTTTGCCTCTGTTCCGTTTATTTACTCATGTGGCCGTAGAGAGTAAAGGGGGTGCCGTGAGGCGCTCCTGCTTACCATTCTCCGGAATTTATAAGAATATTGTTGATATTTTAATTTTTGTGTCTATCACCTAGTATCTTTGTACCTTATTTCGACTAGCTAGGGTGCTGAGACAAAATAGTAAACCTGTTAGTGCGCCGCCAACTGAATAAGCTTGGGAACGTCTGCCTTAAACTTATTTTATTATAGCTTGCTTGAACTAAGCATATTTATCCCGTTACGGTTGCCAATTGCCAATTCGTGTCAACTGCTATATGGAGATTTTTTTTGAATAAAAATTGTAGTCCACTTTAAAATGTCTACGGCAGTCCATAGACACCAACGACCAGCTTTCAACAAATGAGGGTACCGATGCGTTGTCACCTCGGAGGAGGAAGATGGAATGCCTTGCCGTCTATAGTTAATTCTCTTTAGTCTTCAGACCATAACACAGCAGTGCAAGCATATCTATTTGTCGGCTGAAATAGGTAAGAATGTGGTACCTATCCAAACGAACTCCTACTACCTTTTTTATCGTGGAGAAATCTTCATGGATACCTTCAGCTGCGGGAGCAACGGAAAGGTTATGCCAGACTCCTGCCGGTTATAGACATAGACATAGACATATGTTTTCTATACCACACGGTGGTCACGTAGCGTGGTAAATGATATAAACCGCTCAAAGAACAGTAAATTATAATTATTTTTAAGAAGTGAACCAGTTGTTTGACAATGTCTGTATAACGAACAACAATTATTAAAAATTTGGTAAGCAATGAAGACAAACCTCATGTTGATATTGTTTCTTCACAGGCGCGTAACTTTTTTTTTATATAGAAATTTGGTGACAAACGAGCACACAATCCACCTAATGGTAAGTGGTTGCTGTGGCCCATAGACATATACATCTATCCTCGATAACGAATCAAACTGCAGATGCGTTGTCAGCCTTGAGGAATAAGATGGAATGCCTCTTTCCAGTAAAAAGGGTCCCCGGTTCTTTACACTCACCATACGAAACACAGTAGCATTAAGCTGCTACTTTTAGGCACCAACAACGCATGTGTTGATAATACAAGACACATCAGAAGATTTATCAAGGTATAATATCATTTTGATGTAACTTTTATAGATTTATAATTATAAGCAAATTGAGTCCTAAAAAAGCTGTATAATTATAGCAACTGTTTTCGTTTAAAAGTTATATCGTCTACTATTAACGGATAAAGAATTTTAAAGAACTTTGTTGTTAATTGGTTAGACTTAGTCTTCACTTGCCGGCAACTGATTTTCTTTTGTATATTGTTTTGTAGCTCACTTTTATTGATCGGCCATTGGCTTTTATACAGTTTTGATTGGCTTATTGAGTTATTTACGAGACCTATCCAACTTAAATTAAAAGTTGGAGAGGTCTCGTCTTATGAAGTCAACGCTCCGTCCCCCTCGTGCTGTAATCCAAAGTCCTGAAACCTTTCAGCTCGAGTTACAAAAACCGTTATCAGTACCTAGAAGAATGCAATGCAGTGGACGATGTGAATGACAAGCTTGTGGAAACTGTCCATGCGGTCGGAGCTAACTTCTGCAAGACCCGCCGCAGAAGAATACAAAAACTCTCCGGTCACACTCTTAATCTCATGGCTATTAGACGGGAAATGAAGTTGCAGTCTTCAACATATTTGACAACATACAGGAAACTAAACAGACAGATCTCCAAATGCATGCGGTGAGACTTACGCAACTTCAATACAGCTTGTATTGAAGAAGCAATCGAACGGAACCAAGGCTCCAAAGTTCTGTTGTGTGTTCAACCAGAGATCTGTCTGGCAGAAAGAGCCAACTGTCAAAGCTGAAGACCGAGTGTGGCAGCATCGTTTCCGGGACACCTGAGATTTTGAGTGAGATTGAGAAATTCTATGGGCAGCTGTACACGTCATCGTTAGAGCCACACGCAAGTATGAGTAACAATCCAAGAGCAAGTCTTATTCGACACTATTCCGATGATATCCCGGACGTCAGTCTGAGCGAGATTAGAATGGCTCTCTAGCACCTTAAAAACGGCAAGGCCCCAGGCGAGGATGGAATTACAGCAGAGCTTCTGAAAGCGGGTGGAAAACCGGTATTTGAAATCCTTCAGAAGCTCTATAATTCCGTCCTCCATGGTGGGACTACTCCGGAGGCGTGGAGCAGAAGTGCGGTGGTCTTGTTCTTCAAGAAAGGCGACAACGCTCTTTTGAAGAACTTCAGACCGATTTCTCTTCCGAGCCGCATCTACGTGTTGTTTTCGAGAGTCATTACGAATCGTCTCGCACGCAGACTTGACGACTTCCAGCCTCCCGAACAAGCCAGTTTCCGAAAAGGCTTTAGTACCATAGACCATAAACATACCCTTCGGCAAATACAAAATACAATCTGCCACTTTTTATTGGTAGCAATAGTTATTGGTAGTTCTAGATTAATTGAAGCCAGTCTAATACCATTAATCTAGCACAAATCCAGGGCTACTACTAAATATTTCTTTTTTTTTGTATCACAATGGATACCGAATCCACTTATGTCACCGATCCAAAAAAGTCGATTGTTTTAACATGAGAATATCCACTTCTCTTCGCGTATACCGCCAAGCTCTTGGGACTTGTCGATCAATCTGTTTACGGACTACCGGTCAGTAAGCAAACACATTGTTAAAATCAAACAAAGTGAGTGTGTTTTGTTTTTCGATACTACAACAAATCCTTCAGAAATTTGTAAAAGTGCTGTAATCGTACTATAAACAGGGTTGAAGCCTATCTGTTGAAGCCGGATTGCAAAGGAACAACGAAGTTATGTTCTCGTAGAGAAGAGCTTAGTTGCCAAGCAAATAAGCTCTTCCCACCAAACGTTCCAACAGATAGGAAATGGAGTAAAGAAATTGGTCAGTAATCAGAAAAAAACATTAAGGATTTGTCTTTTTGAGAATAGAAATCACATTGGAATTTCCAAGCAGGGGGAAAAGAAGCAGTTTTCGCCGAATTGTTAAAGATGGAAGTAATTACATGAGTAAGGAGATCCAAAAGAGGAATGATCATTTCACGACTAATACGGCCACTACCTACTGAATTCAAATGGATGGACAGAATGGCTCTCTCGACATTGCAACTGTCAAATTGTCTAAAATGAAAAGCCGAAGAGTCTGAAGTGGGAATATTAGAGAGAAAACTCAGAGTATTTTGCTTCGCTTGATAGTCAATGCCAGACGCAGAGGAAAAGTACTGGTTAAGCTAATTGAAGTCAATATTATGGTGTGATAGGTTTTCGCCTCATATTTCATGGGACTTAAACATTTTTGGCAAATTTGGTTGCACTATACACTACTGCCTACTCCTTTGGGGAATAATGGCGTGATGTTATTGAATGTATAGCCTACCGAAGCGGACTTCGTGAAGAGTCGGTGCTTCACATAAGCTATATATTTTCTTTTCATTTGTCCTATGTAAGAGAGACCATATTCACAATCAAGCTTGTATGCTCGCTCATTTTGTAGAGGGAATTTACACTTGATGAATGGTAAGAACTGACTAATCTTCTTCGACGGCTAATAGTATGATCTTATAGATGCCCGATTCAAGATTCAGCAAATCTGGTCTGTGACTCCTCTGACTTATGGTAGTATGGCAGGAACACACTCGACTGTCGCCGGTTTCACTCGGTCACTGTGACGTAGGCGTAGTACTAGAAGCTTTTAGTCGTGCAATACTTGCTTGACGTGCTGGAGCACGGCGGACAGGTGTTTACTATCTCAGATCCACTGTGCTCTCTGAAACAACGATTATTCCCACGGTAACTAATTGTAAAGGATGGTGGGGAGATTCACAACAATAGTGAGTTTATGTATATTATTATATTGAGTATTTTAGTTTATGAGGTAACCACCAAATAACATTTATTTTATCAGTTTTCCGATTACATAAAAAAATCTCAATGATTTTTTAATAAAACATAGATCTAGATAACTTTTGGCATTAATCTCTATCTGTTTGTTTTGTTTTTTTCTATCTGATGTATAGATATTGTACTATAAATATTATATCGCGTGCTACTGTAAGTGACCCCGCGCTTGTATGCGTGCGTTGCTCCGATAACACTATCTTTTTATACTTAAAATATTTTTTAAATCTGATTAACGGTTAAAGTTAGAAATGTATGTAAATATTACTTATTATGTTTATTATTTGCCGGCCTAATGTGGGCGTCTTCAAGGCAAGAGTGAATAGGCTTTTGTTACGTTAAGACGGTGCGATTTATCATCTAGGGCTTCAACGCCACTTACCACATCGTGGAATCATGGTAAAGTACTGACTTATTATAAGTAAAAAAAAATGTGGTATTTTAAATCTGTCACTATTTGTTTATGCAAATAAATAAATTAAAAATAATATTTTAGGCATGTCTTATCGGCGGGGATCGAGCCGTGGTAGCTCAGATGGTTAGCGCTCGCTGTAAGCTACACAGTACGCGAGCAACACGGGTTCGATCCCTTTTTAATTGCAATTTTAAGTGCTGATTTACCACGTGCTCGGCGGCGAAGAAAAACATCGTGAGGAAACCTGCATGTCTGAGAAATCAAAAAAAAAAATATTTCGAATTTGAAGACATGTGAAGTTCGCCAACACGCATTGGGGCAGCGCGGCGGACATTTCCTTGCCCTAAAACCCTCTCAGAAATGAAAGGAGGCCTGTGCCCCCAGCAGTGGGACGTATATAGGCTGCAACTTTACTTTACATGTCTTATAGTCGCCTCTTACGACAAACACGAGAGAAATGTAGTGATGCATTTTCTAACGAAATCACCACACTGTAGTTGTAAATTTCCTAATAGAAAAAAATGAAGATTGAAAAACTGAACACTATTTTGCTATCTAACATCAATTACAGATATTTTTTTTGCAACATGTAGCTAGGAATTAATCCAACCTTTTTTTCTATAGGTACTTCGGTGATTGGATGAGAACGTTTGGTGGTTGTTTACTCGCCGTGTAGTGGAGACATAAGGGAAGCTACCCTATATCGCCCTGTGGAAACTGAAACAGGAGATGGGCAGAAGCATCTCCCTGATAACTACTCAAATTAAAATAAAAAACTGCTTATAGCGTTAACCATCTATTACAACCTATCAAAAGTCCACTCCTGAACATAGGCCACCCCCATAGATTTTCCCTAAAGACGATATTAAACAATTAGCAATTTAAAATTGCGGTCACCACTAAAAATAAAGAAACTGGGGTGGCAACCATAGCAAATATTTCGCTTGTGAAGCAATCTATAGTGAATGCCTATGTGGTCTTTTGATACATTGCACTGTAATGGTAATGGTTAGTCTTTAATGTTTTCTTTTAATAATTTTATTTATTTTTTTAGAATAAGGATGGCAAACAAGCACACAGTCCACCTGTTGGTAAGTGGATGCTGTGGCTCATAGACATCTACATTTATCGTCGATTAAAAATCAAAATGCAGATACGTTGTCACCCGTGAGGACTAAGATGGAATGCCTCTTTTCCAGTAAAAAGGGTCTCCGGTTCTCTACATTCACCATAGAAATACTGTAGCATTAAGCTGCTATTTATAATAATAAAGCCAATTTAATTCTTCAGAAATAATGTATACTTAATTTCGAAGAAGACGTTTCGTCTCTTTTAAATTTGGATGAAGATAATATGTGCTTAGAAAGCGTTTCTCAAAAGGACAAATGTATCTGTAGAAAGGGACAAACAAAACTCAACGTCAAGCTCAAGTACAGCTGTGTAAACAGCCGTGTTTCTCTTAACAAAATAAACTGAAATGGCATTCAGTAACAAAATATTTTCGCTTGACCAAAGTAGCAAAAAATCGTTTTATTTTAAGTTTATAGCAATTATGTTTTGTAGTTAAAGTTTTAAGTTGCGTTAGCCTGTTACAGTGTCTAACTTTTGTAACGTAGGTACGCAAAACCTGCGTTTACGTAGGCATTTCCTACTGCCGCAAAGCCGTAATATCTCAAGGGCTAAGCCGCGCCGTAAATTTCACATTACGCAAGTTGTACGCAACCTGAGTTCGAACCGCGCTAGTACTAATGAAATTACCACGTGCTCGGCGGTGAAGAAAAACATAGTAGGGAAAACTGTTCGTGGAATAAAGAGTTTTAAGGACTTGTGAATTCTGCCAATGCAGCAAGCAGCATGACGAACTACTCCAAAAAAACCATTTTAGAAATTGAAGAAGGCCTGTGCCTAATAGAAGGACGTATATAGGCAAAAACTTTACGTTGGCCTTTTTTAATAATATCAGAAAAAGTTATTTTTTTAATTTTATGTAGTAGACAATTCTAAATGAATATCATGTGATATTTAAGTAAGCGGGTTAAGAAAAAGATTAACTTTTACGGAACTAGTTTTAGTAACTTCTTGTAATTTTTTATTCCTCCTTTTAGTCTTAAAGATAGAAAGAAGATTATGTCTCACCCTCAACATTAAATGTATTACGCTTAATCCTTGTACGTTCCAAAAATCGTTATTAATGACCCTTGTTCAAAACCGTTTTATATTTTAACTCCTTAGGGATTTATATTTATGAGAAAATAAACTCTATTATATTATTATATGTACTCGTTTTCCTGCCTCCATGATTCTCCGCCTCGACGATCTCTGATTTGACTGCCTTGGTTGTAGTAGTGCGACTGCTGATCATGAGGTCCCGGGTTCAAATCCCGGGTCGGGAAAAAAAATCAGTTATTGATATTTTACATCAAGAAACTCTCAGTAGCTGCCCGGAGTCAGCAAGTTAGCGGTGTCTCACCCCCCTGCCTCGAAAAGCACATAAAGCCGTTGGTCCTGCGCCTGATCTCTCTTCGGTCGTGTCGGTTTACCGCCCCATCGGACTATGAGAGTTAGGGAATAGAGAGTGCACCTGTGCTTGCGCATACACTTGGGCACTATAATCCTGTCCTGCGCCAATGGCTAGTCTCGGTTGAGGCTGGCCGCCGTGACCGAAATTCGGTCTGGAAGACATTGTTATATGTAATACATAACACATGTTGTTCATAAATTTTTATGTTTGTATTAAGCAAGGTTTATTTCATTTTCAATTGCACAATAATATAATATAAAGCACAGATATCTAATAAACAATATATAAAATAAACGATCCATACAGTATTGGAAAAGGAACATTTGATATCACACAAAATTCACAGCTTAATCAGTCAACCTGTCTGGAATTATTTGTTGGCAACTATTTTTAAAAAATTGACGACAATCTACTCTATGCTACTATTTGATCACAGACATTTGCTTAAGAGTAATAACTTACATATTCTTGTACTAACTTCTTAGAACTTGGACAAATTATCATAATGAACGGAACCTTTGTGTTTTCAGCGTGTCCGTCTTTTATTAGTGTGCAGTTATAGGTGTGCGCGACAAGAGAAGTTACTTTGTTATATATATTAGTAATGCTGAAATGAATAAAATGAGTTTTAATTGGAAATGGACTATATAATATATTATTACATGTACAATTAAATACAAATATAAAATACAAACACAATACAATAAATATATAAATTAGTAGAGATTGTCTAATTTAAAACTGAACGCGCCTCCATTGTGTAATATTTTTGTAGATTTTATCAGTTTTAATATGACAAATATAATAAAAATAATAAAATTTACTAAAATACAATAAAAAGGGCGCGCAGATTTAGAAATTATGACAGATTATACGGTAGATGTGACAAAATATATTAAAAATACACGGGAGTAGTGTGCAGTTTTTACTTAGACGATCTATCTACCGTAACTGAATGACTGAGTGAGTAATTTTGACACCGAAGCCCAAATCCAATATATAATCGTATATTGGATTTGGGCTTGGTCACACCAGGTTAAGATTGTATATTGGTTATAAGTTTAGGAGACAAGTGGTAAAATTAAAAATTTTGTACAAACGACTTCAATATAAATATAATTTATTGTCGATTTTTTTTAAACCGCTCGACCGATTTCGATAAAATTTAAATGGGACCACCTGGGAAGTATACCCTTTGAAAAAAAAGGAATTTTCCAAATCGGTTCAGGCGTCTTCGAGTAATCGGTGTACATACATAAAAAAATGATTCCGACGAATTGTAAACCTCTCCTCCTTTTTGAAGTCGGTTGAAAATTAGACTTTGTTTTGACTGACTAGTCGGGCATCGAACTGACACAATTTACACAGACAGTGCGGCGTCGTCAAACTTATATGAAAATCTCTTTTACTCGTAGCTAGACTTCGTGGGATAGACAAAAGTACATGATCACCAGTTAGATACCAATATTTAAGAGTGGTAACGTCACAATACTATGTCTACATCCAATATGATAATTTGTCAAAGCCTTAGGAGTATTATCATACATATTAACTTACTCTGAAATAATGAAAACGTAAACCATGTATGTTTTATTTTATTTAATTCAATGTATTTATTACACATACTATATATATATATATTTTAGTTTTCTGCACTCCTTCTTCATATAAACTTTAACTACATCAAATCTCACGCTCTACCGTGCGCGTATGTTATGTAATGCTTAAAAAGGGAGAAAAAGTTATCCATTTACCTATTAAAATATAGATAACGTTTAGAAAACTAAATTACCTGATTTTTATTAAAAACGTATTTTTTTTTAGATAGGCACTTATTGGGGAGATATTTGATTGTCAGGGGGTTTCCATGCTGGCCTACCTTTCCGGTGATCCTGTTATGGAATACGGGTACGCGACCCCGGCTCCCCGAGCTACTGTTATTCTCATACCTTTCCTGCCGAGATAACAGTATCCTTACACCTGTCTCCTACCAAACTTCTTTTCCTTTCCCAAAATGGTAGCCTCCTCTACCAACAATATACCAAAGAGGGTTGGTGTCAGGCAGGCAGCCGACTGTAAACCTGCCAAATCCCATGCAGTAAATGAATAGTACGAGTTGTGGGATATGTGACAGGGCTAGGGCGTACCTCGCAGGCGACGCGCAGGGCAGCACCCGGCTCCTGTGGGAAGTGGGCAGGGTTGTCACACCACGGGCAGGTGCGACGTAAACAAGCCGGAGAGAGAAGAATGTCAGAGTGAGGTTTGCAAGCTGGAATATAGGTACGATGACTGGAGAGGAAGAGTTAGCAGATGTTTTGAAACGACGAAGAGTGAATGTTGCCTGTTTGCAGAAACAAAATGGAAGAGCAATAAAGCAAGAGATTGGGGAGGACAAGTTTTATTATTGTGGAAGTGATGGGAAGCGAAATGGAGTAGGAGTTGTGTTAGATAGTGGAATGAAAGAACGAGTGACAGATGTGAAAAGAGTAAATGACAGAATGATAGTTGTTAAATTAATGATTGAAAACAAAGTAGTGAATGTTGTAAGTGTGTATGCTCCGCAAACAGGCTGTGAAGAGAGTGAAAGAGAAGTTTTGGGAGGAATTTGATTGTATGATGATGGAATACCTGAGCGTGAGGATGTTTATATGGGAGGAGATTTTAATGGACATGTAGGGAGAGTGAATGACGGGTATGAAAGAGTACACGGTGGATGGGGGTACGGAATGCGGAACCGTGAGGGGGAAGTTCTTCTGCAAGCAGCATGTGCTTTCGACCTGGCTGTAGTAAACACGTGGTTCCAAAAACGAGATCAGCATCTTGTTACTTATAAAAGTGGCCACCACGCGACACAGATCGACTATCTTCTGATAAGACGGAACCAAATCAAGAGTGTAAAAAACTGCAAAGTGCTTCCAGGTGAAGACTTAGTATCCCAGCACCGAATTCTGCTGGCTGACATCTGCTTAACTGTTCGCCTCAACAAACATAAGGATCGTCCCCCACCCAAAATAAAGTGGCATTTGTTGCATAAGGAGGGGTATGCAAGTGAATTTAGAGAGCTAGTTGTAAACAAGATGATAGAGATGGATGATATGGAAGGAATGAGTGTGAATGAGTGCTGGAAGGAAATGGCTGATTGTATCCGAAGTGTGGCAAGGAAGGTGTTAGGAGAATCAAAAGGGAAGCGTATGATAGATAAGGATGGGTGGTGGTGGAGTGAAAGTATTAGAGAAGTTTTGAGAGAAAAGAAAAATGCCTTTAAAGAATGGCAGAGCGTAGAAGACCAGAATGAATCCATAAAAGAAAGTAAGAGAGGAGCGTATAAAGAATGTAAGAAGAGAGCGAAGAAGGAAGTTGCTATTTGTAGGGCAGAGGCGCAAGATAAATTATATCGGTCCCTTGAAAGCCTCGAAGGGCAAAAACGACTTTTTCAAATTGCAAGAGCGAGAGAAAGGAATGGAAGAGATGTTTCACATGTAAAATGTATAAAAGATGATTCTGGAAGGATTTTGACTGACGATGAAAGTATAAAGAAGCGATGGAAGGAGTATTTTGAGAAATTGATGAATGAGGAGAATGAATGGAATGGTATGCTTGAAAACCCACCAGTGAATATGGGCTTAGTGAGAGAATTAGTGTGGAAGAAGTAAAATGGCTGTTAGGAATATGAAGAATGGGAAGGCGGTCGGCCCAGATGGAATACCAGAAGTGGAAGTTGCTGAGGGCGGATGGATGGAAGTGGTTGAGTTTATTTTTCGGTAAATTGTTGCAGGAGGAACAAATACCTGAGGAATGGTGCAGCAGTATACTGGTCCCATTTTAAAAACAAAGGAGACGTCCAAAACTGCAGCAGTTACCGGGGAATAAAACTCATGTCACATACGATGAAAGTCTGGAAAGAATAATAGAGAGAAGAATGAGAGAAGAGTGTGAGATAACACAAAACCAGTTCGGATTCATGCCCGGTCGAGGTACGACAGATGCCATTTCGCATTACGCCAATTGTGCGAAAAGTACAAGCGCGTGCATAAAGATCTGCACATGGTTTTTGTCGACCTTGAAAGGCGTATGATCAGGTTCCCGTGAGGTTTTGTGGTGGGCGTTAAAGATGAAAGGTATGCCTGGGAAGTATGTGAGGTTGGTCCGTGCTATGTACAGAGCATCCGTACATGTGTACGATCTGCCGCGGAACTACGGGCAGTATCGATGTGGCGGTAGGGCTGCACCAAGGGTCGGCATTGAGCCCTTACTCTTCCTACTGATTATGGACGCTTTGACGTCGGACCTGCAGGATGAGGCACCCTGGTGCATGCTCTTTGCCGATGACATCGTGCTTGTCGGGGAAGAAGGCATCGAGGTACAGAGCAGACTGACGGGGTGGCAACGGAGGCTGGAAAGTGTTGGCTTGAAGATCAGCAGATCCAAACCGAATATCTGTGCTGTGATTTCGGCGGCCTTTCAGTCCTGTACCCATGTCGTTGGATGGCGCTATACTGCCTATCTGCTCAGATGTCAAGTACTCAGTTCCCTCATTCAAGGCGACGGCGGAATAGATAGAGCTGTGCAGCATAGGATTAACGCAGGGTGGATGAAATGGCGACAGGTCACAGCCACAACGTGCGACTCCCGAATGCCAATAAGGCTGAAGGGAAAATTTACAAATCGATCATCCGACCTGTCGTCATGTATGGAAGTGAATGCTGGGCCGTCAAGAAGAAGGATGAAAATAGACTGCATGCGAATGAAATGAGAATGTTACGATGGATGTGTGGTGTGACAAGGATGGATAAGATAAGGAATGAGTATATAAGAGGAAGCCTGAAAGTAGCGCCAGTGGTAAAAAGGTGAGAGGAAGCAGATTGGCATGGTTTGGGCATGATGCGGAGGAATGAAAGTCATGTCACAAAACGAGTGTTGAATATGAATGTGAGGGACACACGGGCAGAGGAAGGCCGAATAAAAGATGGATCGATTGTGTGAAGAGTGATATGAGAATGAAAGGAGTAAGTATGGAAATGACGGCTGATAGAGAGGAATGGAACAAAAAGATTTACTGCGCCGACCCCAGATAATGGGAAATGGTTTAGAGAATGATGACTTATTGGGGAGATATTTGCCATAGTTGCCACGCTTGGCAGGAGGGTTAGCAAACGCAGTTTTTATTGTTATTAGGAAGACGCTGCTGTTCATATCCTGGTTTGTTTCCCTTTGTCGCTTCTTACGACACCTACGGTATGACATGCGGTGATGGATATTCTCACACTGCCACTACGCGGTCATATACGTAATATATATATCTGTGAGAAGCGAGAGGCGTGTCAGGAATCAGAAATGAGCGAAATGGAAGTCCCGAGTCTTTGTAATAGTAGAGCAATGCTGCAATTGTATTACGGCTAAAACAACAATGATCTTGCTCAATAATTCCAGTGCTCTCACACAATACTGGCATAAAATAGCATAATATATAATACTGCTGTGTCTCGTATAGAGAGTGACGAGAACTGAAGACATATTGTTAACGAAACATTTCGTCTTAGTCCTAACGTTGCAAGCTCGCAAGGCACATGCTTTGTGGCAGTGGCAGTGGACTGTGTGGTTGTTTGTCGCTTTTAATTGAATAAATAAAAAAAACTCTCAATATTAGTTTTTCAAACATACCCCTCGAAATCACAGCATCAACAACTGTAGAAGTAATAATTAGAAGAAGAACGAGACGAGCAAGAATCAGATCAAATTAAATCGCGTAATCGAAGCTCTAGTGGAATTAATAATGATTTACTGCTTCTTTTAGAATGTAATAGATTATTATGACGGTTGCAAGGATAACAAAATATTTGTTGTGAATGTAAGATTTACTCTAACCAATTGGATATTATAGTGAAAAAACGGAAATTTTCTAAAATTATAAAAAAATTGAACGGGCACAGTAATTTAACGGCAATTAGAGGTTTCAAGAACTGTCAAAAAAACCTGCTAGGTTTCTCACCAGTTCTTCCTAAGACAAAATCTGTGGTACATTAATATGAATTTTAATAGGTATAGTGTAGAAATCTTTATCAAATAAAAATATTAGCACCGTGTATTGGCAGCGAAAGACTACTTCCACTACTCCGTATAATTTTAAGAGTGTCGTGAGAGCCGACTGAAGGAAATGAAACAGGTGATGCACAGCAGCATCTCTTTATAACAACTTCAAGTAATAAATAATTGCGGTTACCAACACGTCTGACAAGCGTGGCAACTATGCCCTCCTATGAGGTAATCTGTGGGTTAGCCTATGATTAGCAGTGGACTTTTATAGGCCGTATTTGGAGGCTGAAATCGCATTCTTAATCTCTTTGTCACTCTCAACCCAAAACTGTTTTTTTCATTTTCGTAAATTAATAATAATCGCTGGAGGCTAAATTCGTGTAGAATGGTTGGATTTTTAAAGCCTATTTTTGACAAGTGCCTTGTGAAAGATCGTAATGTCTAGCAAAAGCAGAGCGCTTATGCTCAATTTTCCTTGTCTATACTCCCTACAACGTCTTTGAACCTTTCAATTAATATAGCGTCGTATTCTCTGATTATGCAAATATATTTTTCTTTGTAACTTATCTAAGAGATTTCTTCTAAGATCCCTAGGGTTATGAGTTTTTCAGCCGATCGGGACTTGAAATTCTCAAGTGGTGGTGTAATGGTTTTCCTCATTTGCGCCATTGCATCGAGTCTTGTTTAGACTCGGGTTCTTACTAGACCCAACTTTTTTTTCACAAAAACACACTTGTTTTCTTTTAATTTTGGACCAATTAAAACTTAATCGAAGAACGTGATCTTACGTTATATTTTCGTGACTACGTTATCAGTGATTAAGATGTGTTGTTTTGTTTCAAAGAAGTTATAAACATGTCAAGACCTGTATAAAATATTACTGATAAAATTCCGTATTGATACTACAGAGGCTCCCTTCGTAAATTATTGCGTTTTGTTGTGTAATTTTAAATATGTGTTTTTATTGATTATCATTGTAGATATTTGTTGTTATTACTTACAAGTTGTTCCCCGTGACTTTGCCCGTGAATTTATTACGATTGGATTTCATGGGTTTTCATTTTCTTGCGCGGAACACTATTTATTTTCCTAAAATAAAAGTAGCCTAAGTTACTCCTTATAACATCAACTATCTGCCAGTGGAAGTCCCGTCAAAATCGGTCCAGCCGGTGATTTTTCGGAGATTACCCGGAACAGACAGATAGACAAAAATTTTAACAATAGTAATTTTGTTATAAGTACCGTATATACTTTCAGATGCATTTAATAAAAAGCTGTTATTTTGACATTACGAACAAACACTTCAGTTTTATTTATTTGTAAAGATTTATACATTGGTCTAGTGGTTGAAGCCACCATTGCTGATCAAGAGGTCCCAGGTTAAAATCCCGGATGCGGGCCAAAATCAGTTATTGGGTGTTTTCAGTAAAAAGCTTTTGTAAGGAAAGCACGTAAAGCTTATGGTCTTGCACCTGTTCTCTCTATGGTCGTATCGGATCACCATTCCATCGGACTATGAGAGTGAGGCAATAGAGAGTGCACCTGTGTCTGCGCATACACTCGGGCATTACAATCCTGTCCAGCGCAGATGGCTAGTTTACGTTGAAACTGGCCAGATGAAAATCCTGAATCTTGCTGTTCATTTTTAACGGGTTAAAGAAACAAAGAAATTATTCGAGAAAAATCAAATGACTTGCAAAGTCTCTGTCGAGCAAAAGTAATTTTTAACCATAATATTTCACATATTTTATTTACCTGAACCCGAACTTTATCATACGAATTTTATCACAATTCTTAGTAAATATAATGTTTGTGATGATAACGTGTCTTTTGAAGATAATAAATTGCGCTATATCTTTTATATATTAATACACGAAAACTATATACTCTTTTAAAGCGTATTACGCGCACGGAAGAATGTTAGGCTTGTCATAGTTAAATTCTTTACGGAGAAGAAGCGCAAAAAGCTAAAAATCATCTATTAAAAAGTTAATTGTTTTCGCTCATACTTCATATTTCAAACACATAATAGTTTGTGATGAAAGAGTTGCACAGATTAAATATTGTCACCAAAGAATTTTGTTAAATGTTGCCAAAAAATAATTATTAATAGATTGACGGAATGAGCCATGAATTTTGTGTGTTTTCAAATGTTCCTTTTTCCTTCGTCTCCTTTTAGTCTGTGGAGTGGATGTCGTGGCAAACGAGCGTTTATGTACCTGTGTTTTTATATTAATGTGCAGTTGAAAGCATTGATTATACATAATATATAATCATTTCTTATATTTACGCGAACACAACACATTGAATAAAATTACTATTACGAATTTTAACGCGTTTAATTCTAATTATTTTTCCTGACGTTTCGGGTGCTTTTTAGCACCCATGGTCATGGGGGATTGAGATAATTGATGTCCCGATGTGAGAGTTAACCCGGAGTACCTTCAGCTTTTTAATTATTACTTTTAGTCCGGTCTACGCAGAACGAACTTATTGTGTCTTGAAGTCTTGTGGTGGTATACTGGGGCTTAGTTTTAATTATACCTAGCCTCCTTCTCTATTGAAATAAGGACGTTTTTTTTAATTTCAATAACCTCACGTATCATCCGTGGTGGGAATCGATGTTCTTTCGCGAGGATTTGTGATTTGTGTTCCATCAAATCTGATGTAATGACAGGGTCCGTCTGGGATATGATCACAAACTGCAGACTTCCCGGCGCATTGGTGTTTAGCGTTAGCTACATGTTCTTTAACGCGGGTTTTTAAAGATATTTTTGTTTGCCCTATAAAAGAGAGACCACATTCAAAATCAAGCTTGTACAGTCCTGCATCTTGTTGAGGGATACTACACTTGACGGATGGTAAAAAGTAAAAAAAGTAAAGTTACAGCCTATATACGTCCCACTGCTGGTCACAGGCCTCCTCTCAGTTCTGAAAGGGTTTTAGGGCAAAGAAATGTCGCCACGCTGCCCCAATGCGTGTTGGCGAACTACACATGTCTTCGAAATATTTTTTATTTTATTTCTCAGACATGCAGGTTTCCTCACGATGTTTTCCTTCACCGCCCAGCACGTGGTAAATCAGCACTTAAAATTGCAATTAACAATTTCATTGGTGTCGGCGGGAATAGAACCCGGGTTTCTCGCGTACTGTTAACTTACAGCGAGCGCTAACCATCTGAGCTACCACGGCTCTCTGAGCTACCACGGCTCTATGACGGATGGTAAGAACTCACTAATCTCCTTCAGCGGTTTTTAGAATATTGAACATTCCTAACATATATTTATATGGCCTGTAGATAATTGTTTTGGATCTGAGTGTTTGTCCTTGTGCAACCTATGCATGTGAACTGCCTCCACGATATAGGAATAAGTCCTAGTGTGGGGGTAACGTTTTTTTTAAAAATCACAAAAATAAATAAAAAAGAATAGTCCGTATGTTATCTTTAATGCAACTTAGGTCGTCTTTATCAGCTTTTAACAGTTGACAGGTAAACATCGCCCTCTCTAGATCGTAGTATCACGAGTGCGAAGGTGTCGTCAGCTCTGCGCTCACTAATCCGCCTGCACAGCGTAGGGGTAAATCTACCCTATACCGTATGCTTTCAAGTGTGTTCTTGGAAAAGCTTAGCGGTGAATTTAAAAAGGCATTTGACAATGATCATTGGTGATATCAACTAAGCTCTAGATTTTTTTTATTTTAGATATTGCCTTAAATGTACGATAGAGCTAAACTGCAGCTGTGTTATAGCTGCAGCCAAGTTGGTCAGCTTGACCGGGAAAGTACCGCACTTTCACGAGGTATTTCATATTGGGTGACCATGACAGCGCATCGGCATTTTGATTTTCAATCGAGGATAACAGGTTTCTGTGTGCAACAGCATTGATTTAATGTCAAATAAAGTGGGTGCAAAATATAAACGCTCACATTCGTTCTAACATTCTCAGTGCCTACACTATAAGATCGAAGGTAGATGCCATAGGTGTAGGAGGTACAGCGTCAAAAGCACAGGGATAATTATAACATAGCTAGACTTCAGAACTAACAATTTTTTTTGTTGGCCTTGGTGGGGGATCTTAGTAACCGTGGCTTGGTTAACCACAGTGAGCAAAGAGAGAAATCTTATGGCTGACCTGAGGTGGCCGCTTCGAATGGACTAGGCGAGTCCACTTCAGATGCGTGTTACGTGTAAGTTCACTGCGGCGGGCGGAAGGGGTGACCCCCTGTCCGCTGCAGCCAAGATAGAGTCGCTGGGGAAGAGGATTCTGTTGGAATACACCATTGGCTACTTTTAAATGAATAGGTACTTTGCGTCTCTGCTGATGTGGTGTTGGTGGGGCCGTGGTAGGGGCAGAGTTATCACGCTGCACAGCAATTTCTACCCTGCGCGACCGAAACGTGGTCGGCGGCGGAGCCATAGATCAGCTCTGCCGCTGAGACCTGAAAGGCTGCTGCTTTCTGACATGTGACATGATGATGAAGGTGGAACCCATAGGGTTTTAGTCAATGCGAGTGTGATATAACCCGCCATTTCTCACGCGCGGTGGGTGTAGACGTTTTCCCATGGATAAAATACTTTTTTTTTAAATATTCTTCTATAATTCCACCTGATGGTAAGAGGTGATGTAGCCTAAGATGGTGAAGAGCACTGACTTCAAAAAAGCCTATTCACTCTTGCCTTGAAGACACCAACACTGTAATCGGATGGAAAAACAGATGCTGGCAACTTATCCCACTCCTTTGTTGTACGCATGATGAACTACGTAGCGAACCGTTTGGTTCGACTGCGTGGTAATGCACCTTGGATTAAACTTGCTTCAATCAAAGCTGTAATTAAATAAATCACAATTCACAACCTATACAACTTGTAACAAAAACCCTGCGATTCCCGGTAAGTGCGTTATCAGAATCAGTACCTATTCTAACGTATAGAAATAACTTTACTACAGAAAACACGACCATAAAAAATTAAATTAAATTTAAATTAAATTTTATTTGCAAATGGTAGGTATATGGTTTTATTACCTCTAACTGACACGCGCATCGGTAAAGCGGGTTCTTTGACAAAAGGTAGGTACTCTTACTCCCGGCCAAAGCAGAGGTAATAAAACCACATACAATATGCAAATAATTTTTTAAATATTTTACTAAGCCGTCGCTTATCTACAATCCCACCTGATGGTAAGTGGTGATGTAGCCTAAGATGGTGAAGCGTACTGACTTAACAAAAGCACTCTTGCCTTGAAGACACCCACACTGTAATCGGATGGAAAGGCAGATGCTGGCAACTTAATCCACTCCTTTGCTGTACGCATGATGAACGACGTAGCGGACCGTTTGGTTCGAATGCGTGGTAAGTCAACAACGAAAGGGTGGCCGAATGTCTGGTTGTCCAATGGTGGAAGGGAGAGGGAGGAATAAAATTATGCAATTCCTGCGCACACTCCGAAATGCATCCTGTAGAAAACCGAAAGGCTGGCTACTTTGCGTCTGTGTTCGAGGCTGGTAAGATTGGTTTCAACCAAATTCGGGTCAACAATAAGCCTCCTAGCACGCCTTTCCATTGAGTCCAAAGCTGCTAGGTGGCATTTTGCAGCACCAAATGCACGACCGGACTTGCAATTTATATAAAGTAAACAGCTGGCCCGGCGTGAAGTATCGCCGCACCTTTGCAAGGACTCCTAGCTTCCTTGCAGCTGTTTTGGCTTTGGACTCAATGAACTGCCCGAAGTTCAGATTTAAGGATATCTCAACCCCAAACAACTTAAGGCAGTCAGTGTATTTCAGTGATACATTTCGGAAAGAAGGAGCCAAGGTGAGCTGGCTCCTTTTTGTAGTGAAGAGACACGCTTGTATTTTGGAGGCGTTAAATTTCACAAGATTGGCATCGCCCCATTCGGAGACTGCCTGTAGTGTGAGATTCACACGCTCTACTATAGATTCTCCTTCGGACTGGATTTGATTCCGACTGGCCCGAGGACTTGGTTGGTAACTCTCCACAACTGTGCTATCGTCTACATACCCATAGATACCGGGCATAATGCATAATATGCAGCAGGAAGAGAGTTGCGGAGAGAACGGACCTCTGAGGTACACCGGCGTTAGTCGCCATAGGATCGGATGAGCAGACATCGACGACGACCCGGAGAGACCGTTCACCCAGAAAGTCCTTTACCCATTCAATCAGACCAGGGAATAAGCCGTACGCTGGAAGCTTACCCAAAAGGCTAGTGTGCCAAACTCTGTCAAAGGCCTTCGAGACATCAAGGGAAACAGCAAGTGCTTCCCCACTGTTCTCGAGTGCCTCGCTCCATACGTGTATGGCATACTCTAGAAGGTCTCCAGTTGACTGATTTCGGCGAAACCCATATTGCTAGTCACTATGAAGGTGATTCTGTTCTAGGTATGCCATTAAGCGGGCGTTCAATATACGCTCCATAATCTTGCAGAGTATGGAGGTAATTGAGATTGGCCGATATACGTAATTGGCAGGGTTGGCACGGCTGTATTTTTTGGAATACGCTGCACGTTGGCCAGCTTCCAGGATTTTGGCACTATTCCAGTCCTAAATGAAAGGCGGAACAAGCGTGTCAGCACAGGAGACAACTCAGGTGCACAAGCCTTTAGAACTATAACTGGCATACCATCTGGTCTACTACCTTTATTTACGTCTAGACACCGCAAGGTTTTAAGAACCTCCTTATTTATTATACGAACTTCCGATATAGGGGTCCCGCAGTGAGGAAATTTAGGTGGAACGTTGTTTCCACTGTCCAGACGTGAATTGTAGGCAAAAAGAGACGTGAATAGGTCTGCTTTCTCTTTAGCCGTATGCGCCAGTATGCCATCCGGTTTTACCAGCGGAGGCAGTGTAGGCCGACAGAAGTTTGTATTGTTAAATGCGATCGAGACTAGCTTTCCGTAATGTTTTTTTGTAGGACTTGGCGGCCTGCTTGAAAGTTCTCTTCTTGGAGCTCATATCCGGAGCTTTGCGGTTTCGAGCGTCAAACCAGGATAGGTACTCTAAATGCGTGCGCTTTTCAGCTTGGGTGCATTTAGCGTTAAGCCATGGGCGAGCTTTGCTACCGGTGGGAGCGTCAGAGAAGGTGATAAAAAACTCCATAGCTTGACGCAAAACATCCGTTATCGCAACCGCACAGCTCGAGACCTCCCGCCAAGGATATGTATGCAAAATAGTGTCGCATCTCATCCCAATCAGCTGACTTATATCGCCATATTCGTCGAACACCTTGGGACTCGTAATCAGGTGGAGAATATGACGATACAGATTTCACCAGACAGTGGTCAAATGTACCCAAAGGGGAAATAACCTGTACTTCATACCTGTCTGATTCAGTAGTCAGCAGAATGTCCAAGCAATTTGCTGTGTGACCGTCTACATCGGGTACCCTAGTCGCTTCCTTTACCATCTGAGAAAGACGTAGCGTCAAAGCAAAATTCCACGCTTTTCTCCCAGCATAGTCGGTCTTCTGGTATGGGAACAGCCAGTCTTGGTTACAAGCGTTAAAGTTTCCCAGAAAGACGACTGTGGTGCAGTAGGATACCGATTTAGGGCCACGTTAGCAGCCTCACTAAGGTGATCAAATAATCGTGTTGTCTCCTGATCACCGCTGTACAATCGATAGACACAGTCATAAAAGATTTTATCACTGTATCTGTATCTACCATTACCCAGATTGTCGAAAAAGTGGGGTCTTCAAGGTTACAGAGACGCTGGAAAGAGATGTCATGCGGACGTATACACAGACTCTGGCACGGGGATGGAATTTATGCTCCAGGGAGAATCCAAGATAGTCAAGGAACGCCGCATTTAATGAAGATCCAATTTGCGTCACCGTCAAGAAAAGTAGTGCAATCCTCGAATACTAGTTAGGTGCACTTTTAGTGAGAGGACGTGCAACCGTGTTCTGGACGTGTTCTTTTTAATGTACATATTAAGTGTTGAGAGTGAATAAGGATGGCGAATGGCAGTTGAACGAGGCATTGCATTAGCAAAAAAACGATACTATCAGAGTTACTGTGCCCATGGGAACTTGATCTGGATACTGCGGAGACGCTCGAACCCCTCCCCCCTCCCCAGAGATCGTCGTCGGGTCCTCTTGCCCGGTCGCTAACCGGTACGATTTACCCATCCTGGGATTTTTCTCTAGTTGGCGGAGCAGCCTTTCATGAGTAGCCAATTCACTAATTGGGCCCCCAACTACCTGCGATCGGCTAGTGGAACACCGTGCTTCGGATCGTGCTACACTCCACGACCAAGCACCCGACACAGCAACAACTGACGCTTCGTACCCGGTTTACATACACAACGCTACTGTTCAGACCCACTCGCCATATGACTTCACCAAGCATCATGCCAGAACACGACAACGTCATTTGGCGACAAGACTTTGCATTGGTGGGTGGTAACCGAAAAGCCAGCGGCCCATACCTACCACCGGAATTGGTGCTGCTCGTTTAACACTACCTGGGGAACACGTGTAGGGTGTCAGATTTCAAGTATTTCCTACAGACGCGAGCAGCCTCGTCCCCCCATAAAATTCTGAAATTCAAACTCAACACCCACAGCGTAGTAGTCCAGAACTCTATCTAACTGTGCCACGCCCTCAATCTTAACACTGTGTACTGTATGAACACTTTTATTTGTTTTAAGATAAAGATGTTTGCGTAAAATTTTGTGACTTCTTATTTAATGTTATACACTTTTTTCTGGCGTCTTTTCCTGATATGAAATTTAATTATCTTTCTTATAAATTTGTTTTGATATTTATAACTTCCGTTGTTACTAAACAAAGGACGAAAGAACTTTCCATTGAAGCTAATAAATTTAATTACTTTCAATATTCACAATACAATTTTTTAGCTATGGTTCACTTTTCTCTTCTATCTACCGACAGCTACCAAAGGCTTTGTGGTTGTTCTAAGATATATCTAGTCAAGATTGGGAACGTAAAATGATTTTTTAAAACTATTTAAAATCTATTTATTTCTTATTACAATAAAATTATAACTACTTAATTAATACGTCTTGACAGAAGTCGATGTCAGAACGAAGTGTCCTCCCATGAGCTCTGCCTGATATCTCATGCAACCAAAAGCGCTGACTCTACAGTTACTGGATACTGTCTAATGCTTATGCAGCCCCTCTAAATCCGAACCGTAACAACCTATGGTCTTGTGGTTGCATAACTCTCCTCTCCAAGGCGGAATATCGGCTGCAGTGTTTTCAGCTGTTGTCCGATGATTCCGCCATCTATTAACTAAATTACTTTTACATTTTCTTAAAACACTAAGGAAAATAACAATAGGTAAAATGACATACAGTAATAAAGTAGCTAAGCTAACACCTCTGACCCTTATCACACTATTATCACTTTGATCACTATATTCACTGCCACTGAATTTAAGATTTTGGTTCAACACGTATGCTAGATGTTTCAGGTCGTCTAAGGCTAAGCCTTTCAGGTTAACTGCTCCAGTATCCGTCAGTTCAGGTGATCCAGTCTTGGTAAGTTTAATACTGGGGTCACTCTATAGCCCAGTTCCTTAGCAAAGTATAGGCGGTGCAACAATTTATAATTATCTATGAAGGTCTCACAATCCTCACTAATTTTTATGATGTATGTGCCCAAAGTGATTCTTTAGTTATGTCATCCTGGCATTTATTTGTTAATATTATTCTATGGTTGTATATAATCCAATTTACAGGGCCGATAGACTGGATTTTGACATCCTCAAGATCAACGAGCCGAGGTTCGCATAGTGTGAGATTGTTTTGGAATTTCATCAGTTGTTCAGCACATGTGTTTCTAGGATAGGATACCATGTTGGAGCTCATACACAGGAATTCATCCGCCGCTATCTCGGTGCACGGCCGGAGACCGGTGAAATATTGTGAACCTTTCACCAAAATGTAAGGATACTTGGGAATTATTACAGACGTTCTGTTTCTAAGTGCATCGAATACAGGTAATGGGTATAATTTGTAATAATTGTAATTAAAACTATCAGTAAGTGGAACTTCCATCAAGTACGTAATCTGGTTTGCTTTCATGTAGCTTTTATAACAATAGTTCTTTCAATTTTCACTAAATTCTCTACATTTACAGGGTACACTAGGTTATCGACTTTGGCAATATCATTAAGTATCACTAACAGTTCAGATGAATTAATAATTGATTGGTGTAATACTGAAACTTTACTGAAAGCTAAAGCAGTTTCTATTTCACTAAGTTTAAGGTAAATACTAAAAGTTACTAATAAACATATTACATGCCTAAAATATACGTGTTATAAATTGAATTATTTTCTTTGGTAGCAATGTATTTTACTATTCGTTCAATTCTTTTTAGCGTTCATCAATATTAGTTCATTTTCATGTAAAGTTTCTGTACTATTTGCCAAGCTATTCAGCATTTTAGAAACAACGGTGATTTTACTATCAATACTTAATTGGTTGTTCTTTAACTTAGATATAACGGAATCGTATCTAAGAGCATCTTCGTGATCTAAATTGCCGGTGATTGCTTTAATGGCTGATCCTAGGGGTCTATGAGACCTCTTTTAAATCTATTGGATGGTACAAGTTGCTTAAATTTTTCAATAGTTAAATCAAAGAATAGTCAGCTTGGGTCTTCATGGCTTGGAATTCATAAGCATATGGTTTATTAATATCAACTAATCTACTAAAATCTTTAAACTTAATAATATTTAAATCTAAATTTTCCTTAATTCCTAATAAGTTCACTTCTTTAACTATAAGCCACCTGCTTGTTTGCCTAAAACAGGCCTTCTTTTACAGGGCAGGCCGGTTGCTGTCAATTTTTGAAGTTGAAGACTGCGGGTCCAAAGTATGTGAGCCATAGTCAGGATGACCACGCACCACCTGTGGAGGTCGTTTGAAATTTTTAATAGGGACCTTTGTATCCCGTTCACCTATTTTAACAGGAACGATATTACGTTCTTCAGGACCTTGAATAACAGCTTTCCTGTACCTAGGTTTGTCCTTACTTTTCCTAATATTGATGTCCTTTACGTACGCTATTTGCCCTTTGTTGAGTACTACCTTTGTTTCTCCTCCTTTCCGTTCCTAGCCTTTTCCTTTTGTTCAATCATTCGATCGGAAATGTACTTATATAAATATTTAGTGCGTTTTGGTGGTCTTTTAACAGCTGTTGGGTATAGGCCCTATCGAAATCGTTATCAAAACCTTTCCAGAATCAGTGTGCCCAAAGCAGACTTCAAACGGAGTTAAACCAGTAGTTGAATGTATTGTGTGGTTATAAGCCATTATAGCGTAAGTCATAATAGAAGCTGCATCTGTAAATTTCTGCTCATACTTGCAATACGATATATTTCAATTATTGTCGAATGAAAACGTTCTATAATACCTGTGGAATTATGATTATTGGGTGTTGTGATGTGAAGGTCTATTTTATACATATTTGTAAGTTCTCGCATTAGCTCATTGTTAAACTCTTTTCCAGGATCGCAAGTTATCTTTTAGGTACGCCATAGAATGAAAAGTACTTTATAAGGGCTCGAACTACCTCAGGTGTGGATCTATTTGAGATTTCAAATGCTTGACCTAATTTACTAAAAGCATCGATTAAGGTAAGAAAATATTTGTTTTCTATAGAAAAAAGATCTATGAAAACTTCCTGAAAAGGAGAATGCTGGGTCTGTGTTAGTTGCAAAACCGGTTTTATTGGTTTCTGTCATATTTTGAAATTTTGCAGGTATGGCAATTATTAATTACAGCCGAAACCGTTTCCTGCATATTATCCCAAAAGTAGTTCCTACGTATGCTTACCATGGTTTCCTTTATACCACGGTGACATGTTTTACCCTCGTGATGTTTTAGAATTATTTCCTCTGTTCGGCCTCGTCTTCTACATATACGACACGCTCTGTACACTCGAAGAATTCTACAGTGCCCTTTTAAATAGTTCTATGATAATTTTGGAAAATTGTTTTCTGTGATTCGTCCTCAAAGTAAATGAAATATTTAATCTTTGGTTTACATACTCTTTTTAAAATTGTTTAATTAAGTTTTCGTTATTTATAGGTAAAAACTTCTAAAATTTGTGCTTTTATTTGAAATATCTTTGACCTGCATTTCATTCCTAAACCAAGTGAATATAAGTATTTGATTGGGTTTAGTATCTACAGCTTCCTCAATATAGGTATACCTGTTGATTCTAATTCTAAAGCTGAGTGTACTGTTTCTGTGCTAATAGATGGTACAGGATAAGTTTGTTCAGTTAAATCTATTGGATCAGATGCTGAAAGAGTAGCTGATAGGTCAGACACGTTATTGTATCGGGTTCTCATTTGGTTTGTTAAGTTTTGCTATGCGGTAAATTTCGTCGGTCAAGCTACATAGTTTTAAGGTTTTGTCTGTATCGGATACGTTCACTTGCATCGAATCATTGTCATCGTCGGAATCTAATGCGTTTAGTTTGATACGAGATAGGGCGTCAGCGTTAGTGTTCTGCTTTCCATTTTGTAGATTACCTCAAAATCAAATTCTTGTAAACGTAGTCGCCATCTTGTTAATTTACTATTTGGTTCTTTGAGTGCATAGAGCCAGGCAAGGGGTCAGTGATCAGTATATACGTAAAATTTTTGTCCGTACAGATAAGGTCGGAAATATTTAACTGCCCA
This sequence comes from Parnassius orleans, assembly GCA_029286625.1. Classification (NCBI taxonomy): domain Eukaryota; kingdom Metazoa; phylum Arthropoda; class Insecta; order Lepidoptera; family Papilionidae; genus Parnassius; species Parnassius orleans. Next base: position 4,469,359 of record JAGSMP010000170.1, read on the forward strand.
TATAATGGCTAGGGTTCACGTTCGATTGTGCTATACTTTGTTTCAGTGTCACTTAGTGCGACTGGCATATGCGACTGGTTTTCAGAACCAATTGCCTTGTGACAACACGGCGCCTAATGCGACAGATGACGCATCTGTTGTTAGTATGTAGGGTTTAGATGGGTCTGGGTATTGTAAAGGGTGCATTAATAAGTAATTCTTTGCATTTCTCAAATGCTTCTATATATGATTTGTCGATAACAATTTATTTCTTTTCTTCAAGCAGGAAGTTAGGGGTTGAGTTATTTTCATGAAATCCCTAATGAAACGACGGTAATAACCTATGAGTCCTAAGAAACTTTTTATTTCAGTGGTAGTTTTCGGAAGTGGGTAATTAATTATTGCTTTTACTTTGTCGTCGTTCGGTTTAAGTCCATTTTTGGTAATACTGTGACCTAGGTAGAGGACTTCTTTCCGCAAAAACTCAGATTTATCAAGTTGCACCTTGAGGTTAGTCTGTCGTAGTCTGTCAAAAATCATGCGTAACTTTTCAATATGTTCTTGGAGACTTTGAGATGCCACAATTATGTCATCTAAGTAGACTAAACAGTGGATCCCTTGCAGGCCTCTTAGAATGTTGTCCATTGCGCGTTGGAAGGTTGCCGGTGCTGTCTTTAAGCCGAACGGCATCCTTAAGAACTCGTAATGGCCAAACTCGGTACTAAACGCAGTTTTTTGTCGGTCACTTTCGTTGACTTCAATTTGATGATAACCGCTTGCAAGATCTAAGGTCGAGAAGTATGTACATTTGCCTAATTTATCAAATATGTTTATATTTGGTAGAGGATATTTGTCTCCTATAGTCACTTCGTTAAGTCGCCTATAGTCGATCACCATACGAAATTTACGTTCCCCAGACGCGTCGACCTTTTTTGGTACTAAATGAACTGGGGCACTCCAAGGAGAGAAAGATTCTTGAATGACATGTCTTCAAGTTTTCTCTACTTGCCTCTTTATTTCCTGAGCTTGAGCAGGTGGTCTGTACGCTTTAGTATAAATTGGGTCTTCATTAACGGTACGGATAAAATGTTTCACTTGATTGGTGAACGTCAAGGGCAATTTGTCACAGTAAAGATGTCTTTGTATTCCGTACAGAGCGCAAAATAGCTTTACGCTCTTCCTCATTCATGTGTTCTAGTCTTAATTTACCTAAATTTTGTAATAGGAGTTGGTCAATGTCGGTATCAGTTTTATCTACAAGGGAATTAACTAGGGTTTTCTCACTGTCATTAAAAGTCTCAGTTTGGAAAGGTCGTGTCACGGTCAGGGTCATTTCCTGTTCGAGAGTATTTTGGATAACTGTGGAAGCATATCCGTTATTGCACGTCACAATAGCACTTGCATTCTAACCTTCACAAAACTGCTTATAATTTAATATGGCTTCGCCTGAATGTACATCGGTTGGTAGTTTAACACGTAATTCCGATCTAGGAGGTAAAATAAAAATGTGATTTTCAAAATTATGTATAATAGGGATACTTGTAAATTTTGTCGAAAGTATATGACGCTTTAAATCGATGACAGCCTCTAATTGTTTTAATAAGTCATTACCTATGAGGCCATCATAACGCGAATCTACATTATATATATAGAACTTATGATATTCGGGGCTTTTTGTGGGTGGTAACGGAATAACTATGACCTGATTATGGCTACTTGTAGCATGTGTACTAATGACCTCGAAGGGTTCATTAAAAATGTCGTTTTTAAAATATTGGTATGCTTTGCGTGGGCTTATAAATGAACGTGTGCTACCGGTGTCCAGCATAAATTTGGAATCTAACTCGGGGATATATATATAAGGTAATTTTAAATTAGAGTCACAATTTAGTTCTATGGTTTCAGGGGTTTGGCTGAGGCGTTTATGCGAAAATTTTCAATATTTTCTGTCGTCTTAATGTCATTTGTGTCTGCCGCGTTGGTCTCCGTTTCCGCGGTTACAGTTTCTTCAGATTGATATTCAGGGTAATAGTAAGAAGCGTCATTAGGATATTGATCGAAATAATCTGGGTTTTCGTAGTAATACATGTCGTCGCTATAGTCATTCTCATTTAATTCTAATTCGTTTAACCTAAAACCTTGTTGCGGTCGTGCTACAGGTGCTGTGCGCATCGACACATCTGTATTAATTCGCGGTTGGTTATGCTGAGGACATTATTATTATTGTTGTATCGCTGTTGCATACCGAACTGTTGAGACGCATCGAAGGTAAGGGCTGAAGGCCTACAGGTTTATAGCCAAATTGAGGTGGACGATATCCGAATTTCATTTGGTTATTATTAGGTTGTGGTGGTCGATAATAATTTCCGAAATTGTTAAATTGTCGCTGCTGACCTTGAGTGGGAAGCGGCATCTGCACCTGCTTATTCGGTGGGATGCCAAAATTATATCTAGGTGGTTGGTTCATTGGCATAGGCTTAAAACTAGAAAAATGTTGAGGTTGAGTATTATTATTACCGAATTTAAATGATGGGGATGCGTTATGCGATTGTGAATGAGATGCGAGATTAGATCCAGACATTTTGTTTCTCATTTGGTACTGACTATGGAAGTTAACTTCCTAATACAGTGGAAGCGCATCCTCTAATGAATTTGGGGCCTTTAGACTTTCTCGAACTAAATGTTCGGTAAATTGTACAGGAAAACGTTTAATGATGTATTTTCATAAATGGCCTTTTACTACAGCGCATATTTGAGTCAGACAACCGATTAACTTTGCCTATTAAAATTGATCTCAAAGATTGAATTCGACAGCAAAAATCTAAATAACTTTCTCCGGGTTTAATTCTTAAAGTCTCAAGTTCGATATTTAAACACTCCTCACTACGCGAGTCTCCAAAATGCTGAATTAATAATTGCTTAAACTCATCCCACGTTTCGATATCATCGCGCTCCCCGACTAATGCAGCTGTTGCCGATAAGGCGGCTTGTTATTATTCATCACGTACAAATTCTGTTCCGTCGTGCCAGTAAATTTAGCTATAACATATTCACACATTCTTAAAAATAGATTTAAATGACGTTTATCTCCATCAAACGTAGGGATGATTTTAATCATTTCACCGGAATAAGTCTGATATTCTCCATAATTATGTATTAATTTACACACACACAACAATAAAAATAAAATGAAATGTAAAAGAAACCTAAATATCACACAAATTATTAAGAAATAAAATGTATATGCTTAATAAAACTATTTCTTTGTAAAACTATAATTTGTTTATAATTTGCAAATTATAAAATAGGTAAAACTCAAATTGTTTATTACATACAATTATTTATTTAATTTTTAAACTATTTAACCAGAATACGTTAAAATGAGAGAAGTTCGATCTCAAGATAACAGAACGTCGAGGTAGTGGAAAGGATGGTGAAAAGTTCTACTCACCAGCCGCCAGCTGCTCTCATGGTTCAGGATCAGCTCCGCTTCCTTGACAAATTTCTTTGGTTCGAGGATCGTCTCGGTTTTCTTCGCGCGGACCTCCGATTACGACAGAGTTATATCGAATTCGCGAAGGACGCAACGCTACCGAAGTGTGACGATCCTACCGGCTGCGCCAGTCAAGATTACGGGAACGTAAAATGATTTTTTAAAAACTATTTAAAATCTATTTATTTCTTAATTACAATTAAAATTATAACTACTTAATTAATACGTCTTGACAGAAGTCGATGTCAGAACGAAGTGTCCGCTCCCATGAGCTCTGCCTGATATCTCATGCAACCAAAAGCGCTGACTCTACAGTTACTGGATACTGTCAATGCTTATGCAGCCCTCTAAATCCGAACCGTAACAACCCTATGGTCTTGTGGTTGCATAACTATCTTCTTACGGCGCTACCGCCCTTTGTTGGTCTTGACAATTAAAATCAAGATTTATAGTCTGTGTTGCGTGTATTTCTTTTAATTATACTCTACATGTTTGAGGTTAAAAATCACACATCAACAAACTTGAGTGGAAACATCGAAGCAGGAAGAGACATTAATAACTTCCGATTAAACATCTATGTGTGTATGCAATGTTCAAGTGTGCATAATATGCGTACGAGCGCGGTGATAAGGTCATGCTTGCAAAGGACTTATTCTGCCGGCAGCGTTCAGATTTCTGTGCATAGAATTTATTCGGTAAACAAAAAAAAAAAACTCACACAACAGTAAACAAAACACGGCAATTATCAAACAATAATCGTTATAAACAATCTCACCGTGGGACATAGATCTTATCTTATTGTTCGAATTTCAATGTACTGACTCACTTTTGACAACTTCATCAAACATTACAATTTTTTATCAATAAATTTAATATTTTTCGATAACATGTTACTCGAGTTAAGCAGAATAACATTAATTAATAACCCGAAAATAAGCCACCGACAGAATAATAGCGCTTTGACTAAGGAAACACTGCTACAGCATAATGTTGAGTTTCCGTTGCTGCAACCCAAAGTAGTGGTGGTGTAAGAATATCCACTACCCAATAATATCGTCCCGTGGGTTGAAAGGTAAGAGGTGACAGAGAAGAAAAACCGAGAGGTGACAGCAGCGTCTCCCTAATACCAATTAAAGAAGTAGTAAAAAAACTGTGATTGCCGGCCCGCTTGCCAAATGACAAATATGTATATAATATTATATAGCACATATCTATCCTCTGAGCAAATCTATAATGGTAAACCATCTTTTTATGAACACCAGTCGTTTTCTTTATTTGTTCTTTCCATATTTCTAGGGATCATTGAGTTAAAGTATCAAATTAATTTATTCATTCATTCAATAAATTGGAGAATTGCATAATACAAACGGAAACTCGAATAATAATCATTTATTTCATAAAGGAATTCAATTTCTATTCTGTGGAATTAATAAGGGTGTGATCCATCGGCACGACTGTGGCGCAGGTGCTCTATATACAGGTTGTCCTATTATACAACATCTTGTTGATAAAAAATGAATTTATACGATTTATGGCAGCAGAAAATATATATGATAATCTAGAATTTAAGTGAAGCTAGTTTTTACGGATTTTATCGCATATAATAACTTATTATAAGTTACCGACGTTTCGAGTACTTTACAGCACCCATGGTCAAGAGGGGACTCGCACGAGAGTAAAACACTGTTGAAAATACGTTGCTGAAAAGTTCTATGAATTTATAGCATGAAAACTATAGTGAAATTATGTTTTCTAAAATAAAGGAGGTGAAGGATATAAGTTGTATCAACACAGTTCTAAATTTAATAAATATCACATTATTATTATGGGGGGTATTTAAATAGTTCTCTCATCTGACTTTTCTATCCAGGGCGTTAAGTTCAGTTTGAGTACACCTGAGTATACCAAAGGTATGCATGAGAACAGGCATGACCCAATGTGTCTTATTCACGCCCGACAAAAGGCTGTTAAGCACTTTGGTCAAGCGTGCATAAAACAGATCGCAAACTGATTCATCATCAATACCTATGTTTTGTGACATACCCAAGTATCGGTATGTTTCAGCCTCGGAGAGGATCCTTATGTTGATGGACATACATAAGTTTATGCCCTCAGAGGTAACAACCCTACCCCTCTCAACATGGAAGATCGGACACTTATCCGTTCCCAGTTCTATTCAATAGAATTGCTGAAATCACAAGTGATGTTTAGCAGTTCCATAAGATGAGCGACTGGAGGCGAATAATTGAGATCATCCTTATCGAAAAGGTCATACACTTTTGTACCTCCTTTGCAAAGCTGAAATCCTCCCGGAGCCCTCCAGTAACGTACTGAAAGGGTTTAGAGAGAGGCAGAACCAAATTGGACTCAAACAGTCGTCCTGGAAGATGCCCTTCTTATCCTTATGTGATTCTCCGCAGCCGTCATTCGCTCGCCTAGATAACAAAGAATCGTAATCCACTGCCCTATACATTGCCCGAGAAAGTCTCTAACTGTACAGTCAACCTCCTACAGCTCGAGGACCTCTTCAGCCATGTATGAGGCACCGAGTCGAATGCCTTATGTAGTCTATCCAGGCGGCGGAGAAGTTTCGTAGGTTGCGTTTAACAATAAAAGTGGTTCCTTGGTTCCACGACCACCGCCCCGACATCAATTTTGAGCGTGCGACATCACTTGATTTGAGTTCAGGTGACAAATGGTTCTCGCGCTCAAAATGGATGTTAGTCTTGTATATCGTGAATAGACACGTGATGGGGCGGTATTTGCTCGGGTCTGTGGCATCCCGGTCCTTAGGAACCAAATGAGTGATCGCAGTAGTGAAGAGGTTCGGTAGCGAATTCTGGTCGAGAGCCTCTTGAAACTGTCGGGTGAGCACAGCGTGACACACCACGAACCCTTCAGCCAGTCATGATGCAGCCCATCGAGCCCGGACTTTTCAGTTCGGTGCCCTACTGACCGCCTGAGCTACGTCATCCAGCGTTATGATGACGGGGTCCATGGGCGTAACATTCGCACACTGGCTCGCCACAGCTTCCGTACAAGGGCCCTCGCTGTTCTTTACGGGCTTTGACCACAGGCTGCGCCAGAATTCGTCAGTGTCAGCCTGATTCGGTGCTTGCCCGTTCCATGTACCATTGGTTGCTCCAAAGATATATAGAGCCTCTTTTGATCACAAGGAAGAGACAATTCTGGTTAAAACGTGTCGACCTCTGGGTGTATCTCCGAATCCGCTTCCGCTAAGCAGTGATTCTCTGCTTTAGGTCGTCTATGTGCTCCGTCAGTTTTGCGTAATACCGGCTGGGACAAACTGACATTTGTCCCAGCAAACGTCATTCTGATGCTGCGCACAATTCTTGGCCTGTTACTGCCCGACCTGGAGCTTGTCAGTCTGCCGATGAGGGCTCTTGCCTTTGCGATACGGTCTTCAATTCTTCTTCTCCAGGCTGGGATGGCGCTACTTTATGTAGTAGCACGTCCAGCCGTGGAGCTGGCGCCAATAATACGGCAAAATGCCAGTGAGGCGCTAAAAATAATTGAGTCCGTCTCGCAAAGATCAAACTGGCTTCCAAATAGGTCACCAGCATTGGGTTTAGAGCCCTCACGACAGACCAATTCCGCTTTCTTATGAGTATGCGGGGAACTCGCGATCGATTCTCGAGAGGCGTACTGCGCGTTTCCCTAATCGCCTCTTCAATATGCTCCTTATTAGCTTTTGTTCCTGGGCGACTGTTCCATCGTCGTCTGAATCAACCACAAGGAAATCTACGGCAGCATCTATGTGTGCAGGTTGCTCTGCAACTTGTACAGCCGCATCTCCTGTCGTAGTATTTTTATCCGACGAGAACAGCCGTAGCCGTTCGAGTTCAGCGTCATCAAATATTTTTGAGCGCATAATGTATCGAACTCGTTCTACCAGGTTTTGCTCGGTGACGGTAATAGATGGCTCCAGCTCACCAAAAAGCGTTGCATCCTAGCTCTGTACGCAAAACGTCCAATTTCTCTGCCTTTCGTCCTAAAACTCGCCCGCAAAGTGTTTCAATTCATTTTCTTCGTCCAACGCATGCCCTCCACCTACGGCGGGTGCCATTTGCTGAGTCCGGAGGACCCTGCCGACACCAAGCCATCTAGTGGGGATGATGGATGCGAGGGCTACAGGTGGTCGTGCAGCCCCTTACGCTCAGCTGGCGGCCGCATGCTGTTGCGCGTCCAGCGCCAGCTCCAGATGCGCCCTGGTGACCTCAAGCAGCGGCCCTATGCGCGTTTCTCGTTGTTCCATCATCCATTTTATTGGCGTCAATTAACGGGAGACGCCCAGGCCTTTTCATTTCATGGTTCGGCCATATGCACAAACGGACATGTGCATCCTCAATTTTGCTGAAGCACGGCGCTCACACCTCTTGGCAAGGCGCTGACTGAATGCGCCGACGTGGGTTTTGTCCTTAACTGTTACGTCAGCGGACAATGGGGTCGTCACTTCCTACGCCATTTTACTTCCCTACGCCATTTTACTTCGCTACGCCATTTTATTTTGCTACGCCATTTTACTTCCTACGCATTTTACGCCATTTTAATATTATTATTATTATGTATTCTTTTTTTCTCAAGATTTTCTAAAATCTTGGTTTTGAAAATGCTCACGGGCCTAAGACAAGTGCGCATCCTTTGGGAATCAATTTACGGGCAATACGGCACGTGTTGAGGATGGCTGCTTTTGCATTGTAATATAACTATTTTCAGGAAGATCTAATAGTTTAAGGCAGTGGGACAAATATTTCGGGATCACACCAGTACTGGAGCACCAGCGGCACAATGTATACTTTGTTCATTTTCCAGATTCTAGTTACTTCTTCTTTTAGTCCTGTGTATTTATGATTTTTCAGTAATGGTTTTGTAGATTATGGGTATTTGGGATCGCTATATAAATTAGGTATACTATTTAATTTAATTTGTCGATTAAAGTTATATCCAGTCCGTTGTAATGAATTGTTTGATCAGTAAGAACAGCTCTATCAAAGTACATTATGTGGCTGTCACTCTCAGGACAGGTTTAGGGGTGTATTGATAGTACGGCAGTGGTAGTTAGTTCGGGATTAAATTGTATTTATTTACAAGCTTTTGATGGACTTAATTAGCAACCTGGTTTTGACAGTGGGTGTAATCAGTTTGTACTAGGCTGGAAAAAGCACTGGTAGTATGTTGTATAGTTTCGGGTGGCGGTGGCATTTTCTACAGCTATCGTTCTGCATGTTTTGGTCTTTTAATATATATTTTTATAGTTTTGTATTGACTACTTGATTCTGAATAACAATAGAAAACCTTCGATTTCTGGAAATAAAGAACCTAGTTTTAACCATTTATTTGAGCCAGTAAGTCACGTGAGGTTGTTCTAAATCGTGTGCATGTCTACATTCTTTACCGCCATTTTGATAGCTTTTCTTTTTCATGATCAATTACTGTAGTAGATCCTTGATTACTGAACCTTGATTACTTAAATTAAGAGGTATAATTGATATCGGATTCAATAACTGCTTTATGTAACGGACTATTAGCTGATTTTTCATAAAAGTAAGATTGCAAGTTTTTGATTTGCCATTCCATAACCTTTAAGTTCGATCAGACTCCTTCCTCTATGGCTCTTTTATCGTAAGTCATTCAGTTACCGATTTAGGATGCAAATATGTGTGTTTAGTTATAGTAGTCCTTGTTTTAGATTCAACCTACGGAAATATTTATTATTAAGGTCCTATTTAATAGCAGTATGGTCTATACATCTTTCTTCACGTAAACCTAGATATTTATATGTATCATTTTTGTCCATCAATGTAAACATATCGTATTGACTTTGTGTATTACTTTTGACTCTACCATTATGAAGTTTAAGCGTTTTACATTTATCTAAACCGAAGGTCATGTTTATATATTTATTAAACTCAGCTGTAATTTTATGAGGGCGTTCATTTCTTATTCTGATTTGGCAAAAGTTTTATATCATCCAAATACAATAAATCATTGACATAGGTGTCTTTAGTTAATTTATACCCATGATTGTTATTGTTGAGCAAAGAAGATAAAGGGTTACGTGTCAGACAAAAACACAGTGGGCTCAATGAATCTCCCTGGAAAATGGCATTAGCGATTGGTATATCTCCTGTGACTAGTAATAATGACGGCAATAAGACTACTGTAGTCTTATTGCCGTCATTAAATGTAGTTGATTTTCCATTGCCCATAACTCCCTCCAGGAAAAAATAATATATGGGTTGATTTTATAAATTTGCAAAACTCGTATAAGCCAAGAGTGAAGTACACTGTCGAATGCTTTTTAAATCAATATATGTTAGATTAAGATTACGGTTGTGAGAATAGCGTGTTTTATCACTGTCAAATCGATAATAAGTTGTTCTTTGCATTCTCTGTGATTCTGTCTGCATCCTTTTATTTCTCCGCTAATACTGTTATGTGTTAAATGCGTATTAATGTTTAGTGTTATACAGTAATTACTTAATATATAGTTGAGAGACACGTAATCGGTCGTTACTGTGAGGATCTGCTGTTTTATCAATTTTGGGAATCATTAAAATAGTACCTACGGCTCAAGTGACGGGATCTCTGATGCGCCTTTTAATATATCTGTAATAATTTTCGATAAAATAACATGGAGTGCCGAAAACTTTTTATACCAAAAGTTGTGAACATTATCGGTTCAGTAGCTTTCCAGGTTTTCATTCTTTTCAACCTCTAATTTAGTAATTTCTGTGAAACCATCAATTCCATAGTTTCTGTTTTGTTTTCTTCTTCTTTGATCCAACTTGCCTGTTCTTTATCTTTCTTCCATATATCAGCCCAGTAGTTTTGAGTTCTTCCTCAGTTGGTACATCTTTGAGCTCATTGAATACATTACTCACATTATGTTTCAGTGACCTATAAAAGCCTTTATCATTAGTCTGAAATAGCCTATTGTCTTCTTTTCTTTGTAGGGTTTTTTTGTATCTGGCTAGTCTTTGGGTTTTAAATGCAGTTTTTGTTTTAGAGTATCTAAAATTCAGCTGGTCTAATATTATTTTCATCATAAGTTGAATGAACTTTATATTTATCAAATATTAAATCAATTTTCTTTACTAATTTAGGATGTCTATTATTGTTAATGAATTGTGTTAATATAACCACATCAGCGCGCAAGATAGATATATCTATTTCTAATCTGAATTGCCAAACCGGTTTATTGTTAAATAAATTTCGCATTTTATAGCGCCGTTTGAAATTTTGTATCCCGATCGTTTTGAGATAATTAAAGCTGAGCAATATATGAGGGAATGAATATGTAGTAACTCAGAATCAATACTATAGAATTTTGGTAATATATGACTATTGAAAATGTTTAGTAAACTATAGCCAAGTGGCTATATAGTTTACTAAACACTATTTTAATTGTGGCACTTTTGGTCTTATGTTGGGGTCAGTACCAGTATACAATGCTAGATTAGTCTGCAGTTCGTCGGTAACAGAAGGTACTGTACCATCATCTGGGAGATTTATTTCAGCTGTGTGTGAAACGCTAAATATACTAGTTTGAGCCATGCAGCTCATTGCTACAGTTGTGTTGCAGAAATGGATGTTAAGGTAGTTGATTGAGTTTCGAATAAGGAAGGGTGGAGATGTCTGACTAAGGCTAAATAGGTCGAGATTTGAATACCCGCTGTCATATGGTCGGTGTCTCTTGTGTCTGAACGTGAACACAAAATATTATTCCCAGCTTTCTCGTTTTCAATTATTTTAGCTACTTGTTGCTTTATATTTTTAATTTGTTCATCAGATAACAATTTATTTCTTATTATTACCGTCTCTGGTCTGCAATACGTTGGAGATATGACATTTAAATGAGGATATTTTAATTTAAATTGGTCTAATAATTTCTTAACGTTTTTTTTTTCAATTGTAATGTAAAAAGTAAGTGTAAGTGCGTATAATGAAAGTATTTATTTCTTCATCCCATTTCATGAGTGCTCTAGGTTTGCCAGCTTTGATGGTCACAGGCTGAGTGGCTCTTGCCGCCCTGAAACATCCGAGGCCGGAGAGACTGCTCTACTGCTCTGCACTTGTGTTCATCAGACGAGTTCGAGAGACCCGGCAGAGGGCCGTCCAGGTAAACCGTTGCCACCGATGGTTCGCATGCTGAAACGCCCATCACCGGCACCAGGCGTGCCCCGACGATCGCCCTCGGGAAGCGGTCCTTTACGAATACTTCTATTTCTCAAATCCATATTGATGGGTGTGCTAGAGCCCCGTTGGTCACCCGCAAAGTACCTTCTTTGCGGGTGTCCGCCACTCACGTGAGCGTAGGTGTTCAGCTCGGACGTGGGCTTAGACCTGTGAGCGGCTTATTATTATTATTATTATAGTATAACATAATTTTAAATAATAAAATAGACCAATGATTTTCTGCGGAGGCATGACATGGGAAAGACTATGTCCCAGCAAAAATTTTCCACTAAAAGTTAACCAACAAAAACAATCAAATCAATTTTACCTATTCACTGTGTAACTATGTACTTTACAAGAAGTTAATGTAATAAAAGACTTAGGCGTCTTTATGGACCGAAGATTCATTTTGATATTCATGTTAATAACATAATCAGTATAGGTTTACAATTATAGGGTTTGGTCATGCGCAACTCTATTTTTTTCACGCAACCCTCTTCTTACCTTACACTTTACAAATTAATAATTAGACCGCAGTTAAAGTATGTCTAAACCTTTTGGAACCCATTCTATGCTAAATACATCGACAAGATAGAGGCAATTCAGTGAAAGTTTTTACGATTTATGAATTTCCGTTGCTCTTTTACTACTCTTTTAGATAAATTTACTTAAGCGAAACTTGAAAATAGAAGAATGCTTTAAGATATTATGTTATTATTCAAAATCTATATATATACTAGTATATAAGAAATTTCCACCTATGTACTGACTCATCACGATATCTCTGGAATCATAAGGCCTAGAGACTTGAAATTTGGTAGGAATATTTCTTTCACCGAGTAGAGGTCAGCTAAGAGCGAATTTTACGAAATTCCACCCGCAAGGGGGTTGCGGGGGTGTTAATTAAAAAAATCACATTTTCAAACTATAGCTCTTATAGGTATAAAATTTGTCCAGAGTATTCCTTTTTGCATGTTAAAAATTACCAAGAACGGATTTTACGAAATTCTACCCACAAAGGGCAGTGCAGGGGCGTTAAAAATAATATATTATATAATTCTTCTTTCCGTGTGTATGTGACTGAACTCCCCCTAAACGGCTGGACCGATTTTGATGAAATTTTGTTTGTGCGATTAAGTTGATTCGATAACGGTTTAGATTCACAATTGGACCCAGTAGGTGGCGCTGTTGTCGAGATCCAGAAATCACCCGTGCGAAGCCGGGGCGGATCGCTAGTTATTCATAATTATATTGATTGTAATCAACTAGTTACTAAAATGTTTTCTTCTTTCTTTCTACGTATCTTATCGCTGGCATTTCATCCAAAACACACGTAACTGATATTTATTTACTCCAATGATTTGTAAAATGCACGCTGGTGTGAATTCTCCTTTATACAGAATAATGAAATAATACAATAGTAAGTTTACCGATGTTGAATTTTTCGCAGATACAATTTCATTGTTAAAAAATACATAAATACAAATATGCTCCCACAGTAATAGAATAACACGAACCATGTTTACCTAGTATTATGTAATTTTAAAGTTTTAGTTCAAGCAACCTATTGTTCTATGTAATTCCTCAAATTATTATAATTTTAATCTATCTGATTTTGCTATATTACCTTTTATTTTTTATATCCTTAATTTTCTAGTCTGCTCTCTGTTCTCTTCAGAAACTTATCCGTGAATAACGGAACTGGTTATACTTTAAGTATATTGTTATAGTTGTTTAATTTATTAAATAAAGAGAAAAAGAACTGAGATATTCTGTGAAGTGTTCAGAAAAATTTATTTCATAATTTCCATAGTGACCAAGATCAGGCAGTCAATGATTACAGGCTTTACCACGAAGTAATCTCAGCACAATATTTGATGGGGAAAACTTGCCCATAGCCTTAGGAATTCGAATAGGAGCAGCGATTTTCTATCCTTATTAGTGCCCTTGTGGTAGCGGCGACGACGAGTTTTGGCTCCTCGAACTTTCATGTAAGATTGTCCCATCCTACCGGCACTTTTCACAGTGTCATGGTTCTCTGAACAATGTTACCTGAAGAGCTCTTGTCTCTATCAATGTTTCCTTGATTTTAGAGTCTTGTTGAATCTTTAGAAATGATAGTAGCGACTTGACGATATGACTTCGGTCTCTTGAGAGAGTCGTAAAGCCATATATGTGGGATTTTACGTGCGCAGACACTTTGGCAGACTCTCATCTCACGGATATCTCGCTTAGAGCCTCGTTTAGGGGCAGCATAAGAGGTTGCTGAACTTATTAAGTAACGCTAATATTTGTGCCATTTGCTATAGAGACTATCGGTCCGTGCGGGTCATGTGCGGTGAAGTTCCTAAAGGAACTTTATCCACGAATTGTCGTCACTGCTATTGATAAGAGGGCTGATTATTTTCTCGCTCAAAGGCTAAGTACAGCCATTCAGCGAGGAAACACAGCCAGCGTTCTTGCCACTATACCACGGGGAGTATAAGTTTTTAGTTTTAGTTTTTTTATTATGTTAATAAATATTTATATTTAAATGAAAATTATATAAATTATTATTGCACTTTTAGACACTATATATTTTATAAAGTAATTATTTACTGAATATTCTAGATTAATCTACAATATTTCTGAAAAAAAGTTAAATATATTCAGTCAATGAAATAACAAACAGCCTGTAAATCCTCGACATCGACAACCGGAGATAGTAATTGATCTTAGAATGAAATTGGTGCTGATCGAGTCGGATCGTGCGAAAACGTCGCGAAATCAAATCTCAAATGGAATTTAGGATAATTTATTCAAAAAGAGCTGGAGAATCCTTTATCGAATGAGTCCAAATGGAAGCCATTTTTGTTATAGGTGCAATTACCTCTTATATAATAATATATTTGTAGCCTAAAGTTCGTTAAAAATGAATGATTATCCCAAATGCTTTAGCAAATAATTTTTCTTTAACTTAAATCCTATACCACTCAATATATTTTACGTTCATCCCTTATTTCTTATGAGATTATTAATAATAATGTTTGGTGTCTTTCCATATAAAAATTATATTTACACACCTCCGTTGTGAAGAAGTGTTAAAAGCAGTGAAAAAGGAAAAAAGTGGAGAACCTATTTTCAAACATATTGAAAACCAAATTAACGTAGCCTAACTACTACGAATGAGCTACGAATATCTGCTCATTATTCCTCATGTGATATTACCGTCTATATTTAAACTCTTATTGGGTTGGTTGCAGATTTTTATAGACGTTATAAAACGTTAAGCATCAGATCACGGCCTATGTCATGTTTTATTCGATTGTCGGACCAGTTCGAATATTTTTTTTAAGTTGCGACAGAAAATAAAACAATTTCATAAACTAAATAATGTAAAAACCGACTTAAAAAAAAAATACTTCCCCCTAATAGCTTCTCCAGTCGGTGCTAGGATAGTGTTATGAAAACACAACTCTAATTGAAAAATGTTTTAGTTTTATTAGAGGCCTATCTACAATAAAAATTCTCAGCGTCAGGTAGTTAAAAGTGGACGCTATTAACTCTTCACAACGCAAATTTAAGATGTGATTAAATTTTAAAATGGAAAGGAAGCCAAATTCGATCGAGCGATTTTATTAAATCTCTTGGTCTTTAATATATATTAAATAAAATATTTACCCATTATGTTAATTATTATTTTTATCTCAAGTCATCATCGTCTTTATAGGCTTTACCAAAAATCAAAATATTACATTATTACCAGATTGTAAGCAACGCGGATAGTGGATATTCTTCCGCCGCCACTGCAGGCTATGATACTTATCATACTTTTTATAAACGTGCGAAATGCTGAATGTTGTAAAAGATTTGATCATATTAACTACGCGGGCAGACACATTGTCAGTGTTAAATATCTTAAACTTGTAATACTGTTTCTCATCAGCAGTTTGCAGGTTTTGGTTGAGTCAAATTGGAGAATTCCTATTTAGCCTTTGTTTTCAACTAGAGTACCGCATAAGAGGATGTTGACCATTGGATTAAAGTTGGAGTAATCCAGATAAAAGAAAGTTTTATTGATTTTGCCTTAACTGTTGTACGCACGAACAAGCTTAAAGTCGCTCAGAATTGCTTGGCATCAAATAATCGGTAATAAAGATATCAACACTATAACCATAACTAACATAGCATACATAAGGTAACTGACATATCTTAGATGATCAGTTGGTAAAGCAGATCGCCATTAGAAGGATCGACGACCGGCAGCAAGTCGATAGGTTTGGCTGTTAGATCTTGATTTATATTCTAAATTAACTCAATATGAAAAGAAGTCGGAGATACCTTATTCCGATGTAAAAATCCTTACTCTGTTATATTTTGTTCATAATTCCGAGTGTACAAAATGCAAAGGAAAAAGGTTAAGAAGAATAATACAACATGGTGTTCATTATCTCACAACCAAAATTTTTATAATTTAAACAAACTCTACGGCGAGAAAAAAATTCCAGGAGTTATTATGTTTGCACTATTACGTAGGTATGTAAAAATTTATGGAGCCAGATAGATTGATTACGCGTAATAAGCATTCATCCTCATAATCAATATAAACATTTCATACTTATGAAATAAAATTCTATTATTACATAATATACCTAGCTAATCAATTTTATTTATTTTAATACTCGTCGTATTATTAAAATACTAGTACAAAGAATGTGTGGCTCTCTATAAAGCAATATATTGTGTAAAATCATATTATTAAATTAATGTAGTTATGAATTTTTATCCATAAATATTTACAACGACGTACCTACCTAAGTTTGTGAAAGTTATTATAAAGGAAATAGGAACCTACGCGTTATTGTAACGAAAGGAAAGTGCATAGCAAGCTGCGTAAAATTGTCAACACTTTGTATTTTACCGGCGTATATGCCACGGAATAAGGTGCTCATAGAACCTTATCCCGACCTACTTTACATCGGAATAGCGTTTCATACCAAAAAATCTCGTTTCCTAATTACGAGTATTAAAATACTATGATTGATAAGATGATATATATTAAAGATTAATACTTTATTGCAAAATCTTCGTAAATGTAATATAACACTTGTTAAAAATTACATTGAATTGTGTATGAACTTAAATTTTCCTTCTTATATTTCCCATACAATAAATTAACAAAATACCTGAATAAATCACCTTTGTCATTCTATTATTAGTAAATAAAACACAAAAGTATACCTCGGAAATAAATTACAATATTTATTGTCTTTTTAGTTTGTCGAACCCAAAGCGGAAATGGCCTAATCCTAAAAACAAACCTGAAAATTAAAAAAGAAAATTTCAGCAAAAATTCGCGGTATACATCGGAATAAGGAATCGGCTGAAATAATTGGCACCTAATGCCGCTGTATTTTCAAGACGTACCTATTTTTACATTTTTTATTTATAAAATAATTCAAAACGTTGAGTGTTTTCGAGAAAAAATATAACCCTTGAAATAGTTTAACTCAAAGAATTACACATACAGCACAAAAATAACCAAAATAAGGGTTCGGACCAGCTGCTGACGCAAAACTAACCAATCATTTTAAAACGTATACACATTACTCCAGACCTTTGATGATAATAACTACACAAAGTTATATTATCAATTGAATAAGAGATCTTGCAGCAAAAAAGAGCTTGTTCGCTCGTACACGCAGTTTTTCTAAATACCTCGGAATATAGTACCAATTTTAGAACCTCCCGGATTAAGGTGCCTTTACCTTACTAATTTCTTTATAATTCATATCTCGGAGATTGGGAATTAAAGATAAAAGGAATTAAACAGAAGTGAGGGTAGTGCTTGTAACCACCAGTTTGAGCAGTATAAAGTTCGACGTAGGTTCGTGTAGGCAACGTGCTTGGTAGTTCAGTTGTTCAGTCATTTAACTGGTTATGGTTGTGATTTTGTCTTTGATTGTTATTTGCTAGAATAATTATAGAAGAGTATTCTGCGACGAAACTGACCACACTAGTCATTGTGATAAGCACTGTCGCTCTTGGTTCGTTTACTAAATCTATTTTAGTGTTATCATGTGCCAAAGTTTCCGGAATTTATTCCGTTATGGTCGTATTGTGATTGCGCCACGATAATTGTGAAGAGCGTTACGCTGTTTTATTGCTGACTAAAGATCCACCCCGGCTTTACTGGGTGGGATCCATTAATGTATTATCAGTTTGATTTTTTTAGACTAATCATTAATGACTATTTATTTCGTAAATTTTTCCATTTCACAAAAAAATCTCCATCTTTTTTGAGTAAAATATAGCTAAGATCTCTCCTAACATTACTCTCTATCTATTCCAGAAGTTTCATAACGATTGATATAGCCATTGCTAAGATAAGCTCGCACAGACAGACAAAAATTTAACAAAAAGTTAAATTCTTCACGTATTATTGGCATGTAAACAACTTCCTGAGCTCGATAAAAGGCAGTCATTTCGATATTACAGACATACACTTCAATTTTATTTGCATGTTTATGTATAAGATGTATAGACAAATATTTAATGCCTAATGACATGTAAATAACCCCCTGATTTCGATAAATGGCAGTTATTTTAATATTACGTAAGCAAGGAAACATTTTGAACAAGCGAAAGTTACACATTATGTTATTTTAAACATTAAAATTGTAATTGTATTTATTTCCGATACAATACTTAATAATTTCTTACATTTACGCGAACGCGATCATCTGAACTATCTGTATAGTGAATCTGTATTATCGTTGCAGCATACACCCTGCATAATACATACTTAAACAATTTTCAATATATTATCAAATTATCAGTTACTTGACTCCACAGAATCAGTAATTCATTAATGGGGCAATGAATACTCTGTTATAACAAATTCCAGAAAATATAATGTCACTCTATAACCAGTTTTTTTTTTTATAAAGTAAAGACTGTGTAATAAGTGTTATTATAAGATAAATGAATACATTATTGATAATAACCAATGGAAATATCGTGATCACTTTCCAGCTGCTTCTTAAATGAGTCTTGTGAGTAATCGTACAACCTATATTTTTTAAGTGTGTGGTTACTTTAAAAATGTCGTGCTGGGTTCTTTGCTAGTTTTTTCTATTACAGGATAAACTTTCATCTCATGGTAAATTTAGGTCTCCGAACCAATAGTAAAAATTTTACTGGAAAGACTAACGCCGCTGAGGGCTAAGATGGAATGCCTCGTTCCCAGCAGAAAGTGTCTCCTGCTCTCAACACTTACCATACGACACACAAGCTGCTATTTGATGCTAGTATTCTATGAGAGCGTGGTCCCTCCCAGTCATGCTGACCCATTCGAGCAACAACTATAGTATAGGTGCAGCATGGCCACACGTACTACCACGGTTAATCGTGTGCAACAAATGTAACGACTTCCCTACAATTTTGGATTTTATATTTGTGCATAATAGCGTCTGGGTAATTATTCTCTAATGAATTCTTTTATTTACTTATTACAAATACATTATTTAAGTACTTATTAAAAAAAATTGATCGACGTATGTAGCTGTTAAAAGGTATTGATATATCATCATTATCATCATCACAGCTCTTTACAAGTCCACTGATGAACAAAGGCCTACCCCAAGGTCTGCCACAAAGCACGGTCCTGAGCCAGCTGCATTCAACGACTTCCTGCCTATCTTACCAGGTCGTCCATCCATCTAATGGGGGGCCACCCTACACTTCGCTTACCGGTACGAGGCTGCCACTCGAGATACTTTCTTCCCGGTAGTTGGTGCCTGGAGTATTATTATTATTAGTAGTATTCATTTATAAAAAAATATATTTTCGTATGGCAAAGAAAATTAAAATAAGAAAATGTTAGTAAGTTTACCTAAAAGGAGTCGCAGAATGAAGGATGGATTAGTACTTGTTGTAATAAATCCACTGCCAAAATCTAACTCGAGTATCATCATTAAAACTTACCATAATTCCATTGCTGCTATTACATATTTTGATTATTACTAAGTGGTTTCAATCAAAAAATTCAACATGGTTTCAACTGTTGAAACATAATTTTTGAGTTTCACTATATAAAAATATATTTTTCAACTTTATCTCTTTTGTTTGTTAGCCAAAAGACATGGGTTTGTTATCATAGGTAGAGAATCTCAGAAATTTTATCACCCTTTGTTAATTTTTCTAAAATGATAAGGAAATAGCTAACATATTTCTAAAGGGATCATCAGAAGGATGGATGGAAACATAATGTAAGATAGTTTAATTTATTATTTGTATCAGACTACTGTAATTGAAGTAATACAGAACAACAAACCAACTGACGTCACTGCTGATAAAATTTCATTTTCATTTTTCTAGGCGTAATATATTGAGGTCAATCGATCGAACAATAAATAAATTATATTATAAATTATAATTCCTTGTTTTTAAAAACTCCCTATTTAGATTAATTTCTTTCTATTCATGATAGATAAAGTTCAATCGATCAATTTGGACGAATCATGACCGTTAATCGAAAGTGAAGCAGAGTTGCTATCGCGAGCGAGGTATGTACGCAATTAGATTAAAACGTATTATCTACTTACTAAGAGCTTAAACATGTTATCTAATAATGATTCGTCCAAAGATAACAAGTAACAAAAGCAGCGATTCATCGTGAGTTTTTATAATTTTATAATACTTTAATTCATTTGCATATGCTAGGGTCACCATGCATCCGGGCTTCCCCGGATTTATCCTACTTTGGAGAGCGTTCGTGTAAGCGTTCCGGAATGGATCTGGTCCCGGCAAAATCCAAAAACTTGAATTGACATTAAAACCACACTATAACAATTAACTCTATTAAAATAAATTCACAGTTACCTCTTAATAAGGAAGATATTTTAGCAAAAAATAAGGAGAGAAAAATAATTACAATTAGATTTTTCGATATTTCTTACTACAGCTTACAATTTTTAAGCAAACCTGTATAATTGCTTAAAAATTTACAATATTTTTTTAATCCATTATGCAGGTATTAATCTGTAGATCGCCTGTAAATGGGCCACAATAATAAAATACTTATACTTTTTAATGCGGGAAAATGTCTCTTTCGATGTTAAATACTAAAACTTGTTCTCGTAAAAGAAAATTCACCACCGCATTTCGTACCATGAGTGACCTAAGAGATGATTATGGGATATAACAAAATTATCCTATAGCTTCGATAGTGTCACAATCACAAAACAATCTCTTTAAGCCAGATACCTTGATGGGCAACAGGAAGCATCGACAAATATGTGACATGTCTGGTACTGCGATCGTAATTCGGCTTGCCAAGCGTGATTATCAAACAAATCTTCCTTACAGTGAAAATTAAATTAAATTCGGCTGTTGAAGTAGAAGAAGATCTAAATAAAAACGCAGATACCTTTATTTTTCATGATATTCTTTTTTATGGCTATGCTTTTTTATTGAAATTCTTTACTTCAGGCTTAATTAAAAATCAAAATAAAGGGTTTTCCAACAGTGACGGATCGATTTTGACAGGCTCTGGCGGCCATGTTGTTTTGGCAACATCTGTCAAATCTTTTTTTATTATTTCATTAATGATGCCAAATCATCATGGCAAGTTACGATTGAGCAATGCGTCCAAATGATTAAACTTTATTATCAAAATGAGTGCTCGTTCGTGCAAATGTTGCGCGCGTTACCCTTTCAAAGTCAACTCTGCAACGTTTGGTGGATAAATTCGAATCGAAAAGTTTGGTAAATAATCTGTCAACACCAGTACGTCAATCGGCCGAGAACATCGCCGTTGTCCGTGAAAGTGTGCAAGAAAACCCGAGGTAGTCAATTCCACGCCATGCACTCGACCGTTCACAGACTTCAATTTGGCGGATTTTGCGTCAGGACTTGGACCTGCACCTGTACAAGATCCAACTAACCCAGGAATTTAAAGTTAATGACCACAAACAACGCCGTTTCTAAGCTAACTGTGTTTCAGAGCGTTTGTAAGAGGACCCAAATTTCGGCAGAAAATGATATTTAATGATAAGGCGCATTTTTGGATGAATGGCTGTGTTAAAAAGCAAAATTGCCGTATATGAGGCAATTCCAACCCACGTGAAGGTCACCACATTACAATACATCCACAAAAAGTTAATGTTTGGTGCGGATTTTGGGCCAGCGGCGTCATTGATTCGTACTTTTTCGAAAACGACGTTGGTGAAGCCATAACTGTCAACGGCGAGCGCTACAGATCGATGATATACCAATTTCTTTTGGCCCACTCTAGACAGTGTGGACGTGGACTCAGACCGGAATACTTAATATTTAATGCATGCTAGGTGAGAGGCTTAATGCATGATACAAGGGCAAGTGTGAGCAGCCGATGTGACCCCTAATTTCGATGTGTCCGTAATGGCGGTAATGCATAAGACACTTATAAGTGATGCCGATGAGAACGATGTCCCGAAGCAAGTGTTTTGGCACTGTAGTAAGTAGTCAGCCTTTTATATCTGCGGTGAGATGATATCAAGACAAGTTTGACTGGAGAAGCGGACTAATCACTCTGTAATACTCTAAAAAATAAGAAGAGGCCTGTGCCTAGCTGTAATGGTACGTACATAAGCTGTTGATTTTCTTCAGCATGGATAGGTCGCTAGAAACCGTTATTTCGGCAGGTCACATCAAGTCAAGATTGGCACTAGGAATTAAACATGGCAAATATTCCTTACATTCGTAATTTCTAAGCTAAATGATCTTTATACTTTAAAATTAATAATACACAGTTTTTACTGATAATTATAATATATTATAATAAAACACCATTCGGTGTGCAAGCACCTTAATAAATGTGATAACGAGTATGATACTGAAAAACTCATGACAGTGAAAAAATGTACATATATTATGGGTTGAGGCAATCGTTCGGCGTATAGTCTTCATTGTGCACTGAAATGTTAGTGTTTTTTAAATAATCAAAAATGATTTTCAAACTGTTAATTGTATTCGGAGCACTTTGTGCAATCTATTATTTAAGAAGGTTATATAATGAATTTTACTGGAAAAAACGTGGTGTGAAGTTTTATACAAAAGGTAAAGTCTTTGGTCCTTTGGGTATATTCTTAATAACAAAACAGGCGTTATTTGAAATATTTATAGACATTTACAAAATGTATCCGAATGAGCCCGCAGTTGGAGTCGGTTCAATATTAAATCCTGCTCTGTATGTTAAGGATCCAACAAATGTGCAGCATGTTTTAAGTTTAGATTTTAACTCATTTTATCACAGAGGTTTTGATGTGAATGAAAATGATCTACTTGCCAATAACATTCTTTTCTTGAATGGGAATAAATGGAAATTGATACGCCAAAGTATGACACCCCTTTTTACATCATCGAAATTAAAGAGTATGTACTACATAATAGATCGCAGTGCTCAAGATTTCGTTGAATATTTGAATAATAATCCAGAAAAATTAAAAGGTGAGATGTTTAATACATTATCTACATTTAGTAGTGCTGCTATAGGAGCTGCTGTGTTTGGAATTGGAACTGAGTCAATATTTAATTCACCCTTCCTTAAAATGGCTCAAAAAGCTATGAAAGCTACGGTTTCACAAAATATTAAGTTTGTGATATCCGGGTTTAATGGAACTTTATACAAACTTTTGGGAATACAATTATATAAAGAACACGAGGAATTTTTCATTGGTGCTGTAAAGCAAGTTATCCGCCAAAGAGAACAAGAAAAAATAAGGAGGCATGACTTTGCAGAATTATGCGTTAATATACAAAATAATGGTGTCTTAAAAGACCCTGACAGTGGCTTGGAAATATATCCAACAGATGAAGTATTGGCAGCGCAAGCGTTCTTTTTCTTCATTGCTGGTGTTGAACCCAGTGCGGCCGCTATGCTTGGAATATTGATAGAATTAGGGCGTAATCCTGAAGCTCTGAAACGTGTTCACGACGAAATTGACAGCGCGTTTAAGAAACACAACAACACAATAACATATGACACCCTTCAAGAAATGGAATATCTTGAAATGTCATACAATGAATCAATGAGAATTCATCCCCCGGTAGGCTATTTAACTAGAGAATGCGTTCGTGATACCGTATTACCAGTTGGAAATATCAAAATTGAAAAAGGTACCAAAATATTTACTCCTCTTTATGAATATCATCACGATCCAAACATATTTCCAGATCCCGAAGTTTTTAGGCCTGAGAGATTTTCCCGCGAAAATTGGAGTACATTACCAGACCATGTCTTTATGCCATTTGGTAAAGGCAACAGACTTTGTGTTGGTACAAGATATGCCACATTGCAAGTGAAAGCAGGGTTAGTTCACTTATTACGAAACTTCACGGTCAAGACAGAAATAGGCGAAGGAGGAATTAAGTACAGTAAGCATCATACCCAAGTAAGGCCATCCAATGTACGGGTAGAACTATTTCCTAGAAATAAGGAACGGATTGAATATACCTAGAATTATAGTTTCATCGTTTTAGGAAGTGCATAACAAAAGTTTTGCCGTGACTTGTAAAATTTTATTTGTTTTATTATTGTCATGTATCATTACTGTAATACATTACGTTAATTTTAAGGAAATAAACTTTTTTATAAATTAATAAGCATTTTTTTTGTGAAACTATAAAATTAAATTAAAGTTATAACTTCTCTACGTTCCACTGTTGGGCACAAGACTCCACGCATTTCTGAGTGGCTTATGAAGCAGTTATTCCTTCCTAACGATGTTTTCCTTTGCCGTCAAATACGAGATAATTCAATACTTATGACTTAAAAATGCATGTAACTATTTCATTAGTGCCGGTGCAGATCCAACTGGATTAGCTTGTGTAAAGTGTAATTTGTGATGTGCGCTTATGAATCTGAACTGCCACGGCGGTATACACAGTCAAATTAAACAGGCCCTTATTTATTGACACACTATGTTGGTATATATTTATTTAATAATAATTATAGTCTCTCTAGCCACGCGCTAGCCTACCACTATCTCCAGCTATTTCAAGGGTATTGAACTTGACGATCTGTTATACAGGGTTATTTTGCAATAACCGGCCAGTTTAAAATTTGACTACTATTTGAAAAATAACCCTGTATACTATAAACGTATAATATATTATTTATGAGTATAATTGCTGAACTTTATATTCCTCAAATATGCGACTCACATTGATACATTACGTTCATGACTTTTGGCTAAAAAAAATATTTTTTTTATTAGTCATTACCAGATTCTTTGAGATCCATTATCGGTGACCCGCCACAAACGCTCCACTATTTGACTACTGTAATTACGTACCTGTTCCCTAAGGACGCAAATAAACAGGACCCTAAATGTCAGAAATTAATAATAATTCAAATTAGATACGATAAAACCCGTAAGGTTGGTTTTATTTAAAATGATGATAACATCCGTTAATTAGTTTTATTTCATGTGAAATATACGCGTAAATATAAGAAATAATTAAGCTATAAAAATCTCAAAATTATTTTTTCCAGACAATCTTATTACGCAAAGAATTGTTGACAACAAATAGCTAGGATGGAGGTGTATATAAAATATGATGATGACACGAATTATGATGAGAATTATAAGAGTTCCAAATAATAATCTTTTTGAAGATTTTTGAAGGATAAAAAGATTGAGCACGGCGAATATATAGAGGGAAAGAATCTCACAAACGTCCACCTGTAACATAAAATAATTAATTGAAGAAGGGGGATGACCGTACGTGATTTCGAAGAGGCAGATTGTTCGAACGGTTTTTACTATTCGAAAAGCCTTAGTCTAACTTAAATTCTGCGATCATTGTCATTTCAAAATATGAGAAAGTTTCCATGCGATAGCTTGAGCTATCTGTATCATATGATTTCATAATAAGTGTGGGTCGTGACTGTCTGGAAGCTATAAAGTGGGCTCGGAGCGAAAAGCTAGCTAAGCTATAAAAATCGCAAAATTAATTTAATTAAACTGAATAATACCTGTTTAAATTATTTTACCTGAATATTCAGAATTTTTTATTTTATTTCAGGACTAACTTTAGATAAAATTGTTGATTTGTTTGGCATCCAAAAAGGTGTCAGACAGGGCTGTGTAGCTTCCCCGTGGCTGTTTAACCTATTTATGGACAGTTGTTTGCAAACTTTGAAAGTAGAAGAATGTGGGTTGAGAATGGGTGAGTTAACCGTCAAATGCCTTTTGTACGCCGATGATCAAGTCATATTTGCATCGTCGGCGGCGGAGTTGCAACTTTAATGAACTGGTCATTAAAAGAAAGGGTATGAAAGTGAACGCATATAAGACGAAAGTGATGGTTTTGAAAAGAAGAAAGTAAAACGGTGAAATAAGAATAGAACTGGAGTTGATTGAGCAAGTGGATAAGTTTGTATATTTGGGATGTTTATTTAGCAGGAACGACGAGTGAACGCAGGAAATAGAGTGAATGGGGCTCTACACACTATTAAAAGAGTCAGAATGTGTCAAAAAGGCACGTTTGGCAATTCATAATGCTGTGTTAGTCCCTACTTTAATGTATGGTAGTGAAAGTTGGGTCTGCTCCACTAAACACACAAATAATATTAATTACAGTAAATATACAAATAATACTGTGAATGAGTGCTTGTTTTCAGTTTATTGTAATTATAATTATGTTAAAAGTTGTGATTAAAATTTATTGTTAATTACAAAGAAATCAAAGTGGTCCCTGGTCAAAAAAAGGTTGGGAAACCCTGGTCTAAACAAATAAAATTCACTTCAATATCAGCCTGTTGGACGGCTCATTAGCGCAAAGGTTATATAATCTATAATATATAATATCATAAGCTTTTGGTCGCTGCGCTGTAGGGCCAGTTTTGAATTCTGCACGGAAAAAGTGTTCGTACTCATTATCACAGCCCATCTAAAGTCCAACACAACACTACCAACATATCCCTCCCCATGGATTGCCTCATAGGGTGTTTGCCATAATTACCACGTTTGGCAGGTGGGGTGACAACCGCAGCTTATTTTCTTGTTGTAAGTAGATTCTGCTGCCCAGCTCCTGGTTTGTTTCCCTCTGTCACTTTTTACGACACTCATGGGACGATATTGTGTCGTGGATGAATACACCGCCACAACACGATAAGTGTTTGTGTTGCCTACCGATAATTTTCCTGGTCTGGATATGTGTCCTTGAGCAATTTGGGTATATAAGCCGCCTCCATAACAAGAAAATCGAAGTGTGGGTGTAACGTCCTAAAAATTGAAATTAAAGATAAAAGATATTACATATGTTCAACTTTCTTATAGTAGATTGTAAATGATGATGTGGTGTTAGTCCATATGCAAATTATATCTTTAAAATGCCTTCACAACGTAGGAGAAATTCTGCTGTGGGATAAGTTTTTGTACATGATAAAACAGTAGAAGTAAGCCCAAGTTCTAGGAATAAATGAATAGGATAGAGAGAATTTATTTTTAATTCTATATATTTTGACTAATTCGTCGATGTTTAGATCACGACCTACCAGTAATTTTTTAGTTTTTCGTCAAATCTCGAATAAAAATTTTTAGTCGCTACTACAGTTTTAAATCCAATAAAAACCCAAAAAAACTCTAGTTATTTCCATTTTACTGTAGCAGCTTTACGAAGTAAAAAGTGTACTCTATTGTCTCTTCACAACACAAATTGGAAATCAGATTAGATTTTAAAATGGAAATGCAGCCGAAGTCGATAGAGCAATTTTATTGAATCTTCTCAATGGATTTTATATAAAATATTAAATTAGAAGTATTCTTATTTATGCTCAATTTATCTCCATTTAACAGACTGTAAACAATTCAAGTTGGGGACTGACGAACTAGAAATATTTATTATTTTCGCCACACTGGGCAAACAGATGGTCCGAGCGCCTTGAATTTTACCGTTCTAAATATTTTCAAGTCTGACATTTGTTAATCTGGTTATATTGCTAATTTTATTATACTGGCAAAAATATAGATTTGAATTTATTTCTTACTTTAAATGCTAATTGTCAGCGCAAACAACCTCATACAGTATCAGTATAATCAACAGTGTGCATGTTCTGGATTTAATAAGATTGGGGTGAATTTTCTACCATCACATTGTAATATGACCCTTGTTCATCAATTATTGTACGCCAAATAATGAATCCGCCTGCCAAGCGTGGCATTTATGGCAAATTTACCCCTTTATAAGAACTTTGGACAGGCTGTAACGGTAAGAATATAAGTGAAAGTGGTCTTCGAAGCAAAAGTTGGTATATTTTTCATAAATAGTAAACAATGGTAGGGTAAATATTGCTACTCTCCTCGACGCATCTCTAATAAAACAATAATTTTTTGGAATTAATAATATTCTTAATCAAGTATAGTAATGTTTATGGGTTACCTTCCTTTAGATGCGGTGTGTACTTTATTTTCACTATTACGATTTTTAAATAAACAAAATGTAAGCACTCCCTCACAATTATGGGCTTTACATTTGTGCATAATTGAGTCACCACATAATAGTAAGAAAATTTTAGGACGTGATAAATGCCGTAACAATACTAGCAGGCGCCTGAATGACACTTTGAAACGCGTAACCACGATATTAACACACTGCATTTTGCACTCAACTTTCATACGGTAAGTTTATAAATAAATAAAAAATGAAACAAACATACAAAAAAATAAATTAAAATAAACTATATTTAAAAGAACAGTGAAAAGGAAAACAGGAAATATAAATTTGTACACTTATTTTGCCGGTTTGATGGATACATTATGTAATTTGACATTGTATGTTTTCTTGCCTTTATTGAAATAATTATTTCTATATGTATAATTTGTTCATTTGTGTCCTGAAACTTATTTAAAATAAATTTAAATGAATGCTATCAAATTGGGATTCGTTTCTTTGTACATTTAACGACAAAAATAACCAATTTATTATTACTAGTGGTCTCGTAATGGTCGAAATTCGGATCGCAATTCATAAAATTTTTGATCACTAGTAAAAGCTGATATATTTTTAAAATTTAACTTTAACATGAAAAAGTGTTTACGTTATATCTTTTTTAAATAGAAATACACTTGAGATAAAAATATCTCTTTATTAGTTTTTAATAACAAAAATTGAATAATTGAATCCTAATGTATAATTTATTAGAAGAATGCGGTTGCGTTTGTTGGGAAGGCAAGATCGTGAGGAAGAAAATGAAAATGTGTGAGCTCCGTTCAGTGCGCCACATCGAGTGTGCAGTGCCATAATTTCGTAAGAAAATTTCTTTCTTTTTTTATTCGGTATAATACGTATTGTGTCGAATCAATTTTCGTGAGTGAATATAACCATCCATGGCATATTTCAACTAGATAAAAACGTCAAATAAAACTCTTTCGTCATTTCAATTATTAAGACTAATTAATAAATATTATGTAATGTTGTAGTCAAGTGAAGTCGGACTATATTATTATTTGCGTATTTTTGTAAATCAATAATAATAAATAGCTTGTAAATGAATTGAATTTGAAACGAATGTATACGTACATATTTTCAATGCAAACGATTTAGTGTAATGGTTGTAATGTCTTAATTGTGAATGTTATAGGGGATAAAATTTTGGGCATAAACTATTATTTTCTTTACGTAACTAGGTACTATATTTAATTGTAAGTATGCCTTAAATTTGCATTTTATGGAAAAGGATTTAGAAAGGATTTTAAGTGAGTTATTAGATATTCAAGTTAGTTTAGGGAAGTTAGCTCAAGTAGAAGATAAAAAAATTAAAACCGGAACATATATTTCTTTATAAATAAATTACAATGCAAATTTATGTTGCAGAAGTAAACGGTAGAGCCGGGAAGGGACGCCCTAGACGAAGGTTTATCGACCAAATTGGCGTTATATTGAAAAAAGGCCAGATTAGGAGTACCCTTAACCGACAAGCGTGTATGCGTAGATATATGGATGTAAAGGAGGCGAGAGAGGTGTGCCAGGATCATGCCAAATGGAAGTCCGTAGTCTCTGCCTACCCCTCTGGGTGACAGGCGTGAGTGTTTATGTATATGTATGTAAAATTGTTGATGACCCCAAATGTCTAAAGTTTAGACATTTGGGCTCATTCCCAACCAGTGGTCCTTAAATATGTGGAGCTTAAATATGTTCCGCGAAAGCTTTAAATATTTTACCTACTTAATCGTTTTAAATAACACATTTATTATTTTCTCGTCACGCGGGCAGTGCAATACCACGCGTCGCGTCGCAATCGAAATCGCAATGGTTTATCAAATGGTAAAGCCAGTTAACAATTTAATTTATAAATAAAATACTTGGATCATATCTTTAACCCCTCCCTTCCCTAATCCTTCCTATATACTACACTATATACTACACGTACAACCGTTGAAGGCGACGCAAGCGCCACGCAGCGGCAATTAGTTGTAATCGATTAATAACCGCGACCGCACGAAGGGCATTGCGTCCTTCGATCACCTCTTTAATATTAATTATCACCGGACATTGAGTCCTAGTAATTTCACGAATGTGACGCGCACTTCCGCGATTACAATAAGTCGAGATTTAAGGAGCGTGTGACTTCCTGGAACTGATCTAAGAGTGCGTGCACCGATCCACGTGGCGGCCCTGCTGTCCCTCACAAGGTTGGTGCGTGCATTCCACTCTCATCCACTTTCCTCGCTCTGCTTGTTGTATGTATGTACCAATACAGTCCACGAAATCTTTATCGAAGAATCTCACGTTACTGGCGCGTCCATTTTGCGTGGTCACTTCTCGCCGGATTGACTTTAACCTTCCGCCCTTGTTAGGAGACTAAATAGACCCTAATAAGTGACATCAGTAATCATAATTATAGACCACATTTTGTTTTGGTCACTACGACCCGATTCACATTTATTGAGCTCCCACCCTTATTAGAACACTAAAATAGGTTCTAATAAGCGACAAAAATATTCAATATAAGGCTATAATTATTTCAATCTTTCGTGTGACATGACATTGCGTCGTCACTTGACCTCGGATTGACCTTTCGCCCTTATTAGTATATTAATCTGTCAAGTCTTTGAAGTACACATGAGGAAGTCAAGTGTCACCTTTGTAGAAAGCTCCAAAGAGTATGTTAATATTAAGAAAGAACCCCTCAAAACCAAAGAGTATATAATCACTACCTTTAGTCAGAACCATAATTAAGAGTGCTCAGAACAATACTTTCTTAAATGTTATTTATAACAATTATACAACAAAAATTTTATTTGCATTAGTTTCGTTACTAAATTACAGTTCTCTAAATTAAGAGAATTTACTTCAAATGACGAGGCTCCGCTTTTACCTACGCGTCGCGTTTACTTCACATACTTTAGTCTATTTCCTTCGCCGCGTGAGTGAAAGAGGCAAATATAAATTTAAAAAAAATTAAGTGGGTACAAAAGAAAGTTTGTTGTTAGTTTTTTATATAAAAGGTAAGTATTTTTAATTAAACTGTTTTTAAAAGTTATTTGCTTATATTTTGCTTCGTAACAATTTTATACACTTTATAAAATTTCCATTTCAAATACTGTGTCGTTCGCTCAAAATTAAATATAAAGTGTGAGTTATCACTATAAATCATGTAAAAAACACAAATTTTCATATTCCAAAAAGTCCAATATGCGAAAATTACGTTTTATGTTATAATTTCGATATATAGTGAACATTATGGCGAAGTTGTATTCAACAATAATTTAAAAAAAAATTGTGCAACCGACTTCAATATAAATTATTAAGAATAACTCAAAAACTATTAGTCAGACTTTGATCAAATTTATATGGGACCACATGTGAAGCACCAGCTTTCAAATAAAAAGAATCAACAAAATCGGTTCACCCAGAAAGAAGTTATGAGGTAATAACACACATAAAAAAACATGCATTAGAATTGAATACCTCATCCTGTTTGAAGTCGGTAGAAAAATGGCGTTGGTCAAAGCGTAATAAAGTATATGCCTATGATTTCATTATTTTTTATTTTTAGAGGCTCCTACTGAGTATATCGATATAAATATATTATATATTTCTTTTCTTTATGAAAATCGAGTGTTTCTATGTCCTTTTTTCTTTCTTCATAGTTATTTGATTTTATCACAAAGATATTTTAACATATGGGGGATTCGTCAGATTTGCCTTAGTTGTAGAAGTGACATATAATATTTGATTTTTTTTCTTTTCAATAAACTTTTTTGGTTTTGTTATTTATTACTGTTTTAACCATTGAACTTGTTTACGCAACTTGTTTAATAAATTGTTTGATGTTGATGTTTGATGACTTTTTTTTTACACACAAAAATATTTTTTCAAATAATAAAACTACCCCTTCCCTCTACTTACAGTTTCCTTCCACTGCTGGCCATGGGCCATGGAAATAAAGGGGAACACAAAATTTTACTGCCACAAATATCACCCACATTTGCAACGCTACCCTAAACATTGCACTAAGCATCCACATTCCACCGAGATTAAATTTAGTAAAAATGTTCATCTGTTTTTCCTCCCACATTTTTTTCTTATCACTATTACAACAAACACCGTTAAAGCCTATAAAAACCCCCGCTGAACATAGACCTCCACTATATGCCTCATAGAGGGTATATTTGTCATAGTTGCCACGCTTGGCAAGCGGGTTGGAAACCACAGTTTTTTTATTCTTAGTCGTTATTAGGAAGACGCGGCTGACTATCTCCTGATTTATTTCCCTCTGTCGCCTCTAGACATGAGTGATAAATAACATCACGGTGAAAAAGTTCCAAAATAACGTTGTGCCTTCGCACCGCCACCTTACTATTTTCTCCATTACTCCTGTCACTAATTTAACCAAACAAAATGAACTAAGCCTCTACACGGTAATTGATGATTTTTCAAAATATTTCATTTATCGACAAATCATCTTGCAATCGTCGTTACTCTAGCGCTCGCTTGACCTTCATATAAATAATTTGTTATTTTAATTGTTGATAATTTTTTTATTTTCCGATAAGAACATAGTAATGACTCTAAGTTATATTTACGATCATTTAAAAAATTTTCTTTTTGATGATTAACCGTGCAGATCGGATGGAATTCTTGGATTAGATTTCTTATCGAATTTTTATTCACATATTAGGTTAGAAAGCAATATATTAATCTCGCTGACAATGAAACTATGGTCAGTTTTATGTTCAGTCACTATTCACATGCTTACCTATTGAAGACTGCATCTCAATTGTAACTAAGAAGCTAGAAGATAATAACATGCCTACAGAATATGCAGTATTACTCAAACACTGCCTCACATCTGGCTACCTATTGTGGAAGGAAGAATTCTACAAGCAAGTAGACGGTGTGGCGATGGCTCACCTATATCTCTCGTAGTTGCCGACATATTCATGGAGGACTTTGAGTATAAAGCCCTTCTTACCGCTCCTGTAAATCCAAGATTATGCAGACGACACTTTCACAATTTTACCATCTGACAAATTAACTGCATCTTTAAACCATCTCAACTCTATCAACTCTGAAATACAATTCACAATGGAGTTAGAAGCAAATAATTCTTTAGCTTTTCATTATCACGGCTCAGATGTTTTAGTCATCCGAAATCATGATAACACTATTCACACTCACACTGTGGTCAAAATGTGTTTAGGAAAAAGGTCCATACCAACCGATATTTAAACGGTGAATCTCACCACCATCTATCACAGTTAGCTGCCGTGGGAAAATCTTTGTTTTAGAGAGCACAAGGGATCTGTGACAGAAAATATCTGTCCGCTGAGCTTCAACACGTCAAGCAAGTATTGCAAGACAACAAGCTTCATGTCCCGCGTCTACGTCACAGAGACTGGGTGAAGCCGGCCACAGTCGAGCGTGTGCCTGCTGTACTATCATATGTCAGAGGAGTCACAGGCAAGATTGGCTACATCTTGAAGCGAGCTTCCATTAAAACCTACTACAAGTCGCTGAAGAAGATAAGTCAATTGAATAAAACTACTTTTACGGATTGTAATATATATTTGATGTGACTTAATGTATAATTGATATGTAGTGTTCGCGAAAATAAAAGAAATCATTAAGATAAGTCAATTTTTACCATCCGTCAAGTGTCATATCCCTCTACAAGATGCAGCAGTGTACAAGCTGGATTGTGAATGTGGTCTCTCTTACATAGGACAAACAAAAAGATCTATAAAAACACGCGTAAAAGAAAATATAGCTGACTTGAAGCACCGGCGTTCTGGGCAGTCTGCAGTCTGTGAACATATTCAAGATCGTCCCCGCCATTACATTAGATTTGATAGACCACAAATCCTCACAAAAGAACAACAATTCCTACCAAGGATGATTCGCGAGGCTATTGAAATTTAAAGAAAACATCCCAATTTCAATAGAGAAGATGGATGGGTGCTGCCATCTGCTTGGGATCCTATAATTAATAAAATTAAATCTAAACCCAAGCATACCAGCAGAGACTTCAATATACTATAAGCTCATTCTGCGTAGATCAGACCAAATATTATTATACAAAAACTGAAGGTAGCCGGGCTAAGTATAACATCGGGACGTCAAACATCTCAGTCCCCCCGCGATCATGGTGATATAAAGCACCCGAAACATCGGGAATAAAAAAAATAAAAAAAAATAATTTAACTTTTATTGGTTTTTGTAAAAATAAAAATAAGTAAAAGTTACAGTACACGCTCCACTATTGTGCTCAGACTAATTCGTTAACGTCTTATTTTTAAAAGGTTTATAAAGTGGTTTTATGAAGAAAGAAACTATTTGAATATCAATGTTTTTTATGTGTAGGTATATAATCGTTCTATTATTATGTGTTGAGGGTTTATGAGATAAAAATGATTTTTATCTCAATAACTAATAACTACGTAGTACTACCTGCAATGCCGCAATCATTTTATGGTTACCAATCCAAACGCAGAGGTGTGTAAGACATTATATCCCCGAAACTTTTAATCGCTATATTTAAAGACGTTTTCGATCGATGTCTCCCAACGGATAGTTCTTAAAATGAAAACTGACAAGCTAAAAGTAATATGTGTCACGCCAATGTCATACCTAGCCTAGCCTAACCGGTAGTTGCTCTTGGCACTACGCTCGAAGTGTTTGACGAGAATATTTACCTAGCACACCAGAATATTTACCTGGATTTTTAAATAATAGTAAATAATAACACACACGGGATGTGTAGTGGATCCTCTTAAAAAGCCATTACATAAATATTGTGGATATAATATTTAGGCGGTACGCTGCAATTATGACCTTAGCGCAAATAGGTCAACCTGACCAAAAGAGGAATACGATCTCAAATAATACCAACATAAAATAGGCAATAGGGTTTTTTCTATATAATGATCCACCTGATGGTAAGTGGATGCTGGGGCCATATACATCTACCTTAATCTTCGATTAAGAATCAAAATGCAGATGTGTTGTCACCCCTGAGGACTACCATGGAATGCCTCGTTTCCAGTAAAAAGGGTATCTGGTTCTCTACACTCACCATACGAAACATAGCGGCATTAAGCTGCTATTTTACGCTGGTATTCTGTGAGAGTGTGGTCCTTCACCGGTCGAGCCGACCCATTCGAGCTACAACCATAATAAATATAGCTGCACCGTCGATCTACCACGTAAAAAAATGCTATTGTGTTTCATTTAGTGAGTAATATGAATCAAGAAAAGGATCGTATCTTTTATTAGTAATGAATTATTTAGTCTTGGTCCTTAGAAATGAAAAATCATTTCCATTTTGATTCTTATTTGGGAATAGATGTAAATGTCTATGTGCTACGACATCCATTTACAATCAAGTTCTCTGCGTTTTTTATTCCCTATAATTATACAAAATGTTAAACAAGTATCGGGCGAGTTGTAACTTGGTGGGAGCAGATGCCGTAAAGCGAATTCTTGGAACATAAAGAGAATTTAAGAATTCGAATTCGAAGTTGTCACGCGAAAAGAAGTAAAATACTAGTATAATTAAGTTGACTAGTATTTATGGTATAGTCTATGCATGGAGTGTCTCTCTATCCGGACTTGGATATCCGCAGAAGTACAGGAGTAACTGATGTAGTCCAGCGGAACATTAGCCTAAAGTGGCAATGAACCGGCTATAAATTCATCTTTTTATTCATCATTAATCAAATGATGATCATGAACCTAATTTTGTTGGAATGTGTCTAGCGTAGCGACAGTTAACAATAAACAATGCTTGAATTATCCAGAATGACCTTCAATAAAAGATAGATATACTAATAGCACTAACAATCAAAACATAAAACTAAATAATATAACGACCGCAACCTTGAACAATTTTTAACAGATTTTCCTGCATGACTGGTATTTTGAATGCCTGTATAAACCAGTTTGTTAATAAACATTCATACTACAAATATGTTCAACTATATTACGCGGTTGTTTTTGTATACCTGTCCGCTGTGTGCTTTATAAGTGAAGACAATTTTTTTATATCGATAATATTGCAACATACATATTTGCCTTCTTGTTTTACTAGGCTAACAACATAATTTACAAATAAAACAACTACAGTCGTTGCTCAAGTGATAGAGATACGTTTTTTTAATATAAATAAAAGTGACAAACGAGCAAACGTAATGATTTCTCATACGAGGAAACAGTTATCTGATGATAAGTGAGTGCTGTGACCTAAAGATAACTACATCTATTCTCGATTAAAAATCAAAATGCAAAAGTACTGTGACCTCTGCGGACTCAGATGGAATACCTCAATACCAGTAAAAAGGGGTTCTCGTCATTCACCATACGAAATGTACAGGCATTACGCTGCTATTTCACGCAGGAATTCTGCGTGAGCATGGTTTTTCCCTGATCGAGCCGTTCACTACATTTGAAAGTCACTTAAACTAATTTACTGCTGTATCG
This sequence comes from Parnassius orleans, assembly GCA_029286625.1. Taxonomy (NCBI): domain Eukaryota; kingdom Metazoa; phylum Arthropoda; class Insecta; order Lepidoptera; family Papilionidae; genus Parnassius; species Parnassius orleans. The sequence continues at coordinate 4,505,978 of JAGSMP010000170.1, forward strand.
TTAGCGCAGTAAATAAGCCGTAGCGTTTATGACACCACGACCCGAGTGCTCAACAATTATTTGTATGATCTACAAATAACTGTTTTGGGTCTGGATATCCATCTGCAGTTTGTTTTTATAATATGTGCCGTTACTGGGTATTGGCTTCCTCTCCTTTAAAGTGTGTTTTGAAGCATGAAAGTGTCCGTTGCATTACATGACACTAGCAAAAGACCATAACCAAAGAAAAAAATATAAAAAGAGCCAGCTGCACCTTCCAACTGGCTGTAAGCGGACTCTGTTCCTTAGAATATTTCAAATTATCCAAACATGCGTTTTTATCACGAAATTTAAAAATAGATATTTGAGCCGTCAGAGATCGAATTTGTTTCGCTCGGTACTATGACATTTTGAGGCGAGCGTTTATATCACGGCTCACAGCTAATACCAATTTTATAAATGAAAAATTTTTGATTTATGAATGATAAACGTTATGATGGCGACCATGGTAACGGCGGGGCAGGGGGTGCTAAGAATCTCCGGTGGAGGTTCGGTTGCCACCTACGACGACTCGACCTGGCAACTTATAACGCACGCACTCTGAGGACTGACGAGAAGATCCTGAGCTGGAAGAAGAGATAGACAAGTTGCGCTGGAATATTATAGGATTATCCGAGGTCCGAAGAGAGGGGAGGACACGGTAATCCTCGAATCCGGCAACTTGTTCTATCACGGGAGGGCAACCATTTGTCCCAAGGAGGTGTCGGATTTATCGTCCATAAGTCTCTCGTTAACAACGTTGTAAAATTGGGAGTGTGTCGACGAGGGTTGCGTACCTTATACTCAGAATCACCAAACGGTATTCGCTGAAGGTCATACAGGTTTACGCACCAACTGGCACACCCCGATGAGGAGGTAGAGAAAATGTATGAGGATATCTCTAGAGCCATGCATTCCTCTAAAACCCACTATACGGTGTTAATGGAGACTTCAACGCAAAGCTAGGCACAAGAGAGAACGGTGAGCTGAAAGTAGGAAATTCGGATTAGGGCAACGGAACCCAAGGGCCAGCAGCTGGCCGACTTCATGGAGAAAGAGGACTCTTTATGATGAACTCTTTCTTCCAGAAGCGGCCCCACAGGAAGTGGACCTGGTCGAGCCCCGACGGTTCGACAAAAATGAGATTGACTTCATTATGACGACTAGACGCCAACTGTTCAGTGATGTCTCAGTGATCGCGAGGGTGAAAACTGGTAGCGATCACCGAATGGTTAGAGGCACACTGAACCTAAACGTTAAGTTGGAGAGGTGTCGTCTAATGAAGTCAACGCTCCGTCCCCCTCGTGCTCTAATCCAAAGTCCCGAAACCTTTCAGCTCGAGTTACAAAACCGTTTTCAGTGCCTAGAAGATTGCAATGCAGTGGACGATATGAATGACAAGCTCGTGGAAACTGTCCATGCGGTCGGAGCTAAGTTTTGTAAGACCCGCCGCAGAAGAACACAAAAAATTCCGATCACACTCTTAATCTCATGGCTGTTAGACGGGAAATGAAGCTGCAATCTTCAGTAGATTTGATAGCATACAGGCAACTGAACAGACAGATCTCCAAATGCATGCGGCGGGACTTGCGCAACTTCAATACAGCTCGTATTGAAGAAGCGATCGAGCGGAACCAGGGCTCCAAAGTCTTTGCCAGAGATCTGTCTGCCAGAAAGAGCCAACTGTCGAAGCTGAAGACCGAGTGTGGCAGGGTCGTTTCCGGACACCTGAGATTTTGAGTGAGATTGAGAGGTTCTATGGGCAGCTGTACACATCATCGTTGGAGCCACACGCAAGTGTGAGTAACGATCCAAGAGCGAGTCTTATCCGACACTATTCCGATGATATCCCGGACGTCAGTCTGAGCGAGATTAGAATGGCTCCAGCACCTTAAAACGGCAAGGCCCCAGGCGAGGATGGAATTACGGCGGAGCTTCTGAAAGCGGGTGGAAAACCGGTACTTAAAGTCCTTCAGAAGCTCTTTAATTCCGTCCCACATGGTGGCACTACACCGGAGGCGTGGAGCAGAAGTGCGGTGGTCTTGTTCTTCAAGAAAGGCGACAACGCTCTTTGAAGAACTACAGACCGATTTCCTTCTGAGCCGCGTCTACGTGCTGTTTTCGAGAGTCATTACGAATCGTCTCGCACGCAGACTCGTCGACTTCCAGCCTGAACAAGCCGGTTTCCGAAAGGCTTTAGCACCATAGACCACATACATACCCTTCGGCAAATTGCACAGAAGTCCGAGGAGTACAATTTGCCACTATGTCTGGCGTATGTGGACTGTGAAAAGCCTTTGATTCCGTCGAAATTTGGGCGGTGCTGCAGTCCCTTCAGCGGTGCCAAGTTGACTGTCGGTATATCGAAGTGTTGAAGTGCTTGTACAGTAGGGCTACGATGGCTATCCGAGTACAGAACCAGAGTACAAAACCTATCCAACTGCAGAGAGGTGTAAGACAGGGTGACGTTATATCCCGAAACTCTTCACCGCTGCATTGGAAGACGTTTTCAAGCTTCTGGACTGGAAAGGATACGGCATTAACATCAATGGCGAGTACATCACTCACCTTCGATTTGCCGACGATATAGTCCTTATGGCAGAATCGCTGGAGGACCTAAGCACTATGCTCAATGACCTCAATAGTGCCTCCCAACGGATAGGTCTTAAGATGAACATGGACAAAACAAAGATCATGTTTAATGTCCATGTCACACCTATGCCGGTAGTTGTTGGGAGCACTAAGCTCGAAGTTGTTGACGAATATGTTTACCTGGGACAAATAGTCCGACTAGGTAAGTCCAACTTCGACCGAGAGGTCAATCGACGGATTCAACTCGGCTGGGCAGCGTTCGGGAAATTACGGCACATCTTCTCGTCAGGTATACCTCAAAACTTGAAAACGAGGCTGTACAACCAGTGCGTGTTGCCAGTGATGACCTACGGAACTGAGACGTGGTCCTTCACTGCTGGCCGGATGAGGAAGCTCAAGGTCGCTCAGCGAGCTATGGAGAGGGCTATGCTCGAGTCTCACTGCGTGATAAACTTAAAATGAGGATATCCGCAGTAGAACCAGAGTAACCGACATAGCACAACAGAGTAGTAAGCTGAAGTGGCACTGGGCCCGCCATATAGCTCGAAGAACCGACAACCGATGGGGAAAAAGGTTCTCGAGTGGCGGCCTCGTACCGGCGGACGAAGTGTAGGCGTCCCCACTAGATGGAGTGACGACCTGGTAAGACATGCAGGAAGTCGATGGATGCGGGTGGCTAAGGACCGTGCTTTGTGGCATTCCTTGGGGGAGGCCTTTGTTCAGCAGTGGACTTGTGAAGGGCTGTAATGATGATGATGATGAAACGTTATGAATATATTTTGGTTGATAAAAATCCATATGAATGAGGTTATAGCAAGCCGTTTCAAAATATTTTTTATAATTAATTGTACAACTTAACTCATGGTAAACTGTTACTTTCAAAAAGACCCCCACAAATGTCCTCTACAAGGTTTTCCGATGTTCTTGTTGATGATTTTTTCGTCGACAAATTCCTTTGGAAGCATTCAGAAGTGTAGTTATTTTGCTAACAATCATAAAAATGCCATCCTGTGTTGAATAATGGTGTAATAATAATTTCAGTATACCTATTGGGATAACTTTCCGCATGTAAGTATAACGTTTAGCAATTAAACAAATCTGAATTTTAAAATACTGACAATTCATAGGGTTGGTGACATGCAGTAAATAGCATTTTTGCAATGCGTATATATATGGGTAGTAGATCAGTCTGTACAAGCAGCACCTGTTCACAAGTATGACGCACATGGCAACCGTTCTCTTCAACCATTATGTAGGGAAGTGGATGACCATTCACAGGACGCCCGAAGCAAAGACCTTTAAGCGAGCATGGTATACCCGAGTCTACCATAAAATAAGACGTTACTTTATACACAGAGTTTATTATTACATTGTATTCACAAAAATGTATAAGGTGGATGGTGGAGTGAATGCTCATCCCATTATTGCTGATGCATTACTGCTGATGTGATGAAGCTGTGATGAATCACACTGGCGCTAGACCACCAAACTAAGAAGATCACTTTTCTAGGGGTAAGTTTTCGTTTAGGGCATTGTTTAGATGCTGAACCAGGATCCAACCAACTTGCTGAGCACTTGGATTATTATACAGTATCCATTTTTTCTTGCAGGTAGCAATGCGGTTCAAAATTACTTCGTTTGTGTGCATGTTGAGCAGTGCTGAAATCCTTGAATTAATAATTGAAAAATTTTGAAATCCTTTTTAGACTTAATTTTAGTGTAATTAATCAAAATAATATTTTCTTTCGAGTAAAATTGCTTAGTAATAGTGACATCTACTTTATTCTATAGGCAAAGTCATTTTATCGAACAAAAATTGATTAACTCTCAAGGTGGTACGTAAAATAGACGCTAAATGGCCTGAAGTTATGAAATCGTGGATTGGTATAAATGGGCTGGTATGATATTAAGATAATTTTATTTATAATATATAGATAATTTTATTCATATAGTTAATTTTATTTATAATTTGTTAAATAATTTTTTTTATTAAAAGACAAAAAAAGACTTGTCGAATGGTGGATTCAAATACACAACTTTTTAAGTTCGAGGTCTACATTGTTTTCTATCTCATTTTCTTGCAGGTTAAATCCTATAGATGTATATTACATTTGTCTCTTTTTAGTGCGCTTTTTTGTTTCATCAAGTTTCAAATCGCAACGATTTTAAAGAAGTTTTAACTTCAAAAGATAATAGAGTTGCCAACCCGTCTGCTAAGTGTAGCAATTATGGCAATTATTCAAAAGAAAAAAGTTTCTGAAGATTTAACGTGGTAAGTTTTTATGTCTTATCTTCTTCATCAGGCCTAAAAAGTCCACTGCTGGATATGGATTTGCCTTAATCGTTACGCTTAGCAGACAGAAGGCGATCGCAGTACCAGACGCCTCGCACTTTTGACTCTGCCTTCCGTCGCTAACCTAGGACTTAAGGCTCGATGTAAACGAGATTACCGTGTAGTGGCGGTGTAAGAATCCACTACCCCATATCATAAGAGACGACAGAGGGAAATAAATAAGGAGATGGGCAGCAGCGTCTTCCTAATAATGACGAAAAATAAAAAACTGCGGTTGCCAACCCGCTTCTCAAACGTGGCAACTATGGCAAATAAATCTCCTATGAGGCAATCTATGGGGAGGCCTGTGTTCAACAGCGGACTTTAATAAGCTGTAACGGGTAACAGTAAGCGAGATGGTTATACCGCCATCTAAATAAAATAAGCGTATAAATAAAAGCTTGTTTTCAAAAATAAAAATATTTTTGAAAACAAGCTTATTACTCACTATTAATTTATTGTAACAAAAGGATACAATGTACAGACACCTGAAATTTACAATTTTATTTTTTTCTGCATTAAATCTTAATTTATAATTTAAGACTGTTGTTGTATTCTGCGTACCCCGTGTTTTGACAGCTTAAGGGAATCCACTGCCAATCCACTTGGCAGCAGCAGTTTCATGATATTAACTCCAAAAAATTAAAACCTGCTAAAACGCAAAAAGTATGGCACTCAATGTCGAGCAGTGAACTTTTGATAGTCTCTAATGAATGATAATGATGAATGATGTCTATGTTGTTATTAATTATGTAAATATTTTTGGATTGTGTAATATATGCTTTCGGTTACTCCATTAACGAGCTTCTATATGTAATAATTCATAGAATTATTACGTATAGAAGCGCAGTCTAGTACAAAACACGAGCGTTAAAGTGAAGCAAGATCATTATGTTAGTGGGCGCGAGTCGAATGTGCCTACGCTCGTCACACGCACACATACACGCCATTCAGTGATACCAGTTTCTGGCGTTTGCAATCAAATTGTGCAAATCACTATTTTATTGATTAATTTTAAGTAATCGATATAATAAAGATTACGTATTGCGTACGAAGACATATTTTATGAGAATAATAAATGGAATAAAATAAACACGATAATGATGGTACTAATATAACTTTATCATACATATTTTAATGGTACAAAAATGCAGACGTAATAAAATTTAAGAATATTACTAAACACAATTAATTTGCTCGAATACAATAACCACATCGTGTAATGTTTAATTTTAACCGACTTCAAAAAAGGAGGAGGTTCTCAATTCGTGTATTTTTTTAATGTTTTTACCTCAGAATTCTGTTATTTCTAAACCGATTTAGATTTTTTTTATTTGAAAGGGTATACACACAGATTGATCCCATATACACGCTGAAATTTTAATGGTTGTTTTCTCGAAGTCAAATGATTTTGTCTTGGTAGTACAATAGATTTATTAATATAAAAATTATTAGGATGCAAAAATGGCAGATTTACAATAGAGAAAAACAAAACTCGAATGCGTCCTCAAACCAATAGCAATATCTCGCGAGTAGGTTGGACGTGCAGGCTAGCTTATGCCGTATTACTACGCGTAAGAATTTATTTAGCTCTGAATATTTATTAAGAATAAGTCATTATTTGTTAAAGCAAGTGATATACATCCTCGAAATCGACATGACCCTGACCAACTTGTCCTAGATATCATTCCTAGGCTCGTTAAATATAACAAAAATTGTCTTAATACGAGTATGTATGTAAAAATATTTAATAAAATACCTAAAGAATTTAAATTATTAAGCGAAAGATTATATAACAAATATTTGTATAATTGGTAAAAAATTGAATGCTTTTAAGATTTAAAAGATTTTTTTTAATAATTATTAAGATTATTTTTTTAATTTTAAATAATTATCAATATTGTCATTATATACCTAAACATTTTAAAATTATAATTTGCATTGAGTCAGGAATGCGGGAAAACAACCACTAAAATTACAGCATGTATATACGAATTGATCTAGAATCGTCTTAGAAATCAGCGTACATACATAATTGATAACCTCTCCTTTTTGGGAGTCGGTTAAAAATAGATTATGTTTGGGTGTAAAGTGACATCTGCTTAGTAAAGGCGTTCTTATTAATAATCACTTGATGTAGTAAATAAAAAAAGTTTTATTCTATTTTCTAAAACGTCGACTTGGTCAATGAACAAAGCAATAAAAATAAATTTAGTTGCTATAATAGTTGCGTTAAACTGGCGTCGACGGATCGCTATCAGCTGATCACTCCGTATTAGTTTTAAATAGGCACCCATTGTTAATATTATGTTAATACTTAGAGAAGTAGGTATCTACATATAAACATTTGAGTTTTACACAGAGCGTTGCGATTAAACGTTTTAAACACAAATAGAAAATAAATATTATTAAAAGAAAATTGTGATCTTTTTCCTCACAACTAGCAACATTTGTATTATGATAGCTTAGGTAAGTATTTTTTTAGTTTTACGTACTAATAATGAATGAAATATATGAACTTACCTGTGAAATATAATACCATCACTTTTTTTATGTTTATCATCACTGTTGTGTCAATATTTTACAACAAAAACGGTCATTTTTACAATTTTTCGCGAGCTCTTCTCCGTAAGACGTGACGTTGCGCACTGACGCGTCGTTGAGTGAACTTACGCGGTTTCGCGTCAGTTTTACTTGCTTCACTTTCGGTGCGCGTACTAGTATTCTATACGTAATAATTCTATGCCTAAGTCAAAATAACATGTCGATCAGTGAATATGGAAATAAATTATCGGAGTTATTTATAAGCGTCACTATTGCGCAAGCTGATGGTAACGAAAAGGCATGTGAGATACTGAGACCTATAAATGAGAAACTGGCTATCAAAAAGTTCTCTGATGAATTAAAAAATAGACGTAGCACGAACGTACGGAACTATTCAGAGCTCTGAATAGTACGAAACTATTCAGAGCTTAAAGATGCAGTGCGTGCAGATGAGGACAAGGAGCTAGCACAACTCATCAACTCATAAACATCTTCAGCGCAAGAGGTAGGTCAAACAATAGATTTTATAGCAAGAAGGAGGAGGCCGGAAAAATTATTCAAATCAAGGTTCTTATTACCGTGGAAATTATGCTTCAGGTCAGAAGTTTAATAACTTTCAGCAGCAACGTTTCAATGGTAACACCCATAGTCGATACACATGAGGAAGAGCCAATAGTTTTTCTAACTTTAGAAACAATTATTATAAACCTTCTAAATTTTACAGGAGTACCCCTATTTGTGGTAATCGCCGTCAAATGTTGATAGCCCAATTGTGAAATGATTCCCAATCAGGAAACGAACAAACAGGCAACGAAAAAAAATTTAAATGAAGATCATTTTTTTCATTCTTAAATTGTTATAATATTTTGACGTGTAATAAAAATGTTAGGTTTAACAATTCCAGGTGTTCATGGTTACTTGACACCCGTGCATCCTTTTCCGCTGTCATAAAGAAGGTGTTATCGCAACAAGTTACATTGTATAAAGATAATACGGTTATAAATGGTATCGCTGGTAGAACTTATTCAGTAGGTTATGTTTATCTTAAATAACGTACTCAAAATGGTGGTTGTTTTAACCACAAATTTTATTTTTTTGATGATTAACCGTGCAGATCGGATGGAATTCTTGGATTAGATTTCTTATCGAATTTTTATTCACATATTAGGTTAGAAAGCAATATATTAATCTCGCTGACAATGAAACTATGGTCAGTTTTATGTTCAGTCACTATTCACATGCTTACCTATTGAAGACTGCATCTCAATTGTAACTAAGAAGCTAGAAGATAATAACATGCCTACAGAATATGCAGTATTACTCAAACACTACCTCACATCTGGCTACCTATTGTGGAAGGAAGAGTTCTACAAGCAAGTAGACGGTGTGGCGATGGGCTCACCTATATCTCTCGTAGTCGCCGACATATTCATGGAGGACTTTGAGGATAAAGCCCTTCTTACCGCTCCTGTAAATCCAAGATTATGCAGACGACACTTTCACAATTTTACCATCTGACAAATTAACTGCATCTTTAAACCATCTCAACTCTATCAACTCTGAAATACAATTCACAATGGAGTTAGAAGCAAATAATTCTTTAGCTTTTCATTATCACGGCTCAGATGTTTTAGTCATCCGAAATCTATATATATAAAACTATTCACACTCATACTGTGTGGTCAAAATGTGTTTAGGAAAAAGGTCCATACCAACCGATATTTAAACGGTGAATCTCACCACCATCTATCACAGTTAGCTGCCGTGGGAAAATCTTTGTTTTAGAGAGCACAAGGGATCTGTGACAGAAAATATCTGTCCGCTGAGCTTTAACACGTCAAGCAAGTAACCTGTACTTCATACCTATGTGGTTCGGTAGTCAGCAGAAGGTCCAAGCAATTGACTGTGACCGTCTACATAGGGTACCCTAGTTGCTTCTTTTACCAGCTGAGAAAGACCTAGCGTCAAGGCAAAATTCCACGCTTCTCTTCCAGCATGGTCGGTCTATTGGTATTGTAACAGCCAGTTCCAGTGATTATACATTAGTGAGCACTCACTAATATGTATAATAATTAACTTTCAATAAGAGGACGTGCAACCGCTGTTTAGCCATACTTTTCTTTTTAAGATACATATTAAGAGTTAGGAGTGAATAAGGATGGAGAGTGGTAGTTGAACGAGGCGTTGCATTAGCAACCAAATGATACTACCAGAGTCACTGCGCCTATGGGAACTTGATCTGGAGACTGCGGGGACGCCCGACCCCCCCCCAAGAGATCGCCATCGGGCCCTCTCGACCGGTCGCTAACAGGTATGATGGAGCCACCCTGGGATTTTTCGCTAGTTGGCGGGGCAGCCTTTCATGAGTAGCTAATTTACTATTTGGGCCCCCAAGTACCTGCGGTCAGCCAGCGGAACACCGTTGTTCGGATCCCGCTACCCTCCACGACCAAGCACCCGACACAGAAACAACTGATGCTTCGCACCCGGTTCATACACACAACGCTACTGTCCAGACCCATTCTCCATATTATGGCTTCAACAAGCATCATGCCGGAATACGACAACGTCATTTGGCGATATGACTTTGCATTGGTGGGTGGTAACCGAAAAACCAGCGGCCGAAACTTACCACCGGAATTGGTGCTGCTCGTTTAGCACTACCCTGGGGACACATGTAGGCAGTCATATTTCAAGTATTTCCTACGGACGCTAGCAGCCTCGTCCCCCAAATTTTCTAATAAACTAGGTAACCTTAATAGATTTAAGAAAACTTACAAGCAAAACTTTTATGGTTTGTAATTTTACACATGTCCTTACATTTTATCTTCAACCTTTTAAAGTTATGATGCAAAACTGAATTTAATTTTTTTTAATTCAACAGGTAATTAGACCTTTTGTAACTTAAAAGAAATAGAAAAAAAATTCCTAACATTCTTCCATACTGCGCAACATATTTTTTGGGATAGTCCCAAAAAACTTAATTTAAAACGATTTTGTGATAATTAAACTACTTGCCCAAAGTAAGGCCACTATTCCAATTGTTTTCAATTGTTCTCAATAACTTCTGAAACATGTTTCAATCTATTGAGTCTATTTCTATTAAACGACAGCCTTTTCATTTAGAGGCAAATATCAATTCTGATTGCTTAAAACAAGTTTATTTTTATAACAATGTCATTTTTAATGCAGATATAAATTGTTTACAAACTAACTTATAAAACGCTATTTATTTTATTAGATACTAGCAATCGCCCCGGCTTCGCCTGTTAATGATCTATTAATAAGGCGTTATTTATATTTACGATAATCAAAGACCATTTATTTTATAAATTGCTCTTTGTCTGTTCCCATTCCAAAGATTAGCCCAAACAGACAGACAGACAGAGTGACATCAGACATGTCTTAATGCCATGCCCCACAGCTCAATATAAGCAGTTATTTCGATATTTCAGACATACACTTCAATTTATTTATATTATTATTATAACTTTATATATTTAATAATATTATCAATTATTAATTATATATTGTCATTGTCATTTATGTTAATAAATACAATCATCAATAATTAAAAAGTTGTAAATAATCATGACTCGGCTTATAAACAGATCGATTATGATAACGGACAATTCAAGGACGGCCCAAAAATGTATATATTTGTTGAGACGTTCAACAGACGCATTAGTCTTTTTTTCGCACTGATGCGTTATAGTTCTTTTAATACATTAAAATGATTTTGGCACTGTTAATCATTTTCGGAGCGCTTTGTATAATATATTACTTAATAGGATTATATAATGAAAATTACTGGAGAAAACGTGGTGTGAAGTTTTATACAAAGAGTAAAGTGTTCGGTCCTATTGGAGTATTTTTAACTTCTAAACAGGCGGCATTTGAAATATTTAGAGACATTTACAAAATGTATCCAAATGAACCAGCAGTTGGGGTCGCTTCAATGTTAACTCCAGCTCTATATGTGAAGGATCCAACAAATGTGCAACATGTCCTGCAGACAGATTTTAACTCGTTTAATCACAGAGGTTTTGAAGTGAATGAAAGTGATTTACTTGCCAATAACATACTGTTCTTGTATGGCAATAAATGGAAATTGATGCGTCAAAGTATGACACCACTTTTTACGTCATCGAAATTAAAGAGTATGTACTACATAATAGATCGTAGTGCTCAAGATTTCGTCAATTTTTTGAATAAGGAACCAGAAAGGTTAAAAGGTGATATGTTTACAACACTATGTACATTTTCCAGTGCTGCCATCGGAGCTGCTGTTTTTGGAATTGGAAATGAGTCAATTTTTGATTCACCCTTCCTTGTAATGGCTAAAAATGCTATAAATTCTTCAACATTACAAAATATTAAATTTGTGATATCTACCTTAAGTCGAACTTTATTCAAAGTTATGGGAATTAATATATTTAAAGAACATGAGATTTTTTTTATTCGTGCTATAAAGCAAGTTATTCGCCAAAGAGAACAAGAAAAAACAAAGAGGCACGACTTCGCAGACTTATGCGTAAATATACAAAATAATGGTGTCATAAAAGATCCTGACAGTGGCTTGGAAATATATCCAACGGATGAAGTATTGGCAGCGCAAGCGTTCTTTTTCTTCGTCGCTGGTGTTGAACCTAGTGCGTCTGCTATGTATTCAACATTGGTAGAATTAGGGCGTAATCCTGACGTTCTTAAGCGTGTCCACAACGAAATTGATAAAGCGTTTGAGAAACACAACACCATAACTGTTGATGCCCTTCAAGAAATGGATTACTTGGATATGTCATTAAATGAAGCGATGAGAATTCATCCTTCGGTTGGATACTTAAGTAGAGAATGCGTTCGTGATACCGTATTACCAGTTGGAAATATCAAAGTTGAAAAAGGTACCAAAATATTTACACCTATTTATGAATATCATCACGATCCAAACATATTTCCAGATCCAAATGTTTTTAAGCCGGAGAGGTTTTCCCGCGAAAATCGGAGTACATTACCAGAGAATGTTTTTATGCCATTTGGTAAAGGTAACAGACTTTGTATTGGTAATAGATATGCCACTTTGCAAGTGAAATCTGGACTTGTTCACTTATTACGAAACTTCTCTGTAAAGACATACATGGATGGAGACGAAATTAAGTACAGTAAACACCATACTCAAGTGAGGCCATCCAATATAAACTTTGAATTAATTCCTAGAAATATGGAGCGGACTGTATAGATACAGAATTATTGCTAAGTCATTTTAGGAAATAAAAATCACAATATTATATTTTGTAACATTGTCATGTGTTTTTTGTAACATTGGCAAAAAGTTTGTGATTTGTGATTTCTTTTTTATGTAACATGTGTGATTTTATTTATAATAAGCTATATTATTGTAGGAAGTGATGAAAAAAAGCTTATCCTTGAATTGTAAAATATTAGGTGCTCATTGTTGTGCTTTGTTTACAATATTATATAGTATTATGTTCAACTTTTAAAGAAATAAACTATATTTATGTATATTTTTCTAAAATAATTCGTTAATCTGTAGATGTGAAAGAGTAAGATAAAATAAAAACATTGAACGAAACATTGTAAATTAAAGTTTTTTTTTAATGTATAGAATGAAATTGAATAATTTAAGTAACATACAGGCTACCTCTCATTTTCAAGTGCATTATTCTATATCTGATATATAAATCCGCCTTGATTAATCCGATTCAGTTGGCAGTCTCCACATATCCTTGGAATGTTTTATTTCTCATTTGCCCCTTATAGTGCAATTAATAATTTTATTAGTGCTGGCAGGGATTGAACCCAGATTTTTCGACATCTATTAAAAAAATGGGCCACATTAGGAGTACCCTTAACGGACGAGCATGTATGCGTAGATATATGTATGTAAAGGAGGCGAGAGAGGTGTTTCAGGATCGTGTCAAATGGAAGTCCGTAGGGTGACAGGCGTGAGTGTTTATGTACTGTTAAAATTACGACGAGTCTTTGTTTAACAGTATAAAAATTACATTATAGTATAAAAATTAAGCACCTACCATGGAATTCCACTTTGAGATACCAATATTAGGTATTGGGACTACGTGCGTAATTTAGTTGTAAAAAGTTTATTCCGATTTTTTTAATACGCCATAATAATGACAGTCATCGTCACAGTCAGTTACATCGTTGATTGGCAAATACATATATTTTTTTAATTTTATCTATTATGACGATCCTATAAGTTCGTTAAGTGTGAAAGGAAAATTTTAATCATAATTTGCGTCCTGTGATTTGTGAGCATGTCACGTGTCACTAAGAAAGTAAACAGTAGGCAAAAACTTTGTGAATTAAATTGCACACACAGGAGCGCGCGTAGTATGCACAGTTGTTGCCCATAAATCACATTCAATTTGGAATAATTTTAAATAAAAGTAGTAGCCTTATTTACTCGTATTTTGAAAAACTGCAATAACGGTATATCATTATTAATATATTTGAACTTATTATAAAATTTGGCTATTCGTTAAAAAATAACCCTGTATGTCTATTCATTGCAGCCCTTCAAAAGTCCACTGCTGAACATAGGTCTCCCCCAAGCAATACACGGTTCTGAGCCTCCTGCATCCATGGCCTTCCTGTATGTCTCACCATCTCGTCACTCCATCAAGTGGTTCTTGTCACACAGAATGGTAATGTCAACCAAAAATATCCTTGACTGTGCCCGGTCCATCAGAAGAATATCAGGCTTATTCGAAAGAATAGATATATCTGTGTCTATAGAGTCTGTTTTGATGACCTGGTCCCAGTAGAGCCTGGCGCGGTCATTTTTTTTATAGGAGAGGGGAAAAACGAGCATGCGGCTCACCTGATGGTAAGTGACTACCGCCGCCCATGAACAACTGCAACACCAGGGGAACCAGAGGAATTGCAGATGCGTTGCCGGCCTTTTAAAAAGGAGTAGGCACTTTTCTTGAAGGTTCCTAAGTCGTATCGGTCCTGAAAAATCGCTGGTGGTAAACTATTCCACAAGGAAGTTGTGCGGGGAAGAAAACATCTTCTAAATCGCACAGTGGTGGACCGCCAATCATCCAGATGGTGTGGATGGTATCTGGAGTTCTGCCGCGATGTGCGTTTGTGAAATTTGGCGGCTGGGATTAATCCGAACAATTCCTCAGAGCACTCCCCGTGGTAAATGCGAAAGAAAATGCAAAGAGATGCAACATCTCCTCGCAGCGCCAATGAATCGAGCCGATCGGAAAGGACTCGGTCGTCGACGATTCGAGCCGCTCTGCGCTGGATGCGGTCAAGTGGAAGGAGCTGGCACTGGGGAGCCCCAGCCCAGAGATGGGAACAGTATTCCATGTGAGGCCGAACCTGCGCCTTGTAAAGTTCCAGGCGTTGTGCCGGCATGAAATACTGTCCCGCTCTGCTGAGCACGCCAAGCTTTTAGAGGTCAATTTGGCTCTTCCAAGTGACGAAACTGCACGTCACTCGATATGTCGACGCCGAGGATTCTGATACTGGCTGAGGCAACAAGGGGAGTGCCTTGAAACTGAGGAAATACGACAAAGGGGTTCTTTTTAGTGGTAAACGCGCAAACTTGTTTCTTCTGAGGATTAAACTGGACTAGATTTAGTCGCCCCCAATCCGAGACTTTGTTCAGCAAAAACTAGACTTCAGACACAAGTTTGTCCCGGTACTCGGCGACGTTTTCCCGAGAAATATTGGCACAGCCGGTGTATAGAGCATCACCAGTGCATTCATCCGCATAGCAATGAATGCTACCGATTTGCAACATATCATTGATATGCAGAAGAAACAGCGTTGGTGATAGCACGCAGCCTTGTGGAACACCAGCGTTAATAGGCTTGTAGTCGGAGCATGCACCGTCTACAACGACCTTGATGCTCCGATCTGCAAGAAAGCTGGTGATCCAATTGCACAATTTCTCGGGAAGCCCATAGGAAGGGAGCTTCGAAAGAAGCGCTTTGTGCCAAACCCGATCGAAAGCCTTCGCAATGTCCAAACTAACGGACTCTACCGCCTCCGCCCATCTATGAGTCAGGTAGACCAGAAGATCACCAGCTGATCGACCCCGACGAAAACCGTATTGGCGGTCACTAATCAGCTGGTGATCCTCAAGGTACCGCATGAGCTGGCAGTTTATAACGGACTCTATTATTTTGGAGAACAAGGGGGTGATGGCGATAGGCCTATAGTTGGACGGGTCTGAGCGGTTGCCTTTTTTAGGGATCGGTTGGACAAAAGCTGTCTTCCATGATTTCGGGACTACGCCTAGGCAGTAGAAGTACCGGAAAAGACGCGTTAGAACCGGTGCCAACTCCGTAGCACACTTCCTCAGCACAATTGGGGGGATTCCGTCAGGCCCACTCGACTTGTGGATGTCCAGGAAGAGGAGTGCTTTGCGAAACGAGCGCTGTGAGAACCGCACATCTGGCATGGAGCACTCACACCGCGGGATGGTCGGCGGTGTGTTCCCCCCGTCATCAAGAGTCGAGTTGGACGCAAAAGTGAGCCTAAAGGTCGGCTTTCTTTGCGGTGGGCCAGTGAGTCGTCCTCCTGTGCAGAGATGGTAGTGATGGCTTACAGAAATTCCCTTGGACAGCCTTGGCGAGAGACCAGAATGCACGGGTTCCCGAAGGAAGGTGAACTAGTTTCTCGCCAATTCTGCCTATGTGCTCTGACTTTGCCTTGGCAATAACTCTTTTGAAGAACCTGGAGGCGAAGTTATACTTCTTTTTAAGCATGCTGGTGTTTACATCCCGAGCCGCCGAAGCCTAAGCCCAGGCCTGATAGCACTCCTGCTTACTGCGTAATGCAGTCTTACAGGAGCAACCAAACCAAGGCTAAGATCTGCCTCCGATGGGTACCACAGATGATGGAATAAATAGTTCCGTTCCCTGTAGCACCACATCAGTGACAGAGTCAGCAACAGAGCTGGGATCATCCGGCGAGAAGCAAACCCGCCCCCATGGGTAGGATGCAAAGTAAGACCGCATTCCGTCCCAATCCGCCGACCTGTAATGCCAAACACGGCGGCAACCTGCAGAACGCAACCACGAGGGGAGCGTGAGTGGCACCACACTCCGGATCAGACAATGGTCCGAAGAGCCGAGAGGGGCATCGACGGAAACCTGATATCCGTCCGGATGAGAGGTCAGCAGAAGGTCCAACAGGGAAGGTGTATGATCGTTCACATCTGGAATCCGCGTAGGCGAAGTAACCAGTTGTGTCAGACCATATGCCAAAGCAAAGTCACAAACAGATCACCCCGCATGATCGATTGAACGTGAACCGAGTCATTCGGCGTGATGGGCGTTAAAATTGCCAAGGATCACGATCTCTGCGGATGGGACCTGTTGTAGCAAGGAATCTGTAGCCATTTGGACGTGGTCGATGAGTCGGTCTGTTTCGGCATTACCGCTATGGGACCTATAGAGACACCCGTAGACGCGCGGATGGTCGTCGCTATCTACGCGTAGCCAAAAGATGGACAGGTCCGAACCTTCAAGACTGCCAAGGCGTCGAGAACAGATGTCCTCTCTGACGTATACGCAAACTCCAGCCCGAGGCACAAAGGAGTGTTCCAATTTGTACCCTGGGTAGGAGAGATACGAAGTATCAGCTGGAGAGGACACCTGCGTCTCGGTCAGAAAGAGCAAGGCCGGCTTCGCCGTCTCGAGATGGTAGTGGACGGCGTTTAGGTTCGAGTGAAGTCCCCTGATGTTGCAGAAATTCATGGATAGCGTGTCAGGGGTCACCTTGGTCATGTTGCTCAGTTTTCCCCGAGCAGTTATTGTTTTGAGCGGAATTTAGCCCCATTCCCCACAGAATACTCGGGGCAGCCTGAGCACCCACGCTCAGGAGTGGAGTAGCATGGATGCTCAGCGAGGGATTCTCCAGGGGTGCTGGTACCCTCCTGGGGTAGTCTATTATTTAATTCCGCTACCATGTTGATGGGGGGGGGGGGGGATAATTGGGCCTCCGGTCACCTGCACTCACCAGACGAAACGCAAAAGCAAAGCTTCCACTTCACGCCGGTATTCTGTGAGGTCGTTGTACTAACCCGGCTCGAGCCGGCCCATACGTGCAACAGCAAAAGCTGCTGCGTGGCTCTACCACCGTTGAAACACGAGCACGGCTTGCGGCAAGCACTAACAAAAAGGCAGTTTTCGATCCAAGAGACCGTATTTCAGAGCGAGATCCTGATGTAGAATCCTAGCTACTATGTTGTGCCTTTGCAAGTACTCAGTTAGAAAGTGCTGAACAACCAGAGATGACATGCTTTAGTGACTTACCGGGATGGCGACAAGCTCGACAGATCTCGACGGTGCCATCCTTTATCCGATAGTTGTTGGTCTTAATAATCTGATCCTGTATTGCACAGACAAAATCCTCGGTTTTCCCGAAGAGGTCACCAAAAAGTAGCCAGTGGAGGGAGGCAACTGTGTCTACGATAGGCTCATGTTGACGGGCACAGGTAAGTCCATGCCCTCAGAGTTAGCAACCTTTCCCTTTTGGACATGGAGAACCACACACTTATCCGTCCCCAGCTCCATTCTGATAGAATTGCTAAACTCACAAGTGATGCTTAGAAATTCCATAAGATGAGAGCGACTGGGGGCGAATAACTTGAGATAATCCATATAAAAACTTTTGTCCCTCTTTTCCGAAGCTGAAAATCCCTCCCGGATCCCTCCAATAAGGTGTTGAGAGGATTCAGAGAGAGGCAGAACCAGATTGGACTCAAACAATCGCCCTGGAAGATCGCCCTTCTTATCCTTATGCGGATTTCCGCAGCCGTCATCCGATCGCCTAGATGACAAGGAATCGTACTCTACTGCCCCATGCGCTGTCCGAGGAAGTCTTTAACTGTACAGTCAACCTTGTACAGCTCGAGGACCCTCTTTATCCATGTATGGGGTACCGAGTCAAATGCCTTTCCGTAGTATATCCAGGGATTGGAGAAGCTCCAACGGTTGTGTTTAACCACTTTGCCAATGACCGCATCAATAACGAGCGGATCCTTGGTTCCACGAACACCGTCTTAACATCCAGTTTGAGCGCGTGACATCACCTAATTTAAGTCCAGGTGACGAGTGGTTCTCGCACTCAAAATGGATGTCAGTGTCTTACTTCAATTCTGTCGAGGCACGGCGCTCACACCTTTTGGCACGGCGTTGACTGACTGCGCCAACGTAGCAGTTTTGTCACATAGCTGTTACGTCAGCGGGCGAAGGGGACGTCACTTCTCTAGGCCATTTATTATTATCGGGCGAAGGGGACGTCACTTCTCTACACCATTTATTATTATTATTATTAAAGAGATCTCCAAAACTATACGCCATAACTCTTTTCTCAACGTGGATTAAGCAATGGTTTTGGAAAATTCAACCCTTGAGGGCGTGAAATATGTTATTACAGTTTGTATGAAACTTCTTTTATTTTACGATTAGCAGTCGCCCGTAACTTTGTCCGCGTACAATTTCTGATTTTCTATGAAATTATGAAATTTTCTCGCTGCAAAAGTCCTACCTATATAGAGGCTATATAAAGCTTATGCAAGTATTTATTAACATTTGATGATGCAGTAATGTTATGTTATCCCGTCGAGTTTTAAATATCTTTAAAGGCCAAAGTAATTGCCGGATGTACTCAAGGGAAATAGTATTCATGCCACGAATACTTAATACCATCAGAATACCCCTTTGAGTTTCACATTCCACGCTAATTCCATGCGGATCCACTAAATATTGGGCATCTTTTGACGAGATTTTTATTGCTTCCTTGTTTTTGGCCTACATGATAATAAATAATACGTTTTTAAGGAATGTTTGTTTTTATTTAAGGACAATTTGTATACAACATTTGTGGCACGGCTCTCTTGTGTCAAAATCACCAGACTACTTGCTGCACTTACTCTCGAACAGGCCACATAAAACTGTCCGTGAGAAAAGCAGCTCTCCCTTAAGTCTAATCCAACCATTTTCAGTGACTGCCCTAGTGCGTTATTAATGGTCATAGCGAAGCAAACTTTCAGGGGAAATTGTAATCTCTTGAACTCTAAGGGGTAATCTGATGGTATTAAAGGTATTCTTAGTATGAAACTGATTCCCCATGAGCACATCCAGTGATTACTTTTGCCTCTAAAACATTTTTATGGAGAGCTGTTATTTGTAGTCTGGTACCATTGCATAATTTTGGAGGTTTTAAGTTCCTCAATAACATAACTGCTGCGACCAGTTTAAGAGTGAGAATATGAGCTGGAAGGCCTGCTTGGTTAAGGGTGTTTAAAAACTCGACAGGATAATTTACTGCATCATCAAATTGTATCACTGAATCCACTGATTTATAGCTGATTTCTTCCCCTTCAAATTATTTTAGCAAAAGACCGTTCATATCACCCGCTGTGTCATTTTTAGGCGTCAAAATAGCACGCTCGCATGTAATGTTAGCGATGTCAGGGTAAACTTTGGCGGTAAGCTTTGCAAGAGTTTTTACTACTATGACCAGACTTGATGGTATTACAACTTTACTATCTACTGTAGGATCTCCATCCCCTATTTCAGTTAAAGTCTGCGCAAACTGACCAGCGGTAGCATCACCTTTCAAGAGTACTATCATATTTGTCTTAAGTACGAGCTTCTGAATATGAGGCCACAGATATGTAGACTTTAGATACGACCTTATTTCATCGGCTCGTTCCCCTCGGTACTACCGGTAAGGTTTGTCGAAAGTCTCCTGCTAAAAAACTGTAACACCACCCATCAATGACAATTTTCTCTTATCTCTTATATATCTCAATGTTCTGCTGAGAGCCTCCACGGCTCCTTTGTGGGCCATAGTGCACTCATCCCATACAATAAGTTTTGTTTCTTTCAAAACATGCGCCATATTACTCTACTTTGAAATGTAGCATAGAGGTTATATATACAGAATGGGTCCCACATATATGCAATAAATGAAACCACATACTCGTTATCGCCGTTACTGGCGATATACAAAAAGTGAACGTAATCGGTTCAGTAATTAGGTCAAAAAGTAAAATTTCAATTTTAAGCAAATTTAAACTCTCTGTAGAATTGGGTCACTAGGTCAATGATACGATGAACTTGAATCCTTGAACATTAAAAAGCGACGTTGCCACGCAGTGCAAACTATCACGACGTGAGCTATGTACGTCGACAGCGGTGTTTTTTGGCGGCGTCCATAAACAAGCGGCACGAGGCACACGGCATTCTTCAAAGGCGACGGCGCAAGTGCGCGCGCGCCTGTATCGTAACGTAGGATACGTGTTATCGACCATTAGCTTCTTTCAAAGGGAGTAATGGTCGATAAACAAAAAAATATGTTTAGTTAAATACTTACGGCATGGTGTTTTTAGAATTATCGTGATTTTATGATAATCCTAAAAACACTACGACCTACCCATAAAACAACCAATTAAAAAAGTCATACCTACTAACTCGTTTCCTAGGAAGTCACAAAACGGTAGTTTCGTAAGTTCAATCGTACAAAAATAAGCTTTTTTTTAACAATCAATAACTTGTCAATTGTTAAAAATCAAAATTACTTGTATTCAAATATCTTGTAGTAGCACAGAATAAATAATACAGTAGGTAAGTAAGTGTAAAAAAAAGTATCCATAAACGATAATTGCACCTTGTGCCGCCCTATTTATTACTTTTATTTTATTATTTTCGCCATTTTGGAATTTGGAAGTTTCGCTTTCAGTTCACTGCGAATCTTCCGGAATAGTGTGTGTGCGTTTCAATGCTTGTGCGCATTGCTTCAAGTGATTTATTTTTCGTAAGATAAATACAATTAGTTAAACAATATCTTTTTTTACGGTGAAATGGACATTTATTAGCTAATTGACTTTGTGTGTGTGTAAATAGTGTTTTTAAGTTTATTTTTATTATCTTTTCACTGTGATATTGACACTACTTGACTTTTGTGTATACGCGTGTGTTTTTTGAACAAAATGCCAAGACAACAGCATTTTTACAGTGTGGCAGAGTATACAGACATGGATTTATTGTATGGCGAATGCCGCCAAAATTCAGCGTTAACTCTGCGTACTTATCACTCCTCTAGACTTCTTTTATGGAGCTGTATTAAAAATGAAGGTACTCAAAGATCTCCGAAACCGAGGATGAACAAATTAAAAGCCCTGGCTCTGGATCCTGAACGAAATTTTTTGAGCAGTCTTCAGTACAATATTATGCGGCGATGTAACTTGTGCATTCAAGAACGTTGCGGACATTATGAAAATTTTAAAATTTAGGGTTCCATTAAATTTTGCAACTAATATGCAATAATATTTCTTTCGTTCAGTTCCATTATCGCGAAATAAAAAAGTGGCAGTAAAAATAAACAGTTTAGTGAGTAAGTTTTTATTTCGTCGCACATTGTCAAACGAATCAAAGGCCGTGGTGACAATAACGCTGCCGGCCGCCAACCGCCATGCCACTCGCGTGCAACGTTGCCACTCTTCCAAGGGGTCAAGGCACGTAGTCTAAACAGAGTGTTTACTTTAACTGAATTTATTTTAATATTTATTTTGTTTGAAAATTTCACTTTTTTAATTTACGGTTTTTAATTTAATATTTAATTTTAGTACACTTCTATAGACTAGTATTACTTGTGCTTTCATTTATTACATGTATGTGGATTCCTTACTGTATATATAGGTTACATGCATCAAATTTAAGGGCAATTTAAATGTAGAATGGGCTGTCTTACCACCATCCAGCAACGTCACTTCAATACCAGAAGAGGCAACTGCCAAAGCTATTCCGTGATTTTTCCTTACCTTAGCTTATAATAAATTTAAAAGAAAAGTTTTGTCTGTGCCTCCAGGAGCATCCAAAAAAAATTTGGCCAGTGCCGTTCTCTATATTGTTTAAAACTTGTTTCATCATTACAGCCCTTCACAGGTCCACTGCTGAACATAGGCCTCCCCCAAGGAATGCCACAAAGCACGGTCCTGAGCCACCTGCATCCATCGACTTCCTGCATGTCTTACCAGGTCGTCACTCCATCTAGTGGAGGGACGCCCTACACTTCGTCCGCCGATACGAGGCCGCCACTCGAGAACCTTTTTTCCCCATCGGTTGTCGGTTTTTCGAGCTATATGGCCGGCCCATTGCCACTTCAGCTTACTAATACGTTGGGATATGTCGGTCACTCTGGTTCTACTGCGGATATCCTCATTTCTAAGTTTATCACGCAATGAAACTCCGAGCATAGCCCTCTCCATAGCTCGCTGAACGGCCTTGAGCTTCCTCATCCGGCCAGCAGTTAAGGACCACGTCTCAGTTCTGTAGGTCATCACTGGCAACACGCACTGGTTGTACAACCTCGTTTTCAAGTTTTGAGGTATACCTGATGAGAAGATGTGCCGTAATTTCCCGAACGCTGCCCAGCCGAGTTGAATCCGTCGATTGACCTCTCGGTCGAAGTTGGACTTATCTAGTCGGACAATTTGTCCCAGGTAAACATACTCGTCAAACGTCGAGCATAGTGCTCCCAACAACTACCAGCATAGGTGTGACATGGACATTAAACATGATCTTTGTTTTGTCCATGTTCATATTAAGACCTATCCGTTGGGAGGCACTATTGAGGTCATTGAGTATAGTGCTTAGGTCCTCCAGCGATTCTGCCATAAGGACTATATCGTCGGCAAATCGAAGGTGAGTGATGTACTCGCCATTGATGTTAATACCGTATCCTTTCCAGTCCAGAAGCTTGAAAACGTCTTCCAATGCAGCGTTGAAGAGTTTCGGCGATATAACGTCACCTTGTCTTACACTTCTCTGCAGTTGGATAGGTTTCGTACTCTGGTTCTGTACTCGTATAGCCATCGTAGCCCTACTGTACAAGCACTTCAGCACTTCGATATACCGGCAGTCAACTTGACACCGCTGAAGGGACTGCAGCACCGCCCAAATTTCGACGGAATCAGGCTCTCATAGTCCCATAAGTTAGACATAGTGGCAAATTGTAGTCTCGGACTTCTGTACAATTGCCGAAGGGTATGTATGTGGTCTGGTGCTAAAGCCTTTTCGGAAACCCGCTTGTTCGGGAGGCTGGAAGTCGTCGAGTCTGCGTGCGAGACGATTCGTAATGACTCTCGAAAACAGCACGTAGACGCGGCTCAGAAGGGAAATCGGTCTGTACTTCTTCAAGAGAACGTTGTCGCCTTTCTTGAAGAACAAGACCACCGCACTTCTGTTCCACGCCTTCGGTGTAATGCCACCATGTAGAACGGAATTAAAGAGCTTCTGTAGGACTTCAAGTACCGGTTTTCCACCCGCTTTCAGAAGCTCCGCTGTAATTCCATCCTCGCCTGGGGCCTTGCCGTTTTTAAGGTGCTGGAGAGCCATTCTAAAAACTTGTTTATAAATTTGAAATTCTTCGGTTAACACTTTTTCTCTGATTGATACTACTTCTGCCAATAAATGTGTGTCATAGCTTATCTCTTTGATATACTCTCTATTTTGTGTCAAATCTTCGTGTCTTAAAGGTTGAGGCAAACCATAGTTATCTAAGCGCTGCCCTCCTAAGGATAACACAATGTGTTCTATATAAATTATACACTTATTATAAACTTCATCCATTATCTGCAGAACACTCCCTTACAAATCTGATTGAACTTGACGCTTTATATCCTCCGACAGACTGTTTTTGTACTTCTCCCATAGACGGAATGCTTAGAATATTAACAAAACTGATAATAGTTCTCGCAATTTAAAAGGACTATCACAAAGAGCGGCTTCTTCCATAATGGCATCCCAGTGTTTATCATCTTCAAACAAACCTAGAGCTTTACACGCTGACTGGTATGTGGGATATATCAACAGTTTTTAAATCTGTGAATGATGTTGGCCCTCGAATTTTATGAAAAAGAAGACGCAGATAATAACATTCAGAGTTATTAGGGTATACTACTGTATACACTCTGCCCAGAGCTTGATCCTTTTTTACTTCCGGCCAACCATCGACGTTGCTTCCACGTTTCCGCTTTTCAAATTTGTTACTTTTCCACACAAAATATGAAGGCACTTCAACATATAGTAGAGTTTTGCAAAATTATCCGTTATGCAAAGATCAAAAAATGCTATTAGAGTAGTTTTTTGTGGGTTGTTTACTTTGTCAGCGACATTGTTGGTATTGGGATTGAAATACACACACTGGCTATTTTCCAAATGTACTGCAAGATGAAAAACTGCTGGAAATCTTTCGTGAATGGGAAACGCCAGGATTATCCAGACAGCTTCAGAGCCGCTTATATAGCGACTACTTTCGTATAATTTTACTTCATCATTATCATTTTCATCAGTACAAATGATGCCTGATCGGATCCTTTATTCACATATTTACATATACAATTAATTGATTTTACGGAGCTAAAATATTCTATGTTTATATGAGCAGCAAAAGTCTGAGATAAAACTGGATTATAAGGTACCCATCGGTTGTCTAGCGTTACACCATTGATGTCAACCGTGAAGCCACCGTCTATGGGATCTCTTCGCCTGTATTTAGGATAACCGTCTTCTCCTGTGCAAGTTTCTTTCAGAAGAGTTTGAGGTTACTTGTTGCTACAAATACCACCTTTTATACATGGAAGTTTGTTGTTAAAATTTCCGCAAGGTTCCGCCATGGATCATATTGGCTTTGATAATTTCATAAAGGTCGAGATCTTCTTGAGGTGCCAATAAAAAATTAACTTTTAAATGTGCCGTGCTGTAATATCATATCGATCCTGAGGTTTCTGACGAGGCAGCAATGCATCTGCAATATATTTCCATCGAGGATTGCATGTTTGTGTAATAAAAAGATCAAGGCGACTGTAATGGCGGACGTAGGTCATTGCATCCTGAGTCTTTTTGTACATATATCGAGGTGATCCAGTAAAAGACGAAGGTAGTACTACCATCTGACTAAGTTGAGCAATATTGGTGTCCTGCCTCCCTATTGCATCTTTCAAATGTACGTAACTATCTGCTCTGAGCTGAGCTTGGTTGTTCCTGATGTAATTTAATCTTTCTGTTTCAATTTTTGCGTACATATCAACTATATATTGACTAAAAAGAGTACGATAGTACAGCAACCGATTTTCGTCTACTTGCCTGACCATAATGCGGTAAGAATAAAAATTTTGTGCCGACACAGTTTTCTGAGGAGATTTTTTTTTGTCTTAGAATCATACTAATAATAAAAATTGTTTACACCTGGTGCATCAGAATATACAAGGCATGATAGGCAAAGAGCTAGAAATTGAATTGTTCTTAAATAGCAACAATATTCATATTTTATGTATTACTGAACATTGGTTAAAAGCTTATAACATAATGTTTAATTTCAGTAATCACCAGGTGGTCAGTTCGTTCAATAGAGAAACGGTTTTAAGAGGTGGCTCGTTAATATTAGCAAGTAAATTATTATCATGTAAGGAACGTAAAGATATTGTGAGCCTCTCTGTTGAGCGAACTGTAGAAATGGCATGTGTTGAGTTTGAGCACCTCATTGTTGTGAGCGTCTACAGACCCCCATGTTCTATATACAATACTTTTGAAAAAATTATGGAGGAAGTTTTTGTTAAGTTTAATTAACAGAATAAATCTGTTATAATATGTGGAGACAATATCAATCTCTAGAAGCCTCCACCAATATTAAATTTAGATCATTGTTTAAAACATATGGTCTTTTAATTTATTTTAGAGCCAACGCGTATTACTGAATGTAGTGCATGTATAGATAACATTTTTACAAATGTTTAGTGTGCATAAATGTATAATCAAAAATTGAGTTCTGATCACTGTGGACAGTTAGTTTCGTTACCTTATGTTCACAAAAAGCAAGTAGATGAGAAAATTGTGTTTGTTCCTAAATGCACGTCGCTTGGAGAAGTTTAGAAGTAACATAGTGAAGAAACTTCCATCACTTTCATACCAAAATGATCCTAATTTTTGTATGGAACAGTGTTTAAACTTATTTGCAATGAATTTGATAATATTTTTACTTCTAAAACGTTCTCCTTGAACAGTCAGGAGGCTTTCAATGAATGGGCGACAGTAGAAGTCCATAAGACGAAAAGGTTATATGAACTTTACCATGAAAGGTCATATAACTAGCGATAATTGGAATATGTTAAAAATATTCAAAAATATTTAAAGGAGTGCTCCAAAGCCAAGTCTTTGCATTTGAGCAACAAAATTAAGACGGCTTCTAATAAAATTAAAATGACGTGGAGTATAATTAATAGTGAAACTGGTAAGGTCAACTCTGCAATTCAAACTACCGGTTGAGTTTAACAACAAATTAACGGAATCAGATCAGGATGTTGCAATGGTTTTGAGAAGTATTTGGATATTCCGATCTTAACTATGACACTGAATTCTTCTCCTGCCGTCGCTGAATCATTGCTTAAACAAAATGTAAATGCGTGTACAAAGAATTTTACATTTCATAATATATCATCAAAAGATATTGTAAAATATTTTAAAACTATTGATGTTAAAAACTGCGGATCTGTGGGGCATTTCCGTTAAAGTTATTGCGTCTATAATCGATATAATCGCGCCTCAACTAGCTATTATTTTAATACTAGTATCGAATATGGTGTGTTTCCTGATTTGATGAAGCATAGTAAAGAAATACCTTTATTTAAATCTGGTAGTACATTAGACCCCGCCAATTTAAGACCCATTTCTGTACTGCCAACACTAAGTAAAATTTTTGAAAAAATTATTCTTGATCAAATGTTAATTTTTTTTAAATGTTAATAATTTTCTTCATAAAAATCAATTCGGTTTCACAAGGGGTCGCTCGACAACTGATGCTGGTGTTGAGCTGATTAAATATATTTTCAATGCATGGGAGAATTCACAGAATGCTTTGGGTATATTCTGTGACCTATCCAAAGCCTTCGATTGTGTTCACCATGAAACATTAATCAGGAAACTACAGGGTGGGCCATCTGTTGGTCCTTTTTTCAATCGATGATTTTTAGTACTTCACGTTATCTGTTCTAAAAAATAATTTGACATATAAAAAGTAAAAATTATGCCATTTATAATCATGGAGTCACAAACATCATAACAGCGCATTTTGATTGTCCAAATTTATTATAAAACTGGTCGTTCAAAAAGAACAATATTTCGTAAATTACGTGAGAGTTTTGGTCGACATGAAGTCCTACTGAGCGTGCAATTGGCAAAATTATTGATCGGTTTGAAGAAACTGATTCAGTGGAAGGTTGTAGACCGTATCTACATGTTCATCTAGTTCGTACTCCTGATGCAGTGGTAGCTGTTAGTAAAAGTGTTCCTAATGAACCAAGCACATCAACCAGGCATCGTTCACAGGAAGTAAACATTTCACGAACCACATTACGACACATTTTGCATGTTGATCTTCATTTGCATCCATACCAAATTCAACTAACTCAACAATTGAAGCCACCAGACCATTCTAAACGTTTTCGTTTTGTTAATTGGATGATTGGACGAAATGGTTTTTCATAAAAAATCATCTTTAACGATGAAGCCCATTTTCGTCTTAATGGGTACGTAAATTAACAAAATTTGGGAGGCGGAGAATCCTCATGCTATTCACGAAGCAGAACATCATCCTCCAAAAGTCACTGCTGGTTTATGGGCTGGTGGCATCATTGGGCCGTTTTTCTTTGAAAACGAATAGGAAAATGACCTTATATTGAATGGGGAACGTCATCGCAACATGTTAACTGGTTTTTTGTGGCCCAAATTGAATGAATTGGGTGTCAACGACCTCTGGTTTCAACAAGATAGAGCGACACAACACTGCATTTATTGTCAACGAAATTTACTGATCGCATAATTTCAAGAAATTTTGAAGTTCCACCAAGAAGCCCGGATTTAACACCATTTGATTATTTTTTGAGGGGTTATTTGAAAGGTAAGTTGTATGCTAATCATCCACAAACAATTAAATAACTTAAAAATATACATTCGAGCTGAAATTGAGGTCATTGATGCGATTTTATTGGAAAAGTCATCGAAAATTTTGAGGTTCGGATGCAGGCCTGTAGACGAAGCCGTGGTGGGCATATGAACAATATTGTTTTTCGTGCATAAATGGCATAGAACCACCTTTCATTGTAAATAAAAAAAATACTTTTCATCTCAAAATATGTATTTTATTTACAAATGAAAAAAGGACTAACAGATGGCCCACCCTTTACAACGCTACATAGTAGGGGATAACCATAATATAGTATTATTTGCTGATGACACTTCATTAATTTTCAAATTAAAACGACAATTATTAAAATATGACAAAGTAAATAATGCTATATCTAAATTAGTAAATTGGTTTAATGTTAATAACTTGCATTTAAATAGCACTAAAACGAAATGTATGAAGTTCATGACTCCAAATGTCAGACAATTAAATACTAATGTAATTTTAAATGGGGAGGAACTGAGTCTTGTCGATACCACCATTTTCTTGAATAACACTAGACGCGAAGCTTCAATGGAGCCCCATATATCAAAGTCAGCAGACTTAGTTCTGCAGCATATGCTGTAAAAGATTAGAAATCTTACCAGTGTGGAAACAGCTAGACTTGTTTACTTTAGCTATTTCATAGCATAATGTCGTATGGTATTTTGCTATGGGGACACGCAACTGACTCTAAAATTATATTTGTTTTACAGAAGAGGGCCATAAGAGCAATCTATGATTTAAAACCTAAAGAGTCGCTCAGACAAAAATTTAAGGAATATATTAACTTTGGCCTCAATACATTTATGAAAATGTAATGTACGTACACAAAAATAAAAGTAGTTATACAAAAATAAGTGATATTCATTCTGTAAATACTAGGAACAAACACAAGCTAGTAGTACCAGTTACTCGACTCCACCGAGTCAGTAATTCATTCTTGGGGCGATGTATACGCTTTACAACAAAATCCCAGAAAATATACAAAATTGACCTGCTCAAAATTCAAAACTTTATTAAACATAGTTTGTATAAAAGGGTTATTATAATATTAAGGAATTTATGGATGATAATAACCCTGGAATGAGGTGTTCGCTACCGCTATTTCTAATTTTTGTGTGGTTAATTGTGTAACATACATGATTGTAAGCTGTTATTTAAAAAAAGTCCTGCTGGTTTTGCTGGTTCTTCCCAGGACAGAGGTTTTTTTTTCGAACCAGTGGTAATTAAACAAAAGAGTGACTTTCAATAAGTATTATTTATAATCTATATTGAATAAAAATGTTTCTGTTTCTGTTTCATGTATATCAATAGATTAGTCATCCTTACCATAGCAAAAAATCAGTGGGTATTGTAAGCTATCTTATGAGCGGTTTAATTCACTGATACGACGTAACTTGTTATCGTAACTTTGTTATACGATGTCTCGCTTTTTGAACTGTTGTCCAACTATGACTAGAGCAACTTCACTTGCTGTCGGTGCATTAAAGCGTCCTATGTAAGCATGGGCTGGTTTTCTATCAGTACTTATAACCACTTCAAACTTATCACAACCTTCAGGTACCTTTTGAAGAGTTGTTTTTAGGTCCCTTATATAGGAATTATTGTCATGCAACATTGCTTTCAATTGTTTAAACAGATTTGGTTTTATATCAGGAAAATTGTTGCATCTTAAACTTGTCTCCCTTTTGTCCTCACCAATGAAATAAAATTGCAGAAATTTGGATCTTGTTGAGGTAAAGGTAATAGGCTACCAACCAAATGATAAACTTGCCCTTGCACTTTAAAAGTGGGCAAAATCTTCTATTATTTTTTTAGCCCCAAAGGACGTCGTTTGAAAGCAGCCATTATACTTCCTACTACGATCCATGAAATGTGCATGCTCTGGATGAAGATCCATATAGAGGTTCTGGCAAGAACTCAATAGCAGGAAGCTTAACTTTACCATTGGCGCAGTACATGCCAGGTGCCTATATTTTCCACTTGATAGCTAAACATTGTAAACATTTTTGATTCATAGCACAAAGAATAACCGTTTTATCAGTTTCATAACCTGCTTCAGGATCATACATCAGCCCAGATAAAGCTTGTACTTTCCATGGACGTAATCGTATTTCTGATCATCTTCCTGGATTATTCCTTGCATGCCTGGAAACAGCTCCTCTATGAATTTCTGGATTACTGTGTTGATAATTTGCCACCGCAGAACGGTGAGAGTCAGGTTGTTTTGCAGGTAAGTTATGACTGCAGCACGGTGAGACTGAAGGTTATTTTGCTGGTAAGTCATGACAGCAGTACGGTGAGACCCTGGATTGTTTTACTTGTAATTCATTATTGCAGCACGGTGAGACTCTGCATTATTTTGCTGGTAAGTCACGCTGCAGCACGGTGAGACTCTGGATTGTTTTGCTGGTAAGTCATGACTGCAGCACGATGTATTTCTGGATTTTTGCGTTGATAAGTCAGGACAGCGCTACTATGAACATCCGTATACATTTCTTGTACTTAATACTGGCATTTTTGAGCTGGTTTTTCAGTCAGCAGAAATTATAAAATTATTCCCATCTCTATCGTAGGACATGATGGAAAATTCGTCCCAATGCTCCATCACGTGATCTACTATTTCCTCACGTATCTCCCGAGCCATAACTTAAGTATCATATAATATGTATGGCTCGGAATAAGCAAGCTCCGTCACCAATAATTGGTACGATAGTATGTGGCACCATTGCGCCATTTACGCATAAAATTTCTACAGCCATATTAGTACTACCACACTACAACAAGAGAAACTACCACAATAAAACACAATATATACCTATACCTATTACCTAAGATAATAATATTGAATTTAAAATAGTTTATGAATAACTCCTAATCCTAAAATAATCCGACATCCACAATTAAAAATCTACAACCCTAATAGTAAAGAGAAACTAACACACAATAAAATATAATAATTATATACTTATACCTATTACCTAAGATAATATTAGTGAATTTAAATGTTTTATGATAAAATCAACGACGCATCAATTGCAAAGAGAACAAAGGTAGCCCAAGTTTCTAAAACATGATAACGTGACGTCAATAGCCTTAGTATCACTATCTGTGAACGGAAGCATAGCGCGATTTAAATGACATCAGCGCCATCTAGTTACAACTTTGTAAACATAAAAAACTAAAATTAATTTATATTACCGTTTTACTATTACGTCACAGCGGTAATGCACATAATATAATATTATAATATAAAATTACAATTTACTTAAATGTTAATATAATATTTTTAACGATCTTTCAGGGCTTGATAACCTAAAACCCGTGAACCAAGTAACAGAATCGTGTGCATAAAAATGTAATCAATGTAAACAATATTATGCGAACCGGTTTTATCTGATCGCAAGAGGGAAATTTTTTTCGTGTCTATACGTAATTATACATTTATTTGGGGTCGCGAGTTCGATTTCGGGCACGCACCTCTGACTTTTCAGAGTTGTAATTACGTGCGTTTAAGCAATTAATATCACATGCTTCAACGATGAAGAAAAACATCGTGGGAAACCTGAACGCCTGAGAGTTCTCCATAATTTTCTCAAAGGTGTGTGAAGTCTCCCAATTTGCATTGGGCCAGTATGGTCTGAGTGGACTATGGTCTATAACCTTTATCTGAGAGGAGACCTACACTCAGTATTGAGCCGATGATAGGTTTCTGCTGCTGCTGTTGCTGCTGCTAATGCTGCTGCTGTTAATGATGATGATGTTGATGATGATGATAATGATGATGTAGTAGTAGTAGTAGTATGTAGTTAAGTATATTTGTATCCAAAACTAATTTGAAGTCGCCTTGTACCCTAACCCTAAAATAAATTACTTACCAATTTTCATGGATATTTAATTAAAAATGCCGCACTTTGGAAAACTGTGAAACCCACTCCTAAGTTTTTAGGATTCCGCATACAAAGGCTGCCAACAGACCCTATTACTAAGCCTCCTCTGTCCGTACATCCGTCCGTCCGTCTATCAGCGGGCTGTATCTCATGAACCGTAATAGGTAGATACTTGAAATTTTTACAGAATGTATATTTCTATTGCCGTAATAACAACAAACTATAAAAAATGTAAAAAATTAAAGAGATACGGATACCCATATAACTATTTTTTTCGCGGGCTACTTTTAAACCTCCTGTACAATTTTTTATTTTTTTTTATTTATTTTAACTTTCATGTACAAAGTTGTACATATGGCGGACTTAATGCCATAGGCCCTATGGCATAGGGCATTCTCTCCCAGTCAACCATTAGGCTAAACAGAGATAGACAAACAAGAGGCGGTGCAGCAGTAATCAAAATAGAAAGGGCTAAAAAATAAATAAATCTATATTGAATCTACATATAAATATACATAAACACACATACATACACATATATACTTAATTACATACAATATATACATATATAAACATATACATACATATATATATACATACAGTACATATATACACAATACATATAAATATTATTTATGTCAGAACAAATGTGAAATATACATAATTAAGTAAATGAAAATAAGAGCGAGAGATTTTTTCACATTCTTACGAACTTGATTTTTAAAAACAAACTTGTTGGGAGCTTGTGATTAGCCAAAGAACGGAGAGAACGATTGTGAGAATCTCCCAGGTACTGAAATTTGGGTTTCAGATACTCGGGAGCACATGGATCGTTCAGAGTTGTGAAAAGGTTGCAGAGTATTCTAACATATCTGCGCTGGCGGATAGGCAGCCAATTTAGCTGAGCACGAAAAGAAGATACATGGTCGTATTTACGAAGACTATAAATGTATCTGATGCAGTTGTTAAGTAGACGATGCAATGTATTAAGATGATGTTGAGACAAGTCTGAGCAACACACATCGACATAATCAATAATCGGTACAATAAGTGACTGGACAAGTAAAATCTTAGTATTGGTGGAAAGAAAGTTTTTTAATCGATATAGAGTTCGCAAAAATACAGTAATTTTGCGACTCACCTCGTGTATGCGTTTGTTTCATTTTAAGAAACCATCAACATACAGACCAAGGTTCTTTACATGGGGAGAAAATGGTATGATATTATTTTTAAACATTGATGGTAGGGTGGGAATATCTAGTTTCGATAGTAATCGTGGGCTACCTAAGATTATCGTTTGGCATTTAGATGGTTTCACGTTTATGCCATACACAGTGGACCATTAGGAGATGTATTTCAAGTCATCCTTTAATAATGAGATAGCATTAGAGATATTTGAGAGTTCCACTTGCACATATAACTGCAGATCATCGGTATACAGATGGTAAGAGCACTTGAGATTTAATGTGATGAGATTGATAAAGATTGAAAACAGAAGAGAAGATACTATACCACCTTGAGGGACGCCAGTAGACACATCACACCAGTCAGATAGTATATGTCCAGTGCGCATGACCTGTTGGCGCCCTCGAAGATATGATGAGAACAATTCCTAAGCTGAAGATGAGATATTCAAATGAGAAAGAAGAGCCAACACGATATCATGATCAACAGAATTAAATGCGTTAGAAAAATCAATTAAGATGAGGACGGGCAGTTTTGATTTTTCCATCCCCTCTCGGATAGCTTCCGTCACCTTGAGATGAGCAGTAGTTGTAGAATGACCAGGGCGAAAACCCGACTGATAAGGGGAAAGAATATTATTTGAGAAAACAAAAGAAGAAATCTGTTTATGAGCAACAGTTTCCAGAACCTTAAAGAGAAAAGGCAGGATAGAAATTGGTCTGAAATTGGATATAGCACTGCAATCGGGGATTTAGGAATAATAAAGGCTTTACGCCAGAAAGTTGGGAAAGCACCATTCGTCAGCGAAAAGTTAATAATATGAGTTATCAAGGGTAAAACAGCATCCAACACGTGCATAACCATTACCCTACTCACATCATCACAACCAATGGCTTTCGATTTAATAGAAGAAAGTGCTTTGCGTATCTCGCCTTCGTCTACAGGAGAAAAAGTGAAAGCTTCGTGAGAATAAGCAGGCATGGAAGATATAAATGAGATAGCATTAGCTCTAGAATTATCAGAAACTATTTGAGAAGACTGAAAATGACGATTAAAATCGTCGGGAGAAAAAGTGATGCTATTGTAGTCAAGTTGTGATTTTCCATATCCAAGCGTTTTGGTAAACTTCCATATATCAGCCAAAGATGAATTAAGTACTTTTTCGTGTATATATCGGCGTTTAGCAGCTCTCACAATCTGATTACATCGATTTCTCGCAGCTTTATATGCCTGCCACTTTATATCAGTGCGATTCTTCTTAAAAGCACGAAACATTCTATCGCGTTTTGCCATAGCCATTCTTATCCCAGTCGTGATCCATGGAACAGGAGGACGCTTAAGTCGAACGACACGCTTAGGGGCATGTTCATTATACAGTCCTAATATGTTGCTGTTAAAGAATTCGTATTTTTCATCAACTGTGGACGCAGTATATACAGATGACCAGTTAATAGCATCCGCATCACACTTAAGCTTGTCTATATCTAGTCTAGCAAGACTTCGAATAGCGATATACACGGATAAAGGCTTGGGAGACTTTAATTTATATAACAGGAAAAGCAGGTCATGCCGTGAAAATCCAGATGCAGCGAATTGTCTATAACTGACAACGTGTTCAACGGAGGAGACGGCTATAAGGTTGATCCAGGTGTCAGCAGAGTGGAAGTTGTGATGGGTTGCATTTAGAGGCAAAATAGTGAAATTATGCGACATCTTGGTCGACTTCAGTTTGCAAGATTGGAGAAAAACCCCTAATAGGTCAGTGTTAAAGTCTCCCATGATAATGTGATGTGTGTAGGTAGAACTGAAAAGCAACAAATTTTCTTCCAAATCGGAGAAGTAGTCCACTTGAGGTGGACAGTAGACAACTCCAAGAAACACTTTAACACTCTTGACATTAACTTCGACAAAAATGTATTCCATTGAACCGGAATATAGAGAAGAAGACGTGTTATATATTTATAAGGTATATCACTACGCAGATATATAGCGACACCTCCGCCCCTTTTACCAGTGCGGTCGTTACGGAGTAAAATATAACCTGGAAGACTATAAGACGAGAGTTCTGGATTAAACCAGCTTTCCGATATGAGTATAACATGAACTGCACTAGAAAAGAAAGTATCCAGGAGCTCCGTATGATGTTGAGGAATACTTTGTGCATTTAAATGGCAAATGTGAAAACAGTTTAACAATTTTTGAGATTCTTCATATATTAATGTACGTAGCGTAGTAGACTCATCCGAAGCATCAGCAAGTGAAAAGGAAGAGGAACTGTTGCAAGTAGAATAAAAAGATTCATCATCTGAAATTAGATATAATCCTACATCTATACTCATAAAAAGACTTGTCTTGTATAATGGTACGGAACCCTTTGTATGCTGGTCCGACTCGCACTTGCCCACACAATACGTACTTATTTTTTTTAAATCTAAAGCCACTATACCAAGTTTCTTGTATATAACTTGAAATATTACGGAATTTCATACAAATTTCCACCCCTATTTAAGCATTTTGGGGGTAGAATTTTCGAAAACTGTGAAACACATACTTCTTTCTTTTAAATCAATAGCTAAAATACTGAATTTCGTGAATATAATTTGGAAAATGACAGAATTTCATACAAATATTCTACCCCTATTTAACCGTTTTGAGAGTAGAATTTTCAAAAACTATGAAATACCTACTTATTTGTTTTTAATCGAAAGCCAAAATACCAAGTTTCATATACATAAATTGAAAAATGACGGACTTTCATACAAATTATCAACTCCTATTTTACCCCTTTGGGGTAGAATTTTCAAAAAGTGTAAAATATGTACTTCTTTTTTTTTATTCAATAGCCAAAATACCAATTTCATAAACATAACTTGAAAAATAACTTGAGAAATGAAGGAATATCATACAAACATTCAACCCCTATTTAATCCCTTTGGGGGTAGAATTTTCAAAAGCTGTGAAAAACATACTTCTTTGTTTTTAATTTAAAGCCTAAATACATACCGTTCAAAAGCAAATTATAGACGTTAAACCAGTGTAATAATTTTGATATAGCATTATTCACTTCGTCATATTTCAATAATTGCCTTTTTAGTCGAATAATCAACGAAATATCATGAGCAAATAATACAATATCATGGTTATTCTTTACCAAGTAAGGTAAGTCATTAATATAAACTAAGAACAGAAAGGGACCACGACTGAGCTCTGAGAAACACCCATAGATACTACCGATCCGGAAGTTAAAATGGGCCTCAATGTAGGTTTTGGAATTTATGGGGAACGCCCCAAGTTCAAACTTACTATGAATTTGGGTAGCTTCGCCTCTATCTTCCAAGCAGAAATTTTCGCCATACTTCAGTGCGCAGATATTAATCTGCAAAAACACTACTACTAATCAACCTTATTATCTATATAAACTCTGATAGTCAAGCAGCACTGCTAGCACTGAGATCAAACTTAGTGAACTCGAAGCTAGATGGAGACTGCGTGAACCGTTTAAACGCCCTGGGATGTAACAACAGGGTCGTTACATCATAGGGCGTAATTAAAATAGGTTCCGGGTCATGCGGGTATTGTAGGCAATGAACTTGCCGACAATCATGCACGGGAGGACTCAATCAGTACACAATTAGGGACCCGAGCTATTTTGTGGAATCTCAAAAAACCTAGCCCGATCGACCCTTGAAACTCTTTATCACAATAAATCACTTAAGATCTGGTCTGATACACCAGGCTTAAAACATTCAAAAACTTTAAACCGGGCTTACGATCGTAAATTCGCTTCAGAAGCCCTGGAATTTGGTAAGAATATACTGCGTATTCTGGCAAGAGTCCTGACTGGACACTGTTGTCTTAAAAAACACATGTCTATCCTGGGACTAAGCAACTTAAAGATGTGCCGGTTCTGTTCCTTAACGGAAGAAACACCACTGCACATCCTAACTGATTGTGGGCCCTTAATGCGAAAACGTAACACTCATCTGGGAAACTATGTACTTCGCCCAGAAGAAGTGAAGTTGCTCACAGCTAAGCAACTCCTTCTATTCATTGAATACATAGGGCTTAGCAGTGAACTATAGCCAAAGCAGTGATCATAATAGATTTTTTAGGTCGCAGTGATACTGGTCTTTGTAGACCGGCATAGCTGCTCGCACATATAAAAAAAATTAATGAATCAACGCCAAGGTCAACGAATCGACACCTGTTCAATGTAACTATCTACCTACTTGAAGCGCTTGATATTTGTAACGGAATAAGCATTAAAATTTTAACAAAGCAATTTTTAAAGCACTGAAGTTAATAAGCACTGAAGTTACTAACCTGCTTATTAAATTAAAATGTACTTAGCCAATGAAAAATCTAGAAAAAAAATTTTTTGCAAGAAAAGAAAGCGGGAAAATAACTAATTGGAACGAACTCACTCAAATACAGTTCTTATACTCCCAGGATGACATCAGCGTCTTCAATGATGACGCAGGCTGCTACGGGAACGACTTCCTTCTTCAATTTATGTGGTCGTGAATTTAAATTTCGATAGACGACGATTGACAATGTCTACGTTAATTACGGCAAAATCTGGTATATATTTGCGTGATCGAAGGACCATAGAGATTTAGAGAATATGTAAAAAAATATTAAAAAATATTTAAAAGAGTGTGGTGCACAGTCAAGTCTTTACATTTAAGAAACAAAAGTAAGGATATCGTAAGTATATTGTAAGAATAGGCTCACGGCCTTTCTGTTGAGCGAACTGTAGAAATGGTATGTGTTGAGTTCGATGATTTTAAGAAAAAGCAGATTGGACTTTCTTGGATTTCTGTTTAAGTTATTGCGTCTATAATAGATGCGATCGCATCTCAACTTGCTATTATTTTCAATGCTAGTATCTAATCTGGTGTGTTTCCTGATTAAATGAAACATAGTAAAGTTATACCTTTATTTAAATCTGGCAGTATATTGGACCCCACTAATTTTAGACCTATTTCTGTACTGCCAACGCTCAGTAAAATTTTTGAAAGAATAATTCTAGATCAAATGTTAAGTTTTTTAAATATTAATGAATTAATCCATAACTATCAGTTTGCATTTACAAGTGGTCGCTCGACAACTGATGCCGGTGTTGAGCTAATCAAACATATTTTCTGTGCATGGGAAAATTCAGAAGATGCTTTGGGTATATTTTGTGTTCTTTCCAAGCTACATCATTATGGTGTAAAAATCATCTGTATACAATATAAGGCTGCCGACCTCACAGATTACCTTTCCATTCAGCCAGTGTTCTCTGGAGGGTAGTTCCACTATATACTTTTTATTAAAAGTGTAGAGTGGACGCATAATATCTGAGATCATGCATAAGACCGGTGTTTCCTTAATTTAGACGAGCATGGATCTCAATCTATAGGAAAGCAAGCTCAGACCGTCCTGGGCGTGGATCCTATAAAAACTAGCCCTCGCCTCCTTGTATAAACAAAGATCAAGGGGCGTTAGGCATAGAAGTGCATTAAAAGCCGCTCCAGGCTATGATCGCATTGCTCCAGTTGCCATTAAGCAGGCAGTCCTTTGTAGACTATTTAGTCTGTACGCACTAGTCTTTTGGTTGGCCTTATTAAACCAGACAATGGAGGTGTAGGCAAGAATCGGCCTCAACCACGCGTTGTATTGGACGCATCATCCTCTACCAGTTCGGGTGTGTCTCTTAATGACATTCAGATGGTCGGTCCCGTAGTGCAAGACAATCTGTTTTCCATTTTAATACGTTTTTGTCAGCATAGGTACGTGATCTCAGGTGATGTACAGAAGATGTATAGAGCCATTGAGCTAAGTCCAATCAATCGCCCTCTACAAAAAAATCGGTTTGATCCTTTAGAATCTCTTAGAATCTTTACATTAAATACGGTCACCTATGGTACCGCTTTTGCTCCTTATTTAGCCACAAAGTGCCTGGTAGGTCTGGCTGATAACAATTAGAATAGCCAGGTCCAGCAAGCTATGCGACGTGACTTCTACGTAGATGACTATTTGAGTGGGGGAAATGCCATAGCTGAGACTAGCAATTACAAAACGGGTACAATCGGTTCTATCTTCTGCTAAATGGCGATTAAATCATCGTCAAACTCAAAATCAAATTACAAACAGTAACGAATCATATAATACGTTGCATTTTTCTAAGAAGGGTTCAAATTCCTCTCAAAATAAAAATATTTCTTCGTATTTTATATACAAATTGAAGAGATTTTTTTTTCAAAGTTTGATTACATTTAATTATAATATACATGTGCAAGTTTCAATATAAGTTCATAAAGGTCAACAAAACACATGGGAACAAAAATTAATAATTTTAATCTGGAAGTAGCCGTGGTTAACTATGGCATTGGGACGTCACATCTCAGTCCCCCCGTGAAACGTCGGGAATATAAAATAAGTTAATATACGCGATAAAATCCGTAATAACTAGTTTTATTTAAATGTGTAGTCTTCGCGAAAATATTAAAAATCATTGAACGTTCAATCTAACTACACTAGTCACAAAAATTAAGGGATTAATTATTTTAAACGCGATAAAATCCATAAAAATAGTTTTATTTAATGTGTAGTGTTCACGTAAATATAAGAAATCATTAAGAAAGAAATAATATTTGTTCGTAGCCACAAAACAATACAGAACGATAAATTTAATTCGCATCATTTTTATTCTGCCGTCGGCTTTGCCGAAAATTCACGAGCAGTCAAAAGGCATCCATAATTAACTACTCGTATTTATATGTTAACACTGGCTTAAAATTAAAACTTAACAAGAAGAAAATTATAAAAAGTAAAAAAAAAGGATTAAAATAAAATGATTGTATAAAACTATTATTACTCATTTGTAATTCCCGACGTTTCGTTCGTTACCAAGGATGATACGTGAGGCTATTGAATATAAAAAAAAAAATCCTAATTTCAGTAGAGAAGAAGGCAGTGTACTACCCCCTGTTTGGGATCCTGTAATTAATAACATTAAAACTAAACCCAAGAATACCACTGCAAGACTTCAAGACACAGTAAGTTAATTCTGCGTAAATCGGACTAAAAGTAATAATTAAAAAGCTGAAGATACTCCGGGTTAACTTTGACATCGGGACGTCTATCATCTCAGTCCCCTCGTGACCATGGGTGTTGCAAAGCACCCAAAACGTCGGGAATTAAAAATAGGTAGAATTAAATGCGATAAAATCCGTAAAAATAGTTTTATTCAATGTGTTCGCGTGTGTTGACTGCCTCGTTGGTCTGGTGGTTGTAGTAGTTCGACTGCTGATCATGAGGTCCTGGGTTCGAATCCCGGGTCGGGCAAAAAAATCGGTTATTGAGCTTTTCCATCAAGAAATTCTCAGTAGCTGCCCGGAGACAGGAAGTTGGCGGTTTCTCACCCCCGTGCCTCGGAAAGCACGTTAACTCGGAAAGCACGTTAAGCCGTTGGTCCTGCGCCTGATCTCTCTCCGGTCGTGTCGGTTTACCGTCCCATCGGACTATGAGAGTGAGGGAATACAGAGTGCACCTGTGCTTGCGTATACACTTGGGCACTATAATCCTGTCCTGCGCCGATGGCTAGTCTTCAATGAGGCTGGCCGCCGTGACTGAAATTCGGTCTGGAGGACATTATTATTATTATTTTTGAGGTACGTATAAGTTTCTCATCTAGTTGGGTTGTATAAATATATAATTGTAAATGAAAATGATAAATATCAATAAAATAGAATAAATACACAAAAAAACATAAATAAATAAAAAACCAACCAGATGGAAGCCCTCGACAAGGGAGACCAAACGAGGAGCACCGCCTTCTGCATATGAGCTTGCAGCGGTCCGTCACAGAGTCCCAGTTGCCTCAGATGACCCGAGAGGCTGACTGGGATTAACCCGTTCGCAGAAACGACTACAGGTATAATTTCAGTCGGCCGTCCACCCCCCATATCGGTCACCTCGTGAGCCAGGTCCAGATATTTTGTGCGCTTATCTGTTTCGGTTTTCAAGAGGTTCTTGTCATACGGAATGGTAACGTTGACCATATCCTTGACTGTGCCCGGTCCATCAGCACAATATCAGGTTTATTCGCAAGAATAGTCCTGTCTTTGATGATGGCCCGGTCCCAGCAGAGCCTGGCGCGGTCATTTTCGAGCACGGCTTCCGGCAAGTACTTATAATAAGTCAGTTTCAAATCCACGAGACCGTATTTCAGAGCAAGCTCCTGGTGTAGAATCCTGGCTACTAGATTGTGTCTGTGCAAGTACTCAGAGTTATAAAGCACCGAACAACCGGAGATGACATGCCTAAGTGACTCACCAGGATGGCGACAAGCTCTACAGACGTAAACGGCGCCATCCTTTAGGTGTTTATTTAGTTGTTGGTCTTAATAACCTGATCCTGTATCGCACAGACAAAACCCTCGGTTTCCCCAAAAAGGTCACCAAAACGTAGCCAGTGGAGGGAGGCAACTGTGTCTACGAAAGGCTCATGTAGAGCCTTGTAGAACCTCCCGTGGAGCTCTTTCTCCTTCCATACGGTCTCCCGATCGGAAGTGCTCTGTACTGCTGGGTCTTGCCATTGCTCGTTGGCTAAGGATAGAGGGGTAAGTCCTTTATCACAAGAAATGACGTCCCTATAGAATGGATCATCCGCTCTCGTAAAAAGTAATTACGGAGGCTACACACTTCGCGATTATGCATGGTAAGCGCGCTTAAAAAGCCACGCCCACCGTGTTTCCGCCGCAAGTACAGCCTCATAATCGACGATCTCGGATGATGCATCCAATGGGACGTCATAGTTGTGCGGACTTTTCTATCCAGGGCGTTAAGTTCAGTTTGAGTCCACCCAAGTATGCCAAAGGTATATATGAGAACAGGCATGACCCAACCGGTATATGCGTGTGTCTTATTCACACCGGATAACAGGTTGTTAAGCACTTTGGTCAAGCGTGCATAAAACACATCGCAAACTGACTGCTTCATACCCGCCTCATCGATACCAATGTTCCGTGACATACCCAGGTATCGGTATGTTTCAGCCTCGGAAAGGGTCCTTATGTTGATGGGTATAGATAAGACTATGCCCTCAGAGTTAGCAACCCTACCCCTTTCGATATGGAGGACCGCACACTTATCCGTCTCTAGCTCCACTCTAATAGAATTGCTAAAATCACAAGTGATGTTTAGCAATTCCATAAGATGGGAGTGACTGGAGGCGAATAACTTGAGATCATTCATATAGGAAAGGTGGGTTACTTTTGTACCTCCTTTCCGAAGTTGAAATCCCCTCCCGGAACTCTCCAGTAAGGTACTGAGAGGGTTCAGGGAGAGGCAAAACCAGATTGGACTCAAACAATCGCCCTGGAAGATACCCCTTCTTATCCTTATGTGGCTTTCCGCATCCGTCATCCGCTCGCCTAGATGACAAAGGATTGTACTCCATTGCCCCATACACTGCCCGAGGAAGTCTCTAACTGTACAGTCAACCTTGTACATCTTGAGCCATATATGGGGCACATATAATTGCTGCGACAAACTGATATTTGTCCCAGCAAACGCCATCCTGACGGTGCGCACAATTCTCGGCCTATTATTGCCCGACCTTAAGCTTATCAGTCTGCCGATGAGGGCCCTTGCCTTTATATATACCATATATAAGACACTGACATCCATTTTGAGTACGCGAATCCGAGAAAACCGAGGGATGTAGGCAAAGTCCAAAGAGCAGCAAACTACTCGGACTGCGTTTAGTCAAAAACGTATTTATTGTCCTTCTATTCTAACATCTATTTCATCAGTATCTTTAATACCCACCCATGGCAATAATCCCTCCCTTGTAAAATAATCTATGGGGAGGCCTATGATCAGTAGGGGACTTAGATAGGCTGTAATTATGATAATTGAATCGCATATTGCAGAAAGGGCATAAGTCAAACAAAGTATAAAAACAAACTTTGTTATACGAAACGTTCCCTACACATAGCCGAACCGATTCTGCAAAAACTGCATTAGTCCGTACACTCCGGTACCATCTATCGAACATCAAACTATACAGTTGGTGCAGAAAGGGCACACAGTTTTAGTCTATGCCCTTTTTGCACGATTTCCATAAAACGGTGATTTTGGTACAGCAAAACTTGCTTTAAAGAAACATGATCGCATATACAACCCAGAAGAATATGCAAGTATTGTGGCAGGAGCATCAGCTTATTTATTTTAAAAACTGGTGGCCAACATACTACAAAAAGGATTCCGTTTCAATTGAAACCCTAGGTAAAGGAGTTGCTGCCAAAAACAAACAGCATTTAGGAATATCCAGTTATATGCAAAAAAGTTTTGATATAAATCAAAAAGGATTTCTTACTGTGAAGCCCTTTATAGATGGTTGGAAACTCAGACGTTCCGTTTGGCAAAATCTGGAACCCATCCAACGATTCCAACCCAAATAGAGTATGCCGGTGATTCAGTACAAATAGATAAAGAAAAAATTGATGATATAAAAAAGTTACTGAAGGATATACCCGAACAACATATGGATTTTTATCAAAAGTTATCGCTGGACCATCTACCACAGAAGAACGAAAGAAGACGTTGAAAACCTTGACATTGAGTAATTTTAAGCATAGTTTTAATTTAAGTTTAAGAATAAACATTGTTTTGATCCTATAGATTTTGTTCTTTTATTGCAGAAAAGTCAAAGTCCCTTATTTT
Source organism: Parnassius orleans (assembly GCA_029286625.1). Taxonomy (NCBI): domain Eukaryota; kingdom Metazoa; phylum Arthropoda; class Insecta; order Lepidoptera; family Papilionidae; genus Parnassius; species Parnassius orleans. The sequence goes on from JAGSMP010000170.1 coordinate 4,550,266, forward strand.
TAATTAATTATATTTCAGAAAGGAATAAGTCCATATTGGCTGCAGAAAGGCATTAGTCCAATAATAGAAATCTTAAATAACTAAGAAATTATAAATTATTTTTATACACATTTAAAACCATTTTAAGTAGAAAAGTAAATAATATATAATGTGTAAATACAAGTCCATCAACATCAGTAAATTTTAAAATTAAAAAGTTTTTACTTAATTCCCTAAAGTTAATGATGAACTAAGACCCTTTCTGCAATATGCGATTCAATTAATATTACTTTACTAAGTATTTTTAATTCATAATCCAGGATAATAATGCAGTATTTTTGTGCCGCAGTATCCATGAACTATCAGTTGACTGTGTGCTCGTTTTTTGCCTTGGTTCAAAAAATTATACTCATTTCAATTTTTGAAATCATATTTTATTTCAGACAACGTATCGTTACAGTTTTCATACGAGGAGTGTTAAAAAAAAGCAAGATTTCGATACGAACTTTTTGGAATTTTAAAAAAGAAAAACTGGCTGGTATAGCTGAAATAAGTGCAAAATAAATAGAACTATGCTTGCAGATAATTAGGTCGCGTTTTGTATATAAATTAAAATAAAAGGAACTGAGTGAATAATTGTAAATTGTATTTATTAGATAACACATCCCTTACACAGAAGTACCTATAATAAATGTATGTTTGTTTTTTTGCTTATTATTAGCCAGTGCTTATAACCCTGTATACAGATAGATACAGGGAATAAATAGATCATTAATATGCAGCAGGAAAAGAGTTGCGGAGAGGACGGACCCCTTACGAACTCCGGAGTTTGTCGCGATCGTTTACTAAGAAAGTCCTTCACCCAGTCAATCAGGCCAGGGAATAAGCTGTACGCTGACAGCTTGCCCAAAATGCTAGCATGCCAAACCTTGTCAAAGGCCTTCGAGACATCAAGGGAAACAGCAAGTGCCTCCCCACTGTTCCTAAGGGCTTCGCCCAATATGTCACTCTATATGTACTGGCGGTCACTGAGGAGATCATTTTTCTCTAGGTATGCCATGTGGTGGGTGTTCAATATATGCTCCATAATCTTGCAGAGTATGGAGGTGATTGAAATTGGTCGATAGTTAGCGGGATCAGCACGGCTGCTCTTTTTAGGCACAGACTGCACATTGGCAAGCTTCCAAGACTTCCAGGCACTATTCCAGTCCTGAATGAGAGGCGGAACAAGCGTGTCAATACAGGAGACAACTCGGGCGCACAGATTATTAGATTATAGAGTTAGATTTAGACCTATAGATGGTATTCCATCGGGTCCATTAGCTATGTTCACGTCTAGACTTTGCAAGGTTTTAAGAACCTCCATGTTGGTGATACGGACCTCTGATATATGGGTACCGCAGTGAGATAATTGAGATGGTACGCTGTTGCTACCGTCCAGACGCGAATTGTAAGCAAAAATAGAAGCAAATAAGTCCGTTTTCTCCTGAGCCGCATGCGCCAGTGAGCCATCTGGTTTTACCAGCGGAGGCAGTGTAGACCGGCAGACGTTTGTCTCGACCGCTTTGGCGAGAGACCAAAAAGCCCTACTGCCAGAAGATTTGAGAGAGAGCTTTACAACAATGCGTTTAATGCGGTCGAAACTGGCTTGCAGTAAATAACTTTGTGGTCTTGAGCATTGACCCTGGATAAGTAAGCCGTACGCTTGTTATTTTAAGCACGAGCGCACTCGACGTTGAACCATGGGCGAGCTTTACCACCAATGGGCACGTCAGCAAAGGGGATGAAATACTCTATTGCTTGACGTATCACGTCGGTAATGGCATCCGCACAGCTCGACGGATCTTCAGACGAGGAGCAGACTTTCCGCCAAGGATAAGAAGCAAAGAATGCCGCATATTATCAAAATCTGCTGACTTGTATCGCTACATTCGCCGCACACCTTAGAAATCGTAGTTAGGTGGGGAATATAACGACACAAATTTTACCAGACAGTGGTCAGAAGTTCTCAAGGGTGAGATACCCTCTACATCGTACCAGTCCAGATCAGTTGTCAGCAGAAAGTCAAGTCAGTTGGCTGTGTGCCCATCCACAACGGGTAACCTAGTCGCTTGTTGTGCAAGCTGGGAGAGCCCCAGCGACATGGCAAAATTTCACGCCTCTCTCCCAGCGTGGTTGATCTTCTGGTATGGGAACAGCCAGTCCCGATGACAGGCAATAAAGTCCCCCAGAAAAAGCAACTGTGCAGTACCTAGGGTACCGATTTAGAGCCACATCAGAGGCTTAACTGAGGTGTTCAAAGAGCCTAGATGATGTCTCTTGGTCACCGATGTGTGATCGGTAGACATAAGAATAAATAAAATAAAGAAAAATAATTTTATCAATTCCCGTGTATTTTAATACCCAGATCGTGGAGAAAGTGGGGTATTTAATGTGACGGAGACGCTTACAGCAGATTTTCGCTTTCTATAGACTCAAATAATAAAAAGTTAAAGAATATTATTATAAAGTATATTTAATAGATAGAACGAACTTATCGTAGAAGTACAAATAAAATAACATAATATTTTATCCTCTTATTTTTGACACATTGGTACCGACGGAGCGTAGAATCCGGTTTGGTCGTGCACTTTGAAATTTGAGCCAAGACATGTTAGGGGGTTATTTGTTCACAAATACTGAATTTTTATCTGGTAGGGCCATGCTGCAGCTATATTAGTAGTATAGTTATAGCACGAATGGGTCGGTAGGACCGGGGAAGAACCACGCACCAACGAATACCAGCGTAAAATAGTAGCTTACCGCTGCTGTGTTTCGTATGGTGAGTGTAGAGAACCGGATACCCTTTTTACTGGAAACGAAGCACTACGTCGTAATCCTCATGGGTGATAACGCATCTGCATTTTGATTCGTAATCGAGGATAGATGTAGATATCGATGGACCACAGCAACCACTGACCATCAGGTGGACTGTGTGCTCGTATGTCACCCTTATCCTATCAAAATAAAAGGAATCTCTCAATTTTCGATTTCTAAGTTTGGGTATGACGCTGCTTTGGGTACCACTTAAAAATATATTGTTCTCTTTCACTTATGCAATATAAAGGTCGCTTTTTCTAGTAAATATTCTTTAGCTTAGAAATGTCTTTTATTTGAATCTACCTCTGTCTTCTAGTATATTACAAAACGTGAAAGTAGCATTAATTTTTGATACTTTTATCTAAAGTACTTGCTATCTATTCAATATATTATATAATTATGTTTACTAAGTTTCTATTTCATTCAACATTACAGTTTGTCAAAATCCACTACTGAATATAGGCCTTTTACTCCCAGGTAGTTTGCCCATATCGCAATATTTGCCAAGGCTGTCATACTTGTTGGGCGGGTCATTAACCGCAGATTTTTATCATTTTGATTTGTTATCAGGAAATGAGATAATTCAATAAAAAAATACTAAAAGTTATTTAGAGTCGATACAAACTTTCGGAAGTTCGCGCTACAAAATGTGGTAAAAAGTTGTTTTCTTTAAAAACCAGCCTCAGGCAAAATTTGGGACTGGGACCACGGGACTTTTATAACCGACCGATAACATGTTTAAATTATTAAAATATTTTTCTAACCTTAATATTAGCCCTAGCTTATTAGCTGTATTATTTTTATTCTTTTCACAGGAAGGTGTTGACAATTTAAAAATAAGAACGTTTTTTATTATTTGTAGTTTATGGGGCTATAAGTAGCACAAAATTGTCAATAATAAAAGAATAATCCAAAAAATTTAACTGAAGGTCAAAAAATGTAAAATTAAATTATTTTTATAACTCTGAGAAAATATAGTAAGTGAGGCACGGCCTCTAGTTTTACCTCTACTAATTCTGCCGACGTCTGTTGGTGAAGAGCAGATTACCATTCTCGGTCGTCAAACTGCAGTGAATAACTCCAATGGCACCTGGATATATCCACTGTAATGAACGCTTGCGATTGTTGTTTAAGGTCCACTTCCCAACACATGCTGTGGCTCATATACAGATATCTGCTTTACTATACTGGATTAAGTATTGTATTAAAATTACATAATTTTTATGTCGATTCAGCAATAAGATGCAGGCTTCGACTCTCGCTCCTCATCACTTCGTTCGTGAGATAAACATTTTGTCAAGTTTCTTTATTTTACTGATTTGCCGCAAATGCTCTAATGTTATTATGATACCAACCAAAAGCCGACGCCAACTCAGCCATAGTTTGAGACGGATCCGCTTCCACTATCACCTTAAGTTCTTTGTTATCAAACTTCCACTTCGGGCGACCACGAGTTTTATTTGTAAAACAGATCGCTGATTATTAGTGCTAGGTCCGTATGCTTCATTGACATTGCGTGCCGTTTGAGATGCATTGTTTCCACGTCGGAACTCATATTCAATACTAACATGAAATTTCTTAGAGTTCCTGACTATAATTACAGATTATAACTATATTAAAGAAAAACAAAACCCAAAGAAAGTAATTTTGAAAAGGAAAAACCTGTCTTAAAAAAATCGTTAAAATTTAGAATAGTCAAACCATATCTACAGATCAAAGTGGCCAGTTCAACAAAACGGCAATTTCATAGCTAAAGACCTGCTATAAACATGTTTATGGCAAGTCGTAAAAAGTTAAAAGTTGCAATTCATCGTATTTGTTAGAAATAAATGCGATACCTAAAGGCAATTAAAAATAATTTAATAATTAAAAATAAAAGCCGCCTTCAATAAACAAAAAAGAATCCAGGATCAAATCTAGTCCGAAAGAGAAGCTATGGTTAAGCGTGCGAATCTCTCACTGCAGGCAGTCCCCGAATGGGGTGATGCAAATCACATGAGATTCAACGCCTCCAAAACACAAGCGTGTCTTTTCACCCCTAAAAGGAGCCCGCTCATCCTGGCTCCTACTTTCCGGAATTTATCTTTGAAGTACGCTGACCACCTTTAGTTGTTAGGGGTTGAGATTTTTCCAATCCTCAATTATGGCCGGTTCACTGAATTCAAGTCCAAAGCAGCCGCAAGGAAACTAGGTGTCCTTGTAAGGGTGCGGCGTTACTTCACGCCAGGGCAGCTTCTTACTTTATATAAAGCGCAAGTCCGGTCGTGCATGAAGATGCACATATGGGCTGGTGATGCAAAATACCACCTAGCAGCGTTGGAATCAGTGGAGAGCCGTGCTAAGAGGTTTATTGGTGACCTTGATTTGGTTTAAACCAATCTTGTCAGCCTCGAGTACAGGCGCAGAGTAGCAATCCTCTCGGTATTCTATGCATTTCGAAAGTGTGCGCAGGAATTACATGCTTTAATTCCTCCCTCTCTTTTTTACCATCCGACAACCGGGTGTTCGGCGGGTCTTCCCCCCTTTGTTGTCGATATTCCACGCATTAGAACCAAATGGTTTGCTTCGTCTCTTGTAATGCGTACAGCAAAGAAGTGGAATATTTTCCGGCGTCTGTATTTCCGTCCGAATATAATCTGGGCGTCTTCAAGGCAAGATTGAATAGGCTTTTGTCACGCTAAGACAGTGCGATTTACCATCTAGGGCTTCATCACTACTTACCACCAGGTGGAATTGTGGTCAAGCACTGGCTAATAATAGGTAAAAAAAAAATCTAGGCGTATTAATGATGAAATATCTCTCCGTTCGATATGAAATGCGTGCCAATCTCGCAAAAATAGTTTTGTTTCTCCAAGTTAAATAGAGCTGCTGGCTTTGAAATACTTGAGCATCCGCTACATTTACAAGCGATAAAAAACACTAGGTACAAGATATGAAACCTTTTATCTTGTGTTTTCTATCGATTTCTAAGTTTGAAAAACTATCAGGTAGGACAAAACTTTGACGACTAATAGTAGGCAAAATAATGAAGCAGTAGGCAAAATTTTACCAGACATTTCCATTGATTTAGTGGAATATATATATTGTTCTTTTTTTTTTGTTAATAGTAAATACGAATGGTATAAGAACAATAAGAAACCGTTCATCAATCGAGTGCCTTATTCTTGAGATATAAAGATTCATTTAAAATTAAGTTATTTCACTACTTTATCTCATTATTATTTACCTTGGGCTGCCGGAGTTTGTTGTAAACAAAGGCGGATCAAGCAGAGGTTAAATAATATTTTTGATATACTATTCTTATCAATAATTTACTGTCTAACTTATAAAAATTGCTTGTCCATGTTTCATAATCAAAATAATATACTATGTGATTTACAATTTCCAGGTTACAAAAATCTGCGCAAACTAACTCCACCAAAAATGTTTAACGTATGCGATGCGCACTAGATCACCAGAAACCCATAATTCAGTAATCCCATGCTGATATCATAAATCTCAATAGGTATGTCTACACCAGTGCGCTTTCCTGTTCATCTTGCGTCTTCCTCTAACGCATGCCTGGGCAACTATAGCGCATGCAATAGCGCATGCGCTAAAACTAGTTCGACAACAGCGCATGCCTCTAGCAAAAGCTGATCCGTCACCGGTGGGTTCGCATGCAACATTTCGTGCGTTATAGTAAACAAAATGCCGGAAGAAAAAGTTTAAACTTTGTAATTTTTCGATGATTATCGAACATATCAAGTATTGTGGCACCACAAGCACGAAGATTACACAAATAAAATAAAAAGAAACGACGCGTTGATTTCTCTGAGCCAAAAAATATAATTATGATGTAAAAAGGGTAAAAAATAAGATAAAGAGCTTGAGGTCATACTTCTCAAAGGAACATTAAAAGTTACGATGAAAAGGAGTGGGTCCGGAACAGAAGATAATTACGAATCTTCGTGGTTTGCCTAACCGAGGCGCGTGAGGTATAGACAAGTTGCATGCGACAATCGCAAGAGTGTAGACGATAAGCTGCATGCGTCTTATAGCACAGCGCTTAACGCAAGACGAACTGAAAGTTGAAATGCAAAATGAACATGAAAGCGAAATTGAAAGCGCACTGGTGTAGACATAGCTATAAAAGTCGTCGTTTGTGCTGATAATACGATATGTTGACTGTTAATCGACAAAGTATGTAGTTAATGTCACAGACAGAAGCAACTTCTAACTGACCGCTAACCATCAAATGGTTAGCATGCTCATTTGTCACTATTAATTTATTAAAATGTAACTGTGACTAAATATTTAAATACATAATATAAATACACAACACATAGTGGTCCAGTATTGAATGTTTAGCACAGAACAAATATTGCCTGCAATGAGACTTATTTCGTACAGGACAATAATTTTCAATCAATAATTTAGTAAGTTTGTAAAGTAAACAATAGATTTTAAAAAAGATAATAAGAAGAATTAAAAAAATTGCCATCTGCAGGTTAAGAACTCCGAGAAAGCTTTTCTTCATGTTTTGTAGCATAATTTAGATAAAAAATTCACTAAATTGATCAATGAGCTTACAGCTTATCTGATGGTGAGCCCAGAAGCCCTTGGATAACTGAAACCAAATTCATTCAAATAGAGGTCAATATTGCGTTTCTCGTATATACGACATCTAAAGACTAAAATGAGATGCCTCTAGTGCTTAGACAAAGTAAGCCCCTAATTCTGAAGCTATCATGTCGAATTAATCTATTCTTTTTAGTTTCTTGAAGATGGGCTTTTACTTTTTATTAAAAGTCAAATTTTTTACCATTTTGAGCAGACTCAGGAATATCGAAAGCACGAATGTCATGTAACAAAAATTAAGGGATATAAAATAAATATAAATTTTTGGGTGATTTTCAACAAGAAAACTCCGAGAAAAATTATCGTACAGCAAAAAAAAGCAAATTGTAGCTCAAGTGTCTAACTTTCAGATCTGGCCATGAATTTTTTTTTTATCATGTTAGGTTCTGGAGTGATCCTAAGGAAACTACCGAAAATAAAACTTTCCAAATTTTTGCTCGCTTTAAAAAATTGTGAAAAAAATTTTATTCACTATTTCACTAAAGTATTTTTTAGGAAATTTAACGGCCTTTAATTTGACATAATTAAAAAGCCTGTACTATGATTTGCCGCGGAGTTATCGTCAATCAAAGCAAAAAAAGTCATTTTTAAATTTGATAATCAATAACTCTGGAAATAATGATTGTATAGGAAATTGAAAGAGGGTTTTGAAAACTGCACGACATTCCCCATGAGGTACCATGAATGGCTTTTGATGAAAATTTTTTTCTCGAAGTGATTACTTTGACTGAAAAACGATAAAAATTGGCATATTTAAAGATATTTGGATAACTTGGTATAACTTTGGATAAAATGGATAAACAAGGGATATCGTCGGTAATTTTTTAGCCTTAAAGTGTCCCGGAAAATCACTGAGAAATTCAAAGCGTTGCAATTTTTTGCTTAGTGCCCCGTAGCTTTAAATTTATCGTTTTCGCAATAACTCACCGTTATGAGCAATTTTTCGATTCTTATTCATTTTTCCAATAATTTTTTTTTCTCGATAATCTTTATTTCTTCGATCAAAAAGATTAATATGCGAATTTTATCTTTTTTTCAGTCAAAGTTATCGCTTCAAAAATTTTTTTTTCTTTAAAAACCATTCAAAGTTACTCATGGGGAATGTTATGCAATTTTCAAAATCTACCTTCAATTTCCTATACGATCATTAGTTCCAGAGTAATTGATTATCAAAGTTCAAAAGAACTTTTTTGTTTTGATTGACATCATCGTATGGGTTTTAGAGAACGTCAAATTAAAGAGCATTTAATATCCCAATAAGCTTAAAAAAGTTAAATAATGAAACGAAACCTTTTTAAGACGAGCAAAAATTTGGAAAATTTTTTTTCGGTAGTTTCCTTAGGGTCACTCCAGAACCAAACATGATAAAAAATGGCCACATCTGAAAACTACCCACTTGGAGCTACAATTTACTTTTTTTTTGGTGAACGATCATTTTCCTCGGAGTATATTTACACGAACAATATACATTTAAATAAAACTAGTTTTTACGGATTTTATCGCGTATATTAACTTATTTTATATTCCCAACGTTTCGTGCACTTTACAGCACCCAATATGACGGGGGGGGGGGGGACTGAGATGTTTGACGTCCCAATGTCATAGTTAAGCACGGCTACCTCGAGATTAAAATTATTAATTTTTGGTCCCATCTATAGTGTAGTGGCGGGTAAAAATACCCACTACCCCATATCTTCCCGTGGGTGTCGTAAGAGGCGACAGAGGGAAATTGAGACAGAAGATGGGCAGCAGCATCTTTCTGATAACAGCAAATTACAATAAAAAATGCGGTTGCAAGCCCGCTCGCCAAGCGTGGCAACTATGTCAATATATCCCCATGACAAAAGTTACAAAAAGATGGCCCCCAGTCCCCGGCAGCCCCGCTATTCCTAGCTACGGTGGCGACCATGGTAACGGCGGGGCAGGGTCTAAGAATCTCCGGTGGAGGTTCGGTTGCCACCTACGACTCGACCTGGCAACATATAACGCACGCACCCTGAGGACTGACGATAAGATCCTGGAGCTGGAAGAAGAGATAGATAAGTTACGCTGGAATATAATAGGATTATCTGAGGTCTGAAGAGAGGGAGAGGACACGGTAATCCTCGAATCTGACGACTTGTTCTATCACCGGGAGGGCGAGGATTTGTCCCAAGGAGGTGTCGGATTTATCGTCCACAAGTCTCTTTTTAACAACGTTGTAAAGATTGGGAGCGTGTCGACGAGTGTTAAGTACCTTGTACTCAGAATCACCAAACGGTATTCGTTGAAGGTCATACAGGTTTACGCACCGACCTCGGCACATCCCGATGCGGAGGTGGAGGAATGTATGAGGATATCTGTAAAGCCATGCATTCCTTCAAAACCCACTATACGGTGTTAATGGGACACTTCAACGCAAAACTAGGCACAAAAGAGAACGGCGAACTGAGGGTAGGGAAATTTGGAATAGCGCATCGGAACCCAAGGGGCCAGCAGCTGGCCAACTTCATGGAGAAAGAGGGACAAGGTAGAAGTTCGACAAAAATGAGATTGACTTCATTACGACGACCAGACGATAACTGTTCAGTGAGAACCGGCAGCGATCACTGAATGGTGAAAGGCACACTGAAACTAAACTTTAAGTTGGAGAGGTCACGTCTAATGGAAGTCAAAGCTCCGTCCCCCTCGTGCTCTAATCCAATGTCCCGAAACATTTCAGCTCGAGTTACAAAACCGTTTTCAGTGCCTAGAAGAATGCAATGAAGTGGACGATATGAATGACAAGCTCCTGGAAACTGTCCATGCGTTAGTAGATAAGTTTTGCAAGACTCGCCGCAGAAGAACACAAAAGCTCTCCGATCACACTCTTAATCTCATGGGTGTTAGACAGGAAATGAAGGTGCAGTCTTCAGTAGATTTGACAGCATACAGGCAACTGAACACACAGATCTCCAAATGCATGCGGCGGGACTTACTAAACTTTAATACTGCTCGTATTGAAGAAGCGATCGAGCGGAACCAGGGCTCCAAAGTCTTTGCCAGAGATCTGTCTGCCAGAAAGAGCCAACTGTCGAAGCTGAAGACCGAATGTGGCAGCATCGTTTCCGGTACACCCAAAATTTGTGTAAGATTGAGAGGTTCTATGGGCAGCTGTACACATCATCGAAGCGATCGAGCGGAACCAGGTTAATTGCGGGCCCGTTATAAAAATATATAAATCTGTCGCGGTCCGTTTGCTAGATTATGACTAGCAACCGAGATTTAAAATTTCAATAAAACAATAAAGCCAAAAGAAATATTATATAGTAATAAAGTAAGTACCAAATATTAAGGCGAAATTGGCATTTGTTTTCTGTTTGAAGTCTGGTATTGAGTTGGTGCAAGCTGGTCATCTGTTGGATGGTCATAGGTAAGACGAGATCAAAATTTATTTTTAATGTAATTCGTCTTGGAAACCGCTGTTTTACAAATATATTTTGATCCAAATTGGTATTTATTACCACACATTAATTTTATCCAAATTTCTTGACAACTTCCGAATTTTTCAGAAGAAAAGTGAATTATCACAAATTTTTACATTAATATTATTAGATTCTTCTGGGTCCGCACAAAATAGGTCGGCGGTCCGGATTCGGATCGCGGTCCGCCATTTGGTGACCCGTGGTATAGCTCTAGCATTAGGCTACACTTTCCAGCTAGCCTTCAATATAATTTTTTTGATGAACCGCTTTATCAGCGTGCTCTGCTGTTAGTGATACGTATGTATGTTCTACAAAAATATATATACGCGGCCATATGCCTATGCCTTATACATAAGCCACAATAAGGTATTTTGTAAAAAAAAAATGAAAATTAAAAAGCGTTATTATTAGGCATGATATGTTAATCCTTACGAACGAAAGCTACTTCATCATCAAGAAAATTATATGAAGATAAACATTGCTCTTTATAGCACGAAAAATTAAAATAATTTAACACTTGACTCAGCGCGCGAACGACTCATAATCTCAACTGGTCTCATGTTACTAAAAAATATTGTCTATACTGAAGTATTATCAATCAATCAATCAATCGGTGATTTCTTAAATTATACGCGGTTGAAAACGCGGGTCACAGCCAGTCGTATATTAAATCTTGCGGAATAAAACACGTGTTTAATGCTGTTGACACTCCATGTGCCAAGGGTCAAGTTAGCGCTATAATCGTTCTATTCTAACAACTCTCGCAACAATGAATCATGATAAACCGAACAGTATTTGAGATGAACATCTGCCCGATATTCGGCTTGAGCTTAACACAACCGTATACGCAACTAAAAACACGTGGTAAAATTAAAAATTTTGTATAACCGACTTCAATATAAATAAAACGAGAACGTCATCAATGTAGTGGAATTCAATTAAATACGCGATATTAAGGATAACTCAAAAACTACTGGTCAGATCTTAATTAAATTTATATGGGACCACATGAGAAGCACCAGCTTACGATTAAAAAAAAAGAATCATCAAAATCGGTTCACCTAGAAAAAAGTTCTTAAGGTAACACACAAAAAAATACGGTCGAATTGAGAACCTCCTCATTTCTTTCGAAGTCGGTTGATTATACTCCAACCGAACTTCTATTTGGGGATAAGTTAACGAATCAAAGTCCAAAAAAAAAACCAAGGTAATTTAAATGTAGCACCTGATACCACAACAAATAACTTAAACGAAATTAGGGCCGAAGAAAACTTATTTAACTTTGGCCTCTCAGTATATTTACGAAAATTTAATCGTCAGGAATTAAAATAGTAAATTAAACGCGATAAAATCCGTAAAAATAGTTTTATTCAATGTGTAGTGTTCGCGTAAATATAAGACATCATTAAATTTAATGTATTTTCACAAAAACAATGATAGTTTAAGTAAAAAAAGTGATATACACTCTGTAAACACTAGGAACAAACACAGGCTAGTGATACCAGTCTCTCGACTCCACAGAGTCAGTAATTCATTCTTGGGGCAATGTATACGCTATTACAACAGAGTCTATTACCAAGTTTAAAGGGTTATTATAATATAAATGAGTTTAAAGGGTTATTATAATATAAATGAACACATGGTTGATAATAACCCCTGGGAATGAGGAAGCTGTTTCTAAAATATATTTTGTAAATAGTTCGTAACCATTTATATTATAAAAATCCCGCTAGGTTTCTTGCTGGTTCTCCCCAGGACGGAGGTTTTTTCCGAACCGGTGGTAAAGTTAAAAAATGGCTTTCAATAAGAATAACTTGTTATCAATATTGAATAAAAATTATTCTATTCTATTAAAAAATCAACAAAATGAAGGTAAAGAAAGATATGCTAAACATAGGAAGTGAAAGTAAACGCAAGTAAGACGAAAGTGATGTTTTTTGAAATAGAAGAAAATGAAACGATATGTGAAATAAGATTGGGATGTGTATTTAGCAGGGATGGTAGATATGATAAGGATATAGAATGACGAGTGAACGCAGGAAATAGAGTAAATGGGGCTCTACACTCTATTGTGGGAAGTTAGGATGTGCCAAAAAAGGCATGTATGGCAATCCACAATATTGTGATAGTCCCTACCTTAATGTATGGTAGTGAAAGTTGGGTGTGGCAAAAGAAGCATGAGAGAGTAGAATAAATGCTGTAGAAATGCGGTCATTAAGGAATCTGTAAGAGCTGAATCTGAATGAAATGGGTAAGAAATTGTGTGATAAGAGAAAAGTGTGGTTTGCAAGATGATGTCTGACCAGGATTAAGAAAGGAATGCTTCGGTGGTTTGGTCATGTAGATAAAAAGTGAACGAGGAAAGAGTGACAAAGCAAATCTATGCTGCAAATGTGAACGGCACAGTCGGAAAGGGATGCCGTAGACGAGCTTATGGACCAAATTGACGATATATTGAAAATGGGCCAGATAAGAGTACCCTTTACCAAAGAGCATGTATGCGTAGGTATATGGATGTAAAGGAGGCGAGAGAGGTGTGTCCGGATTGTCCCAAATGGAAGTCCGTAGTCTTTGTCTTCCACTCCGGGTCACAGGCGTGAGTGTTTATGTATGTATTTACCAAGGTTAAATTTAATAAAGGATATTTAGTAAGAGTAATCAAAGCAGTTACTGGTATAGAAGGGCAATCAAAAAAAACTTGAGCCAAAATGTCAAGGGCCTTATGGGATAAAACAAATTTTACCAAATGATCGTTTTGTAATCGAGGACATTCCTCTATCAAAATAGGGGAGGCATTACGAGGCTATTGTGGCCATTGATAAAAATAAAATCTTGGATCATGTTTAATTATAATGCGTCTACTGATTGTGATGAGAATTCAAGTAATAACAATAGCGATAGTGATGACGAATAAAAAGAAAAGACTGATTGATGTATGAGATAAGTTTTAGATTCTGAGTGAGGGTCGAAATCCCTAGCCAAGTTCTTCGGCTGGAGTTGCAATGCCCACTCTTGTGTCTGCAATCGAAGTCATGGATTATCTGCTCAAGCGTGAGGGGTCGTTATCCCCTGACTAATGTAATGTGTCGGTATGCACTCCCACTCGTTTGAATCGGTACAAATATTGAGTATAAGCTTTAGGTTTGAGTGAAAGTCGTAGTCCATTGCCCAGGTTTTCGGCTGGAGTAGCAATACCCATTCTTGTGTCTGCAATCGATGTCATTGATTGTCTGCTCAAGCGTGAGGGGTCGTTATCCCCTGAATAATGTAATGTGTCGCAGGCTCACTCGTACTCGTCTGAATCACAATATTGAGTATAAGCTTTAGGTTTGAGTGAGGGTCGTAGTTCCTTGCCAAGGTCTTCAGCTGGAGTAGCAATACCCACTCTTGTGTTTGCAATCGATGTCATTGATTGTCTGCTAAAGCGTGAGAGGTCGTTATCGTCCTGACTAATGTAATGTGTCGGTATGCACTCCCATTCGTTCGAATCTGTTCAAATATTGAGTATGAGCTTTAGGCTTGAGTAAGGGTCGTAATCCCTAGCCAAGGTCTTCGGCTGGAGTAGCAATACCCACTCTTGTGTCTGCAATCGATGTCATGCATTGTCTGCTCAAGCGTGAGGGGTCGTTATCCCCTGACTAATGTCATGTGTCGGTATGCACTCCCACTCGTTATTAAACGTACATAAAATAATTTATATAAGTTGAAAGATTTTTTTTTATAGGATAGGGTGACAAACGAGCACACAGTCCACCTGATGGTAAGTGGTTGCTGTGACCCATAGACATCTACATCTATCTTCAATAAAGAATCAAAATGCAGATGCGTTGTCACCCGTGAGGACTAAGATGGAATGCCTCTTTTCCAGTAAAAAGGGTCTCCGGTTCTCTACACTCACCATACGAAACACAGCAGTGTTAAGCTGCTATTTTACGCTGGTATTCTGTGAGAGCGTGGTCCTTCCCCGGTCGAGCCGACGCATTCGTACTACAACTATACTACTAATATAGCTGCAGCATGGCTCTACCACGTTAATTTAAAGTTGAAAGATGAAATGTAAACCAAAAAAAAACAACTTATGAAGTGTTATTATTAGACTAAATTAATTGCATAATTACATAAAATCGCAAAGATGGACTCCTTGATAAACGGATGAATGAGTGTTGACATTTTGTATATTTTCCGATAACATCCTGTTGGTAAATACTCTGCTTTATTATATGGATATGGATACGGATATGGATTTGACTTTTGCGGAAGTCAAATCCAAAACCCTATTTTATTCTTGCTATAAATGTTGTAAGGCTAGATAATGAAACGGTCATTCGCAGAGCAGTCGTAACGTTTAGACGCGTAGTGTTGAATCTATGTAAGTGCCACTAAAATAGTGTAACGTTGATTACAATTATGATAAAGTGTATCGGTGTGAGATAAGTGATTATATGTCGTGAAGACTAATGCCATATAAAATATACAGTTTTAATAGATCAAGTGTTTAGTTTTATGTACATTTATTTCATTCCTGCCCGATAGTTCGTCTAATATTTACAATAATAAAATGATGTGTCTTACCTTATTTGAAGAGCACCTCCCGCCCTCCTTTAATCGCGTGCACTATCGCCGTCACCACTAATCCCAGCACCACTACTCTCAACACCACCGAACTAGGAAATACACACCGACGATAATACGACACGTGTTTCGACTCTACACGAGGCATCCTCAGGTGAAGGTAGACTCTGCGGTGGCTGACCGCTAAGTGAGCAGCGAGCCAAAACAGCTGCTATTTACAAAACTCGCGGACGCAACTGTCACAGCCCTTTATTACAAGTATGTAAGAATTTAAAGGAGTGGTCGTTGGCTATGTTGTGTTCAGTGTCCAAGAGATGTTTAGCAAAATGGGGAAGTAGTAGTTGCGTTGGCTTCTGGTCGCTGAGTTCCATTTCAGCGAGAAGCTTCTGAAACTGGCGGCTCTCGCTCTTTTCGTAAACTGATATGAGACGTTCTTTTATGACGTTGTACTGATGCTCTTAAGTAACGTTGAATAGAATGTCAGAGATTTGTTCGATATCGGCTTTCTCTAGCTTGACGAGCACCGTCTGAGCCAGCTGTGATGAGTTTATTTTGAGGTCGTCGGTGGCTGCTTCGAAAGTCATGTACAAGAGCCGTGGATTTTCACGCCGAAAAGGTGGAATGAGCATTGAAAGCGCAATGCTTGACACCTCGGTAGACTGGCTGGTGAAGTCTTCGCTAATGTTCTTTGAATCTTCCATTGTGGTCTGACGATTTTCTGCCTGGGTTATTTCGAGCAGAGATTCTACTTGTTATTCTTCTGAGTTCTTCGTTAGGAGGTCACCACTTTGCAGACCCGACGGGTCACTGCTTTACTGATCTTGCGCGTACGAATGAGTAGAGAGAGTACAAGGAGTAGAATCAGTAGAAGCGAGTACAATCGAGTAGAATAATTTATTATAAAAATGTGATTCCTTATATATTCAAAATTAACAAAACAAACCACCAAGTTTTTAATCAATCAAAATGGCAATATTAAAATATTTACAGCCTTAAAATTGCAATATCGAGTAAGAATCTTATTATTAACTAACACTTAATTGTTCGTAAAAAATCAGCGAAAGGAATTTTTGTGTTGTTGATTTCCTGCAAACGAATCGCGCGTGAACTCACATTCCAAGCGTACGGCAGAGGTATAAAAACGCCGTGACATATTGCAAGGCGCACTCACTCATTCCGCTTGCACCGTCGCCCCCTTGCGGACGTGCGCTAGCGGAGTCCGCCAGCTGACTGAGCACCCGACCCCGTACGGGTCTTCTCCTTCAGTCAGTTCAGTCGAGGAATAGAACGTCAGTCCCGTCCCGTCCCCCTCAGCTAGCGCCGCCGCCCACGTGCGGTTGTGTTAGCTGACCACGCTCCCGTCTCCGTACAGTTGAGAGTGCCCTCCCGCCTCAGCTTGAGCCGCCGCCTTCGTGCGGTTGTGTTCGCTGTCCACGCTCACCGTCCTCGTACGGTGAGTGCCCTACCGTCTCGGCTTACACAGCCGCCCCCGTGCGGTCGTGCTAGCTGTGTCTCACCGTCCCCGTACGGTGGGAGCCTTCCCGTTTCCGCTAGCCGCCCCCGTGCGGTTATATTGTGCGCCCGCGCTCACCGTCCCCGTACGGTGAGCGCCTTCCCTTCCCGCCTCCGCTAGCACCGGCGCCCCCCGTGCGGTTGTGTTAGCAGACCGTGCTCGCCGTCACCGTACGGTGAGTGCGTTCTCGCTCATGCGACTCCCACTCCTTCACTCCAGCACCGCCGCCCTTTGCGGCTGTGTTGGTTGACCGGCACTTCCGTCCCCGGTCGGTTATGCCCCACGCCCCTCTTCCCTAAGGGGGTCGTCTCCGATTCGGCGGAAAGACCATACAGGCCAAAGCCGTTCCCACAGGTGGTGTTTAGTGGGTAAGGCACTTCTTCAAAGTGAGCTGCGTGGTATGCTACGAGCCTTCACCACCTCCCTCCCCCGCTTCTGGAGGGTGTCCTTGCATTGGGAGCAAAAAAAAAATGCAAGGCGTCCCATTTCTCTCCATCGCATCACTCGCATCGGACGGATCTCCATTCCTGCTGCGCATATTTAATAAATTCGTAAAACAGCTTCTTAAAGAACAATATCATGCTTCATTCTGATAAAATAATAATAGCCCTTTTCAGAGCTGACTTTTCTACGTTTCACGAGATGTCGAGTGTAGCTACAAGTTAAACATAGTTTGTAAAAAAATAAAGATGGGAAATAGAATGAATTATATGAGGTATAGGATTCGAGAAAATGGAAAGAAGTAGTAGGTTTTGAAGGATGACACTTATCTGTTATCAGTAAGTCCGCTGAAGCTTCGACGACTTTGTTGTATACTAGCCGGGGACAGAAAAGTACCCCTTAAACTTCTTTTTTTCATATGCTTGAACTATGTTCTGTTACGGTCGCCAATTCATGTCAAGTTCTACATGGAGATATGAAAATAAAACGCTCAAACTTTGTAAATTGTGATTAATTAGAGGAGCGATCAATTGCGTTACAATGTCAGTCTTACAAGTACCACAAAAAGTATAAAACGCCAGCAAGAAAACAAAAACGCGCGTTGATAATATTTCGCCACAGGCGCGTAGTGTAATCAGGCGCCAACAGTTACTCTGACCGTTACCCTGTCTTTTATTTCATTCACAAACATGAAAGGCAAACAAAATAAATAGGTAGGTAGACATTGATTATTATATTGGTGAATTTCTCTATTGACCCTTTTTTATCCCTATTAACCCCAATTTTATATATAATTTCGGGTGAATATATATATTCAGCATGTATTTTAACTTTTTTTGCATAAATTGAAATGCTAATTGAATTGAATGGTTTTATATTTGGTTCCAAAAATACCACAAAGAATCAATCATTTCGAACTTGATACAGAAACATATCCGTAAAAAAACTGCCTTAAAATTGTTCATGAGGTTGGGATTTGTCCTTATTCACCCCATATTACGGTACTATATATTCACAAATACGGCAACCTCTCACTTATAATGTAATTCTTTTGTATGTAACAGAACAGATAAGTTATTTTTTTTCTAAAGTGACTAAGTGACAGACGAAGTTATAGTCCACCAGATGGTAAGTAACTGCTGCAGCCCATTAATACCTGCAGCTAACTAAATACAAAAAGGCTACAGATGCGTTTTCACCCCTAAAGACTGAGATGGAATACCTCACAACCTGTTGTTTAATAAATTATCAAACATTAATATTTATATTTATGTATTAATTTTTATCTGTATATTTTACTTGAAACACTTTATTTTAAGTTTACTAATTTTTGTATTGGCAACTTCCCTTCCGATCTCTAGTATTCAAAGTGTGTGATGTAGGGCTTTCTATCAAATAATCATTAAATAAAGTTTCAGAGCTAAATTTAAATTTGAATCTATTTATACACCTGTTATTATATTATACGTTATACGTTTTAGACTAGAACACAGCAATGCATATACTGCTATTTGGCAGCAAAATAGTTATTATGGTGATATCTACCCAGACCAACCCCTAGGCAGAAAAGGCGTCCTACCGCCTAGTTAAGTCAATTTCGTCATTTGATATTTAGGAGCGGCGCCATAACCCAAACTAGGAAACAAATTATGTTTTTGAATGTACAAAAAATTCGAATGAAACTTTAGCCCAACAGAGTCGCATCTTTACTAGTCTACGTTGATTAATAGGTTATAAGATCGTTTTTGTACGAGCTAGAGCCATTTTTGCAGCGATATGGCTGTAGCAAAGAATACCATAGTGAAATAGTAGCATAATACTGATGTGTTTTATACGGTGAATGACGAGAACCAGTGATCATTTTTATGGTAACGAGGCATTCTATTTTTTCCCAAGATTTGCAACGCATCTGAATTATGATTCTTAATCGAGCAAAGATATAGATCTACTTATATTACCTACTTACCATCAGGTGACAGTGTTAGGTGATTAGGTGACACTATATGCTGACCGTGTGCAGTGTAAGAATATCACATCTCTCCCTAATAACATCAAAAGTCATTGAACATTTAGTAAAGTCCTTGAAAGTTTAGTCTTTGCACAACTTAACCATTTCCTAAATAAAAACTCCCTTCTTGACTCCTTTCAATCCGGGTTCAGACTTGGTCATAGTACGGTTAAAATCACAGATGATATTCACTGGGGTATGGACCAAAAGCAGCTCACTGTTCTTACGTTGCTGGATTTCAGTAACGCTTTTAACACCGTCGATTTTGACGTATTGCTGAGTCTGCTACGTTTTATTAACATATCTCCAGCGACAATTGAATGGGTTCAAAGCTATTTGCGTGGCCGCCGGCATCACATCTACGTGGTGTGAATTAACTGCTGGTGTATCAAAAGGTGGCGTGTTGTCTCATGATCTCCAAATATACTCCAATACATCACTCCAGAATCTTACCAATGCCATCAATGATACTAATACGAATCTTGCTGCAATACTTGATTGGAGCAGGTGGTTTGGGCTTAATTTAAATCCCAATAAGACCCAAGCCATTATTGTTGGAAACAGCACTCTAATCTCTAGAATTTGTTGGGATAACCTTCCACCTTTTGTTGTTGATTATGTTGTGATACCTTTTAGTAAATCTGTAAAAGACCTAGGATTATATATTGATCAGAATCTTTCTTGGTCCCTGCATATTAAGGAGTCCAGTAGAAAGATGTTTGCGTCAGCATTTACGACGTTGCGTAACTCGCTCCCCATTCCTACTAGAATTTTACTGGCACAGTCCTTGTTACACCCTGTCCTTTTTTTTTTTTCGTGGGAAATCCTCATGGATACCTTCCGCTGCGGGGCAACGAAAAGGTTATGCCGGACTCCTACCGGCTAAAACCCCACGGTGGTCACCATCAGCGTATACGAGGGTCCGGATCTCCGTTCGGAACGCAACCGTGGCCCCTCCATCGCTTTGCTACACTAATAGCACGTCCGGGGCAGTACATGCTACCCCAGCACCCTCGCAGTGCTACCACGATGTCTCGAGACCACTTCCGAGTCATCGTCCTCCTCGGGGGTTACATAACTAGACGCTCGAGGCCCCGCCCCGAGCGTCTGCAACCCCGAGGCCCCGTTTCTGGTAGGGGTACACCGTTTTCTGGAGGAGGCCGACGAACGCCTTGGTGACGTCGTCTCCGCGCGGGATCCGCCCTCCCGATCCCGCTCAGAAGCCTCCTTCTGAATCATAACCGATTCATACAATCATAACTGGTATTCTGTGAGGCGTGGTCCTTCCCGGTCAGGCCGACCCATTCGTGCTACAACTATACCAGTTATATAGCTGCAGCATGGCTCTACCACGTTAAAACGCATATTAAGGAGTCCAGTAGAAAGATGTTTGCGTCAGCATTTACGACGTTTGCGTAACTCGCTCCCCATTCCTACTAGAATTTTACTGGCACAGTCCTTGTTACTATCTGTCCTTGATTATCCTGATGTATGCTACTCTTATTTTACTGAGGATCAATTAAATAAACTTGAGCGTCTTCAGAATTTCGCTATTAGGTGCATGTTGCCGAGTACCGTACTAAGCTCAAGTTAGGTTCCCTATGTGATTTCATCGGAATACTCATATTCCATATTTACTATACTGTGCACTATTCGATCCTAAAACACCGAGGTATCTCAAAGAAAAATTTGAGTTCATGGGCGCAGATAAAGATTATTCCAGATTAGCTTATTTTGCGAATGCCTCCTCACAACTCAAAATGTTTTCATTCCTCCTTTTGTGTCAAAGCAATCAAATTATGGGACTCGCTTCCTTTAACAATTAACAAAGCCCAAAGCATTGAGTCTTTCAAAAAATGGTTAAAGATTATTACTTAAAAATGTGTTCTGCTTAATATATTTTATTGTCATATATACTTTTCTTGATAAGGTTTGTGTATATGAAATATAGTTATAATGTATTACAAAAATATTTATAAATATGTATATGTATTATTTATCACACACACACACACACACACACACACACACACGCGCGCGCGCGCGCACGCACACTCTGGAAAATTGTCATGAATTGAATTAGGCTAAGAAACATGGGAGAAGGTGCTGAATCCTGACATACAGGTTCTTACCTAGTTTAGGTTTCAGAGGCTTCATAAGCTATTTGTAACCTCATATTATCTCAATAAAGATTATTGTTATTATATAATATTATGTATTTTATTATTGTATTGTCTCACTATATATAGCTTATATTATTAATATATACTTGTTTATCTACTATTTATGCACACTGCTATATATTTAAATAAAAATGATCTTCATCAAGGTTTGCCTGGAACAGATCGTGTGTAATATTTTGTGCGCAATAAAAAGTATAAATAAAAATAAAATAAATACAATAAACATCGAAATGAATTTAAAAAACTCACCTGCCAACGTGGCACTTATGATAAATGAGGCATCTAGGGGAAGACCTATGTATGTAGTTTGATACCCATACTTCTAAAAAAATATTACTGCAGTAAATAGGAATCATTATAGAAAATTATTCTTGCAGCACGTTCTTAAGTTATTGATATATTGTTAATATTACTGTGACGTAAATAAAGAGATATTAGTCTTAATACATTCCATGCATTTATTACATGGGCCGACTGGTAAAGAACGCCATAATACACAAATACTTTTTTTAAAACAAAGGCTGATTTAAATTTAAATTAATAAACACCATATTCTTAAATTATATTCTCAAAAATCAAGTAATGAAAACGAGAAATAAAATTAAAATTGTATTTTACTTAAGAATGCTTAATAACATTTGTTTAAA
Organism: Parnassius orleans; assembly: GCA_029286625.1. Taxonomy (NCBI): domain Eukaryota; kingdom Metazoa; phylum Arthropoda; class Insecta; order Lepidoptera; family Papilionidae; genus Parnassius; species Parnassius orleans. The sequence continues at coordinate 4,572,531 of JAGSMP010000170.1, forward strand.
TTTCTAGCCTAGATAAATAATTGTACACTACTAATAATGCTGCCACTCACGGGGCTATGATTATGAGTTAGGAATCCAAATACCTAGACTGGATTTTAGAGCAGTCATGACAAAGCCCCGTTTTTCTTATATGCAGAGTGTTTTTTGATTCAGTATGCACTTTGCGATCCATCCATCCATTCTTGCAATAAATATGGCATATTTTTCCTAACAATTAATTTTTAGGATAAATTATCATATGTGAGATTTTAAAAAACTTCAATACATTTAATGTTTTCAATAACAATTATGATAAATCTTAAAATAACATTTGGGTACAAGACAACTATTACGTTATCTAACAACCCAGGGACGGTCCGAAAATGTATATATTTGTGGAGACGTTTAATAGACGCATTAGTCTTTTTGCGCACTGATGTGTAACTGTTCGTTTATTAATATAAAATGATTTTGACACTGTTAATCCTTTTCGGAGCTCTTTGTGCAATATATTTCTTATTAGGATTATACAATGAAAATTACTGGAGAAAACGTGGTGTGAAGTTTCATACAAAAAGTAAAGTTTTCGGTCCTATTGGAGTATTTTTAACTTCAAAACAGGCGACATTTGAAATATTTGAAGACATTTACAAAATGTATCCGGATGAACCAGCAATTGGAATCGGTTCAATGTTTACTCCAGCTCTGTATGTGAAGGATCAAACAAATGTGCAACATGTCTTGCAGACAGATTTTAACTCGTTTAATCACAGAGGTTTTGAAGTAAATGAAAGTGATATACTAGCCAATAACATACTGTTCTTGAGTGGCTATAAGTGGAAATTGTTGCGTCAAAGTATGACACCCCTTTTTACATCATCAAAATTAAAAAGCATGTACTACATAATTGATCGTAGTGCTCAAGATTTCGTTAAATATTTAAAAATTAATCCAGAAAAATTAAACGGTGATATGTTTACAACACTATGTACATTTTCCAGTGCTGCCATCGGAGCTGCTGTGTTTGGAATTGGAAATGAGTCAATTTTTGATTCACCCTTCCTTGCAATGGCTCAAAATGCTATAAATTCCTCGACATCACAAAATATTAAATTTGTGATATCTTCCTTAAGTAAAACTTTATACAAAGTTATGGGAATTAATATATTTAAAGAACATGAGACTTTTTTTATTGGTGCTGTAAAGCAAGTTATTCGCCAAAGAGAACAGGAAAAAACAAAGAGGCACGACTTCGCAGACTTATGCGTAAGTATACAAAATAATGGTGTCTTGAAAGACCCTGACAGTGGTTTCGAAATATATCCAACGGATGAAGTATTGGCAGCGCAAGCGTTCTTTTTCTTCGTCGCTGGTGTTCAACCCAGTGCGTCCGCTATGTTTTCAACATTGCTAGAATTAGGGCGTAATCACGATGTTCTAAAACGTGTCCAAAACGAAATTGATAAAGCGTTTGAGAAACACGACACCATAACTGTTGACGCCCTTCAAGAAATGGAATATCTGGATATGTCATTAAATGAAGCGATGAGAATTCATCCCGCGGTTGGATACTTAACTAGAGAGTGTGTTCGTGATACCGTATTACCAGTTGGAAATATCAAAGTTAGTAAAGGTACAAAAATATTTACACCTATTTATGAATATCATCACGATCCAAAAATATTTCCAGATCCCAAAGTTTTTAAGCCGGAGAGATTTTGTAGCGAAAACCGGAGTACATTACCAGACAATTTTTTTATGTCATTTGGTAAAGGTAACAGAACTTGTATTGGTAATAGATATGCCACTTTACAAGTGAAATCAGGACTAGTTCACTTACTACGTAACTTCTCGGTAAAGACATATATGGACGGAGATGTAATTAAGTATAGTAAGCATCATACACATGTTGTCCCATGCAATATAAATTTTGAATTAATTCCTAGAAATATAGAACGATCTGTATAGATGGATATTTAATGTTAAATCTTTTGAGGAATATATAAAAAATATTATTATATCTATTAACGTTTTCATATTGTGTGGATATATATGTATTGTATGTATTATTTGTGATTTTTGAATAAAAGCTATATCGTTTTAGAAAGTAATGAACAACATTTTTTTATTGAATTGTAAAATTTAATTTGCTCAAACATTGTTATGTGTTTAAATTTAATCAAAGTAACTCACTAGTCTCGTCTCATATAACTTCATGATAAAGTTAAGGTGAGTTTTGTAGCGCAATGTTTAATTTTTTATCTTCGTTCGATGAATAAATTTATCGACGTTAATATTTGTGTTAAAATAAACATGAATTACATATAAATTACATGTATTATTGTGATAATGATTCTGTTGCCATAGATAAGGCGTCAGTCAAATATTATTGTACGACAGACGCAATCAATTCCCGTTGCTGGATCCACTGAACCTGTTCATCACAATTTTAAGCAGAAGGTTAATGAAAAACATCACGAGGAATGTAATATATAGTTATATACATTTGATCGCGATCACAACTTCATGAGGCGAAAGAAATCATCTTTACACAAGATAATAGTGCCACACTCTTTTTTAGTACTCGGTTAGGAACAGTATTAATTACAATAAAGTACAAATTATGTATAATATTTCATATAAATACTGCGCCGGAATTAAAAATTAACAATAATGAAATACTTTTACAGAGAGTTACAGTTACAGAGTCAGATTATGTTTAAAAAATTATTGCATATTAATACTAAATAGTTTAATTTGTTTAAATTATTTTAATTATATGAGCAGTTAATTTAGTAAATTTATTTATTATTATTATTATTATTTAATGATACATAAAACATATTACAATAATGCATAGTTAATATTCAGCACCATTAAAACGCAAAACGGTTTGTATTGGTGCTTGCAGACGTCTATTATACGCATAAATACATTATTTTTAATAACTACCATCGTAAAATTGGTAAAATTAAGCATGATAACAACTAACAGCCTATTCATTGTATTAGCGACATGACGACAAACAGGTTTCGCTAGTTTACCGCGATGAGCGTGTACGGTATACTGTTTCTAAGATAATTAGGTATGTAGTGTCCGTGCGCGTTTAATATACATATACAGGCTGACTTCTATAGCATTTTTTTAAAATAATTATTTAATAAACTAATTTTATACATATATATTTAATATCATTTGAGAATTTATTAAGGAAGACTTAATTCAGGTTTCCTAGTACATAATGTTTTAATTTATATTTTAAGTTTTTTTCTGTCAATTCGTTCTTAAGGTTTTCTGGAAGATCATTTAGAATAGAAGCCAATATATTAACAGTTCTCCATAAAGGTTATTTGATTTTATTTTTGCTACAGATTTTTATTACTTTGTCGTGTTCTATCACAGTGTTTTACCATTTTTAATGAAGGAATCGTATTAAAATCTTCAATCATGATATGATATTCAAGTTTTTTATTTATAGGTATGACGTTACAGTATTTAAAAAGACCAATATACATTAATTGGTGTTTCTTATTTCAGCAATCCAAATAAATAAAAAATATTTAAATGTAATTTTATAAATGGCTAAATGATATTATTCGATCTACGGAAAAGATCATCGTCCTCATTTTACCATTCTTATTTTTGATTTAGCGTCTTACATTCAACCATAATTTGACTATCAACGGAAGTTACAATTTTTTTGTTTTATTCCAAATATAAATAATGTCATCTTTAGAATATAAAGCAATAATGTTGTAATAATGTTCATAACCGAGTACAATAAAAGAGAAGTTTCCATATTCGCCGAGTAATTTTTTTAATGTATGATTACCGATTTCTCGGAAACGGTTGAATCGAATTATTTATTTTAGTAGGTGGGTTTTTTTTTAATTGCACATAAGGGGTGGTTCCATAAAAATTTGAAGAAAATCCACCCATAAGGGTTGGAAAATAAGGGGTGAAAATTTCAATGTATTTAAAACTATCTAGACGACTTTCTAGTAGTTACCTTGAACTTGTGATAGTTCTTAGTCCACTCCAAAGGGTAACATATTTTACTTAAAAAAAGGTAAAACGTGACTTAAAAACTAAAGAATAGTTTTCACATAATCACATCTTAAGTCGGTGCTTTAATTTTTCGATAGTTTATGTCTTAGAGCTATTTAATTAAAAGTTTTACTATTATGCGGGCTTAGTTATCAACTAACCGCATATTAATTATTATGTTTACCGCATGTAATACATTTACCGTTTTGTGACAGCGTAAGAAAATCTATCACCCAATTACATTCTATGTGTATCTTAACAAACGGCTATGGGAAATGTCAAAATTATTTAATGGCTTCCGATAGATGGCGGTATAACTACGTCGTTAACGCCGGCTTGTAAACGTAGTGATTATATTCTCTTTGCCGGCTTGTGACGGAAAGTAGAGTCAAAGTGCGAAGCGTCCGGTACTTCGATCGCCAAATCACTTGCCAAGCGTGACGATTAAGGAAGATCTTCTCTAAAATGGAAAATGCCTATGATCAGGAGTGGAATTTATTGGTGAAGAAGAAAAGAAGGCTAAGCTAATATTTTACCAAAATACCAACAAAGTAAAAAGAAAGTTTGTGAATTCAATATCTTGCGGTGAGCACTGAAATCGATGAAGCAAAATAGTAATCATGTAAGTAATCAAAACACGCCACACCAATAATGAATCTTAGTCTTATCTAACTTAAAAATTTGAAAAAAAAAATGGAAAAGTGAGCCACAAAATCCAAAACAGCAATTTATCATTGTCAAACCTATATCAAAAAGACTACATAAATTTCTTGTTGAAGCAACGTTTGGTCCATTAAACTTTCGACAAGGATGAAAGTGTGCCATAACTAAGTTTTTACAGAAAACTGGTGACGTTGTTAAGTTCAGCTAACTTTTAAACTGAGAGAAAAACTGTATAAAAAAGAACAAAGGGTTTAGGATGATATGTTAAATTTTGCCTTAGATGTACACTAATTATAATATGATAAAATATGTACTGTAATAAAACTGTTCCCAGGCCAAATTTGCTGAACCACTATGTTATGAAGTTCAATATAGACCGTGAGCTGTGGAAAGCAATACAGTTGGATTTAATTTGGTTCATCAAAAATTTGTCACCACACTTTAGATCTATATAAATTATAATATAATAAAATCAATACTATGATAAAACTGGACCTAGGCCAAATTTGCACATTGAATAATTTTTTTAAATTCATTTACCTTATACTTCAACAATAAAGCGGCTCAAAGATTTTTTTAACTGTTTGTCTGTAAACAGACATGTTTGTCTCATTGAACACAATAAGCACTGAAACTACTGGATGGATTTTGATGAAACATTGCAAAGAAATAATATTTAGAATATGTGTCTTTTATTCAATAGTTTTAGTACGGTGTAAGAATACCCACCTACCCAAAACGTCACGTGGGTGTCGTAAGATGCGACAGAGGGAAACTAAAACAGGAGATGGGTAGCAGCATCTTCCTGATAACAGCTGAGTAAAAAAAACTGAGGTTACCAACCCGCCTGCCAAGGGTGGCAACTATGGCAAAATCCCTCCTATGAGGCAAGTTATGGGGAAGGCCTATCTTAGGCAGTGGACTTTTATAGCCTGTAATATATAATAGATGCAATAGTTTTATAATTATTTATATAATTCAAAGGAAAGTAAAAAGTATAAACAATATATTATAAATTGAATACGCGCGGAAATGTAGTGCGAGAGTAACAATGCACGGGAACGGAACGTCGGGTCGTCTAGTATGCGACCCGAACCAATCGCGGGCATAAAAGACGGCGGCCCACGGCTGTCTTATAAACTTATCCCGTCTTATTATAAAACGTGGTTTATAATAAGTCGGTACGACGGTGGAATGCCAGAGTCTTTGCGATTTGTAACATTTGCTATCAAACGCTATACTTTAGATTTTAATTTGTAACGAGTTATAGTTTAAACCTGAGACTAATTATAAACTTCTTTATATCCTATCCTATATCCACTACACAATGTTATCCTGCCGGTGTTAAGATCATTCAGCACACGCATCTACAAAACTGCAATTTAATAAAACGGTAAGATACAGCAATATTAAGCATACTTTTGAAAAATTTCAAACGTGAAACACAAATAAAGTGTTATGGTTTATCGTGGGGTAGTCCACAGCGAACCTTTTGCGTCGAAAATTCAAATTTTCTATTACATATTTGTATTCAGATGACCGCATCATACCAATGCTAAATTTCAATTATGACAGACAGGCCGAATTTTTTTATAGATTGAGGGTGACAAATGAGCACATAGTCCACCTGATGGTAAGTGGATTCTGTAGCTCATAGACATCTATATTTATCTTCGATTAAAAATCAAAATGCAGATGCGTTTTCACCCCTGATGACTACGATGGAATGCCTCGTTTCCAGTAAAAAGGGTCTCCAGTTCTCTACACTCACCATACGAAACACAGCAGCCTTAAGCTGCTGCTATTTTGCGGTGGTATTCTGTGAGAGCGAGGTCTTTCCGCGGTCGAGCCGACCCATTCTAGCTACAACCATAATAAAGCTGCAGCGTGCCACAAGTGTTCCGTTTTTTTTTAATTTTAAGACACAACAAAAGTGTTTTATTAGGGAGCTTTGGTTTAGTAAATATTCGTTATTAATACTTTGTTTATTTTTATTTGAGCGATTTTCCTATTTCCTTAAACACTATGGTGTCGTAAGAGGCGACAGAGGGAAATGAATCAGGAACATGTTCCTGACAGTCATCATCATCATTTCTTACAGCACTTCACAAGTCCACTGCTAAACATAGGCCTCCCGCAAGGAATGCCATAAAGCACGGTCCTGAGCCACCTGCATCCATAGACTTCCTGCATATCTTACTGAGTCGTCACTCTATCTAGTGGGCGGCTGCACTACAATAACTCAAAATAACAAAGAAACGTAGATTATTGCCAACCCACCTGCCAAGCGTAGCAGCTATGGCAAGTATGCTCCTATATGGCGATCTATGGTATATGGTATGGTATGATATACGAGTATGTTCACGGTAGACTTTTTATGGGCTGTAATGAAAGAATAAAAATAAATTTTCAATATTAACTATAAACAGTTATATTTATTTAATTAAACTTTTATGCACAAAAGAAAAATCGTACATATGGCGGACTTAATGCCTAAAGGCATTCTCTCCCAGTCAACCATTAGGCTAAGCAGAGATAAACATATGGGAGGTAGTGCAGCAAAAGTAAACTAATAATGAGAAAAAAAAAGATAATGAAGTTCGAATAAACCAGCATATATATAGAAGGTATTCTATACATATATCATACAAATGTAAATATATTAATACAGACGTACACAAATACATAAATCTACTTAAATACATTAAATATATAAATATATACATAATATTATATACATGTATACATACATATATCTATGCCATGATAAATAAGGAAAATATGTGACGATAGAATCATTCTTTAGGAAAAAGCGTTAATTCACACTTGCAATGCTTTACTAAAAAGTTCACGAAATTTGTTTTTAAAAAGAAACTTGTTGAAAGCTTTTTTAATGTCAAGAGGTATTTTGTTCCAGAGTCTTATAGCCGTAAGAGCGAAAGAGTGGGACATATAACCAGTACGGTGTAAAGGCGTTAGCAACTTTAGATTATCCGAAGAATATAATTTTAATTATATAATTATATATAATATCTTCTATCTTTTTTTTAGCCAGTCCTTTCAATCCACTGCTGAATATCTGCCACATCAAGAATACGCCAGATTATACATTTTTTAAAGATCCTCAAGCTAGGCAAGCGAGTTCACAAGAGTACAGCCGGTACTCTCGCACTGTTGCTACTACTTACTATCACCAGTTTATAGAATTTTCAACTTCGGATTGTTATTTTCGAATGAATTTACCGCTATTTGTCTATCGTTAGAGCCTTGTCCGTTACACAGAAGATATAGACCCCATACAATGCAATTTTTTTTTTAATTTTCTAAGTGTGCCATAATGCGTTTGATAATCTGTTGAAAAGTTATTAATCAATATGAGTCTGAGTTATAAAACTGGTTAATATTTTCTAAGCAAATTTTTTCATCTTATTTTGCCAGCCTTTAAAAGTCCACCACAGGAGAAATCTCTTATTGTAGGGATTGCTTTAATCGTCACGCTTGGCAAGCGGATTGACGATTGCAGTGCGAGACTTCTACCAACTTTGACTCTTCTTCCCGTTGCCCGTATTTCGGTCTGGGTTTTAAAGGAGTAAGTAAGACATATCGTGGAAGCCATAAGATTTATTTTAGCGTTACCTATAGTTGCTACTTACGAAATCTACAAGACTACATAAATAGGATAATAAACTTTCTAATAGCATATTATTCTAGAATTACTAACTATATTACCAAGCAAAAACTATATCATAGCAATAGCAAACGATTCATATAGTTTAATGTATGATCAAACTATATTATATGTTCGTTAAAATTACAAACATATTAGGCTTTCTGTTAATCTCTCGCCTCTTCGTAATTTAAAAACGTTTATTTTAACATCGGTATGTCACTTTGGCAAACGAATAATGATTGAAGTTGTTGCGTTGCAAAAACTTATTTAAACGTCAAAACACGCCTTGCTGGACAGGCGTGTTACAGTTAATCCAAATTCGGGAAAAAATAGTAATCTGTTGGAGAAAGGTCCGGGGAGTACAGTCGACGGCCCCTCCCGGAAACCCAAGAAGAACCGGACAAGAGTGAACAGGAATCGCGCATAAATGAGTTCCGAATAAACTGAATTATGTACGTAGATCTATCCGGGAATCAAATTCGCAACGATGTTTGCCTGTTTTCGATACCGATGCACGAATGCCGTAAATTAACAAAGATAAATAATATACAATAGCGCATAACAATCTAAGCAGTTAGATAAGTATCTACTTTCACCAAAATAATTAACTTACTGAAATTCATATATTATAAGTAAGGTAAGCACCGAACATTGCTCCAACAAAAAAGTAGGTCTGATTCAAGGACAAACTTAACTTTGAATTAAATAAAAGATCCTCTTATACATTTTTTATTAGAATAAGGGTGACAAGCGAGCACATAGTCCACCTGATGGTAATTGGAAAATCGGTCTACATCACGATGTTTCAAATGAAAATGTTACTTTGTATTTTTTATTTGTAATTCTAGATCAACGTACGAGTTTGCGAGTATCAAAATATGTGACATAAATGGCCATATCTTTTAATTGCGTTAAATTAGAAGCTTGAATTTCGTACACTTCCAAGGACCATAAACTTAAGTATTTGATATTAATTTCAACATGTTCTTCAGGAATAGGGAAATATTGGCATACAGATAGATGGACGGATAGACGGATGGACAATAAAGTTGCTCGTTTATTTTTTCCTTTTTCGGAGCCTTAAAAGCAAACAAAATAAAACTTAACTACATCTTAAATGAAAATTTAGTAAGAAAAAACTAAAAACTGGACTTAGTATCGACGGCTCCGTGGCGCAATGACTTGGCAATGAGTTGCAGCGCTAAGAGCTGCGGTTCGAATCTCGCACGGAACAATTATTTGTATGGCCTATAAATAATTGTTCCATGTCTGGATGTTTGTCCTTGTGAACAGGAAAAAATGCTAGAGTGGAGGTAGCGTTTTTAAAAAAAAAAGAAAAATATGAAAATTATGAGTATGGATTTGCGGTCGGACCCAAATTAATAATTAAAGTTAAAATTAAACTCGATAAAATCCTATATATCGAATTTCATATATCCTATACGATGAAATCTACACTAGTTAACATTCCGCCTCACACATTACATATATTATATTGTTTTGATTTATACATATTATTTCTTTATAACTACGTATATATCTAATACACACAATACTCTAATTAAAGACTATGTTTTATATCGCAAAAAAAATTCCGAACCGAAGATAGATTTTGTAACAACGTATATAAAACTTGCAAAACTCAATTCCTTCTTCAAAATCATATTTCACAATATTTCTTAATTCAAAGACCTTGTCACAGCATTGGAGGATGAAATAAATTGTCTAGAACTTTCAACACAAAATTTAAAGTAAATCTTCTATAACGTATATTTTAAAAGTTCATTCAATTTTATTTTGTCATTTTCTTATATAAACAGACTTATAGCGGGGATATAAGGCAATCTATAGGAGAGGCCTCTGCAGTTGGCTTTTGATAGGCCCAACCGGAGAGAGAACAGGCGTAGTACCAGAGCTTTACATGCTTTACGAGACACGGGGGTGAATCTCCGCCAACTTCCGTCCTCCAAGGTGCTATTAAGGTTAGTTTGAGAGAAAAGCCAGCCAAAAAGTTTAATGATTTTGGTTCGGAACCGGGATTCGCACCCGGGACCACATGATAATCAGTCGCGCTAACGACTAGTAAACACCGTGATTCTGATTTTATAAAATATATTATTAAAAGGTGTCCATGGATTGTAGTGGTCTCTTATGATATTATGATATAAGACTGTTGTATTCAATATACATATACTTTTTTGTCTCTGAATACGAGCAGCTCTGCAAGATTTCAGCCGACAAGACATACACATTTATTCTAAGCGATCTGACCTGACCTGAAAAAAGTTAATGAATATTGTAGTGTCTATACTAAATAATAATTCTGATCAATATATTATTTTTTTCTACATTTATTGCAATCTAAATAGTATGTGGGGTCTATGTTTATGTTTGTATTGGTTTACATTTCGAACACTATAAAGCAAAAATATATTTGTAAATCCAATTGGGCATGCCCTAAGCGCATTAAAAAAATTACGTATAATATGATTATACGGAATTTTTTAAATTATTTTAAATACACACAAGTTTTCACTAATAACCTTATTATACTTCCAATTTTCCGATAATTTTATGTCAAACTTCAATTTAAAGAAAAGTTTGGAAAATCCAAAAGTGCACGACTCATAATGCTCATATGATCATCATATCATCATTCAGTTCACTCCATAAAGTCCAAGATGTATTTAAGTATAAATATTACATATTTTATATATTACATATTCTGTGCTTTTAAAATATTGTAATAAAAATCATTATAAATTATTATTATAATCAAGTATGTAAGAAATTTGGTTTTTTGAATATTGTGTATTTGTACAGCGATCTTTTTGATCCGCTGCAAACAACCGATACAGTATCCACTCAAGACGGCGATTGACACCGAACCACAGAACACAATTACTCTCTACCAATAGAAGAACGCCAACTTCATACTAAAAAACGGAAACACGTGTTTATGAGTGTACACTAAAAGCGCTACGGTGGGCGCCCATATAAAACTTTTTTAGCGGGAATTTCAAACCTTTGTATTCTGTAACTTTGAACTTTTTATTTAAGGCATATTCGAGTAATTTTGGCCCAAGCATCACAAACCTATTGGGTAAATTCCCATACATTTGAGAGGTTGCGCCAAAATTACTCGAATATACTTTAGATTAGTATGCGAGATAAAATAAAACTATAAATAAGTATAGTTATGTAATTTTATTTTCTGGAAGACAGATTGTTTTATAAACTATGCATTATTATTGATGTTTTTCATTGCTTTTGGAAATAATATTTCCACGCTTGTTACTGATATATAACACATGTTATTGTCAGAGAGTTATTCTTCACAGAACATTAACGTAAATTTAAATCAGCAAAATTCTCATAGTGAAAACTTAACTCAGCCCAAATACGTGATCTGAAACAGATACAATTCGAGTCAATATAGTAATAATCCCTACAAATAACGGTCAGTAAATTCAAAATGTTATGTACAACTAGAGTGACAGATTGAGTTGAACAATTGATAGTTTCAAAAGTTATCGTGTTTACGAAGCCATGCGGACTTGATAAATCCACACCATAAGCCACTAAAACCCCTTTTTTATGTAAAAATAGCAATTAATCGATTTAAAAAAAAATAAGTTCAACAATCATCTATCTTGCTGAAAATGTGCTTTTTATATCACTTTTATGTACAATATGATTGCTAGATACGATTTCATGCGACAAAACGTTGAAATCTTAATTTTAAGGCCCTAGTAGAACATACCTGCGCGCTTAGCGTTTACGGCATGCAAAAAAAAACACGTCCACGTATGATATTGTTAGGAATCAGAATTACATTTTCAATAATAAGAGATATGAGATAAGACTATATATACTTCAATGTCAATAAACTGCATTTCCATATATCTGTAGTATTTTGTTGTCTCTGCCTGTATGTTTAATAAATAAGAAATTATTATAAAATATACACCATTAATCAGCTCCATATGATCAAATAGTTACATACACAAGTAGTAATTATGGATTTACATCAACAATATTTGACTATGTAAAAGTTGTCTGATTCCTTATTTTCACTAGTTTCATGTAGGGGAAAAGGATATTATTTTTATATTAATTATCTGATAGTAGATGACAAAATAATATTACTTTCTACAGAGTTAACAACACATCAGTCTAAGGATAATAGAAGCATCTGATGAACAAGGATATAACCATTACACAAGTAAAAATGGCTTAACTAAGTTACAATACTTATTCCAACTGTATATTTGCTTCTACTACAAGTAATAACTACTTATCTACACATAAATATATGTACTATCTATACTGTCTATCTACTATGGCTGGCGTAAATTCAGGATCCATGTTTGATGCCATTTGGTATTGTCAAGTTTATGGAGCTACTTGCTGAATACATAAGGTATTTATACCTAAATGCAGTTAAATGAATCGCTCTTCAAAGCCGATGAAGCTAAATCAAATAGAGAAGCTTCCTTAAATCCCTCGACCCATAGATTCAAATTTATTATAACATACACAAAAACTTCATTTATGTATTTATGCTATCTATTATTTAATTTAGATTTTACTAATAACATAAAACTTTAATACTTTGTCACTTTTAACATACTAATAAGGTTCTAAGACCTGCGTTTGTCATTTTTTTAGGTAATTCATCATAAATTATAGATCTTATTAAGATTTTCCAAAATTCTAGGTGTATAAGTAAACTCTTGTATTACATACATACCTTAGTAATTGTATTCTGTCATACATACTCTTATATTAATTATCTAAACTCATTAGTTTTCATTTTCCAATTTCGAATATCATTAGCAATTTTACCATGCGACCACAAAAAAATAAAAAGGAAAAATAGATATTATCCATATTATGTTAAACACTTGTGCATCGATGAGACGATATTTATTTTATTGTCTTGTAAACAAACAAGAATAAACTTTTTGCTATTAACTAATTTTGCTAATGTGCTACCAAAAATTATTTTAAAGTATATAAACATTAAGCACAGACTTTGTTCTTACTTCTGTAAGTACGTGTAAGTATGTGATGCAACTCGAACTCTGTTTTTACTCGATTCAATCGAGTGAAAATAAATTTTACTCGAGTCCGTTTGCACTCGACGTACCGAGTCAACTTACTACAAATAAATAAATAATAAATATTTGTTTTTTTTATTTCATATTGCCACATATTACATTTTTAATAAAGGTACCTATTTAAAAATGCTTTGATTAAAGTAATCGCTATTCTCAACTCGAGTGATAAACTTTAATCGATGCAGGGACTGTAAATAGTTAATTCGAGTAGCTCAAAAACTCGAGTACAACTAGAGTGACATGATAATTTATTATTAACCCATGTTACTCGAGTCACAAAATTCTACTCGAGTCTCATCTTTATCTTACGGTCAATGCAGTGTCTGTCTACAATTTAGTGATTAACTCGTCTTACTAATTCGAGCAATTTATTGATATATTATGTAATATCAATAAACTGATAAAGTATAATTGTCATAAAATTAGAGTGATATTATTTTATGAAGGTTGTCTATACGCAAACCAAAAATATATAATTACTTATTAAGTTTAGTAATAATAATTGTGTTGGATGGAAGAAGAAGTTGCGTAACTCGAGTACTATTCGAGTTACGTGAATTCAATTCAAGTTAACTCGAGTCGAGTTTCTTCCGAGTTGGCACATCTCTACTACAATTTTTTTTAATATTACATTATCAGAACCAATGACCTGAACACAAATATCAAAACAATTCTTTTTCCAGATTTCTTGATTCCGTTTAGATTTTCATATAATCTTTATGCTATTTACAATAATAAATCGGTATCTTTTTTTGTGTATAATATCATTGAGGGTCATTAAAATTTCTAGTGGTCCCAAAAACGATTGACTCCTTTATGAAACAAAAGCCGCTATTAATGAATGAATTTAACACAGTATATTTCAATATTTGTAATCAGATCCATAAAATTGATATAAAAATATAATCATAGATACGTATAAATTATTAAATAAAAGTTAAAAACACCATAAAATTCGACCGTGACAGGACTCGAACCTGCAATCTTCGGATCCGAAGTCCGACGCCTTATCCATTAGGCCACACGGTCTACAAATTTCATTACTGAAAATGAATACTGGATGTAAACTAACAATAGATACTTAAAAATTTGACTTTTAATAAAAAGTTTAAGCCGACTTCAAAGAGTTAAAATTAAAATAATTTCCACGTAACAGATCGCTCACATCGATGCAAAGACATTTTTATAAAATTATTAAAGCATTCACAACCTATAATAAGGAATATTACAAACTCAGATTTCGTCGTTTAAGATACATTAAAAATTTTATTCTTTATTTTCATTCTTCGAAGTTGTAGTTTTCTTAAAATTTATAAGGGAGCACCTCCCTTCCTCCCTCAATTGCGAGCACTATTACACATGCACTATTATACATGCATTATTATAGTGCACGCAATTGAGGGAGGGCGGGAGGTGCTCTTCAAACTAAGTAAGATACATCATTTTAATTTATTGAGCGGATGTAGGCGAAGTAATTTTTACTAACTTTAATTTAATGGATTTAACGTTATGTTATGTTATGGTATGATGTAACGTAAATTTTTGTAACGCCTGATTCTATTACGAGGGCGACACTGAAAGTTTTTAGAACTGGCCACTTATAAACGATATAATAAAAAAATAAGTTCAAATTTTGAAAATGGATCTCTTTGCCAATATTATTGTGTATGTATTTTATTAATTTGACATTTGTTTACGATTTGTCAGCATGAATTTAACGCGATAAACATTTCGTACAATGATTTTTTATGACTTTCGATGTCATTTAAGTCAAGAAGAAAGTTATGATAGACTTCGATTGGCCTTTCACGATGAAGCCCCATCTCGTGCCACTGTTTACAACTGGTTTAATGAGTTTAAACGTGGTCGCACTAATCTCACCGATTATCTGCGTGAGGGACGGCCTTCTACGGCGACGACTGAAGATAACGTCAGTGTTGTGCGGCGTATGATATAGACTGACAAAAGAGTGACTTATCAGCAGATTCAGACAAACTTAGGCATCGGTATGAGTCATGTGCACAAAATCCTCCATATACATCCTCCATAGTCAGGAAGCTTTGTGCCCGGTGGATACCTCATCATTTGACAGAGGCCCAAAAACTCCGTCGTGTTGATTGGTGTCGTGAAATGGTTCAAAGATTTAACGGGGGTGACTCAAATGCTGTGTTCGACATACGTATGGGTGACGAAAGCTGGATTTATTGTTACGATCCTGAAACTAAGAGACAGTCTGCTGTCTGGGTGTTTCCTTCCGAGGAGTTGCCAACTAAAGTGAAGAGAGGTCGAAACGTGGGAAATAAAATGGTGGCCTAGTTCTTCGGAAGGACAGGTCATTACGCAAAAATTGTTTTAGAGGATTGAAAAACAGTTACTGCAGAGTGGTCCACTAACAATTGTTTGCCACTTGTCTTGCAACCCGACAGTACGTGGTGAAGGAGGACCTCCCAGTAGGATCCTCCTTCACCACGACAACGCCTCGTCGCACACCGCCAAGCAAACAATCGACTACTTGGCGAAGTCAGACGTGGAATTACTGGGTCACTCGCCCTATAGCCCCGACCTTGCACCTTGCGAGTTTTGTTTATTTCCGAAAATAAGAGAAAAACTTCGAGGAAAACGTTTTATGGACGCCGAGGAAGCAGTGGCTGCGTTTCAAAATGCCGTCGAAGAGACCCCTAAGGATGAGTGGGCAAGTGCTTTTCTCAGTGGTTCCATCGGATGCAGCGATGTATAGATGTAAATGGACACTATTTTGAAAAGATATAATAAAACTAATAACTTACTAGTTTGTTCAGTTTTTGATTTTCTAAGAACTTTCAGTGTCACCCTCGTAATTGAAGAGCACTGTACAAACCTAAAAAGTGCATAATTAATATTCAGTCTAGCTTTGAAAACACCCAAATTGTAATTGGACGGATAGACAGATGCCAGCAGATTATTCCACTTACTTACTAGACAAAGCAAACCGTTTTGTTCGAAGGCGTGGAACACACAGAATAAAAAGCTTAGAACAGGCTGAATATTTACACAAATACAACCTATTAGCCAGTAATTTACACCAAGGGCTCGCCCTAAACCTAAAATATGGTCTCGTTGATTAAAAACGTACTTATAGTACTCGCAGGAGTACGTGCTCTAAAATGACCGTGAGAGGCTTTACTGGGGCCGGGTCATCTTAACGGACTGGATTATTCTTACGAATGAGCCTGATTTTGTGTTGGTCGACCAGGCACAAGTATATTTTTGGTTGAAATTACCTTACCGTATGACGACAACCTTATGAAATCCAAAAATAGATAAGAAGACGAGATATCTGGCTCACAATGTGATCAACATGTAGGGTGGTATAACGACCACATTATACGAGTTGTCGTTTCTGCGAACCAGAAATCTCGGTATAATCTAGGTCAGTCTTTAGGTTCATCTTAGGCGATTGGTAATATACCGCTTCTAGCTCCAATACCCTTATTGGTATTCTTCGATACCGTCCGCATCGTCCGCCGATTGCCTTCCCCCTAAAATTAAGGAGAGTCGATAGCTTTTGTGTGGTTAGATTTCTTTTATTTATTTTACTTTATTTTATGCTAGCTTTACCCGACCAAGCGATACTGGGATCAAAAAGTTTTTCAAAAGTATGTAAAATACAAGCGTGTATTCGAATGCAGCGTTGTGTTAAAATTTCAAGGCAATCGGTGAAGAGCTTTAGGAGATTTAATATTTTAAACAAACGAAGATATAATGCGTTTTTAATTTAGATAGTTTATAGTATAAAGTGTAGTATTAAACCATTTTAATTATATTTAATTTTATGTAAACATTCTTTTTATGTAAATATATGTGACAAGTTCAAAAATCTCATTAAATATTATATGTATAAAATGGTTCATCGTATAAAAAAAATATAATTACTTGTCTTTGATATAAAATTGTGAAAGCATTTACTTATAGAGAGTTATTAAATTCTCTTGAAAAAGTTTTAATAAGACGCCCCGTACAAAACTTCGCTGTACAGCGATTTCATTCTTCTCCCTTACTTAAGTTGAAAAGAAAGCAAAAGCTAAGTATTAACGCTTGTTTTTTCACAACTGATAGCGATTTTTCCGGACCGATACGACTTAGGGACCTTCAAGAAAAGAGCCTACTCCTTCTTAAAAGGCCGGCAACGCATCTGCAATTCCCCTGGTGTTGCAGTTGTTCATGGGCGGCGGTAGTCACTTACCATCAGGTGAGCCGCATGCTCGTTTGCCCCCTCTCCTATAAAAAAAAATACCGTGCAGGGCATCATAAAAGAAAAGTGGAATAACACCCTATATACTTTCCATTGCTCAAATCGTTCTACCATTCCTAAACGGATTTTGGAGCAGTGAAGAATCAGACGCGCTGTCCCAATAAGTATTGGCGGATAGAATAAAATCATTATAATTTAATTTGTTAATACATAAAGGAGTTTTTTATTTTCGAAATATTACTACCCTGTAAAATACTTTGGAGTTTGTCGTAAGTACTAAGTAGTCTTACGGAAAGTAGGTGACAAACTTGTCTAACAAAATACCTATATGAAATTCGAAATGCACGTGTGATGGCGGTGTAAGAAAATCACACAGCGGTCTTTACGAGACCCATGCTGTAAGGAAAGACTATGGAAAATGCAATAAAGATTTAGTTATGGTTTCCAATAGATGGATACTAGAAACGATTCATTCCATCATAGTCCTCAACGCATCAGCATTTTGATTCTTGTTCGAGGATAGATTTAGATGCCTATGGGCCACAGTATTCACTTACCATCAGGTGGACTGCGTACTCGTTTGTTACCCTTAGTCTATTAAAAACTCATAATTTTACTTTTCCAAACTGATTTTACTGAGCTACATATAATGAAGTTATTTTACGTACATATATTCCGCAACGCTCTGTATGCAAAGTAAGCCTCTCCGAGCGTAGATTAGCGGCTTGAGTTTTAATAGAAAGGATTAACTCCGTGCATAACTTTATCGATTTTATATTATATCTAACTGTCTGTAATCTGATTTAAGTTAAGATGATGGTGTTTTAAATAAATAAATGGTCTTGAAATTCAAATTCAAAATTTAAAGTTCTTTTTCAGGAAGTGTCGAAATATTATGTAATAGGTAATGATTATAACATGTGTATAATCCGCCAATACACACTGAATAAGCGCGGTAAACTCATTGCTTCACAAACCTCTCAGAATGAGTCGAAGCCTGTGCTCAGCTGTGGGAAATACAAAGGCTGTAACTTATTTATATATAAATGAAACATGTTAAAAATTAATAAGCTAAGATCCGTGTAATAAAATAAAAAGTTTAAAGACCTCTTCAAACTAGGTAAGAAACATAACATTATTTATTTAAGCGAATGTCCCACTGCTGGGGGCACAGGCCTCCCCTTATTTCTGAGAGGGTTTTAAGGCAAAGAAATATCCGCCGCGTAATTGCGTAATTGCGTGTTGGCAAACTTCATGTGCCTTCGAAATATTTTTTTCTTATTTCTAGACATGCTAACGATGTTTTCCTTCAACGCAGATCACGTGGTAAATCAGCCCTTAAAATTGCTTAAAATTGCAATTAACAATTTAATTGGCGCCGGCTGAGATCGAACCCGGGTTGCTCGCGTACTTTGAAATTTACATCGAACGCTTAGCCACTGAACTACCATGGCTCTTACGCACGCGAAGTTTAGCTAATTAATTTTTAATATCTTTAATGTAATTTCCGCAAAGTAACGCCTGATTCTATTAATTATTATTTTTTTGATTCCTTTACACCACTACCACTCGGCTACTGTATATCAATACAAGTTAATTTAAAAGGTCTATACTTATAGAGCCTTGATAGCACAGGCGCTATGCGTCTTGCTGTAAACTTCACAGTAGGCGAGCAACTCGGGTTCGATCTTCACTGACACCAATGAAATTGTAAATTACCTACAATTTTAAGTGCTGATTTACAACGTGCTCGGCAGTGAAGGAAAAGATCTTAAGAAAACCTGTTTGCTTGTAGAATAAAATAATTCGATGACATATATGTAAAATCCGTAAACTCGAACTGTAACAGAGCGCCGAAACTAAGGTTGTATCTTTTCCTTTGTTTTACTATAATAATACTTAAAAAAGGCCTAGTAAATAATATAGTTTTATGTTAATTAAACATAAAATATCTAATATAGTTATGAGTATATGAATGAACAAGCACGAAGGGGATTTCCTTTCATACAGTGCCTTAATTCTCTTGTGAAGGTTTTAATGAGATGTTATGTTACAACTTCGCTGTAGCGGGTTTTTTAATACACCGAGTCAAATATTTTTTTCAAAGATGTTTAATATTTTTATTATACGATGAAGAATATTTATCTATATAAGCTGCAATAAATATTTTGCGACATACCACGTTGATCCCATGCCCTTTCGTAAATGGTGGTATAACCATCTCGAATAATATGCCAGTGATTAAGAACAAGATCAAAGTTTATCCCTAGTATTCCACATTATTTAGAAATATTAACAATTACAAAATACATTGTTCGTTCATTTCATTACAGCCTATTAAAAGTCTACTGCTGAACATAGGCCTCCCCCATAGATCAACTCATTATCTCTCCTCTTACGGCAACCACAAAATGATTTTTTAGGTAATAGATTCTCAAGTTCATAATTATAATATGTTTCAAGAATATTTTGTGGAAATAATTAAGGAAAAAAGTATTTTGTAGAACCTTTCAATGCGGAAGCCGTCGATTTTGTAAGCAAAAATAAATAAATAAAAGGATTTACCTAACGGTGGGAGTTTTTAAATAATGGTGACAAACGAGCACACATTCCCCTGATGGTAAGTGGATGCTGTGGCCTACAGACAAATAGGCACAGCTTCGTTGTCACCAATGCAAATTTGTATGAAATGGCAAACGAGCAGACAGTTTACTTGATAGTAAGTGGATATTGTTGTCCCATAGAAATCTACATCTTTCCTTGAATAAGAATCAAAATGTAGATGCGTTGACCCCTGAGGACTAAGATGAAATGCCTGCTACCAGTAAAAATTTCCTATTTTAAGCTGCTATTTTATGCTGGTTTTGGGCTGAGATGTTTGACGTCCCAATGTCATAGTTAACCACGGCTACCTCCAGATTAAAATTTGGATTTAATTTTATTAATTATGGGATCCCAAGCAGATGGATGTTTTTTTGATTTCAACAGCCTCGCGAATTATCCTTGGGGGGAATCAGTTTTCTTTAGCGAGGATTTGTGGTCTATCAAATCTAATGTAGTGACGGGGGCGATCCTGTACGTGTTCACAGACTACAGACTTCCTGGAGCGTCGATTCTTGACATCAGCTATATGTTCTTTAACGCGGGTTTTTATTGAGCTTTTGGTTTGTTCTATATAAAAGAGACCACATTCATAATCAAGCTTGTACACTCCTGCATCTTGGAGAGGAATATTACACTTGACTGAAGGTAAAAACTGACTAATCTTTTTCGGCAGCTTCAAGTATGTTTTAATGGAAGCACGCTTCAAGATGTAGCCAATCTTGTCAGTGACACCTCTGACATATGGCAGTATAGCAGGCACTCGCTCGACTGTGGCCGGCTTCACTCGTTCACTGTGACATAGGCGCGGGACCCGAAGCTTGTTGTCCTGCTAAACTTACTTGACGTGTTGGAGCTTACTGTCACAGATCCCTCGTGCTCTCTGAAACAATATTTACCCACGGTAGCTAACTGTGAAGGTTGGTGTTGAGAATCACCGTTTAAATATCTATCTGTATGGGAATTTATGGAGTTAAGATGGTCTAAAAATGTAGTTACTTTATCTAAAGGTAGAATTGTGAAACTGTCGTCTACGTACCGCTTGTAGTATCTTGGCTTTATGGGAAGTAAGCAGGGCTTTCTCCTCAAAGTCTTCCATGAATATATCGGCGACAATGGGAGATACTGGTGATACCATCGCCACATCATCTAATTGCTTTTAGAACTCTTCCTTCCACAATAGGTAGCCAGATTTAAGTCAGTGTCTGAGTAATACGTCTGTTATTAGAGAGCAGGCTTAAAGATATTTAAGAGAGGTGAGTTAGAAACATTTGTTTGTTCATTCAGCACTGCAACGTTACTATTATTATTTTTTATTATCTCTAACTGTTCCAGCACACATAGTCGCCCTTTATTACACGTATGTAAGACTTTAAAGGAGTGGTCTCTTCGAAAAAGGGTGAAGACTCTTCGACAAAGCGTCGTTTATATGGCGTTCAAAACAAACAATTAGCTTAGGAATATCTGTAATAATAAATATAAGTTCGATATTCGTCAAAAGTCGGGTGTTTACAAACTTGTTTGTGACGAATGCCAAGCCGTTTACGTAGATCAGAGTGGTCGCAACTTTGAAACACGTTATAAAGAGCATTTAGCCGCGTACAGGAATTGCAATCCCGATTAATCCCATTTTGCTAAACATCTTTTGAACACTGAACACAACCTAGCCAACGACCACTCCTTTAAAGTCTTACATATGTATAATAAAGGGCTGCGACTATGTGTGCTGGAACAGTTAGAGATATTATAAAATAATAATAGTAACGTTGCACTGCTGAATAAACAAATGTTTCTTACTCACCTCTCTTAAATATCTTTAAGCCTGCTCTGTAATAACAAACAGCCTCGCAATATGGTCCTTTGTGACCCTCACGGTGATCGGCGATTGGTTGCTTGGTTGGAGGGTAGGCGGGCGTTATGCGGCGGTTTGTTTTTGATTTTACACGTGGCTGTGTACGTTAGGTGGTGATTGGTCGCATGTTTTATCGCATGACGCAGTCGCTCGCTACTTAAGTAGGGAGCGGTTGCGTTAGCGGGTTGTATAAATAGCAGTTGTTTCGGCTCGCCGCTCACTTAGCGGTTAGCCATCGCAGAGTCTGCATCACCTGAAGATGCCTCGTGTAGAGGCGAAACACGTCTCGTATTGTCGTCAGTGGTGTGTCTTTCCTAGTGTAGTGGTGCTGGGATTAGTGGTGACGGGGATAGTGCACGCAATTGAGGGAGGGCGGGAGGTGCTCTTCAAAGTAAGTAAGACACATCATTTTATTTTATCGAGCGGATGTACGCAAGGTAATTTTTACGAACTTTAATATTATGGATTTCCGCAAAGTAAGCCCATAGGAAGGTAGCTTCGAAAGAAGCGCTTTGTGCCATACAAGGTCGAAGGTCTTCGCAATCTCCAAACTAACGACCAATGCAACCCTCTTGGACTCTACTGCTTACGCCCATCTATGAGTCAGGTAGACCAGAAGATCACCAGCTGATCGACCCCGACGAAAACCGTATTGGCGGTCACTAATCAGCTGGTGATCCTCAAGGTACCGCATGAGCTGGCAGTTTATAATAGATTCCATTATTTTGGAGAACAAGGAGGATGGCGATGGGCCTGTAGTTAGGAGGGTCTGAGCGGTTGCCTATTGTAGGGATCGAGTGGACAAAAGCCGTCTTCCATGATTTCGGGACTACGCTACGGAAAAGATGCGTTAGAACTGGTGCCAACTCCGGAGCACACGTCCTCAGCACAATTGGGGGGATTCCGTCAGGCCCACTCGACTTGTGGATGTCCAGGTAGAGGAGTGCTTTGCGAATCGAGTGCTGTGAGAACCGCACATTCGGCATGGAGCACTTACATCGCGGCATGATCGGCGGTGTGTCATCGAGAGTCAAGTTGGAAGCAAAGAAAGAGCCTAGCAGATCGGATTTCTCCTTTGCGGCATGGGCCAGTGAGTAGTCCTCCCTGTGCAGAGATGGAAGAGATGGCTGACAAAAGTTCCCTTGGATAACCTTGGCGAGAGACCAGAATGCATGGGTTCCCGAAGGAGGGCGAACTAGTTTCTCGCCAATTCTGCCTATGTGTTCTGACTTTGCCTTGGCAATGACTCTTTTGAGGGACCTGGAGGCGGAATTATACTTCTTTTTAAGGGCGCTGGTGTTTACATCCCGGGACGTTGATGCGTCAGCCCAGGCCCGGTAGCACTCCTGCTTGTAGCGTGATGCTATTTTACAGTAGCGACTAAACCATGGCTCAGATCTGCCTCCGATGGGCACCACAGAAGAAGGAATAAAAAGTTCCATACCCTGAAGTACCACATCAGCAACAGAATTAGCAACAACGTTGGGATCGTCCGGCGAGAAGCAAACCCGCCCCCAAGGGTAGAATGCAAAGAAAGACCGCATCCCATCCCAATCGGCCGACCTATAGTGCCAAACACGGCGGCAGCCTGCACAAAGCAAGCGCGATTTCAGCGTGAGTGGCACCACACTCCGGACTAGACAATGGTCCGAGGAGCCAAGAAGAGCGTCGATGGAGACCTGATATCTGTCCGGATGGGAGGTCAGCAGAAGGTCCAACAGGGAAGGTGCATGATCCTCCACATCTGGAATCCGCGTAGGCGTAGTAACCAGTTGTGTCAGACCATATGCCAAGGCAAAATTATGAACAAATCTCCCCGCATGATCGGTTAAACGTGAACCGAGCCATTCGACGTGGTGGGCGTTAAAATCGCCGAGGATCACGATCTCTGCGGATGGGACCTGTTTTAGCAAGGAATCTGTAGCCATTTGGACGTAGTCAATGAGTCGGTCTGTTTCGGCATTACCGCTGTGGGACCTATAGAGGCACCCGTACACGGGCGGATGTTCATCGCTGTCTACGCGTAGCCAAAGGATGATGTCCGAAAGTTCAAGACTGCCGAGGCGTCGAGAACAGATGTCCTCTCTGACGTATACGCAAACTCCAGCCCGAGGCACAAAGGAAGGTTTTAACTAATTTGTACCCCGGGTAGGAGAGATACGAAGTATTAGCCGGAGAGGACACCTGCGTCTCGGTCAGAAAGAGCAAAGCCGGCTTCGACGTCTCGAGATGGTAGTGGACGGCGTTTAGGTTCGAGTGATGTCCCCTGATGTTGCTGAAATTCACGGATAGCGTGGCAGGGGTTGCCTTGGTCTTGTTGCTCAGTTTGCCCCGAGCAGTTATTGTTTTGAGCGGAGGTTTGGCTAGCCGTCCTACCCAAGCCAAGGCGAATTTTATATATTATACGTAATTAGCTACTCACCCGTCCACCCCCCGCGAGTGATTCTCGCCTCACCTGTCCACGCATTCATCATTACAGCCCTTCACAAGTCCACTGCTGAACATAGGCCTCCCCCACGGAATGCCACAAAGCACGGTCCCGAGCCACCTGCATCCATTGACTTCCTGCATGTCTTACCAGGTCGTCACTCCATCTAGTGGGGGGACGCCCTACGCTTCGCCTGCCGATACGAGGCTGCCACTCGAGAACCTTTCTTTCCCAACGATTGTCGGTTCTTCGAGCTATATGGCCGGCCCACTGCCACTTCAGCTTACTAATCCTTTGGGCTATGTCGGTTACTCTGGTTCTACTGCGGATATCCTCATTTCTAAGTTTATCACGCAGAGAAACCCCGAGCATAGCCCTCTCCATAGCTAGCTGAGCGACCTTGAGTTTCCTCATACGGCCAGCAGTGAAGGACCACGTCTCAGTTCCATATGTCATCACTGGCAACACGCACTGGTCGTACAATTTAGTTTTGAGCTTTTGAGGTATGCCTGACGAGAAGATGGGTCGTAATCTCCCGAATGCTACCCAGCCAAGTTGATTCCGTCGATTGACCTCTCGGTCGAAGTTGGACTTACCTAGTCAGACTATTTGTCCCAGGTAAACATATTCGTCAACAACTTCGAGCTTAGTGCTCGCAACAACTACCGGCATATGTGTGACATTGACATTAAGCATGGTTTTTGTTTTGTCCACGTTCATCTTGAGACCTATCCGTTGGGAGACACTATTGAGGTCATTGAGCGTAGTACTTAGGTCCTCCAGCGATTCTGCCATAAGAAGTATATCTTCGGCAAATCAAAGGTGAGTGATGTACTCGCCATTGACGTAAATACCGTATCATTTCCAGTCCAGTAGCTTGAAAACGTCTTCCAATGCAGCGGTGAAGAGTTTCGGGGATATAACGTCACCCTGTCTTACACCTCTCTGCAGTTGGATAGGTTTCGTACTCTGGTTCTGTACTCGGATAGCCATCGTAGCCCTACCGTACAAACACTTCAGCACCTCGATATACCGACAGTCCACTTGGCACCGCTGAAGGGACTGCAGCACTGCCCAAATTTCGACGGAATCAAAGGCTTTCTCATAGTCCTTATACACCAGACATAGTGGCAAATTGTACTCTTCGGACTTCTGTACAATTTGCCGAAGGGTATGTATGTGATCTATGGTGCTAAAGCCTTTTCGGAAACCGGCTTGTTCGGGAGGCTGGAAGTCGTCGAGTCTGCATGCGAGACGATTCGTAATGATTCTCGAAAACAGCACGTAGACGCGACTCAGAAGGGAAATCGGTCTGTAGTTCTTCAAGAGAGCGTTGTCGCCTTTCTTAAAGAACAAAACCACCGCACTTCTGCTCCACGCCTCCGGTGTAGTGCCACCATGGAGGACGGAATTAAAGAGATTCTGAAGGACTTCAAGTACCGGTTTTCCACCCGCTTTCAGAAGCTCCGCTGTAATTCCATCCTCGCCTGGAGCTTTGCCGTTTTTAAGGTGCTGGAGAGCCATTCTAATCTCGCTCAGACTGACGTCCGGAATATCATCGGAATAGTGTCGGATAAGACTTGCTCTTGGATCGTTATTCACACTTGCGTGTGGCTCTAACGATGATGTGTACAGCTGCCCATAGAACCTCTCAATCTCACTCAAAATCTCAGGTGTCCCGGAAACGACGCTGCCACACTCGGTCTTCAGCTTCGACAGTTGGCTCTTTCTGGCTGACAGATCCCTAGCAAAGACTTTGGAGCCCTGGTTCCGCTCGATCACTTCTTCAATACGAGCAGTATTAAATTTGCGTAAGTCCCGCCGCATGCATTTGGAGATCTGTCTGTTCAGTTGCCTGTATGCTATCAAATTACTAAAGATTGCAGATTCATTTCCCGTCTAATAGCCATGAGATTAAGAGTGTTATCGGAGAGTTTTTGTGTTCTTCTACGGCAAGTCTTACAAAACTTAGCTCCAACCTTATGGACAGTTTCCAGGAGCTTGTCATTCATATCGTCCACTGCATTGCAATCTTCTAGGCACTGAAAACGGTTTTGTAACTCGAGCTGAAAGGTTTCGGGACTTTAGATTACAGCAGGAGGGGGACGGAGCGTTGACTTCTAAAACTAACTCAATAAGCCAATCAAAACTGTATTAAAGTCAATGGCCGACCTATAAAAGTGAGCTACAAAACAACATACAAAAGATAATCAGTTGCCGGCAAGTGAAGACTAAGTCTAACCAAATAACAACAAGGTTCTTTAAAATTCTTTATCCGTTAAAATTAGACGATATAACTGATAAACGAAAACCGTTGCTATAATTATAATTGATTAGAGCACGAGGGGGACGAAGCGTTGACTTCATTAGACGACACCTCTCCAACTTAACGTTTAGGTTCAGTGCGCCTCTAACCATTCGGTGATCTCTACCAGTTTTCACCCTCGCGACCACTGAGACATCACTGAACAGTTGGCGTCTAGTCATCCTATTGAAGTCAATCTCATTTTTTGTCGAATCGTCGGGGCTCGACCAGGTCCACTTCCTGTGGGGCCGCTTCTGGATGAAAGAGTTCATCATAAAGAGTCCCTCTTTCTCCATGAAGTCGGCTAGCTGCTGGCCCCTTGGGTTCCGTTGCCCTAATTCAAATTTCCCTACTTTCAGCTCACCGTTACCTCTTGTGCCTAGCTTTGCGTTGAAGTCTCCCATTAACACCGTATAGTAGGTTTTGAAGGAATGCATGGCTTTACAGATATCCTCATACATTTCCTCCACCTCCTCATCGTGGTGTGCCGAGGTTGGTGCGTAAACCTGTATGACCTTCAGCGAATACCGTTTGGTGATTCTGAGTATAAGGTACGCAACCCTCGTCGACACACTCCCAATCTTTACAACGTTGTTAACGAGAGACTTGTGGACGATAAATCCGACACCTCCTTGGGACAGATGGTCACCCTCCCGATGATAGAACAAGTTTCCGGATTCGAGGATTACCGTGTCCTCCCCCTCTCTTCGGACCTCGGATAATCTTATAATATTCCAGCGCAACTTGTCTATCTCTTCTTCCAGCTCCAGGATCTTTTCGTCAGTCCTCAGAGTGCGTGCGTTATAAGTTGCCAGGTCGAGTCGTCGTAGGTGGCAACCGAACCTCCACCGGAGATTCTGCACCCCTGCCCCGCCGTTACCATGGTCGCCACCGTAGCCAGGAATAGCGGGGCCGCTGGGGACTGGGGCCGTGTGTAACTTTCTTGGGGGATATATTGCCGTAGTTGCCACGCTTGGCGAGCGGGTTGGCAACCGCAGTTTTTTTATTGTTATTTGCTGTTATCAGAAAGATGCTGCTGCCCATCTTCTGCCAATTTCTCACATTTTAACAGTCCACAAACAAAAATGGCGTGATTTCATTTTCACTTTTTTTTTCTAAATATTTTGTTACTATTATACAGATAAAATTCACTCTCACAGATGCCAAATTTAAAATAGCACCATCTATAATTTTTTACTGTATTAATAACAGCTATCTTTTGAGCTGTACACGTTTAACCCGAAAGATGTCGTTTGGTTATTGTAGTCACCATGGACAGGTTAGGTAATAATTTTTTTGGGGACTGTATTCACCAGGGTGATTCAACTCTGTATGAAGCCCGAGAAACTTGCACACAATCATAATTTTATCTATGTGTGGGGTGGGCGTGTAAAATTAAAGCGAGAAAAAGATATCGCCGTTTCATTCATTCGCGTTTTTTCAGATTGCCATTTTAAAAATTAGGTACAAATATACATAACTATTATATCGGAAGAAACTTATTTTTTTAATTCTATGCTATATTTTTTCTTTTGTTTGCACCTTACAGTAATTATATACATATAACTTTGAGGTTTACACAATTAATTGACCTACTAATTGATTAAAATTAAATTATTAAATATTAGCAAAATTCTATCAAGAGAAGCCATGAACTAAAAGAAGAAGAAAAATGACATTTGTTTGTCAACGTCTTTCATATTGAAAATATTTTCTGAAATTGATTTAATGATTTAGATTTTAATATTGCTTTAATTCAGTTATTATCGATTCAGAATACTTCATTTTCGTTTGTAGGCAATTCTTCGCGATTTTGTGTGTGAAGATTTTTGTGAGATACTGACTCTGTATGAGATATTGACTATAAATTAATTTATTATTTAAACAAATTATGCAAACAAAGAGCACAAAATCATCCGATCACTTTCTGCAGGTTTTCTACAATAAAAATAGAAAAACTTTTGATAATATTGTGGTAAGTCTTTAAGCATTTTGAATTTATTCATCGTTATTTGTAGGGATTATTACTATATTAACTCTTTTCCGGTACTCCTACCCTCGTCGTAGTCACAAATTCATGGAAGACAGCTGTGCACCCGATCCCTAAAAGGCAACCGCCTGATCCGTCCAATTATCCGTCCATCATTAACTGGCTCATGCGGTATCTTGAGGAGCACCAGCTGATTAGTGACCGCCAGCACGGTTTCCGTCGGGTCGCTCAGCTGGTGATCTTCTTGTTTACCTATCACACCGATGGGCGCAGGTGGTCGAATCCAAGGGGAGGCCTTGGCGGTTAGTTTGAACAAAGCGAAGGCTTGCGATCAGGTTTTGCACAAAGCGCTTCTTCGAAGCTTCTATCTTATGGCTTCCTGAGAATTATGCAATTGGATCACCAGTTTTCTTGCTTATCGGAGCATCAAGATCGTAGTAGACGGTATATGCTTCGATTACAAGCCTATCAATGCTGGTGTTCCACAAGTCTGTGTACTATTACATACGCTATTTCTTCAGCATATCAATGATATGTTGCAAACCAGTAGCATTCATTGCTATGCGGACGATAGCACAGGTAATGCTTTTATACCGGCCGTGCTAATATTTCTCGGGATCACGTCATCTAGTACCGGAACAAATTGTGTCTGAATTCGAGTCATTGTTATACAAGGTCTCGAAATGGGGACAACTAAATCTAGTCCAGTTTAACCCTCAAAAGACACAAGTTTGAGCGTTTACCAAAAGAACCCTTTGTCGTATCTTTTCAATTTTAGGGCACTTTGCTGCCCCAGCTAGCATCGGAACTCGGCGTCGACATATTGAATCATGAGCAGTTTCGTGGTCACTTGGAAGGAAGGCTAAATCCACCTCTAAAAAGCTTGGCGTGCTCAGCAGAGTGGGACAGTATTTTATGCCGGCACACCGCTTGCAACTTTACAAGATGCAAGTTCGGTCTCATATGGAATACTGTTTTATCTCTGGGCTGGGGCACCCAGTGCCAGCTCCATCCACTTGACCGCATCCAGCGCAGAGCGGTTCAAATCGTCGACGACCGAGTTCTTTCTGATCGGCTTGATTCACTGGCACTGCCAAGGGTTGTTGCATCCCTTTGCATTTTCTATAGCACGGATCGGATTTGGTACAACGGGGAGTGCTCTGAGGAATTGTTCGGACTAATTCCAGCCGCCAAATTTCACCAGCGCATATTGCGACAAAACTCACGATACCATTTTGCACCATTTGGATGCTTATGGTCCACTACTGTGCGTTTTACTAGAGATTTTTCCAGGCACAACCTCTTTGTGGAATGTTTTTTTTGTGTTTAACAACGGCGATTTTTCCAGACCGATACGACTTAGGGACCTTCAAGAAAAGAGGTTACTCCTTACTTAAAGGCTGGCAACGCACCTGCAATCCCCAGTTGTTCATGGGCGGTGGTAGTCACTACTGTAAGGTGAGCCGCATGCTCGTTTGCCCCAATACTATAAAAATATTTTAAGTACCTTCCATAAAAATTTGTTGTATAATATGTAAAAGTGGAAGATTTGTGTTAGCAGAGCCTCTACAGATGCTGTAAAATGTTTAGTTTCAACGGATGAAACACCAAATATTCTTGTTATTGTCAATAAGATTGTTCTGATGGGTATTACTAAGATAAGACAATCATATAAAGATATATTGGGGCTTAAATATTCGTTTGAGGCAAAAGCAACTAAGTCAACAAATTTATAATAATACTTGCAAAGTATGAACATGTCTCAAAATACCGAACTAAGTTTTAGTGTCTTTAGATTATTTCTGCTCTTACACAGATATTTTCTTCCGGTTTTTAATTAATGTTTCTAGTACACCTTATCTAAAATAACATTATAAATCATTTGTACTTGTAATGATATTATTTACTTTTAATCGAGAGAATATGTTTTACTTCATGTCATACGCACACAACTATACTTACAAAACACAAATCTTAATCTGTTCTTTAAAAAAACTGAAGTGACAAATTAATTTACATCCATTGCAGCCTTGTGGAACACCAGCGTCAATAGGCTTGTGAGGCTTGAGCCAAAATTACTCGAATATGCCTTAAATAAAAAGTTCAAAGTTACACAATACAAAGGTTTGAAATTCCCGCTAAAAAAGTTTTATATGGGTGCCCACCGAGGCGCTTTTCGTGTACATTCATAAACACGTGTTTCCTTTTTTTAGTATGAAGTTGGCGTTCTTCTCTTAGTGAAATAATGTGTTCTGTGGTAGTCACCGTGGACGGTTGAATAGTTAGAATGTAAGGTCTTATTTAGGATTTACTTTTTACAATATAATTTTTTTTTGTCGGTGGGAGGTGTAGTGTAGCCCCACGAGTATATAGTAAGTATATTAGAGTTAAGTTAAGAGTAGAGAACTTATAATAAAATTTTTATTTAAGTTATCATTACATAAATTATAAGACATATACAAGTAGTAATAATAATTACATTATAAAAATGATCAATAGTTTTAAGAAAGTATTTAGTATTATATATATTTATGTCATATGTTTAAAATTTAAAATCTTACAGAATTTTAATTTCTTTAAACAGGGAAGGAGATGTGGTGTAGGTACTATGACAAAGCAAAATAACTGGAATATTAAATGATATCATCACTCAACGTGGACTCCATATAAGGAGTAGAAATAATATCTATTTAGTTCAGTAATATCATATTATATTTATAGAAAAAGACATTCATGTGTCTCTACCTGGAACCACGTGACACAAACCCTACCCCCTACCTATGTACCTACGTCACCAATACTATATATATATATATATTACCATATCACCGAATTTCACGTTTGGTTGTGGTCTAAGCCACTTACTCCTACTAGATAACTGAGTAAGGTATTCAGTTTTCCATCTTTTCCACAGTCCTTGAAATATTTGTTTTGTTAGTTGCCATCTTGTCCTGACATCTTCAGGCGTTTCTAGTATGGTGAAACCTACATTTGTTGTTAAAAAATGTGCAGGAGTCAAGAATTCCAAATCTTCCACGTTGTCAGTTAGCGACACAGGGACCTTGAGTTTAAGCACGCTTCTATCTGACTCAATACTGTCGAGTATTCTTCGTATGTTAGCTTTTGATCACCAACCACACGCTTCAGGTGATGTTTTAAATTACGCACTCTCTTCCATAAACCTACAGCGCTTGTACGAGGGAGCATTGAAATGCCATTCGATGTTCAACTCTGAAAGCTGCATCAAGAAGTTGGTATTAATATTTCCTGAAGTTGTTTGTATTCTTCCTGCAGGATCCCATTAGGTCCTGTAGGAAGAATACCAACAACTTTAGGTGCTCAAATCACACTAATTCCAAATGTATGGCTTTGGTAACCATACACACAAAACTGCTACATATCCCTTGGTTTGTATTCCTAGCCTTTTACGTGACCTTACTTCAACGAAACCAGTATAAACAACACCTATGTGATGAAAAGTGGTGCTGTATTAACTCTTGACTCTGGGAAATCAGCCATTAATTAATGTTGTGTAGAGGGACTTTGCATTTGACGCAGTTTCGTAAACGCAATTTAACGGATCTGTTGTCACTACAATTCAATATTTGTACTATCCTTTTTTTTTTTTTTTTTTTTTCGTGAAATCCTCATGGATACCTTCCTGCGGGGCAACGAAAATTATGCCGGACTCCTACCGGCTAAAACCCCGGTGGTCACCATCAGCGTATACGAGGGTCCCGGATCTCCGTTCGGAACGCAACCGGCCCTCCATCGCTTTTGCTACTAATAGCACGTCCCGGGGCAGTACATGCCCCAGCACCCTCGCAGTGCTATCGATGTCTCGAGACCACTTCGAGTCATCGTCCTCCTCGGGGTTACATAACTAGGCGTTCGAGGCCCCGCCCCGAGCGTCTGCAACTGGCCCGTTTCTGGTAGGGAACACCGTTTTCAAGAGGAGGCCGTGACGAACGCCTTGGCGACGTCGTCTCCGCGCGGGATCCGCCTCTCGATCCCGCTCAAACCTCCTTCTGATCATAACAGATTCACAGAAGGTGGCTACGGCCTCCGCCGAATCCCGCTCAGCATCGCCGACACGACTGCTGGCAGGGAAGTTCTGTCCGATGCGGTTTACCAGGATCGTCGCTCCCGTTCCCGCTGGGCATGCGAGCGTGTGGGAAGCGGAGTCTTGGTCCCGTCCACCACAGTGAAGCAGTTCGCCGTCGCCTCGCGTCGATCTTACACAGATAATCACCGAAGCACCCATGCCCGGTAATTATCTGTGTAAGTCTATAGGTAGTCTTCGCTCGTCGCTGCATCCAGGCTTCGAGACCGGCAGGATTGCTCAATGACGCGCGTTCATGCGCTCCTCAAGTCGAGAGCGCCATGACGCCAGAGCGTTTTGTCGTTCCTGCCGTATAATTGATTCGGCGCCTCTTCTGGCTCACTACCACCGCTCTGGCGGATGGCACGGATTCGGAAGTACACCCTCGCGTCCATTTCCGCCAGTATATCTAGTGGTGGAAAGCGAGCCAGGATTGTCGCCGCCTCAAAGGATATAGTGCGGTATCCTCGTGCGATCCGTATGGCCATCCTCCGCTGAACACTATAGATTTTAGTTCTACAGCGTCGGATGGCCAGCTTTGCCCATACAGCGCTCCATACAGAGCTACGGATCGTATACTCCCGCATAGAGGCGACGTACTTCCTCCATTGGTCCCCTAGATTGGGCAGCAGTCTATGCCAGCACCGCTACCCTTTCGATCCGGGGACTAGGCGCTCGAAATGTTCTTCGAAGCCCCAGCGACTGTCCAGGTGGGCCTAGGTACTTCATGTACCTCCACTCTGACATCAGACCCACCCACGCGGACACACGAGTCGGGTGGTTCCTGCCTAGTAATTTATGGAACCATAGGGCCTCGGTCTTGTGAGGCGCTTTTCAATCCCAACTCGTGGTTTGGCGACGACGACTTCCGCCCGAGTTCGGCGAGCTCCTTGGCCCCTTGAAAGTGATCCGCTGGCGATCACCAATGTGTCGTCAGCATAGCAGACAATATCTACGCCAGCGGGAAGATCGATTCGCAGAACCGCATCATGGCGAGGTTCCACAGTAGCGGCCCCAGCACCGAGCCCTGTGGACCCCACGTTTGATCTCCTCGGATCTTCCTGCCATCTTGCCCCATGTACAGGATGTACCTGTCGCGCAAGTAGTCTGATAATACCACCTTGCATGTGAGGGGCACCTGATGATGTGCCAGTGCCCTCCTTATTGCATCCCAGGGTAGGAGTTAAAGGCGTTGACGATATCAAGACTTATCGCCAACGCCACGCCACCCTGGGATACTTATTCCGACAGGGAGCGGACGCGCATAATCGCATCTAAAGTGGAACGCTCCCGTCGGAACCCAAACTGGCTATCAGCCAAATCGGGACCGACGCGCGACAGATGCCTATTGAGCCGACTGCAACTATCCTCTCGAATAATTTGCCAATCTCGTCCAAGAGGCATATGGGGCGGTACGCAGAGGGAGAATCAGCGGCCTGCCTCCTTCTTCAGAGGACCAGCCTTGCTTCTTTCCAGGCTGTGGGAACGTGGCATAGCGCGCAGACA
Source organism: Parnassius orleans (assembly GCA_029286625.1). Classification (NCBI taxonomy): domain Eukaryota; kingdom Metazoa; phylum Arthropoda; class Insecta; order Lepidoptera; family Papilionidae; genus Parnassius; species Parnassius orleans. The sequence goes on from JAGSMP010000170.1 coordinate 4,607,028, forward strand.
GCTGGTAAACAGCTGCCTGAGCCTGTCCTAGGGCAGCCAGACTCAGCACTAGGGCGGCCCGGTATTCCATCAGGCCCCGGTGCTGTGTTCGGGCTTTAAGCGGCTAACGGCTCGGTCCAGCTCTTCGACGGTCACCCCATCTCATCCTGCCACTCCCATGACGACGGTAGGTGACCTGAGGACTTGACCGGTCCTCTGGGAAGAGCGTGCTGATCACCCTTCTCAGAAGATCCGGATCGAGAGTCTCCGTCAAGGGGCGACCAAGGCCGGAGCTTTGGTACCATCCTGTATGGACGCCCCAGGGATCTTCGTTGAGTCCCTCGAAGCTCTTTCAGGACCGAGACCTGGCGTTGGCTATGCAATTTGTAGCGCCTTTGGCGCTCGGTATGCCCGTAGAGTCTGGCTACCTCCTCAGGCGGAGCTCTTCTTCTTCTTCGAGATCTGGTGTACTGGCGCCGACTTCGCAAGCAGAGCGCACGGAGCCGTGCGATTTCTGCCGACCACCAGTACCTGCTCTGCGCTTGGGCGACTGGTTCTGGGCATTGACAGGTCGCAAATTTGCGCATCGTACCCCGATCCGACCAGTTCGCTTCCACTTCAGGATCGGACTGAACCTCTTCGACGTTATCTGGCCATGACGCGACGATGGCGGCGGCTTCGAGCTTATCTCGGTCGAGCCGCGAGACACAACGCACCATCTATAATTTTTACTGTATTAATAACAGCTATCTTTTGAGCTGTACACGTTTAACCCGAAAGATGTCGTTTGGTTATTGTAGTCACCATGGACAGGTGAGGTAATAATTTTGGGGACTGTAGTCACCAGGTGATTGAACTCTGTATGAAGCCCGAGAAACTTGCACAATCATAATTTTATCTATGTGTGGGGTGGGCGTAAAATTAAAGCGAGAAAAAGATATCGCCGTTTCATTCATTCGCGTTTTTCAGATTGCCATTTTAAAATTAGGTACAAATATACATAACTATTATATCGGAAGAAACTTATTTTTAATTCTATGCTATATTTTTTCTTTTGTTTGCACCTTACAGTAATTATATACATATTACTTTGAGGTTTGCACAATTAATTGACCTACTAATTGATTAAAATTAAATTATTAAATATTAGCAAAATTCTATCAAGAGAAGCCATGAACTAAAAGAAGAAGAAAAATGACATTTGTTTGTCAACGTCTTTCATATTGAAAATATTTTCTGAAATTGATTTAATGATTTAGATTTTAATATTTTTATTGCGATTTGCTTTAATTCAGTTATTATCGATTCAGAATACTTCATTTTCGTTTGTAGGCAATTCTTCGCGATTTTGTGTGTGAAGATTTTTGTGAGATACTGACTCTGTATGAGATATTGACTATAAATTAATTTATTATTTAAACAAATTATGCAAACAAAGAGCACAAAATCATCCGATCACTTTCTGCAGGTTTCTACAATAAAAACAGAAAACTTTTGATAATATTGTGGTAAGTCTTTAAGCATTTTGAATTTATTCATCGTTATTTGTAGGGATTATTATGAGTACTATATTAACTCGAATTTTATCTATTTCAGATCATCTATTTGGGCTGAGTTAAGTTTTCGACATGAGAATTTTGCTGATTTAAATTTACGTTAATGTTCTGTGAAGAATAGCTCTCAAGATAACATATGTTATAAATCAATATTACGCGTGGAAATATTATCTGCAAAAGCAATAAAAAACATTAATAATAATATATAGTGTATAAAACAATATCTTCCAAAAAATAAAATTACATAACTATACCTATGTTTAGTTTTATTTTATCCCACATACTCCTCTAAAGTAAATTCGGGTAATTTTGGTGCAACCTCTCAAGTGTATGGAAATTTACCCCATAGGTTTGTGAGGCTTGAGCCAAAATTTCTCGAATATGCCTTAAATAAAAAGTTCAAAGTTACACAATACAAAGGTTTGAAATTCCCGCTAAAAAAGTTTTATATGGGTGCCCACCGAGGCGCTTTTCGTGTACATTCATAAACACGTGTTTCCTTTTTTTAGTATGAAGTTGGCGTTCTTCTCTTGGTAGAGAGTAATTGTGTTCTGTGGTAGTCACCGTGGACGGTTGAATAGTTAGAATGTAAGGTCTTATTTAGGATTTACTTTTTACAATATAATTTTTTTTTGTCGGTGGGAGGTGTAGTGTAGCCCCACGAGTATATAGTAAGTATATTAGAGTTAAGTTAAGAGTAGAGAACTTATAATAAAATTTTTATTTAAGTTATCATTACATAAATTATAAGACATATACAAGTAGTAATAATAATTACATTATAAAAATGATGAATAGTTTTAAGAAAGTATTTAGTATTATATATATTTATGTCATATGTTTAAAATTTAAAATCTTACAGAATTTTAATTTCTTTAAACAGGGAAGGAGATGTGGTGTAGGTACTATGACAAAGCAAAATAACTGGAATATTAAATGATATTGATGATAACGTAACTCAACGTGGACTCCATATAAGGAGTAGAAATAATATCTATTTAGTTCAGTAATATCATATTATATTTATAGAAAAAGACATTCATGTGTCTCTACCTGGAACCACGTGACACAAACCCTACCCCCTACCTATGTACCTACGTCACCAATACTATATATATATATATATATATATATATATATATATATATATATATATATATATATATATATATATATATATATATTACCATATCACCGAATTTCACGTTTGGTTGTGGTCTAAGCCACTTACTCCTACTAGATAACTGAGTAAGGTATTCAGTTTTCCATCTTTTCCACAGTCCTTGAAATATTTGTTTTGTTAGTTGCCATCTTGTCCTGACATCTTCAGGCGTTTCTAGTATGGTGAAACCTACATTTGTTGTTAAAAAATGTGCAGGAGTCAAGAATTCCAAATCTTCCACGTTGTCAGTTAGCGACACAAGGACCTTGAGTTTAAGCACGCTTCTATCTGACTCAATACTGTCGAGTATTCTTCGTATGTTAGCTTTTGATCACCAACCACACGCTTCAGGTGATGTTTTAAATTACGCACAGCTCTCTTCCATAAACCTACAGCGCTTGGCCACGAGGGAGCATTGAAATGCCATTCGATGTTCAACTCTGAAAGCTGCATCAAGAAGTTGGTATTAAATATTTCCTGAAGTTGTTTGTATTCTTCCTGCAGGATCCCATTAGGTCCTGTAGGAAGAATACCAACAACTTTAGGTGCTCAAATCCGACACTAATTCCAAATGTATGGCTTTGGTAACCATACACACAAAAACTGCTACATATCCCTTGGTAGTTTGTATTCCTAGCCTTTTACGTGACCTTACTTCAACGAAACCAGTATAAACAACACCTATGTGATGAAAAGGTGGTGCTGTATTAACTCTTGACTCTGGGAAATCAGCCATTAATTAATGTTGTGTAGAGGGACTTTTTTTCTGCATTTGACGCAGTTTCGTAAACGCAATTTAACGGCTCTGTTGTCACTACAATTCAATATTTGTAACTTAACTATCCTAACGTAAGTCGAGGACCACCGTGAAATGTCATGTTATGGACATGATCTATTAGAAGATCCGTCAATCTACTTTTATAAGTTATTATTATAGGGTGCATGATATCGTGATGAATGTCATCATTTTTTAATCTTCCTGAAACCCTAAATATTCCCTCTCTTAAGACCGGATTCAAACTCCGTAATTTACTAGTCGTATGCACTGTGTTGTACTTATATAAATATTCTATGTCCATCTGAAAATCGTTTTCCTGGACATGTTTAGTAAAAACTTATTCTGCATGCTTCAGTTCCCGTAACGCTCTGCTTAGCTGTCAAAAACGTAATATCCATGCTTCAATACAAGTTATTTTTGTAAATGAACTAAAGGAGACTGATACACTTTCATACATTCTTGGGCCCAGATTGTAAAAAAATGAAAGTGCTGTCAATTAATAGCTTATATATTATCAAAACATCACTGAAAATTCTGATGACATTAGCAATCTGAGAGCAGAATTATTAGAGATTTAGTAAAAGTGAGGTTATGCAACAAGTTGGTGTTGCCAACTTGTTGCATAACCTCCTATACTACCTATACTAAACAGCTGATTTTTGAAGTGCGATTGCTATTTTAGAAGGATCGTCGATCTAGTGTATTACAGCGACTAGTCGCTGCCCAATTCACACAGCGATCCATTGTGTTAATATTCAGTCGATAAAATTCAGGCCATAAAATCCACAATAGCCAGCCAAAGCCAAACGAGTAAACAAGATTATCGGTGTCCGGTATGATAGCAAGGTTCGTACAAATTAAGTAAGATCAGAAGTCCATAGAAAGAAAGCAGTGGTCGAGGAATATAAATCAATAAAACAACGGGAAACACACTCAAAACGCACACGTACTAAACGATACGAGACGAGTGATCATAGATTGAGTCAGGCAGGAGCTATCACTGTCTGCACAGATTAAAAATACAGTTGACAAACACAAGTAATAAATCGAACTGTAAACGAGAATTGATTTTAAGATTTATTTTTACCATAGATTTAGTATATACAGTATATTCCATAGACTTAGAATATACTGGCGTATAGACGGCCTGACAGGCCGAAAACGCGTGACCAATTTTGATTTGTCATTGTGTGCGTTAGCTAGTGATGTACATTTTACTTACAAGGACTATCGAAAAATTATTGTTAAGGAAGCGGTAAAAAGATTAAAAAAAGTTGTTTAGTGCACGAAATTGAATAACTTCAAAAATTTACTGAACTTTTAACAGTGGTGTACATTTTACTTACAAGGACTATCGAAAAATTATTGTTAAGGAAGCGGTAAAAAGATTAAAAAAAGTTGTTTAGTGCACGAAATTGAATAACTTCAAAAATTTACTGAATTTTTACCATGATAATTCTAAAATAATTAAAAAATATTCATATAACATGTTCCTGGGAATAAGCTGAACCTAATAAAAAAATGAATGAAATCCCTGAATAAAATCCCAGGTGACTCTACCGATAAACTTAAAAAAAAAACTGTCCAAGAATCAGATCGGTAAGTTGTATTTTCGAGCTATGATCTTTGGAGAAAAATATTTACTGCCAAGGACAGTTTCCCCGGAATTTCTTTTTTAACATATTGTTAATGTAAATAGGTAGATACTTAACTAAGTATATACATAATTATATTTTATATATTTTATAAAATGTTTTGATGGGGAAATAAAAACGTTGACACGGAGTACATAATGACTGCTTTATTTTTCCATATAAGTATTACTTTTGATAATTACAAACATTTAATAATTAATAATTAAATATATTATAGAAGTTTATTTTAACATTCGACTTAAATATGAATGTAAACTTAATAATTTATGTAAGGAAACTTGTAGGTTAATTAAGATTGCACTGTTTAAAGGCCAATAATATGTTTATTAGGCTTCATCATGCTTCATGTTTATATTCTTTCATCTGTCCTGAAAAGTATAAAGTAATAATAAACTTATTATCATTTTAGCTGCATGAATTTTAAAAACATAATGATCTTAACAGAGTAAAGTGCACCTAGTGTCTGAGGATACAGATGCACTCTCTATTCTCTCAATCTCTGTATGTTAAGAAAATGGTCACTAATTCATGGACTGACCGCAGCAAATGCAACTAATCTCGCAGATCTATTGATCTGCGCAGCTATTACTTAACCACGAGTTCCTCTTCTCTACGACTAACGCTGTAGGGATGAACCACGCTATTTAAGCTCTCGGCACAATGTCATCGGCCATCAAGCATTAATCGCGTATTGGGCGTTGTGAGTATCAAATACTATGGAATTTATACTATCGCGTCTCATGCGCGGGCGTTTAGTGGCGCTTCAGGAGCATTACTAAATATCTATACCTAACTACGCTAAAAGTTTTATCATTGTGACTTGGGAATATAATCCGAAGTCCGCTCAACCCTTGGGAAAATAGCGTGATGCTATGAATATTGCACTAGTGTGACCGTGAGTGCGGGTGGTGAAGTAAGGTTATACATTTATTTTGTTTGATAAATAGATACTTAGTTGGGTTCATAATGGCTTAAAGAGGATAATCTCAAGATTTTTTATCTTTAATGTGCTACAGTTTTGTAATGTAAAAAATCTGTTTCTTTTATATCTAAAGTTTTGAAAGTTAAATTTTGAAGTCTAATTATAACAATATTATACTTACTGGTACAAATAATGTAGAAATGACTCCTTTTAATGAAATTGTTTTATTCTACTTTTTATTTTATACTTCTAAAGAAAATGTTTGCTGCAAATTGTTGAGTTCTTCTTTGATTTCAACCAACCGTCTAATTAACCTTAACCATTTTTCTATTTATAGAATCCAGAGGGAATCTGTTTGACAAACGGCAAAATAAAATTACATTTTAGAACGCAAACCGAGGATTTATTTTCTTGTTTTGTGGGCAACTCTATAGATTCATTATAAATATTCATAATAAATATCGACATTAATTTTGATATAGTTGACTCAATCCCTAGCGTACATGTAAAATATTTTGTATAAAAATGCATTTACCAAATTCATGCAAATTATCAACAACGTGACTTTTTTCTTTGCAAAATATCAAAATTAACAATATAATTGAAAACATTCTATATTTTAAACAGTATATAACATAAATTTTTACCAAAAATAAACGCGTCATAACCTTGACGACGTCTTGAGAATTTACTGTCTATGATTTTTATTACGTTGATATTTTTTTAAACTGTTGACACTATGTTAATTGTAATGTATATATTTACATTGATTGAATCAATTATCTGGTGTAAGTTGTTTTTATGTTTAATTGTTAAAACTCATTCATATTAATCGATTAGTCGATTAGAGACATAAACTTATTTTTAAGATTAATTCTCGTCTTCCAGATCTAATTTTTTATATTTTGAAATAGAAAAATATAACGCTTTTTTTAAACCATATTTCAACTTATTACAAATTGGGCCCAGAAATCCCCGTTTGTTTATTTAATAATGTATATATAATATTATTATGTATGTCCTTCTGTATAAAGTTTGTTTGTTTTAATCGAATTTCTTCTTTTGTTTGATAAAGGTGTTTTTCATTAAGTCGGTAAGAAAATGTTTGTAGCCATGTTGGTCCGTGTCACCATAATTGGTTACTTTCAACTTGTGGTACCTAAGTCCTCTACTTGCAGCATCCGCGGACTATTCCTTAGACTTAACGTCACTCCAATGGCTGGCAGCTATAATAGTAGTGATATACGAGTATTTAACTCTGTTCGCAACGAAAGCTTTCCAGCGACTTGTATTCCCATTTAGCCAGCCTTAAACGACGATGGAGTCCGTTAATCTATATATCTCAATTTTATGTTGACACAGGCATTGTTTTATTTTACATAATAAATGAGCAGCATTTAATTCCAACCTAGGTAAAATAAAAATAATGATATCTCTTTTTTATTTGGTATGTCGTATTTTGTTCGCTAAAAGTAGTGATTCAGGATGGTTTTTTCTCATTGTGTAGACGACACAGGCAAAGGTATGTTCCGATGCGTTACTAAAACCATGTTACTCGACAACTTCTTTTTCATTACACCCTATCCATCGAGGGATCTCAAATTGTTGAATATCGTTCATAGCACTCCAATTTTCCGCCATTCTTGTTGTATGTTATCTGGTATTTTTTTATTCCAAGAAATATTTAACTTCCCTTTATTTTGAAATAGTATTTTTAATGTTGTTAAAACAGGTGCCAACCAACAAGCCTAATGGTTCGTATAATTTTGAAATTCGCGAAAGCAAACATCTTTTTGTGGGCATAATTTCTTGAGTAGACATGTTATAACAGAAAATAAATGTGTCTTTGTTGTTTAACCAACAGAGTCCGAGAGTCCTTGTTGCGTGTTGCAATTTAAAATTAAAAATTATTTTTTCTTCTTGGATCTAACCTTTTCCTAAGCTATGAAGCAGTTTGTTGTTATTTGACGCCCATTTTCTCAAAGTGAATCCTCCCAATCGTATCAATTTGTTTAAGTCGTTAATCAACTGATTACTTAGACATGGATTTACACGTAATATTTAACATGCCCTTGCAAATGTTTTCCTTTTCCCCGACGCCATATACAATTCCCTTGCAGTGCTGTCTTTCTAGGCCTAAATTTTGTGCGTTATTTTTTGAGATGAGTGAAATTTGGGATCCTTGATCTGAACGATTCCATCTAACGCCTTAACTTTTACCAAAGCTGTAGATAACAAAAAATTTCCTCCTAAATTATTTTGTGACACGTGCGAAGTGCTTGTCACGGACTCGTTAGGTTTTTTTGCAACCTATGCACCGGATAATGACTCTGCACTTCTGTCATGTAACAGAGTATTATGTTTCTGCAAGCATTTGCGGCACCTCTGTGTTAAATACATGGATTTCCATTATGGCTAAATAGACAATTTATGAAAAGTTTCAATTTGTTGGTGGTTTTCAATTTAATTCTGTTTATTTAATTCTAAAAATGTTTTGCAATTGTAAATGCCATGATCATCATTACAAAGAGGAAATTTGATTCCAGTAACGTTATATGATTTTGCAATCGGTTTGTTTGTCGTATTTTGATTAAAATTGAATTGCTTTTTGTAATTATAACTCGATGATGAATTGAAGTTAAATTGAGACTGAACATTTAATTTTGATGTATTGTCTTGTTTTCGACGACATAATTCAAGTGCTGTAAATTTGCTTTCTAAGTAGTCCAGAAACAACTGTAGCACAGGTAGATCTCTAGGCCGCTTTTGCGGTTTTATGTATCCTGCATATGTTCTCATGTCTAATTTTTGCAGCAGTATGTGTACTAGCAGCGGATCCCATGTGCTAATGTTTACGCCTAAGTTTTTGATCACGTTTAGATATTTTTAAGATGTATCGTGTTTTTTTTGAATTTGATTTACCGCCAGCTGCTGAATATTAGGGAAACCAAGCAATAGGCTAATGTGAGATAGGAAAATTCGTCGCTTGTTGTCAAACCTATGACTTAGCATTTCCCAACAAGTTACATAATTTTCTGAACTAATATTCAAATGCTGAATTAAACGCTCTGCATTGCCTAGAAGTTTACTCTTTATAAATTGCATCTTTTGAGCATTGGAAAGCGATGGGTTGTTGTGAACGGTTTGTGTGAAAAGTTCTTTGAATGGTATCCACTGGTTATAATTGCCGTTAAATGTAGGGATATCCATTCTAGGCGTACAATTTTCTCGGTGATTAACAAACCAAAGTTTGGATTTGTGTTTTCTATTCAAATCCATAAACTCCTGTTCGTACATACTAAAAGTAGTTGTATATTCTTCGTCATCCGCATTGAGTCATGATCAATTTCCCAATGCAGGGAATCTATAGCCGACCAAAGCGGCTCTAATATTTTTAATGAATCTTCGATTTCCCAATTTTCCGTAATTTTATCTATGTTTATGCAACTAACAGACCTTTTAAATGCCATAAAATTAATATATTGTTTGCGCAACATGTCATCTAACATACTGGTTGCTCCTCGACGCCGTACCTGTGGGCGGAGTACCTCTTGCGGCTCCGCCAATTTTCCCGAAGATGGCTTTCCTAATCCACGCTGTTCCACTTGTTGAGTTGTTTTATCTTCAAGAGCCGGATAATATCTCTCGCCAGCCAGGAAATCCTGATACTGCTTTATGATTTCTTTTACCGAGTTATATTGCTCCCTTGCAATTTCGTACTCGGAATTTGTAAAGTAAGGATGTGTACGACTCTCACTTTTTACTAGTTTGCTGTGATTGTTTTAATCATCTTGCCAGTACAATTCTAAAATATCAAGTTTTCTTTTAAAATAATCTATTGTTTTACGCTCTGACCCATCTTTTTTAATATTGACACCAATTTTACGAATAGCTCCTACAATGTCGACCTGATTAGCGTGTACGTTTTTCATGTTGCTATTAAATTCAAAACTGTTAAAAAAAGGAAATATCTTACCCTGACACTGCTGATTACTGCTGATGCTGCTGCTGCTGCTGCTGACCAACTTGCCGACACGTTGCTTCATTACCTAGACAAGCTGCTGCTTGGCCAAGCCAAATGTGGATATTGAGCAAGATGACCACTGTTGTTTGAGTTTTAAATGTTCGCTAGTTCTCACTGTCACCTCACTGTCCTTGAAACTGGCGAGGGTCCAATTCACTTTTCAAAGACCAAAAATGTTCATTTTTCGCTCGAAGGACCAAGAATGTTCGGGTATTGGACGAATGTTCAATAATAATTAAAAGTTTATGTTCAAACAGTTTATTAAATGAGTAAAAAATATAAGATTAAAATATGTTAAATAATGTTAAATGTCATGTTAATGAGTTCGCATCCGACGTAAACTAACACAATTTTTGTAATTGTCAAACTTTAGCGATTGCTTTGCTTAAAATGTTAACGCCAGTAGAAATGTACGGTTGGCCCGTAAAATACGGAATCCCCGAGCACATCGCCTGCATCGAACTTGGTACACAATTTTTGTAATTGTCAAACTATAGCAATTGATTTGCGTAAGATGTTAACGCCGGTAGAAATGTACGGTTGGCCCGTACATATACGGAATCCCAGAGCACATCGCCTGCATCGAACTTGGTACTGCTAAAATGAATGGAAAACCTCCAGACTTGTACCCGCACTTCCATTTATCTATTTATCTTTTATATATAAAAATTACGTGTCACATTGTTTGTCGCGATGAACTACTAGACTACTCCTAAACATACATATGCGAATGATTTAAGTAATTTTATTACGTGTTTGATTTGCAGGGAACTTCTTTTTAATGTCTTGGGTATAAAAGCAACATCGACGGTTTTCACTGGTATAAAGTCACAGAAGGTCGCCGCTAAATGCGGATGGATTCACGACGATTGCGGAAGCGTTTCTCAGTGAAATGGCTAAGTAAAAATTTCTGAAAGATGACCACTACAATAGAACAACAAAAGGTACAATAGAACCATACCAATAAGTAAAAACACTGTCTTAGCGTAACAAAATTATTCACACCAGAATTTTAGAAAAAGCATTGAAAAATTGCTATTGTTACAAAAATATTCCAATACTAAATGGAATTAAATTCATTCGAAAATCAGGTTGTAGATTGTTAGCAGCCAAGAGACGATTCAATGTAATTCAATGCTGCATACAATAGGTCCGAGACTTTCATTTAACACAAGATGTCTGAAAAATGGCCAGTAATTGCATTCTTTTCAAACAAACGTAAGAGATACTAGTCTTCTATATAGTTAAGATCTACGTCTTAGAGAGATCTAGGTACAAACTTATATTTTACATATTATTTAATATTGTTCTGCAATAAACTGAAATTAATTTATTTTAAATCACATTGTATGCTCTTTTAGCCTGTTCCATATAGAATATCTATCATGTTTTTCTATTTCAATCAAAGGTCGTATTATAAGTAGCTACTCGTAATTTAAAAGTTTTAATTGAATTAATTTTTCATAGACATGACTATATTTGTGAAATATGCTGTAGAGGCTATTGGTGTGGGATAGATCCTGTGCAATAGTATTCTACAGTTACTGTATCTACCTCTATAGTTGCATCTAGTAACTGACAGCTGATTCTTTCCTTAGAGAAAATGTGTAATATTTTACCATGGAACAAACCCAATATTTTCTTCGCTGCATCGCGAAGAATTTGGTCTTTAAATAAGAATTTTATGTTAAAGGCCTTAATTTCTAAAAAAAAGAACGGAAAGAAAGCTAGTATAATTTCGAGCTGGCATCATAAGCTTAATTATGCGTGGTAGAGCTACGCATACACGTAGCATAATATTATGGCTGAATTATGACAGGGAAAAGGACCACGCTCGCACAGAATACCAACGTGAAATACAGCATAATGCTACTTTATTTCATATGGTGAGTGACGGTTTTACTGGTAACTGGCATTTTAGGCCTCAACATGACATTCAAAATGGCAACGCTTGGGCGGGTCAGTGGTATAAGGTGTCTGATATAACGAACTCCAATGCACCCACCAAGAGTGGCAATTAAGATGATCCTTCTTACGAGTGGAGCGTCCTACTCCGTCAGTTGACATTTATGGGCTGACGAAGAAGAAATAGAAAAACTATATATAAAACACGTAAGGAAGAAGAACTGTGGCAAACCATTTTCAAGCAATTTCAATTTTTATTTATTCAGACAAAAAACAAGTGGTTGATCTTGATAATTTATTTTTTAAGTTTTGAATCTTAAACAAAAAAAAATTGCCTTAAAAACGAACTTCGAAAACAAGACGAGTTTCGAATGCACACACGTTAAGAGAAAATGCAATCATTGACCACTTTGAAGCCACATTCTCTCGAATTATACGAAAGCCTCGAACGAAACCTTTTGTTGGAATTGAAAGCATTGAGGTACATAGAATTGCCTCTCGATGGCAAACGACCTCTAAACCTTCTTTAAATTGTGGTTAATGATTTATTTTCTGTTTTATATCATAATATTACGTTATTTTTGAATGCAATGCTTTAAATGCTTTTACTAGTGTTTGTCTAAATATAAAGATAGGATTTTTACTTGAATCCTGGAAGCGTCTTACATAAATAAATTGTGTATTAATATAGCATCCACCTGAAACAATTATTACACATTGCTACAATGCAAGAAATGAAAATAATGTTGAAATAACTTAATGTCACTACAATTTTAGACGAAGACTATACACAAATGCAATTAGCGAAAGCATAATTACTATTATAGAGACTATAATAGAAGAAGAGACCTTGTTAAAATAAAATAAAAAATACATTTAGAAATATGCCAGTTCATATAGGATGTCAATAATACAAAATTAAAATGACCAAATATAAGAACCTCATTAAAATTCGACAAACATTTATGAATGTAACTAATAAATTTAATTAATAATCTTAATGATTTCTTATGTTTACACAAAGCTACCATCTGCTTGGGATCCTATCTATATATAGTTTATAAAATTAAATCTCAAACCAAGCACACAACTGCAAGACTACACGGTACTATAAGTTCGGACCAAAAATTTATAATTTTAATCAGAAGGTAGCCGTGGTTACCTTCTGATTAAAATTATATTTTTATTAAAATATATACGATAAAATCCATAGACCTTAGTTTAATTTACTTAATCTTATTTTTTAAATTTCAAAATATAATTTATAATAATTTACAGCCAATTTAAGCCAGTCTGTCTGAGTTCTTATGATTCTCGCACCTACTCGTATTTTTGTCTCTGTGGTATTGTTTATTGGATGAAGCTGCAGGTGTCCATTGTTTGCAGTACCGTTTACCATCAGGTGGATCCTTAGCTAATTAGTTCAAAATAATTAAAAATATTAAGCTACACTTTACCGTGTAGTGGCAGTGTCAGAATATCCACTACCCCATATCATCCCTAGGGTGACGTAAGAGGCGACAGAGAGAAACAAATCACTGCACTAGACTAGACTAAAAATAAAAAACTGCGGTTGCCAACCCACTTGCCAAGCGTAGCAACCATGGCAAATATCCCCCTATGAGGCAATCTAGAAGGGATTTTTATGTTCAGCAGTGAACTTTAAAAGACTGCGGCGGCCAGATGCTGTCACAGATCACTTGTGCTCTCTGAAACAAAGATTTTCCAACGATAACGAACTGTGATGGATGGTGGTGAGATTCACCATTTAAATATCGGTCGGTATGGGTCTTTTTTCTATACGCAGTGTGACCAATACTGTTATCAGGATTTCGGATGATTAAACATCTAGAACACCTAAAGAATTATTTACCTCTAACTTCATTGTGAATTGCATTTTAGAGTTTATCGAGTTGAGGTGGTCTAAGAATGCAGTTACTTTGTTAGATGGTTTTGATTGTGAAAGTGTCGTCTACGTACCGCTTGTAGAATCTTGGATTTACAGGAGCAGTAAGAAGGGCTCAAAGTCCTCCATGAATATGTCGGCGACTATGGGAGATACAGGTGAGCCCATCGCCACACCGTCTACTTCCTAGTAAAACTCTTCCTTTCACAATAGATACCCAGATAATTAATAGAATCAGGCGTTACTTTGAGGAAACCCATTATATTAAAGTTGGTAAAAATTACCCTGCGTACATCCGCTCGATAAAATAAAATGATGTGTCTTACCTAGTTTGAAGAGCACCTCTCGCCCTCCCTCAATTGCGGCACTATCCTCGTCACCACTAATTCCAGCACCACTACTCCCAACACCACTACTAGGAAAGACACACCACTGACGACACAATACATGTGTTTCGCCTCTACACGAGGCATCTTCAGGTGAGGTGGACTCTGCGGTGGCTGACCAAGAGCGGCGAACCAAAAACAACTGCCATTTATACAGCCCGCTGACGCAACGGCCCTACTTAGTAGCGAGCGACTGCGTCATGATAATACTGTCTGTTATTAGAGAGCAGGCTTAAAGATATTTAAGAGACGTGAGTTAGAAACATTTGTTTGTTCATTCAGCAGTAATGTTACTATTATTATTTTTAATATCTCTAACTGTTCCAGCACACACAGTCGCAGCCCTTTATTACATGTATGTAAGACTTTAAAGGAGTGGTCGTTGGCTAGGTTGTGTCCAGTGTCCAAAAGATGTTTAGCAAAATGGGATTTATCGGGATTGCAATTCCTACGCAGCTAAATGCTCTTATAACGTGTCTCGAAGTTGCGACCAGTCTGACCCACGAACGGCGGCATTCGTCACAAACAATTTTGTAAACACCCGACTTTTGACGAATATCCAACTTATCTTTATTATTACAGATATTCCTAAGAATTTGTTTTGAACGCCACATAAACGCCGCTTTGTCGAAGAGTATTAGCTACTTTTTCAGATATGGGTTCAAGTAGGTCAAACTGCTCACATATTGATGAACACTTTGAGATTAAACCGCGTACAGAGTTGCGAACAACATGCTTTTGTTCTTTTTAATTAAATTGTTAATGAGATTTTTGAAAACCGTTAGGACCGCTATTTGATAAATTACATTAAGCTCCTTTAAATATTTTTGCTTAATGGGACAGTTAACACGTTAATATAACAATAAAAGCGGCTAATTTATGTTGCCACGGATGACACGATGACGCGGGGATGACCGTGTCGGTAGAGTTGGTTTCGATAAATTTGGAAAACATGATGACCTTTTTCTGTTATTGTTAAGTCGAGGAAATTAAGGGAACAATCTTGTTCCAATTCAAGTTTAAATTTAATTTTATCGTGGACTCTATTTATTTTATTAAGGAAAACATCCAGTTGTCTCCTTGTGCCAGTCCAGCAAATAATTATGTCGTCTACATATCGATAGTAATATAAGATATTTTGATTGACAACTATATGTTGTTTTTCGAAACTATCCATAAAAATGTCCGCCATAAGGGGACTTAAAGGGGATCCCATAGCTAACCCTTCTTTTTGTAGATAGAAATGGTTATTAAACCGGAAATAGTTTTGTTTCATACAGAGAGAGGTTAAGTTAAGAAGATCATTTGTTTCCCCGGGATGTAGACGACGTTTATCAAAGAGATCTGCGAGTATACGCAAACAATCAGGGGATGGGACATTTGTGAAAAGATTATCAACGTCTAAAGATAACATTATGGATTTTGTCTTAAAAAGGCTAGCACGGCCGACCAGGCAAGACTTTATGTCAAATTAACAAAAATCCATCGTATTGCTGCCCAAAATGTTTGGTTCAATCAGCAGTGCAAACAACTTCATGTTATTCCCAATTATATATACATTATTAATGAGGAGTGTCGTCGTTGGTTTTCCAATAGATATTTTTTAAAATCCACCTTAAAGTATTATATTCTGAACTTTCATATAAATTTCATAGTATTGAATTTGACATATTGGATGGGAAAGCCAGAGAACTTGCTTCAATGGCTGTTTACGAGAAATATCAAATTCAGTCCCGTAAGTTACAACGACTTGTATCCTCTTCATCCCGTAATCGTAATAACGACATACATACAGAATATCACCAATTTTATCCCCGAGTTAAGAATCTTTCCGATGTCCAGTTTCCAACGGATGAGTTGTCTCTTTTACATAAAGGCCTAATTTAACACCTTTGGTCTCCCAAAAATCGTTTGAGACCATGGCCGTTGACGCGGAGATGGCCGTTGTGATCGGGAAGAAAGATAATATTGTTAAAAGTTTGGTAGCCAATGAAATTCGAGCTGTGCCCGCGTCTTCTCATTTCAATCCTGAGTTCCCTGTTTTTAAGTCACTAAAGCAGAGAATAAAGGAAATCGACCTTATTGTTACTAAAGCCGATAAGGGCAATACTGTTGTCATTATGGAGAGTAGCGGGTACAGCCGGAAGGTTAACGATGTTATCCAAGGTGATGACTTTGAGCTATTGGAGTCTGACCCAACCAAAATTTACTTCGGATGTTAAGCTATGTATACAACAGTCATCATATGTTTTTCCCGATCACAACTTGTCCCGGAGCAGTCTTGTTCCAATGAATCCTCAAGCACTCATTTTATATGGGTTACCTGAAATACATAAGGAACATGTTCCTATTCGTCCAGTTGTCTCATATATAGGTGCACCAGTTTATTTCCTTGTTAAAAAATTAAACTTCCTCCTTCGAGAGAAATCTGGATTCAACCCCACTTACATCCTAAAAAATAGCTTAGATCTCATTTCCAAAATTAAAGATATTCGTATTCCTCCTAAATCCATATTGTTATCTTTAGATGTTGATAGTCTTTTCACAAATGTCCCATCCCCTGACTGTTTGCGTATACTCGCAGATCTCTTTGATAAACGTCGTCTACATCCCGGGGAAACAAATGATCTTCTTAACTTAACCTCTCTCTGTATGAAACAAAACTATTTCCGGTTTAATAACCATTTCTATCTACAAAAAGAAGGGTTAGCTATGGGATCCCCTCTAAATCCCTTTATGGCGGACATTTTTATGGATAATTTCGAAAAACAACATATAGTTGTCAATCAAAATATCTTATATTACTATCGATATGTAGACGACATAATTATTTGCTGGACTGGCACAAGGAGACAACTGGATGTTTTCCTTAATAAAATAAATAGAGTCCACGATAAAATTAAATTTAAACTTGAATTGGAACAAGATTGTTCCCTTAATTTCCTCGACTTTACAATAACAAGAAAAGATTCGTCACATGTTTACCAAATTTATTGAAAGCCAACTCATACCGACACGGTCATCCCCGCGTCATCGTGTCATCCGTGGCAACATAAATTAGCCGCTTTTTATTGTTATATTAATCGTTTGTTCACTGTCCCATTAAGTAAAAAAAAAATATTTAAAAGAGCTTAATGTAATTTATCAAATAGCGGTCTCTAACGGTTTTTCAAAAACTCTCATTAACAATTTAATTAAAAAGAAACAAAAGCATGTTGTTCGCAACTCTCTGTACGCGGTTCATGAAATTATTCTGAATGAAAATGAAATGAATGATGATGAAAAATTAATCTGAAAGTGTTCGTCGATATGTGAGCAGTTTGACCTACTTAGGCCCCATATCTGAAAAAGTAGCTAATACTCTTCGACAAAGCGGCGTTTATGTGGCGTTCAAAACAAACAATTCTCTTAGGAACATATGTAATAATAAAGATAAGTTGGATATTCATCAAAAGTCGGGTGTCTACAAACTTGTTTGTGACGAATGCCACGCCTTTTACGTGGGTCAGACTGGTTGCAACTTCGAGACACGTTATAAAGAGCATTTAGCCGCGTACAGGAATTGCAATCCCGATAAATCCCATTTTGCCAAATATCTTTTGGACACTGGACACAACCTAGCCAACGACCACTCCTTTAAAGTCTTACATACATGTAATAAAGGACTGCGACTGTGTGTGCTGGAACAGTTAGAGATATTAAAAATAATAATAACATTGCACTGCTGAATGAACAAACAAATGTTTCTAACTCACGTCTCTTAAATATCTTTAAGCCTGCTCTCTAATAACAGACAGTATTATCGCATGACGCAGTCGCTCGCTACTTAAGTAGGGAGCCCTTTCGTCAGCGAGCTGTATAAATGGAAGTTGTTTTTGGCTCGCCGCTCACTTAGCGGTCAGCCACCGCAGAGTCCACATCACCTGAAGTTGCCTCGTGTAGAGGCGGGACACGTGTCGTATTGTCGTCAGTGGTGTGTCTTTCCTAGTGTAGTGGTGTTGGGAGTTGTGGTGCTGGGATTAGTGGTAACGGGGATAGTGCACGCAATTGAGGGAGGGCGGGAGGTGCTCTTCAAACTAGGTAAGACACATCATTTTATTTTATCGAGCGGATGTACGCAGGGTAATTTTTACCAACTTTAATAGATAGCCAGATTAAGATGCAGTGTTTGAGTAATACTGCATATTTTGCATGCATGTTGTGTGTTATCTTCTAGCTTCATAGTTATAATTGAGATGCAGTCTTCAAACGGTAGGCATGTGAATAGTGACTGAACATCAAAACTGACCATAGTTTAATTGTCAGCGAGATGTAGGTCTCTTATCTCACAAAATGGTTAAAACCCTTTGTGAGCGCTCTGGTGTTTCTTCTTAGTGGTGACAGTATTTTTGCCCAGTGTTGAGCCACCATATAAGATGGTGAATCGGTATGGCTATGGGACATAGTGGAGCGTTTGTTTTGTGTATGTTCTGTACCCGTACAACCACGGTGGTTTGGCACATGATGATATTATCGAATTCACGTCGATATTAAATGTCGGGAATTAAAAATTTAATGTTTAATTGCGATAAAATCAGTAAGATTAGTTTCATTTAATGTGTAGTGTTCGCGTAAAAAAAGAAATCATTATGTAAACTATTTTAGTTTAACATGCAGAACGAATTATTTATCGTTATCGTTACCAGCCTATTAAAGTTTACTGCTGAACCTGTCTCCCCCATAGATTGCCTTATAGGGGAGATATTTGCCATAGTTGCTACGCAAGGTAACCGCAGTTTTTTTTATTTTTAGTCGTTGCTTTAGATTGTTTTTTTTGAAGAAAATGTTCTTCTCTTTTAGTTTAAAAACGTATATTTATTAAAAGCTCTAACGGCTTATTTTAAATTATTCGCTACTTGATATCTTCATTATCGAATGCTCTCATATAGTATAAGCGGATTAATCTCAGCTCACATCAGAGAAGCAGCCTACAACGTTCACGACAATACGATATTGATATATTTGCGTCGTATTAGGAAATTGTAGCTCAGAAAGTGAACCCGTATGAACTAAAGGACAATAGTATAATAAGAAATGAGGTCATTTCTGAAAGGGTGGCGAAATAAGTCCGCTGCGCTGCTTCAATGCGTGTTGGCTGAATTCACATGTCCTCGAAATATTTTGTTCCTCAGTTGTTTAGGTTTCCTCATGATGATTTCCTTAACCCCCGAGCACTTGATAAAACATTAAGGGCTTAGACTATTAAATAGTTTCAGTATTTAGCTTTCTAAACGTGTAAATAGTATTATGTCATATATCTAAAAACAATAATAATGCTTATCCTAGTTATTATAATAATAATCATAATAATGTCCTCCAGACCGAATTTCGGTCACGGTGGCCAACCTCAACGGAGACTAGCCATCGGCGCAGGACAGGATTATAGTGTCCAAGTGTATGCGCAAGCACAGATGCACTCTCTATTCCCTCGCTCTCAAAGTCCGATGGGACGGTAAACCGACACGACCGGAGAGAGATCAGGCGCAAGACCAACAGCTTTACGTGCTTTCCGAGGCACGGGGGTGAGACACCGACAGCTTCCTGTCTCCGGGCAGCAACTGAGAGTTTCTTGATGGAAAAGCTCTATAATTGATTTTTTTGGCCCGACCCGGGATTCGAATCCGGGACTTTATGATCAGTAGTCGCACTATTACAACCACTAGACCAACGAGGCAGTATTATATATGTAGGCGAAAGGGGAAAATCCCAGATGCACTCATGATGGATGGCACAAATATGCGTGCGTTACAGCAAATATATGGTACGCTTTCCCGATGATGTTAATTTCCAAAAATCCTATAAACAACAACAACGGTTGCCATGTTACCACAGACACGACGCTTCGCTAGAGTAAAACCGTTTTACCGTTTACTCTTGATCTGGCTAGTATTTTATAGTCGTGCCTACACGGCCAATCCTGACATACAACCGTCCTAGGGCGTGTACCTTCAAGAATTCCTGTAACAAACCGCTCCGTCCACTCGTCTGTCCTGACATGAATAGGTTATCCGTCTCTATTTTTGGACATTCACTCACAGATACGCAAGACGATTACGTTTGACCACATGCAAACTAACGCTAGCTAAGGCTTCTTTTTGACCAGACTTTATCTCATATGACAACATGGACCGAACAACTGGCTCTTTCCACTAAGCACACACAGACACACGGCTCTTTGTACAGCTTGCACGGCACTATTAGCATTGGTAGAAGATATACAACACATATCGTCTTGTAAATATACTTACATCCTCAATCATACAATAATCGAAAGCGTGCGTCCCTTCGACCACGCATGGACCGGACGGCACCTTTCTCTCAAGCCACCACATACAGCTGTAAACTAGTATGTCCCTACGGCCAAACGCTCGAGTCTGGCCCGGACGATACTGTTATCTGTACTCTGTTTAACCAACCTGACTGGACTGTACGGGTGCGTCCCTTCGACCAGTGTAACTCCACAATTCATAGAATAGAATAGAATATTTTTTATTCAATATAGATCACATGTGTAATTCTTATTGAAAGTAATTTTTTACTTTACCACTGGTTCGAAAAAAACCCTCTGTCCTGCAAAGAACCAACAAGAAACCCAGGGGTTTTTTTAAAGTAAATTTTACATTAATGGTTGTACAAACTATTAACAAAATTTATTTTAGAAACTGCTTGGGAGCGACCACCTCATTCCCAGAGGTTATTATCAACCATGTATTCATTTATATTATAATAACCCTTTTTATACAGTTTCAGCTTAACAAAACATTTAAACTTAGTAATAGAGAGAGCCTGTACACTTTCCGGGACCTTGTTGTAATAGCGTATACATTACCCCAAGAATGAATTACTGAACTAGTGTTTACAAAATGTATATCACTTTTTTTACTAAAACTACCTTTGTTTTTGTGAACATACATTAAATTTTAGTAAATATACTGAGAGGCAAAAGTTAATATATTTATTTCTTTAAATTTATCTATAAGAGACTCTCTCAGTTTTAGGTTATAAATAGCTCTAATGGCCCTCTTCTATAAAACGAAAATAATTTCTGAATCAGCCGCATTTCCCCATAGCAAAATCCCATAAGACATTATGCTATGGAAATAACTGAAATAAACTAATCTAGCTGTCTCGACACTAGTGAGACCTCTTATTTTTTTACAACATAGGCTGCAGAACTTAGTCTGATTGCTAGTTTGAATATATGGGGTCCTACCGAAGCTTTGCATCAAGAGTGATGCCAAGAAAAACAGTGGATTCAACAGGGCTCAGTTCTTCCCCATTTAAAAACACATTGGTATTCAGATTGAATAATGCTATATCAAATGCACTTTGATATAGCATTATTCACTTCGTCACATTTAAATTATTGACGTTTAAGTTTAAATATCAAGGAAGTATCATCAGCAAATAATACTATATCATGATTATGCCCTACAAGGAAAGGTAATTCATCAAGATACACTAGAAATAGGAATGGGCCGAGAATCGAGCCCTGACGGACACCCATTAGTACAGGTGACCCGGAAGAACTTTAACCATTGATAATAACTTTCTGCATTCTATTACTTAAATATGAAATAATAATTTTAAGCGATGTGTTCTTGACACCAGAGTAATATAGCTTCCTGATTAATGTCTCATGGTGAACACAGTCGAAGGCCTCAGAGAACGCTTTGGGTATATTTTGGAAAGGTCACAAAATATACCCAAAGCGTTCTCTGAATTCTTCGACGCACAAAAAACATTTTTAATGAGCTCAACTCCAGCGTCAGATGTCGAGCGACCCCTTATAAAACCGAATTGATTTTTATGTAGCAATTTTTTTTTCTAAATTTAACTTTAAATACAACAGCCTGGACTTAAGCTACTTTACCTATAACATTTGGTGGTATTGGTGTGAGAAATCTTTCTAGCGTTGCATTGCCTGCTTTCCTTGCTTCCGTGCATAGTGTCAGTAATTTATGTAAGATAATTTTAAATAATAAAGTAGACCTGTGCTTTGCTACGGAGGCAGGGCAGACGTGGCAAACGCTCTGTCCAGCGAAAATATTCCATTGAAGTTAACCAACAAAAACAGTGGGATATTCCGTTGGTACAGAGGAGCAGAAAGATTTGTTTCTATTCCATAGTGACCAAGATAAGGCACGCCTTCTAGCTGTTTTACTAAGGAATCTAGTCACTGGTTACACGCTTTACTATCAAGTAATCTCGGCACATTTACTATCAAGAAAGCTTGCGCATCGCTGTAGGAACTGACTAGAGCGGCGATTTGTCAACCCCATCAGTGCCCCTGTGGCAGCAGCGTCGACAAGTTTGGGCTCCACGGACTTTCTTGTAAGAAAAGTGCTGGTAGGTTTTCACGGCACGGTTCTTTGAACGATGTCATCCGAAGGCTTTGTCTCTAAATATTCCCTCGGTTTTAGAGCCTTGTGGAATATTTAGAGACGATGGCAGAGACCCGACGGTATGACATTGGTCCCTTGGGAGAGGTAAAGCCCTGTGTGGGATGCTACTTGCAGACACTTTGGCGGTCTCTCATCTCAGGGTACCTCGTTCAGAGCCGGAGCGGCATCAGAGGCAGCTGAACTGAGTAAGTGGCGCAAATAGAGTCTCTGAGAGATGACTGGTATTTGTGCTATTTGCTGTAGAGACTATCGGTCCGTGGGGTCCACGTGCGATGAAGTTCTTAAAGGAACTCCATCCGCGGCTGGTTGTTGCTGCTGGTGATAAGAGGGCTGGCTCTTTTCTCGCTCAAAGGCTAAGTATAGCCATTCAGCGGGGAAACGCAGCCAGCGTTCTTGGCACGATACCGCGTGGAGTAGGACTGTTTGATAATTAAATTACTAGTTTTAGTTTTTTTTTAATTATAGTTTTCTGAAATAATATAATTCTCTACTATGTTTAATAAATAATTTACTAGAGTTAAAAAAAGCAATTTATTAATATTATTAAAGAAACTTAATATTTGATCTAAAATTATTTTTTCAAAAATTTTACTAAATGTTGGTAGTACAGAAATTGGTCTAAAATTGGCGGGGTATAATGTACTACCAGATTTAAATAAAGGTGTTTCATTAAATCAGGAAACACCAGATTCGACGCTTGCATTAAATAAAGTGGCTAGATAAGGTGCTATTGTATCTATTATAGATAAAGTAACTTTAAAGGGAATCCCCCATAAGTCTGCCATTTTCTAAACATAAATAGTTTTAAAATATTTAACGATATCTTTTGGCAATACTCTATGGAATTTAAAAGTATTTGTACAAGCCTTTTGCATTTTGTTTAAGCAATGATTTGGCGACTGTAGGAGAAGAATTTAATGATTTTTATTCAGAAAAAGGACATCAGTAAAATGTTTCTCAAAAACCATAGCATTTTCTTGATCAGATCGAGTTAAATTATTGTTAATATTCAATTGAATATCCGAGTTGCGCGGTTTGACCTTGCCCGTTTCACTATTTCTTCTTCTCAGGTCATTTTAATTTTGTTAAATGCAGTTTTAATTTTTTGCTTAAATGCAAAGCCTTAGCTGTGGAGCACATTTTATTTAATTATTTTAGAATATGTTTTTACATAATCTCTAAATATAACACTACTATTATATGATCTTTCATTATAAAGCTCGTATAACCTTCGCCTACTTTTATAAATTTCTTCTTTCGCCCATTCATTAAATGATTTGCGACTGTTAAAAGAGAAAGGTTTAGAAGTACATATTCTACTAAATTCACAACTTATAATTATAAATAACGTACCATACAAATTTCAGCACTATTTTTAAATGAAAGTGATGGAAGTCTTTTTATATTACTTCTAAACTTCTCCAAGCGATGTTCATTTATTGGAACAAACACAACTTTCTTATTTTTATTGTTTTTTGTGTATATAAGGCAATGAACCAACCATCCACAGTGATCTGAACTTAAATTTTGAATAATTGATTTATGCAAGGGCTAAACATCTGCTAAAATGTTATGTATACATGTCGCACTAGGCCCAGCAATACGTGTTGGTTCTAAGAATAAATTAACAAGATTATTCGATTCAAACAATGAGCTAAGCTTAATACTAATGGAAGAAGTTTCAAGGAGATCGATGTTAAAGTCTCCACATATTACAACAGACTTGTTCTGTTTACTAAGTTCTAATAACTAATCCTTTCAAAATAATGATTTATTATATTTACGCGAACACTACACACCTCACTTCAGTCCCCCGTGACCATGGGTGCTGTAAACCACCCGAAACGTAGGGAATTAATAAAAATAAGTTATTAAACGCGATATAATCCGTAAAAGTAGTTTTATAAATAAAGTAGTTTTATCTGTAAACACTTACAACAATGAGGTGCTCGACCTCGATACAAGCCATTTCTACAGTTCGCTCAACAGAGAAGCTCACAATATTCTTACGTTCTTAATATAATAATTATTTGTCTGCTTATATTAAGGAGCCACCACGTAAACTTTTTTCTCTATTGAAGGAAATGACCACCTCGTGATTTCTGAAATTAAACATGAATTTATGATATTTTAGCCAATGTTCAGTAATACAAAGGATATGTATTACTATGTGTTACTATTTAAAAAAATTCAACTTCCAATTCTTTGCCCATCATGCCTTGTATATTGTGATGCACCAGATGTAAACAATTTTTATTACTTATTTGTGGGCTGCATTCTAAATTAATTAAGTTCTTATTATTGCTAGCGATTGCCTCTGTTGTCGCATACGCTAATTTAAATTAGTTGGAACTGATTTCAAATTAAATGTCAAATGATTATGCTGCTCAACAGAAGCAGTCTTGGTAGCCAAAAACTTGGCTGAGTTAAATAGTAAATAATAAGATAGCACATTTGTTACCAGTCTTAAATTATATTTGTATAGGTAATACCTATCTTCTCTCCAAAACTTTTTTTATTAAATTGTTTATGTAAATTAAATGGAATTTGGCATTGTTATCATTACAATTATTATGTCAAATTTAAATTATTATTACATATTAAATTATTCATTTTGTAAATTTAAATTATGTCTTAGATTATTTTCCTGTAGCAACCCTGTATGTAAGGAAGTGTGAACAAGACAATTTTGTGTACATTTAATAACTGTTTGTTCTTTACATTGCCTTTTCTACAACAAAAATTATATTTGTACTATTTGGGCAAAACTTAGTAACAATACTTTTATTTAGTATGTTACTAAAAGATGCTCCAGGCATGCAGCAATTTGTAACTTTTTGTCCCTTTAAAGAGTTATTTAAAGTTATGCCTAGATTTTTTCCTATGTCATTGCTATACACAATTATATTATTTTTGTTAATATTTGAGTTATTTTTTATTTTAATCTCCTCTGCTATGGCACTGTCATAGAGATTTAGTGGTAGTGTAATATTATCAGCACACACCGTCTCTGAAAAAGCTGGTATTGAACGCTGACACTCACATTGATATTTAACTAAGGAGTCAAAACGCTCCTCATTATATTTACATGTCTTTACCAGATTACCCATAGCCAGTATGTGTTCTTTTATTTCGTTTTGGGCTGATTTATATTTATTCGACACAGTTTGAAGGGAGTTAGTAAGTGATAATATTTCTGATTTAAGGCACTTTACGTCAGTCTCATAACATTTTTTTATGTTATCCACCTCAATTGAATACAACTTAAGTTCATATATCAATGCTTACTTTTCTTTAGATATGTTAACATAACTTTTGGTATTAATTTTATTTTTTATTAATTTTTGTACTTTTCTTATTTATTTCTTTTATATACTTCTTCAATTTGGTTTTACAGCAATTAATCCTTACTGTGTTTCCTGAAGTGGAAGAGTCGTCACCAGTCAAATCTATTGTTGCAGATTGCTGTAAAATTCTTGAAGCATTACATTGCACAAGCTCAGAGAACAGGCTTTGAGTCTGGGAGGCGTTAAAGTTATCTATATATGTTTTAAATTGTGTTATTTGCTCATTAGCCTCATTTAACTGTAACTTCAATGCAGCAATAAACCTGAAAGCTTCCTCATATTCCTTGCTGCATTGGTCAAACTCATTAACCGTTCCCTGTAGCTAATATCTTTCTTTTACAACACTTGTGTAATATGTATGTGACTTAACCATATCACATTTCAATTGTGTATTTTTGACATTTATGCTAACTATTTCTCTTTCATTATTATCCCTTTCCTTAAGCAACAGTTCAAACTGCTCCTTGGATGCCTTAAATTCTTGGAGCGCAAGCTGGAATTGGTTCTCCATCTAGCGCGTCTTGGCGTTGCGAGTATTCATTTTACTATTTATTATAAATAATAAAAAAACAAAGATCGAAAACAGGAGGAGGAGAGTAAGCTAAAGTCAAGTTGAATGTAATAATCCGAGTAATATAATAGATTTTTAATTTATAAAACGAATGATATGAAATAAGAATTACAATGATTTTAAACAATGTTCGTTACCTGTCACTTTTTGTTCCAACACCAAAATGTTGTTATAATATTTATGTACCGACTTTCTTTAATACTAAATACAAAGCGGTAGTAATTATTAAATATAACATAAAACTGAGGTGGATATTATGAATTTACAATATTTAAATTATTAAAATTTATCGGGATCAGTTACTTTTACTACTTATCACAAGGGTTGCCACAGCAAAAAAACTCCATAAACTTAAGCCTGGACCGGACGAATGAGTTCTTTCAACTAGCCGCGCGCGGCATGGCCCAGTATGACATTGACCCTTCGACCAGTTTCACACAAATCCGACCCTCAACATCAAACATTCATAAGCCTGGACCGGACGAATGTGTCCTTTCAACCAGTCGCGCGTGGCATTACCCGATACGACGTTTTCTCTTCGACCAGCTTCACACGAATCTAACCCTCAATATCAAATATTCATAAGCCTGGACTGGACGAATGTGTCATTTCAACCAGCTGCGCGCGGCATGGCCTGGTACGACATTGTCCTTCGACCAGCTTCACACAAATCCAACCCTCAACATCAAACATTTATAAGCCTGGACCGGACGAATGTGTCCTTTCAACCAACCGCGCCCTGCATGGCCCGGTACGACATTGTCCTTTCGACTAGCTTCACAGAAATCCTACCCTCAACATCAAACATTCATAAGCTTCGACCGGACGAATGTGTACTTTCAACCAGCCGCACACCGCATGGTTCGGTGCGACATTGTCCTGTCGACCGGTTTCATACAAAACCAACCCTCAACATAAAACACCGATTCTGTCGACCAAAAAATATTCAGAGCAAAACTGCTACACTCATCAACACATTAGAACAAAAAAGGCCACTCATTCTCTCAATGCATAGCATTTAAAATTAAACATTTCCCCGGTACATCGCTAAACATTTCGAACTTTAAAATGTATCCCATGTAAATCATATTTCGCATGAACATAAAACTGAGATAACAAATCCAGTAATAACTTCATCAGGCATGATTGTTTTAGGAATTTACTCGATGTGGAATCATAAGCGAAGATCAGTTTCAGACGCTGTTTCTTAACTCGGGGATATGGTATATACCTAAGGGATATGCCATTTTAGTAAACTTAACCTCGGTAAGAAAATTTGCTGCATGATATTTTAAAGCGATTATTAATGCCATTAACAAATCAAATGATTTTCTATCCAAGCGTTTATTTTGTGCAATAATTTTTACTACATTACACCATCCCTCTATATCCAAGTTTGGATGGTCTGGATTAAAATGCAAAAGTTGCGTAGTTTTCTCGCATTTGAGGTATGCGGCATTGCTAATACTCGTGATAAAACGCCTCCTTTGCATCCATATATGTACTTACGCATATAAACCATTCGTTTAAGGGTACTTAACAAAACATACTTTGTATAATAATAATTACCTACGGAGTAGTAACACTTTTGGTCACTCTTCCCGCCAAGTTTTCCCGTAAAAATCATTATGTATATTGTGCCAAGACACAGATAAATCATTTATGTTATCTATTTGATTACACACAGTGATCACAAGCCGCAATGACTAGCAACAAACTGTTACCCTATCTTTATTACTTCTTGTGATAAGTTTTACTGTAGAGACAACGACTATCAGGTCGTTCCAAGTCGACCAACAGTAGTGTCTAAGAGGCAAAAGCTTTCCACCACACCATCAGATGTTCATCGCTCCTGAATGACTCACAAGTAAATCGTAGTTACAACTACGCACCAATTCGTGCAATGCGACCAAATAGTAATAACAAGTAACTAAGCGGCAACTTCTTCAACTTTCTACTTCAACTAAATCAATTCAAAGGAAACTTTACTTATTATTATCACTAAATAAAATGTCCAAGAGCCATAACCTTTTTAATCGTTCATTACGCGATAAATGTATACTACACTTCATTTTATTTTTACGAGCACTCATCTCTATGTTCAGTCATCCCTGTTACATCTCAACGACGACTAAACTAGACCTCTACCAACACCACACGCGCACCGCACCCATTCTTTGAGCTACGGCTACGGTATGGCTGTTGACATAGTCAAAACACAAAATAAAATGAAGTAAGCAACTCTACAATTTAACAGAGTTTCTAATCACTCAAACAGACTCAGGTTAGTCAATTGAAATACGCTTGGCTTTCAGGCATTCCTCTCAACCAATTAAAAAGTTAACCACCTGTTACTACAAAATATTTTTTTCAAAGTAATAAAAACATAAACACTCACGCCTGTCACCCAGTTTCAAAGCAATATTAAGACAAATTTACTTCCCTTACGCATTAAATGTCGGTAGGCAGCAGCGGTAAATAATCCGCCCGTGACTTCCCACGCCGATCGGCACAGCACCACGCCTTCATCACATTATTCGAAGATTGTATGTAGGTGAAAGAGGAACTTTATCCCACTTCTGATGTAGGCGAAAGGGGAAAATCCCAGATGCACTCATGATAGATGGCGCAAATATGCGTGCGTTACAACATAAAGTACCAGAAAAATAAATAGATTAAACAGATCGTAAGCAATTCGTCGCAAATATATGGTATACTTTCCCGATGATGTTAATTTTCAAAAATCCCCTATACAGCAACAACGGTTGCCAAGTTACCGCAGAAACGACGCTTCGCTAGAGTAAAATCTTTTTACCTTTTACTCTTGATCTGGCCAGTATTTTATAGTCGTGCCTACATATTATATATAATAGCAGTTTCCGCGACGTCGTTACCGTAGTCATGTAAATAGTGGAGTCGTTAATAATCTGCATAATAGACTATCAAGAATACAAAGACAAACAACCAACAAATACCAGGCCAAGTTTTGTTTAAGTCTGTTAATTTATTTATTAATATGAGATAGAAAGCCCTTAATAATTTACACGAAATATTTTTAAAAACGGGCATACAGTTCACCTGATGGTAAGTAGATGCTGAGGCCCATAGACATCTACATCAATCCTCGATTAAGAATCAAAATGCAGGATGCGTTGTCATCCCTGAGGGTAATGAGGGAATGGACTAAGCGTCCCTGCTTCTCTATACTCACCATACGAAACACAGCAGCATTAAGCTGCTATTTTATTCTGCTATTCTGCGAGAGCGTGTTCCTTCCCCGGCCTAGTCGACCTTCAACAATAAAACAGCTGCAGAGTGGCTCTACGTATAAAATAATAATATGTAAATATCTCCATATTTATCAACATATTGTTTTTTCAAACTCTTTATAAAGCTTCTCTATACAAGTTGACTGGAGCTTACACAATAATATTAGTGGAATTGCTCACTCACGATAAAGCAACTGACTGTGGCGAAAGTTAGTTGTAAGATCCATCCCCGCTGCTTGCAGTCAGTGACAGGGACAGTTTTATTAATAGTCAAAACAAACGCTGACAGGAAATAAATCGTTGGGTATGAGTGGAACTATGAGGAACAAAGACATATTCCCAGTCACCAACATCCGTTGGGACCTTCGCCTATATTAGGTTCTACTGGAGACGTCATTTTAAGTTGGGTGGCGGTACATAGCTTTGGTGGGCTCTATCTCGCGTTCAAAAATTTGATTATTATCATTAAGAACATATTTATTTTAGTTTTAGAAGATATTAATTCACTAAAGGTCATTACTGCATATAATTACTAAAGCGTTCAATTAACCGCTTGATCATTTTAGTAATGACAATTCAGAATAATTAGGTTAATTTATATGCAGCATAAATTAACAGATTAAATTTATCATTGAGATTAGCAGGCTTCAGTTACTCTATGACTTAATGATTTCACTCACTTATTGTAAGACAGTCATAACACAAAAATCGTCATTTTACAGGAGAGCAGTTTTAAACTTTGAACTTCATGTATTTTAAAAATAAAAAAGTTTCTATTTATTAACTTTATTAGATTGCTTGTATTGATTAATGAACTTCAAAAATAAATAATAAATTTATGTTTGAAATGTATTGTGTTCACATGATAAATAAAAAAAGCCAGCCAGTTCTTACAGAAAAAAATAAACAAATAACCTATGATTTATATCAAATTAGAACCATATTTCGTTGTATCGGGAACTTTCCAGCATTCATGGTCACGGGGGGAGGGGGGGCTGGGATTGAAGTGTTTGACGTCTTGATGTCATAGTTAACGAAGGCCTTTACCTTTAACTTTTAATTATTAATTTTGTTCCGATTTACACAGAACGAGCTTACAGAATCGTGAAGTCTTGCAGTAGTATGCTGGGGTTTGGAATTAATTTTATTAATTATGGGATCCCAAGCAGATGGTAGCACCCAGCGATCTTCTCTATTGAAATTAGAATGTTTTTTAATTTCAATAGCCTCGCGAATCATCCTTTTTTTTATATAGGATAGGGTGACAAACGAGCACACAGTCCACCTGATGGTAAGTGGTTGCTGTTACCCATAAACATCTACATCTATCTTCAATAAAGAATCAAAATGCAGATGCGTTGTCACCCGTGAGGACTAAGATGGAATGCCTCTTTTCCAGTAAAAAGGGACTCCGGTTCTCTACACTCACCATACGAAACACAGCAGTGTTAAGCTGCTATTTTACGCTGGTATTCTGTGAGAGCGTGGTCCTTCCCCGGTCGAGTCGACCCATTCGTACTACAACTATACTACTAATATAGCTGCAGCATAGCTCTACCACGTAAAATCCTTTGTAGGAATCGGTGTTCTTTTGCGGGGATTTGCGGTTTATCAAATCTGATATAATGGTTGGGACGATCCTGAACATGTTAATATACATAACGTCGAGACTCACACATCCTAAACTTGAAAATAGTTTTTTATGCCATAGACATTTTTGTAACTTAATTCATGGACCATTTCTTTTACCCATTTTTATAGCAGTTATAAAAGATATGGGTGTATACATTGGACCACTTCTTATATTATGGCATTTAATCTGTCGTTCAATTAATAAGTAAACTGCATCACCTTCAAAAACATTAAGTTCTGTTTTGTTCTGTCATTTTCTTTGTCTAACCTTTTTCTTGATGTCTGTCATAATTTTCTTTTAATATTTTTTTTCTGTTTCTTCTTTTCTGGACTACTAGATACCATAGCTGCTAGCATATTATTTTGAACTGTAGCTGAATGTATAGAAGTAGATTATTTTTCACTAGAACTATCACTTTCTGTATTTGATATGTAATCTCGATCTTTATCCGAATGGTCGCAATCTTCTTCGGGATAGAAAAGTGGCTAACTGCTAGTTGAAGCTATCGAGCAACAATTTCGAATATCTCAAAATTTCATTAATTTCAATAATGTAATAAAGAAGTAAAAAGAATGAACATCATGTAAAAAAATATTATTATCAATGTATATATATATATATATATATTTAAAATGTTATTAATCCATAGCAAGCTAGATGTTTCAACAGAAAAATATTTTTAAAACATATGCTGCAGAACTAAGTTTGCTTGCTGGTTAAGATGTATTGAGGGCCCCTTTGAGTGAAATTCACTCCAAGAACTAGTTTCGTTAGTAACAAATAAGGGGCTTCTTTGTGAAACTTCATTACTTGAAAGATGTTGAAATTAATTTGCTTAGATACATGTAAAACAAACTGGTACCAATGCATAACCGCCTGCACTATCACTTCAAAACCACTAGCTTATTAGCTTTTGCATTCTTAATTTCATTCATTACTATCATCATTAGCCTGTGGTAGTCTACTGCTGCTATAGGAAGTCCACTTCGACCATGTCGACCACGATCAACTTCAATCATCCAGTTATTGGCAGCCGCCTTGCACAGATCGTGCACCATCAAGCCGAGGGCGTCCCACATTATGTTTACCTAAGCGCGATCTCCACTCACTCTTTGACACACATGTATATGAGATCAGTCCATTTCCACTTCAGTGTGCAAACATTGGTGCACTATTCCCTCACTACGACATGACCGGAGATAGATCAGGCGCAGCACCAACGGCTTTACTTGCTTTCTGAGGCACGGGGGTGAAACCCCCAACTTCCTGACTCCGGACTGATACTGAGATTTATTTACAGAAAAACCCATATATAATAACCCAATTTAAATAAACCCGATTAAAATAATAGATCAGAAATAACGACCGAGGCAATTCTATTATATATTAATTTAACCATCATAATATCTTAGCTTCATAGTTATTTATATGAGGATAACTATCTTAAGATTGCTTAATAGTGTGAAAGCTTTTCTTAACAGATTGTTAAGAAAATAATTTACTTAAAAAAGTTTTAATAAGACGGTTGTTTAAAACTATGCTGTATAGCAACTTTATTTTTCCCGTTACTAAACTTGAAAGAAAGCTATTAAAATTCATCAAAATGTACATTTATATTCATCAGCACAAAAATTTCAAAGAGAGCTTTGAGGTGGTATTAGCAACTACATAGGAGCAGGCCAAAAACTAGAATGAGTGCGCAAATATAAATATTAAGGTACGTGGTTAAACGAGACTATGGAAAAAGAAAGACAATGAGAAAATGAAAAAAGTACTCTGTAAGCGAAGACTTAAGATCCGTCACATCTGGCCCATACTTCTATACGGATGTGAGGCGTGGACTGTTAAAGATGACCTCCAAAAACGTGTAAAAGCTTCCGAGATGTATATAGACGTATGTAGGCCATTAGCTGGACTCACAATGTCACTAATGTGGAAGTTCTGCAACGAGCGACCAAAAACGCGAACTTATGCAGAATATCAAATAAGAAAAGTCATATATTTGGGCACGTGCTCAGGCCCAAGAGGTACGAACTCCTAGAACTCATCACGATGGGAACAGTAGCCAGTCGCAGAAAAACGTCATGGTTATTTAATATCCGGGAGTGGACGGGAATCGCGAGTTCCGCAAAACTGTTTCGCCTCGCGAAGAATAGAGCGGAGTTCACTAAGCTGACTGTTCACCTTCGCTAATCGTAAAAGCACCAGAAGAAGAAGAAGATAGCAACTTTTTCCCCTTTTTAAAAACGGAGGAACTTCTCAATTGGGCTTGATGATTTTTCTTTTTTTTTTGTATGTATGTATCGCGATATCTTCGTCAGTTGTGCATCCACGGGAAGATATGGGCTAGTGGGTATTCTTACCCGCCACTACAACGGGGTTTTATTTTAAATTTAATTATTGATCATATATTAAGTGTCGTTAAAGACAAAAATATAACGAATAAATTAATTTCTTCTACTTTCGAAATATTTTAAACAGCAGGTTCTTAAAAGTTTCAAAAGTTCTTCATATTTATTGCACCAAACATTACGTATGAGAACAACTCCTTATAACTATACATACATTTTTTATCTTAATTTTGGTAAAAAGACATAATAATCCAGATATTCTGACCTTCTGTGTTCGTCCATCGTACCGTCGTCCGTCTTGTAAAAAAAATCACGGTGGCGCCACCTAGCTGAATTTAATTTTGCAACATATTCGATTTTCCCACGGGAATGATATGTTTTCCGCTGAAAAAAGTAGCCTATGTCACTCTACAGCCACCGAACTATCCCCATACAAATAATCATGCCATGCCGATGCTCTGTTGCGACGTGAAAGAAGGACAAACTTGTGCAACATATTCGATTTTCGCACGGGAATGAGATGTTTTTCCGCGGAAAAAAGTAGCCTATGTCACTTTATAGCCACCGAACTATCCCCATGCAAAAAATCATGCCATGCTGACGCTCTGTTGCGACGTGAAAGAAGGACAAACAAACAAACAAACAAACACACTTTCGCATTTATAATATTAATAGTATGGATTCGGATTGCCAACATAAGAAACAGCAATTCATGTATGTGTTTTTTCATTTTTTATTTTTAGAATAACTTTACCACCACATTAGGATTTTCTCCTGTATACATTTATAAATTTCACTAGGACAAATATCCAGACTCGGATTGTAGGCTGTACAAATACTTGTCCGTGCGGGATTCGAACCCGCAGTCCTTAGCGCTGCAACTTATTGCTAACCCACTGCGTCACGGAGCCGTCGGTTACGTAACAGTAATAAATTGTACATAGTTAACAGCTACAATAGGCAACCACAGCATGCGTTGTGTTAGCAAAAGTTAAACAAATTAAACAAAAAATGTGTTAATCAAAATGAAAAGACAAAATAAATAAAAGCTGATTTGTAATGCGCATGGTAAGGGCAGTTAATTCATTCATTCATTACAGTCCACTCCACAAGTCCACTCCTGAACATAGGCCTCCCCCAAGGAATACCACAAAGCACAGTCTTGAGCCACCTGCATCCATCGACTTCCTGCATGTCTTACCAGGTCGTCACTCCATCTAATGGGGGGACGCCCTACACTTCATCTACTGGTACGAGGTTGTCACTCGAGAACCTTTCTTTCTAATCGGTTGTCGTTTCTTCGAGCTATGTGGCCACCTCAGCTTACTAATCTGTTGGGCTATGTCGGTTACTCTAGTTCTACTGCGGATATCCTCATTTGTAAGTTTATCACGCAGAGAAACCCCGAGCATAGCCCTCTCCATAGCTTCCTTAACGACCTTGAGCTTCCTCATACGGCCAGCAGTGAAGAGATCTCAGATCTATATGTCATCACTGGCAACACGCACTGGTTGTACAGTCTTGCTTTGAAGTTTAGAGGTATGCCTGACGAGAAGATATGTCGTAATCTCCCGACCGCTTCCCAGCTGAGTTGAATCCGTCGATTAACCTCTCGGTCGAAGTTGGACTTACTTAATCGGACTATTTGTCCCAGGTACGTAAACATAACCGACTACCGGCAAAGGTGTGATGACATGGACGTTACACATGACCTTTGTTTTGTCCATGTTCATCTTAAGACCTATCCGTTGGGAGACACTATTGAGGTCATTGAGCATAGTGCTTAGGTCTTCCAGCGCCTCTGCCATGAGAAACTATATCGTCGGCAAATCAAAGGTGAATGATGTACTCGCCATTGATTGTATCTTGATTGATTATATTATGATTGTATCTTGAAAATGTCTTCCAATGCAGCGGTGAAGAGTTTCAGATTTCAGAGTGTCACTCTGTCTTACACCTCTCTGCAGTTGAATAGGTTTCGTACTGTGGTTCTTTAATCGAATAGCCATCGTAGCCCTAACATACAAACACTTGAGCACTTCAATATACGGCATTCGACATATAAGGGGATATAAGGGCAGTTCAATGTATAATTAATAAAATTAGGAATAGAATTATTATATTAAATACTAATAGTGTTGTAGTGGTGTTGGAAGTGGTGGTGCTGGGATTAGTGATGACGGCGATAGTGATAGCTCCGTGGCATAGTGGATTAGCAATGAGTTGCATCGCTAAGGGCCGCGGGTCCGTCGAATGGGCATTAAACATTTTACATAGAATGGGCGAATACGGGACAATCCAGCTGTTATCTAAGGTTACGAAAGCTTCAGAGCGAGATTTGATTGTAACATTCCTGCCACCATCTTTGGGAGCTCTGCGTCTGTATAAAGGGTAGCCATTGTCATTGTGCACTGTTTCTTTTAATAGCTGTTTAGGGAATTTCTTTGTACATTTTCCTTCTTTCATACATGGCGATATTGAATTTCGTGCTCGACATGGACCGTGAATCATATTTCAGACGATGGTATCATACAATTCTTTATCTTGCTCAGGATCCGGAATCTCGGCGCTTATTATGTCGTCTATTTGGCTGGGCCGCAACTTCTCTTTAAGCCATATTAGAATGTGGGCATGCGGTAATCCTCTTTTGCCATTCAATTGAATACATGAAGCACTGCACCTCTCCGAAATTTTCCTTTGTTAATTACATACATTTATTTTGTACTTTTAATCTAAATACTCTAAACTAAATCGTGTCTGTCAGTACTTTTTGGCCCGGCATTAGCTCCTCGGTTATTTCTTTCCATGTGGGATTGTAAGTAAAGCAACAAAAAGATCAGGTCTTCCGTAAGTTCGTACATAGGCGAATGCGTCTTGTGTACTCATGTAGGTAGCAGGGACTGTTAACGAATGATGAGGGCAGAATTACCATTTTACCTAAATCTCTGGGGTTTACATTGGCGTCGCTAGAAACTGCATCTTGTAAATGTATATAATTCTCAACGCGCAGCTTTTTGATTTAAAGATATATAACGGAGACGTTCACTTTCTACCTTCACATGTCTACCAAAAATTGATGAAATAATTGTCTACACGGGCTAGAGGTTAAAATCATTTTCTCGCAACATCATATGATACGCATAAAAATCCATACATGATACTTTTTGTTCGGAGTAGGCTCCTTTGTGACCGGGTTAATGAGTGGAATTTGAAAATGATAACCCTCTTGTCCTTTGCAATAAATCTATGGGTATTGCAGAGCGTCATAAAACTTCTGTGTATCGGCTACCCGTTGCAACGTATCATCACGTGCTCGCAAGACAATGTCTCGTGAAGAAAATTGATCACCACTAATTACGGCTGCTATTTCGTTTATCAAAGGTGCATTGTAGCGCCTTTCATGCTCTCCGATCTGCGTGAATGACGACTTTATAATCCTCTTCAGGTAGGTTTTCTAAAGCAGTTTTAAATGTTTTGACTAAAATATTACGTTCATGCAAGAATCTTTGAATTTTGAACACTGTATCTCTCTCAACTCCCTGGATAAATTGGCAGCGACGGTCTACCTCAATTTCTTCGTCACCCATAAAATATACTTGTAAAAATTTATGCTGTTTGTTTTCAGCTGGAAAAAGTGAACCTATTCTATGATAAATTTGCCCTTGCATTGATCCTGTTTAAAAAACGCCGTGACTCATTAGCATCATATAAAAAGAGAGTTTTCAAAGGTTCTTCTGGTTTCCCAAGTAACGGAAGAGACACTTTGCCATTGGAACAGCACATGCCTGCGGTCACATCTTTCCATTTTAAAGCGCTGCAAAAGACTTACGTTTGCGAGGCATTATGAAGTAAGAAAAAACCTATTTATAAAAAAAAACGTTAAAATACCTAAAAGGAATTAAATTTCCTTTTAAATACAGGGTATTTTTGAAACGCTTCCGAAAACGAAGACAGATGATAGTACTAAGGATACCTATGATGATGGGTCACAAAAAAATTCGATCCCGAGGAAAAAAAATCATCTTTTCACAACGTTTTAGGCTTACCATT
Source organism: Parnassius orleans (assembly GCA_029286625.1). Classification (NCBI taxonomy): domain Eukaryota; kingdom Metazoa; phylum Arthropoda; class Insecta; order Lepidoptera; family Papilionidae; genus Parnassius; species Parnassius orleans. The sequence goes on from JAGSMP010000170.1 coordinate 4,644,966, forward strand.
GTTAAGTAATAGTTAAGGGTGAAAGCGTGACAGGTGGTGATAGTATTTCTGATCCATACTTATAATCACGCCTGTAACCCTTGCGGGGTAGGCAGAGCATCAACTGATTACTTAATATCGTCTGCGAGGTTATCGCCTATTCTGTGAATTACGATGCACCAAAACGTTTGAAGAAAATCAGCTTTATGTTTTTATCGCTCTCTTCCCGGTCCTGCGTGGAAAAATACAGATCCATACATTTTTATCTTAATTTGGTAAAAGACAATAATCCAGATATTCTGACCTTCTGTGTTCGTCCATCGTACCGTCGTCCGTCTTGTAGAATCACGGTGGCGCCACCTAGCTGAATTTAATTTTGCAACATATTCGATTTTCCCACGGAATGATATGTTTTCCGCTGGCCTATGTCATCTACAGCCACCGAACTATCCCCATACAAATAATCATGCCATGCCGACGCTCTGTTGCGACGTGAAAGAAGGACAAACTCAACATATTCGATTTTCATGAGATGTTTTCCGCAGAAAAGTAGCCTATGTCCTCTACAGCCACCGAACTATCCCCATACAAAAAATCATGCCATGCCGACGCTCTGTTGCGACGTGAAAGAAGGACAAACAAACAAACACACTTTCGCATTTATAATATTAGTAAGTATGGACAAGAAGCGTATGCTATCTAAAGAGCTCTATAAAACCGAAGGCTTTGCTGTTTGCGTTAAAAACTTCGAGTTATGAATTTAAATTAATTAATCAAGTTTATGTAGTGAAGGTGTAAGATTCCCCATGGTTGTCGTAAGAGGCGTCACAAAGAAACAAACCAGAATATGAACAGCAGAGTCTCCCTAATTAACTAAAAAATTAAAACTGTTGCCTACCTGCCTGCCAGGCGTGGCGGTTATGGCAAATATCCCTCTATGAGGCAATCTATGGTTAACAATGTCAGTGTTTTTATAAAACACTGATACGTTGACAATGGCTATTGTTTGGGTTACTGCTCAAGCACTATTAACATTAATTTATTTTTCTTTCCTTGTGGTTAGTTGGACTTCTTTTCTGCCTAGGAGTCCGCCAGGGTAGATATCACCTGTAACTACCGCCAAGCTACGTGCACTGCCTTTCTGCCACTGCACTGTTTTTCGGTATAAAGGGTATACAGAGCTAGTATAATAGGCTGAGAGGCTGTCAATCATAGTCATTAGAGGTGACAACGCATCTGTAGCTTTCTTTGTTTGAAGGTGATTGCAGTTGTGCAAGAACTGCAGAAGCAACTTCAAGTTGATATTCATCAGGTAGACTGTGGGTTCGTTAGATACTTTTATTTTGTTAAAGAGTTTGTTTAGTCGTTAGTCGTTTAAATTTTATAATGAAATTGTTGTGTCGTTTGTCATTTTAATTTAAAAAAAGTTTATTGTGTCGTTAGTCACTTTAATTGTACAAAAAAGTTTTTTGTCTCGTTAGTCACTTTAATCTTATAAAAAGAATTTGTTGAGTCATTAGCCAATTCAATTTTATAAAAATAATTTGTTGTGCCGTTAATCACTTTAATTTTATAAAAAAAATATTGCGTTATTATTCACTTCAATTTTATAAGAAAGTTGTAACTTTCTATTGCAGTTCCATTTACAGTTCAGTTAGTGTTCAATGTACGAGTATATTCATCCTCAAATTAGGTCATACCCAAACCACCCACCTGGGAGTAAATATATGTACAGTCATAAATGTTCGCTTCATTTATCGATCACGCGACTTGGAACTAGCATATACAAAAGTACGTGGTACTCGCGACCCCATTTCAAGAAACAGTATTCCTTTAAAAAACAGAGTGCATTTTTTACACACAACCTGTTTCGCGTGACGTACTTTTATTAACATTCACTGCTTTAAATACTAGCAAAATTTTCAGGTTAGGTTTGAAATTTTCTGTACATTAAAAGATTTTGAGTGCGATATTATTTATATGTGTAAACTGTTCAGGCATTGTTAATTTCAATTTTGATGCTGATTCACGACGTTATTTTTATAAAACTGAAGCGACAAATAAATTCCACCTTATAGTTAGTGGCTAATGCAGTTCATGGACAGATGCGTGGTCACTATGATGACTAAGATGAAATACCTCAAAGCTTACAATATTGCTATCTATACCCTTAAGGTCTGAATACAGCAGTACAAGCACTTCTATTTGACGGCAGGTCCAGGTCCAGATGGACTCCTAAGCAGGACAGAAGTCTTAACATCTAGTAAAAGCGGAATCCAGTGTCCAAGCCCAGACAAGTTAAGTAAACGTCGTAAAAACCTAAATTAGAAAATATATCAAGTGTATGCTCCCCGCTCCCCCACCCCCGCCCCCTCTAAATAGAAATGGCCAAGTTTGAAAAATGGCCAAATAGCCAACAAATTGCCTTCAATCATTCAAAGGTAGGAAATTTAGAAAGATACTGTACTATTTTATTTTATAAAACACTGTGGAGGTCAGACAGTCTGCAGCCCCGTCATGAAGGGACCCGACTTGGGCAAAGCTACTTAGGCGTGAGTCAAACCAAGACGCAGAAAGTGCCATTAAGGATAGCCCCGCCAAACAACCATCGCAGAGACGCAATGCTGCAGAACACAACTAGCATCGATACGACTATTGACGGCTTACACCATTTCTAGGTCTCTCATACGATCCCAGCAGAACACCACCCGCATACCTCCATCTACCAGAATCACATGATGCGTCGAATCAGGTGCAGCACACCCGCAGATCCATCACAAGGATGTTTTTATATTAAAAATAGTTGAATAGTTTGGAAGATCCAAAAGTACACGCCTCATAAGCGTTTTTATTTTTTTTCGTCAAAATTTAATTTAATTTTGATGAACAAAATAAATTTATTTTAAACGTCTATGAGTCTGATAACAACCAGCAATAGAGATCATCTTGAGGTTAAATGCAAACTTATTCAGAAAGATTTATTTCATTTCGTTGCGTATATTTTTCTGAAACGTAATGAAAAACAAGTACACCGACTAACTGACAGCCGTACTAATAATTTTTAACTACATTTTTTGTAAATATAGCTAAACAAATTAATAAAAAAAATAAGCTGACTTTATAATTTAATATAATATGGAGTTTTCAAAACATCCCTTTTTATTGATTTAGTGTCTAACTTGAGACATACTAACAATTTTATATTGCAAAATTGTCACATAGCGGCATGTCGAGAGTAGAGCACTCCTACACGCTCGCGCGTTGAGAAGCTAGAAATAGCACCAATGTATCATATTAGCACGCTACTAGGACACCAGTAACCAAAAATCCACGTTACATAGAGCTATTGCACTAAGACATGGAGTTGAGTATGGATGTTGCACTTAAAAGTACTATCAAACACACTCACCCTAATCCGAAAGATAGCCGACGCCGCCCACAATCGGTAGAGGGTGTGCGATATCCACGGGCAAGTCTTATTGCTACAACAAACCCGCTTACCACCAGCATTTAGATGATATGCCTAGGACATATCGGTTAGCGAGTCCAAGTTTACCTCGGTCTCGGACACTGTGAAGCAGTCTACACGCAACTACAATAATCCTTTTAAAGTCCCATTTCTATCAATATAATGCTTTCACATATTTGAGATCTTCCTTATGTTTGCTTTATTTCATAGACCTTACTATTAATAAAACACGCTCTTCAATTACATGACACGAAGTGACATTTATTCAGGAAAAACAGTTCTACCAAACATAGCACAAAAGGATAATTGGCAGTACCAACTTACAAACAGAAAAATAGTACAGATTATAAATAAAATTTTAATACCCCCCCCCTTAATAAAATAACACAAAGTTTTAATTTGTTACAATTCCTAACATTTTTAGAAATTTATCATGTTTACATGAAATTAACCCTTTCGTTAACAAGTCAGCAGGCATCTCTTGTGTTGAAATATATCCAACATCAACTTATTTATGTTTAATAGCATCTTTTACATAATGAAATCGTACATCAATATGTTTTGACCTATTATGTGTCTGACGATTTCTTGCTGTCTTTAATGCACTTTGGTTATCAGAAAACATCTTTATTACATATTTCTTATCAGTGAGTCCATATATTAAGTTTCTTAAATATACAGCTTCTCGAGTTGCCTCAAATAAAGCTATATATTCAGCTTCAGTACTGGACAGAGACACTGTCTTCTGTTTTGGCTTTGCCATGAAATTACAATTTCTTGGTTATTATTATTCGGCTGTTTAGCTTTTTCTTCCTGAACCCAAATCATACTGTCTTCGTTTTGATTTTCTGTGTAAGTTTTGTCTTCCATTATTATTACATCTCTTTTTACAGTTACATTGTTTTTTCTCGGATCATAAACACGATATCCTTTTATATTTTCTGAAAAACCAACAAGTGTATGTTGTTTTGCTTTCAGTCCCATTTCAATCTCCGTTCTTTTGGAACATGTACCATAACTGTTGATCCAAACAATCGGATATTAATTACATTGGGTTTCTCCCCATATCATGATTCATATGGTTTTTTATCTACCAAACTTGAAGAGATACACTGATTCTTGATGTATACAGCTGTATTCGCAGCCTCAGCCCAGAGATTTTTTTCATGTTTTGCTTCAAAAAGTAAGCATCTAGCTTTTTCAACAACAGTTCTATTGGCTCTTTCACAAACACCATTTTGTTCTGGTGTGTATGCTACAGTTTTTTGATGAATAATTACTTCTTTTGCCAAATAGGTTTTCATATCTTTGTTGCAAAACTCACCACCATTGTCAGTGCGTAAGATTTTAATTTTGTTTATTTGTCTGTTTCTCAACCAAAGCTTTAAATTCTGTGAAGATTTTTAACACTTCATTTTTATGTTTCATAAAATATATGAAAGTCATACGACTGTAGTCATCTACAAATAAAAGAAAATACTGCGAGCCAGCAATAGATTTGGTCTCCATACCACCATATACATCTGCATGTCTGTAGTGTTTCAGTACTTTTCTGGTTGAAATGAGAAAATGGTAGCCTAATCTGCTTGCCTTCACAACAGGTTACACATTTATTCTAAGTCGGAAAAGCTTGCATTGTTTATCCAATCTTCATTCGCCGTCATATGAGCGCTGGCGTCAACGTACCACTCGGTTTTCTTGTAATTTCCATTCAGAAAAAGCATACTTAAAGCATTTGTTTTTCTTCAATAACGGACATTGTTTTCTGAAATTACCACTTATTTTGCATTTGTAGCATTGTATTTTATTTTCTCTTTGTTTAAGTACGCCATCTTTGATACTCGAATTGTAATTCGTTCGCAAATTAAGCACTTTCTTCGCAGCGAATGCAGCGCCACTGGAATCGGAGTCAGTAAATCTTGCAACTTCCATATCGATTAGTTTCGATTTTATTGCATCTGTGGTTATCTGAATACCTGAGTGCTCTATGGTCATAATCATGGGTGAAAATTGTTCTGGCAAACCTGCCCACAACAATGATCCGATCCATTCATCCGTAAAAGAAAAGCCAGTGCCTTTTAATATCTGTGCTATATCCACCATTTCTGTTACGTATGCCGTCATGGAACTACAACTTTCTTGCCTTATTGAGATTAAATGGGGTAGCAAACTTATTTTTCTGGAATAACCTGAGTCATCGAAATTAGCTTCGCCCTGGTTTTTGCGTCTTCTTCGGGTTTAACATCTTGATTAGTAACCGGCTTGATGTAGTGCGCCATACCTTCAAGTACCAACAAGTTTTCCGCGGCAAAACTCCATTCGTCATAATTTTCTCTTACCTTGAGCTTCGGGATACTTTGCATATAGTTTACGCCGGGTTTATGAAAAATTAGTATTTTGCTGCGTAAAATACTAATTTTTCAACTGTATTTCACTGTTACACACTATACTTGAAAAATATTTTTTTACGTTGCCCATAACCTAATAAACTACGCTCTTCAATTACATGACACAAAGTGACATTTATTTAGGAAAAACAGTTCTACCATACCACAAAAGGATAATTGGCAGTACCAATTTACAAACAGAAAAATAGTACAGATTATAATTAATGTTTTAATAACTATTATATGTCTTTTATATATTAGACATCAATCCACAACTCTGCTATTATAATTCTTATGCATCTTAGAGACTTCTATATTAATGCTTTTCTATCATAGACCTTACTATCATAAGTCTCTAATATAGGACTATACATTGTGCAACAGTAAGTTTAGTAGTCAGGCACCTGACCACCCCATATATATGTATGACCTTGGGTATGCGTGTCCGGCAACTCCCTTATAAAATCAATAATTACATGAACACACTCCATTTATACAAGAACACGCTCCAGCATTACAAGAACACGCTCAATAACTTAGATAACATAATTTAAAATTATAAATTTTGTACAACCGACTTCAATATAAATTATTAAGAATAACTCAAAAACTATTGGTCAGACCTTGATCAAATTTATATGGAACCACATGAGAAGCACCAGCTTTCAAATAAAAAAAGAGTTATCGATATTGCACATAAAAAAAACATACAGTCGAATTGAGTACCTCCTCCTTTTTGAAGTCGGTAGACAATTATTGACCCATTTTCCAATTATATTACAAATGTTATTTATCTTTATTATTGTAATATAATCGTCTTGTATTTCTCATATTTAATAAATTTTTAATATTTTAAGCAGGGTTTTAATAATAGGTTTTAAAAGACAATACTATACATCATATAATACTTTATGTTCGAATTGAATGTGTTTTAACATTATGTTTATTAATGCATTTTAATTATTTAAAATATTACTTTTTAGATATTTTTAGACGGCTTTATATAGAAATTAATTATTATTTGTCATTTTGATAATAATGCGCCGTCATAAAAGGAAGCCTGTGCCCAACAGTGGGGTGAAATTATCTATAGCTTTAAGTCCAATTTTTGGTTTGATATGGTTAAGGTTACTTACTTTAATTTGAAATAAAAATAAAATACATTGTTAAGTTTTAATTTCATTTACAAAGAGAACAATATAAAAATGTAAAGCTTATTTCTGGTTCGTTAAAGGTGTTCATTTGAATTTTATTGTAATGAAAATGAAAGTTTATAACTGAGTTTTATTTTTTAATTTAAAAATGGTTTCCATTAAAGTGGTAGCCGAAATATATTAATAAAAATTGATACAATACAAACAATATATTATTGAAGTGTTTCCGTTAGAATAATTTTATATTGTTGAAGTAAAATTGTTTGCATATTGTTAGTTTTACAAACACATTTGTTAATTAAAGTCACTTAATACGTCACTAATATCATATATTTACTTAATTGTACAAAATATCACTAAATCTCAACAGGGTTACAGATATCCATAATAATAATAATGTACATTAGACATACAGAATAACAAAATATGTATAACAATTATTATCAACACTCACAATTTATCTTTCGTGTACGTATTCTCTACTCAACAGTTCTTGAAAAAGTGTCCCACAAGCCGACGACATCTGTATTTTAGAGGCTTGTAATTTACCATTGCTAAACTACAGATGGCGCTGCTTGTTTGGTTTCCGTTACAAGTTTCCAATAAAATTGGATATTATTACGCGAGTTTTTACATTATAAAACATGATTTATATTTATTTTAATTATCTTAAATAGTGTTACATCATAGTTATAAATATAAGCAAAAATAAATAACTCAACTAAATCTAAAACATTAATGTACCCGCAAACTTATTGTAAGAAAATAATTAATTACCCACAATATTAGTTATAATAATATTTATTATTATAGTATGCTAACAGATTCGGCCCTCTGACAGATTCGACCATCTGACAGATTGTGTGTCCTCGCACAATTAGACAACAATTTTTGAACACTCCTCTAATTGTTCCACAGGCTCTTTTCGCCCTGATTACAAAATTATAACATAGTGCAGGCCCCTCTTTTCCTGAACACCATTTGAACATTTATAACTTTAGTGCAGGCCCCTCTTGTTCTGAACATTTATAACTTTAGTGCAGGCGCCTCTTGTCCTGAACACATAACTAAACACAACACTGCTAAAAATAATCAACTTGATGTCTAGAACGCACTTATAAAACAACTTAGCCCTCTAAGATTTATGACGCAATTTCAGATTCAGATTCGGATTCAATTTTTCCGTCACTTAACATCGTATCATGTGGTTTTTGAAAAATTAGCCACGATTTTATCATATCAACAGCTACCACAGAAGAATAGTGTTTATTATTTCTTCGCGTTAAAGGGATACCGGTTATGATCAAAAACCTTAACAATTATATAAGGACCTTGAAACTTAGGTATAAGTTTTTTGCTATTACCGGTAGCTGAAATTTGTCTCTCTATTCTTATAATATCGCCAACTTTATATTTAGTGGATTTACAACGAGATTTATCGTAGCGATTTTTTGTGCTAATTGGCAAAAACTAATATGGGAGCTTATTTCCTTTCGAATAGTGTCAACATTACGGCGATTACACTCTATATTATCAATATCTTCAAGAGCTGTTATTATTTTACTATCGCTTGAACTTCTAAGACTAAAACCAAAGAGTGCTTCAGATGTTGTAGTGTTAGTACCTTTATTAAAAGTGTTATTAATACCCCATCGTACATCTGAAAGGTGGGAGTCCCATTTGTTATCTGCTGTGCCGATACACTTTGCTGTCAAAGAGTCAATTATAATTTTGTCATAACGTTCTACCTGTCCGTTGGAACTTGGAGTAGACACAGCATTAAAAATGTGCTTTATAGCCTTTTCATGAACAAATGCAATAACGGTATTACTGGTAAAAGTAGTCCCACGGTCGGAAATAATACGTCTTGGAGCACCAAATATACTAATATATTCGCGAATACCTTAAATGGTTGTACTACATTTGGTATTTCTTACCAGTTTTAAGTATATATATCGAGTAAATGCATCTATCAGAACTAAAATATGCGTGAAACCTGTACTAATTCTTACGAACGGTCCAATATGATCAACGTGAATTGCGTCAAAGGGAATCTCTTTTTTTTTAATTGGATGTAAAAACCCGGGCTTTTTACCCGCAGATGATTTAGAATATGTACATTTAAGGCAAGAGGTTACATATTTTTTACAAAGTTATGCATTTTCGGGAACCAGTAGTGTGATTTTATCCGAGCTAAAGTTTTATCCAACCCAAAGTGGCAAATATCGTCATGATTTTGCTTTACAATTTGCCATCTAACGCCTTTAGGCACAACCCACGTAACTCCCTCTGCAGTTTTTCTAAATAACTTGCCATTTTTCAATTTCTAATTGTTTTTAATATCAAACACGTTTAAATTAGGATTATTTAAAATACCAATTATTCGCTTTACGTCGGTATTAGAGTATTGTACAGTAAAAAGCCAGTTAATTTCCTTAACATGAAAAAATATCCTTAAACTTAAGATCTTCGTCAGCCAATTCTGGATTGCGGCTAAGAGCATCCACATGGGCCATTGATGTTCCAGGCCTGTATTCAATAGAAAAATCGAGCTTTTGCATTTGAGTCCACCAACGAGCAATACGTGGCAGCATATTCCGTTTTAAAAATGTGACTCGTAAAGTGTTACAGTCGGTAACAATTTTGAAACGAATTCCTGTAGAGAAATTTTTGTAGAGATGCTACTACAGCTAGTGTTTCTAGGTCGTAAGAGGAATAATTTTGCTCTTCTGGAGTAGTTTGTTTGCTGTAGTAAGCAACAGGTCGTAGTCCATTTTTATCGAATCTTTGCAACGGAATACCTGCAAAACCCAGCTTACAAGCGTCTGTGTAAAGTTCTGTTTCAGCCGATGGATTATAAAGAGCCAGAATAGGTTTCTTCACCAACGCCCCTTTTAAGGTGTTGAAAGCATTCTACTGTTCATGTCCCATTCCCAGGCCGCCTCCTTCTTTAATAATTTTGTCAATGGTTTTGATATTACTGAAAAACCTTGTACGAATCTTCGGAAAAAGCTAGCTAATACTAAGAACTGCCTAACATTATGTTGATTAGTTGGTACCGGGAAAAGCTCTACTGCTTTAATTTTTCTTGCGCCATGCCATATTCCTTCACTCGAAACTTCAAACTCTAAATAATCGACGGAAAGGCCAAAGAACTCGCACTTAGAGAGTTTAAGCGTAAGCCTCGTATTACCTACTAATTTAAGAACAGAATGTAGATTTGTAATCCCTTGATCAATAGTCTGAGAAGGAATAATGATGTCTTCAATATATGCTAATGCTTCACCATGGGGTATTTCCCCTAGAACTTGATGCATCATGCGTTGAAATGTAGCTGGTGCATTCGCCAGACCAAAAGGCATTCTATTAAACTCAAAATGGTCTTCTGGTGTTATAAACGCAGTTTTATGTTTGTCCTGTTCTTTAATTGGAATCTGATCTGAGTATCCGGACGCTAAATCTAAAGTTGTAAAGAATGTATGACCTGACAATGCTTCTAATTGGTCATCTATCAAAGGTAACGGGTAATTTTCTTTAATAGTGTTTTTATTTAAGGCGCGATAATCAATACATAGACGATAGTCATTGCATTGATAACATGACTGCAGGTAGTTTACAATCAATTGACCTACCAAAAATGAAAAGCCTGACCAAAGAGTAGTTACTTAAGCTTAATGAGGTCTTGCTCCGAGCGTATTGCCAGCACTGGAGAATTTTCGGTCTTACGTGTAAAAATAACACCATGTTTGATCCAAACAAACTTGTAATCCTGTGATTTGGCTCTGTTACGACATTCACGAAACAAGTGCTTGTTTTGGATAGTTAGATGCTCGTTGATAAATATTTTTTGAGGTGCTCCGGATATTCCCAGCTTTTCAGTATTGAGATCCTTACTAGATTGACTAGCAGCTATGATATTGTCGCGTAGAGTCCGGGTGGTAAGTTTAACAATAACGTTTTTTGGTTGGGTGTCTTTTTGGTCTGCGTGAGGTACACGGTGAACTGCTACAATATCGGACGCAAGTATTTGTTGTTTGATAACTGTACCAATGCCCATTACAATATTTATGAGATTCTCATTACGTCTGTCGGGCAAGTTAATGATTTCAATATTGCAATCTCGAGCTTGCTTCTCCATAGCTGCTAACTTGCTTTCAAGTTTTTTAATATGGCAAGGTGGGTCACTGACTGGCTGCATTTGGTTTGTAAGCTTTGTAATTGTTCATCAAGTTGTCTGGTAATATTACTATAATTGAATGATTTTCCATCTCCGATAGCGGCTATTTATATCCTTAAAGGATATTTGAGCTTGCATTGTCGGAGCGCAGGCCATGGACAGTGTCATTTAGAGTAGCCAATGACACTGTTATCTTAGACAATTCACTTGCCAAAATTAATTGTAAGACTTGGTTATAGTCTCAGATATATTTTGATCAAATTTATCTAGTTTATCTTCCAATATTTTCATTCGGTAAGTAATGTCATCATCTTCAGGTTGCTTACGCTTACGAAAATTCACAAAAATATCATCTACCTCCGCCGATGCAGATTAATTCGGGTTGGACGAAAATTTCGGTGGTGTGAGTTGTATCGACATTTTTACAACTGTCAATTGTAGCACTTAACACAGTCACTCATAAAGATGAAATCAGTTGATCTTACTTAAAACCACACTTTTTAACTAACAACAGCACGTCTTCTCTCGGCCGTATCGCCACGATTGAATATCTTTGCGAATATTTTTTTTTCGTGAATAGCTTTGCGGTCTTGAGAATTGACCCAGGATAAGTTAGTCATATGCTTGTGCTTTACAGCACGAGCGCACTCGGCGTTGAACCATGGGCGAGCTTTACCACCAATGGGCACGTCAGCAAAGGGGATGAAATACTCCACTGCTTGACGTATCACATCGGTAATGGCATCCGCGTAGCTCGACGGATCTTCAGACGAGAAGCAGACCTTCTGCCAAGGATAAGATGCAAATAAATGCCGCATCTCATCCAAATCTGCGACTTGTATCGCCACATTCGCCGCGCACTTTAGAAATCGTAGTTAGGTGGGGAATATAACCACAGATTTTACCAGACAGTGGTCAGAAGTTTTCAAGGGTGAGGTAACCTCAGCATCGTACCAGTCCGGATAAGTTGTCAGCAGAAGGTCAAAGCAGTTGGCTGTGTGCTCATCCACATCGTAGTCAACGCTAGTCGCTTCTTGATCCAGCTGGGAGAGCCTCAGCGACAAGGCAAAATTCCACGCCTCTCTCCCAGCGTGATTGATCTTCTGGTATGGGACCAGCCAGTTCTGATGACAGGCGATAAAGTCCCCCAGAAAAAGCAACTGTGCAGGAGAGTACCGAGTAAGAGCCTCATCAGAGGCTTCATTGAGGTGTTCAAAGAGCCTAGTTATCTCCTGGTCACCGCTGTGCGATTGGTAGGCATAAGAATAAATAATTTTATCAATTCCTGTGTCTATCAATACCCAGATCGTGGAGAAAGTGGGGTCTTCAATGTGAAGGAGACTAACAGCAGTTCGTCGGTTTCTATAGACTCAAATAATAAAAACTTAAAGAATATAATTATAAAGTATATTTAATAGATCGAACGAAGTTATCGTAGAAGTACAAATAAATTAAACATAATATTTTATCCTCTTATTCTTGCCACATTGGTACCAACGGAGCATAGAATCCGGTTTGGTCGTGTACTATAACATTTGAGCCAAGACATGTTAGGGGGCTATTTGTTCACAAATACTGAATCTGTCAATACTGAAAAGTTTCATATCTTATCATATCGTTATTCCGTCATACGTATGTAATGAATAGGAAGCTAGGAAACCAATCACAGATTACGTTCTTTAATGACCATCCTTGGTAGGAAGGTGTGTACTGTATAAGCCCAACAAAGTCGCAACTTTAGTATTTGAGTAATTTTACTATTCAACCCTGATAAATAAGCTACAATATGATCGCTTTTGTTTGCGAAATTGCCGCGCTAGCTGTAGCGCATAATACCAGCGTGAAATAGCAGATTGAAGCTGACGTGCTTTATGCATTGTGTAACGAGAACTGGAAACTATTTTTACTGGTAACGAGGCATACCATCTTAGTAGATCCTCACGTGTGAAAACGCATCTGCATTTTGATTCTCAATCTAGATAATTTAAAATTAAAAAATTTGTACAACCAACTTCAAAATAAAGTATTAAGAATAACTCAAAAACTATTGGTCAAACCTTAATCAACGGAAAGCACCAGAAAGGACCACAAGAAAAGTACCAGCTTTCAAATAAAAAAAGAATCATCCAAATCGGTTCACCCAGAAAAGAGTTGTGAGGTAACACACATAAAAAAAAGATAGAGTCGAATTGAGTACCTCCTCCGTTTTGAAGTCCGTAGAAAATATTTAGGTGTCTAAGGCATCTACTTACAATCGGGTGGACAATGCTTGTTTGTTGCCCTTATTTAAAAAAGTACTTTTGTAGCAAACAAGAGTCTGTATAGATTTTTTTTATTGCGACACGTGCTTAAGATATTGATATACGCACTGGTAATACTGCCTATCATCAGAGTGTAATTTTGAGTTTGGAATCCAAATGCACTAGATATTCTGCCATTAGTTAGATGCAAGAAAATCTTGTGATTCTAGCAGGTTGAATTAAATCCAGAATCGAGGCACTTTGTAATGTAAGTGATCATAAGATAGGTCATAAAATAGCTAAATATAATACCGTTATTGTTACAGCCTACCAAAATTCCACTGTTACTCGTAAAAATATAGGCCTTCCCCATATATTGCCTCATAAGAGAAATATTTGCAATAGTTGCCATGCCCGGCAGGTGGGTTAGCAATAAGTTTATTTTATTTTTGGTTACTTTTAGGATGACGCTGCTGCTCCTCTCTTGTTTTGTTTCCCTCTGTTGCCTCTTACGACACCCACAGGACGATATGGTGTAAAGATATTCTTATACCGCTACTACACGGTAAACCTAAATATAATAAAAATCTTAAAATAAGAATTATATTAAATAAAATTTCACATAAAAGACCATTCAGTGTGTTAGCACCTCAAGGACGGTCGGACGGAAGTTTTTTTTTATAGAATAAAGGTGACAAACGAGCACATAGTTCACCTGATGGTAAGTGGATACTGTGGGCCATAGACATCTACATTTATCCTCAATCAAAATTGAGATGCGTTCACTCCTGAGCATTAAGTTGGAATGCCTCTTTTTCAGTATAAAGTCTCTGGTCCTCTTCACTCACTATACGAATCAAAGCAGCATTAAGACCCGGTTGAGCCGACCTGTCATGCTACAACCGTAGTATAACTACAGCATGGCTCTGCCACATCTTTTTGTGCACTGATATGTTGGTTTTCTTATAATATTCTAAAATGATTTTGTCACTAATAATTCTATTCGGAGCTCTTTGTTTCATTTATTATTTAATAGGTAATATATATCCGATATTTAATATAGGTCCGATAGGCATATTTTTAATTTCAAAACAGGCGGTGTTGGAAATATTTATAGACATAATATACAAAATGTATTCAAATGAACCAGCGATTGGAGTCAGTTCATTATTTATGGAAGCCAGCTCTGTATGTTAAGGATCCAACAAAATCGTCACGTCTATGGCAAACTTGCGAATTTGTCATTTTCGCTTAAAACTGTTTATCGGAGTAACCCGTCCCCAATATAGTAATACACACTGTGGCAAAGTTTCAAATCTGTATATATTATAGGTTATGATATATTATAACATTAAATGTGCGAATCACAGCTTTTTTATATCACTAATATCACTCGCCATAACACAATCTTGTTTGCTGATGACACAACCCTTATCGTGAAATGTGAAAATGCAGATACATATGAACTAGAATTAAATAAGACAATTAAAAACATAATAGACTGGCTTTATTGTAATAATTTACAAATTAATATTGAAAAAACTAAAATGATCCAATTTCAGACATTTAAAAGAAAACCATTGAATATTAATGTTAAATATAATGATACAATCATCGAACAAGTAGCGAGTACAAAATTTCTGGGTATAATGTTGGATCAAAATTGCGACTGAAAACTCATGTTGATTATGTTTGTGACAAACTCGACAGATTTGTCTATGCAATAAAAGATTACGAGTCACGGTATCAACTGAAGCTGCTCTATGTGCATATCACGGATATGTTTCGTCCGTACTCTCATATGGTCTTTTATTGTGGGGCAATTCGGTGGATATAAAAAAGTGTTTAGAGTAAAAAGAAATGTGTGCAATCTATGGAGCCTGGCGTACGGATAGCTGTAAGCCCTTGTTTAAAAAGTACAATATCTTGACATTGCCATGCTTGTACATTAAAAGTATGCCTATTTGTAAAACAACATCCGGAACAATTTGAAAAGCATATAAATGTAACTAAACGAAATGTAGCTCCTAGAAATAAACATAAGCTCTGTTTACCTCAATGCAGGCTCGAATTGTATAAAAGGAATTCTTTGCTAATGCTATAAAGGTATATAACAAATTGCCCAACTCCTTTGAAGAGTTACCTTTAACCATGTTTAAAAAAGTTGACACAATGGTTAAAGGAAAATGTTTTACGACTTCAAGGAATTTATAAGTTATTGCGAAAATAAATCTGACATCAGTAATATTGATATATAGGTAATAATAATTATTTTATGCTGAATAACCATGAAATATGTACATTAACAATTGAGTACGTTTATTACATAATCTAACATTTTAAAATGTATCACTGGAATTGACATTATAAATCTGACATCAATTAATTAATTTATATTTAATAATCATAATTGTACACAATTGCGATCCTATTTGTTGTTTAAAAAAAAATGCATGTACCTATAAAATATTTGCACACCATATGTAGTGGTAGAATGTAAATGGGCCATTAGATATAATTTAAGATCATACTTTTTGTACACCTACATTCTGGCAAATAAATGAATTTGAATTTGAATTTGAATTTGAATTTATACTTATCCTATAAACAACGGTGACAAACGAGCACACAGTCCACCTGATGGTAAGTGGTTGTTGCGGCCCATAGACATCTACATCTATCCTCAAATACAAATCAAAATGCAGATGCGTTGTCACCCGTGAGGACTAAGATGGAATGCCTCATTTCCAGTAAAAAGGGTCTCCAGTTCTCTACACTCACCATACGGAACACAGCAGCGTTAAGCTGCTATTTTACGCTGGTGGGGAAGGACCACGCTCTCACAGAAGTGAGAGCGTGGTCCTTCCCCGGTCGAGCCGACCCATTCGTGCTACAACTATACTACTAATATAGCTGCAGCATAGCTCTACCAAGGTTAATGGAAATCAATCACCATGGTAAATTTACAAAGTGTAGATAAGATATACCAAGGGCTAGTATTTATGTAGTCCTCAAAGTCAGTTGTAAACATGCGAACATTGGATATATTCGTGTTTTTACCCAAGCATATTTAATGTTATTATGCATATAATTAACCACGGTCAAATTGCCTAAGTGCTATATTTGTGAATTCGTTATGGTATCATTTTCACTACAAAATATCTGAAGGCCTATGGTCAATTAACCTATGTGTCACATTCGCATTATTGCTATGGGATAACTTACGTTCTAAGAATTGATTTGACCACTGTGAACTAACAATTCTATCGCTTTCGCATATTTGCTGTGGAAGCACAAAAATTCTGAGATATTGAATGGACCACGGTCAACTATGGACGGCAAACCATGGACGGCTCCGTGGCGCAGTGGCTTCGCAATGGGTTGCAGCGCTAAGGGCCGCGGGTTCGAATCCCGCACGGAACGAGTATTTGTATGGCCTACAAATAATTGTTCCGGGTCTGGATGTTTGTCCTTGTGAAATTTATGTATGTAAACTGCCCCCACGATATGGGAGAAAATCCTAGTGTGGAGGTAACGTTTTTTAAATAGAATAAAAGAATAAAGAATAAAAACTATGCTAAATATCATCTACTCATAATTTTTCTGACAATATTTGCGTCTATACCTAAATAATTATAAATAAATTTTACTGATTATTGTCATTTGTAACCATTAATAAAAAGTAAAACGTTCCTAGGCTCACACAAACGGTGCTAGTATCAAAAGCCAATTATGCTAAATTTTAAAAATGCAACTGTCAGTTTCATTTTGCTACTCATATTTAAAATAACAGACACAGGGATTAAACTACTATACTACTCTCTGACTCTTAGTGGTTTATATAGGTACTCTTATCTTTTACTCTGAGGAGAGATATGACCTCCTTGCAAACGAAGTTGCGTGGCTGTTCTCGTAAAAAGGTTTTTCTCGTGACTTGTTACTGATAATAGTGCTGAAGTTGTTATCAAAGAGATTATAAAAAAAAATGATTCCTGTCTCCTAGAACTATGAAATTGTATGTATGTAGGTATGTATGAAATATAGTTTTCTTAAGATAATATCGTCTTAACCCTTCGACTGCCAGCATTCGTTAGAAAGTTTAGTATTTTTGTCTTTTATCCAAAAACAATTATTTTTGCATACCAAATAGTATTTAGATTATTTATTCGTTGTCATTGATGTATCGTGACATTGTGTTTATTACTTAAGTTTTCAGATTTTCAAGCACAATTACTTCTGCCCCCTGAGAGAGAATTCCTCTAACAAACTCAGTTCTTCGATGAAGAGATTTTAAAAGGACACATTTTGTCTTTCTCGGCCATGGAATCTCATTATTGTTGAAAAAATTGTCAGTACAAATATCTTGATTACACACTTAAGGAGAAAAATGTATTTACTATACAGAGATGAAATGCCAACACGAAGGAAAATTTCAGTGGGAAGTGAAAAGTATTCAGATCTTATAAATTAAATTTTCATGTCCCAAAAAAAGATTTGTGTAAAAATGTGTAGCTTATTTGGAATTGTCACATAGCAATGAACCAACAAACTCTCAAAAAGAGCTTCATTAAATTCAGCGTAGGGATCATGATGATTTTGACAAACAAGCTGCAAATAGTGCCACTAATATTTTGGCATTCAATTTTGTTCTACAAGCTGTCATACAGACTCCAGACCATGTATTTTTTTAATCAGGACATAGCTATATGGAATGCGATTCTATTTATTCTAAAATAGAACAAAAATCAAAAAACACTCCTGGTTATACACCGTATGGATGGGTTTAAATTATAAGAATGGCCAGAACTAATCCCCCCCCCCCTTTTAGTGTCGTAACATTACTGTATGTTGATTTTCTAGATTTTAACTCTTCGGCTCTTCAGTTTACAGCAGAAACAAAAAGAACACAAAAAAGTCAGCAAACTCTTCCTGAAGTTCCTAGTTTCAAGATGCAGTATGGGTTCAATATCGATATGAAAACCCGGAATCATTTTTTATAAAAACTGATTACAATAGTGAAGGCTTCACTGCGTTAAAACTAAAGGCAAATAAAGGGAAAAGTAACTGTGTAATACCTAAATGTGCTTAATGTGGCCGATTGCCTATTTCAAAGGCGAAAAAGACAGATTTAGTAAAATTGTGCCAGGATCTCTCGTCATTATTACTTGACTATCATCAATACAGGGTATTTTTGAAACGCTCCCGAAAACGAAGACAGACGACAGTACTAACTATATCTTAGATGATGGGTGAAATATAAAATCGATCCTGATGAAAAAAAAATCATCTTTTCACAACGTTTTATTAGCTTTATTCACGCTCCATCGTGTTAATATAGTTAAATAAAACATTAATTTCATTAAAAGAATCATGAAAATACTTAAACATTAAACCAGCAGTGGAATTTAAAATAAATAAATCATAAAATCAGCTGACTAGGGTCAATATCCGCGTCGAAGCCGGTACAGGTCCCGTCACGACGCTGAGCGATAGTGGAGGGGGTGTGTCTGCGCATGGGTACAGTCGCGTTCTAAAGTACTACATGGTACTAGGCTGTTGTTTTATAATATTATAATAGTAATTAATGGTTTTATTGTAGAATCATAATAGTTACTTTACTAGCTTCTTAGAACTTTGGAAGAGGTTGAAATTAAAAATGGATAATGTATGCTTGAGCATTATTTTTATTTCTATCGTAAAATAAAGTAGTTTGTAAAAGAAAACTTAAGCTAAGGTGACACGCATTATACCGTTAGAACATGGAACATGGAAGCCGGATGTCGAAGGTGTGTTGGTGTTACTGGATGCTACTTCATCAGAATCATCATCATCAATGCGAATGATAAATGTTTCCGTCATCAGGTTGACCACATGGTAATTTTTCGGTATTCTTCCTCAATACATTTAACTTTACTGCACAATTTTCCCATTACCTTCTATTTACCTTTTCGTTCACTAGTTCAACAAAACAATAGATATAAATAATTTTCTTTCCTTCCTTTTTAAAACCATCGTCGCGCGTCGTGCATAGAAAGCTGTGTGCGACTGTATTGGGAAACATCGCTTTTGAAAGCGCGCAAGAATGAGGAACCAATAGCGTGCGCGCACAATAAAACTGGCGAGCATTCCCCGTCGCGCCCCTTCGTACAACGCGCTGCCCGCCCGGCCGACTGTGTGTCACCTCCCGTCAGCGCCAACATATGGAATTCCCCAAATTTACCTACTAAGATTTGATTGCAAGCGACATAAGAATTAGAGGCGGCAATTACAATAAAACTTTACAAGTAATTTTAATAGTTTTGACAAACCTGTTTTTAAATCAAAGTATTGGATGTATTAAAACGGAAAGTCAATAAAAGTAAAGTAAAATAATTATTTTTAGATTAATTAACTGTCAATCATAATTGCAATTGATTTTAACTATTAAATTATTCAATACCATTTTATTTCCATTTTCTTGTACAAAATCAAAGATAACCAAACCCAAGTAAGTACGTTTATTAATTTCAACATCATTTTGTAGTAACGAACTGCTTGTATCGTCAGGGTACAATTGATTGTCCAATTGTATTAAAAATTACAACTATAACTTCTAAATTCCATATGAAAGACTAGTCGTAGGGATCATATGGAAACTAAACTTATAAAATAAAAGTTGGCAATGTCATAACATTTGACGGTCTGTGGGAATGTTCAAAGTGTTTACCGCAAGGACGTTAGTTAGGACGCAGTAGGCTTCAGTTTTGGCGGGATTCACTATTAATTTTAGTTTTGAGACAGTTCCGCGTTGACTTTGGACACGCATGCGCGATCGACAGTTCATTGGTTTTGTTTATTAAATTCTTATTGTTATTACTTGGTATTACGTACTTGTTATTACGTGTTATTCTTGTTGTTACGTTTTGTTTTTCTTTTTGTTTTAATAATGCCTAACGCGTACGTTTATAGTGCTCGTGAATACAGCAACATATTAATGTGCCTTGGAGAATCTCATAAGGCCACGGAGGATCGGTAAGCTGTTTCATACCTAATTTTTTTAAATTACGTATTACTGAACTGATCTGAAAAGGTACATAACTGAATACATCAGAATAATAAACATACCTACACAATGGATAAAAAAGCATGACTCTAACCTTTTTAACATTTTATTTAAGTATTTTTTCATTAGCGGGGAATCAGAACCAGTTATTTGGTTTATTTAACCTATTTTTAAATAACTTAGTACTGAACTGATCTCAATAGGTACATAACTGAATACATCAGAATAATAAATATACCTACACAATGGATAAAAAGCATGACTAAGCTTTTAACATTTTATTTAAGTATTTTTTCATTAGCGGGGAATCGAACCAGTTAGTTGGTTTATTTAACCTAATTTTTTTAAATTACTTAGTACTGAACTGATCTGAATAGGTACATAACTTAATACATCAGAATAATTAATATACCTACACAATGGATAAAAAAGCATGACTCTAACCTTGTTAACATTTTATTTAAGTATTTTTTTCATTAGCGGGGAATCGAACCAGTTATTTGGTTTATTTAACCTGTGAATTGAATTAAAGTAGCTACGTGGAGACAAGCACAGTGGCAAAATAGTAGGTTAAGTAGATAAGTCAGGTATTTAGACAAGTGTTGTAAATTATTAGGTATTGTGGTACCATCGCAGTTACGGGCCACGCGAATTCGGCGTTCGCGCGTACATTGACCCTAGTCAGCTGATTGTAATTCAGTAATTCCACTGCTGGTTTTATGTTTAAGTATTTTCATGTTTTATTTTAATGAAATTAACGTTTTATTTAACTATAATAACACGATGGAGCGTGAATAAAGCTAATAAAACGTTGTGAAAAAGATTTTTTTTTTCATCAGGATCGATTTTATATTTCACCCATCATCTAAGATATAGTTAGTACTGTCGTCTGCCTTTGTTTTCGGGAGCGTTTCAAAAACACCCTGTATTATGAGAACCCGACGATGAAGAAGACGGTGAAGAAGATTGAATCTAGGATTCAACTTTCTTCATCTTTTGATTAATATTATTTTTATTTTTGATAGTATTGTTTATTGTTCATATTTTAATAATATTATTTTTAATACGTTAAAAAAACGTTAATATAATAATGTATGTTTTAAGCGTAGATGTTATTATTTTTTTATAAATTACTGATTATTGTGAGACTTAGTTTTGTAATAATCATAAAAAAGATCAAAGTTTCTTTAAAAGTTAATTAAAAGAAGAATAAACTTGTCGCACTTTGACCAGTTTTCATTTCATGTCATTGACGATTCAATAAAATATTGCATAATGTTACACTTTTAAAAAGATTAGACGATTAGAGGGTTAAAGTTGCCACTGTAATTCATTTAAAATATTTTATCTAACTATAAATACCATACAGTTTCCTATAACATTCGCAAGTTTAAAATGCAATAATTATTGCGCACCCGTAAATAATTATTGTATAATGACACTTTGTAAATTTACTTTGGGACAAAAGAATATTTTTTATTTTTTCTAAGAGGAATAAAGTAACAAATGTGATTTATTTGTCTAATGCGATAAAATATTACATTATTATTTAGATCGTAATGTTATGAATGTCAAAGGGAACCACTTCAAAAATTAAAAAATGTTTTTTTTTGCTGTCTTGTACAATCTATGGTTGTCAAATCAAGTATGCAAGCAAAAAGAGAAGCAAATAAGTCCGCTTTCTCTTTAGGTGCATGCGTCAGTGAGCCATCTGGTTTTATCAGCGGAGGCTGTGTAGACCGACACAAGTTTGTCTCGACCGCTTTGGTGAGAGACCAAAAAGCTCTACTGCCAGATATGTTAAAGTTAAAGTTACAGCCTATATACGTCCCACTGCTGGGCACAGGCCTCCCCTCACGTCCCACTGCTGGGCACAGGCCTCCCCTCAGTTCTGAGAGGGTTTTAGGGCAATTAAGTGTCCACCGCGCTGCCCCAATGTGTGTTGGCGAACTTCACATATCTTCGAAATATATTTTTTCTTATTTCTTAGATGAGGTTCCTCACGATGTTTTCGTTCACCGCCGAGCACGTGGTAAATCAGCACTTATAATTGTTGTTGTACAATTTTTTTTAATTTTAAATTATTTGTTTTCAGCTTCCACTCTGCCCAAACCTTCAAAATTAATTAAGCAATATGTAGGAAAAATAGGTAGTAAGTAATAGTGTATAATAAATATGTAGTAGTTGGTTAATATAGATAAAGTAAAGCATAAATTTGTTATTATCATATACAGCTGTTGAATTGTTATCTTTTTCCATTTGTCTGCCGATTTATTTACTCCAACACCGATTGAGTTTAATATTTTTGCCAACGCGCACTACAATCGCTCGGATTTCAAGCGCCCTTGAGGCCCACTTTGGGGATTAGATAGAATACCGTGACTGCAATTGAACAAAGAATTGGGCGTATGCAACGTGTTGTTAGGATCACGTCATTGTTTACATTGAGCATTCTCAAGTGATTTGAATTTAATCAAGTTCATGGTTTAGGTGAATACTTCCTTACCTTTCCATGAACTCCAAAAGGGTCGAAAATTGTTCACCACTGGCTCGCATTCGTGCTTCTATTGTAATTATCCTTAAAAATGGAAAAAAACCTGTCAGTTGCTGTGACATTTCATTTCGAGACCATAGCCAAGAAGTTGTTTCTTATCGAATAAATAATGAACGCTTCTACTTAGCGTTAGGTTTGCCGATATCACTTTGTATACCACTTTACGTTCGATATCGCTAAGATGAAATCGATTTTTTAAATGGATTAGACACGGAGCGATTGCCACTTGTCTAGGCCCACTGATTAGTAAAAAAATCGAACGTTAGAAAAACTCGAGCGCGTCGGATTAAGACAAGGTAAATTAATTACATGCAGAAAAATGTGCATTTCAATAATCTGACAATTTGAGCGTGACATAAGGAAATGGGAGAGTCACAATGTTGCAAAAAAACGTTACCTGGACATTCTCGAGCGCGGTTAGATTTTATTTTTATTTTGAAGGAAATTAGTCACAATTCACGGAAATAACATAATCTGACGATTTTCACAAGCCGAAGAAGCTAAAATCATCAATAAAGTGTAGTGAATGCAGCCGTTGAGATCTATGTATTTCCACAGAATAAATAATAGTACAAGAATAGAAGGATCACTCTCTGATAGCAAACTTGCGAGTTTAAACTTAGTTACAACGTCGCTAATGTTCATTATACTTTGCACGCCTCGGAAGTGACCTTTGTGAAATTAGCCTACCGTTTATATCGTCGAAAAAAAACTATGCGGCGCGCGTATTAAATCAAAATGCACCTTACGTCCCCGTGCGAGTGTCTGTATAACGCCTTTGCTAAGACCGCTTCTACTGTAGGGTTAGGTGTTGTGAGAAAACAAATAGAATCCTTTGATATTAGTTGGTATATAGTAGAATACACCGAGATGTTATGCAATGTATTAGTATTTCTTTTAATTTTTTATTTTGGTAAATAAAAACGTTACCCCCACACTAGGATTTTCTCCTGTATCGTGGAGGCAGTTAACAAACATAAATTGCACAAGGACAAACATATAGACCCGGAACAATAATTATTTGTAGGCCATACAAATACTTGTTACGTGCGGGATTCGAACCCGCGGCTCCAGCGTTGCAACTCATTGCTAAACCACTGCGACACGGAGCCATCAATTTGCTGATAATAAAAACTTTATTGTTCAATGTGAGGAAGGTTAATATGCAACATCGAGGAAAATTAAGATTATAATAACGTGAACATCTTTGAAACTCAGATAATTTACCTACTTACAATTTTTAACCAACTTCAAAAAAAGATGGAGGTACTCAATTCGACTGTATTTTTTTATGTGTGTTACCTCAGAACTTTTTTCTAGGTAAATCGATTTTGATGATTCTATTTTTATTTGAAAGCTGGTGCTTATAATTTATACATCCCATATAAATTTGATCAAGATGTGACCAGTGGAGTTATCCTTAATAATGCGTATTAATATAGAAGTCGGTTGTATTAAATTTTTAATTTCATTACTTGTCTCTCTTCCTCTCTTTTTAAAAAACGTTACCACCACACCAGGATTTTCTTGTGTATTGCAGGGACAGCTTACATACATAGAACAGACCCAGAACAATTATTTGTAGGCCATACAAATACTTGTTGCGTCCGGGATTCAAACCCGCGGCCCATAGCGCTGCAACTCATTACTAAGCCACTGCGCCACGGAGCCGTCACTTGTATGTTTTATATTTTTTGCTATTTACAAACATGCGACACGCGAATACTTTATTAATGAAAGAGTGGTAATGAGAAGTGCTGCTACTTTCAATCAATAACCACTATAATATGCTGATATTGCATTAGTAGGCAGTCACTAGTACTGGGAGGTCTACTTACACTGAACGACATTTTAAGGTCATTGGCATTATACGCGAAAAAATCGAAAACTGCGAAGCTATGGTCGGGTCACTAATCTAATAATAAATCTGTAACTATGGCGTCAGTACCTAAGTACCTAGTTATCTAGATCTACCTATAAATAATAATATATTAACTTTCGGTATCCTTAGGAACAGTAAAGAATGAAAAGTCGACATTCCTATTGTTATTTAAGCACCCGTATGCTATGTAGTACATTTTGGCTTCTTGAGCCCTTCACAAGTCTACTGCTGAACATAGGCCTCCCCCACGGAATGCCACAAAGCACGGTCCCGAGCCACCTGCATCCACTGACTTCCCGCATGTCTTACCAGATCGTCACTCCATCTAGTGGGGAGACGCCCTACACTTCGCCTGCAGGTACGAGGCTGCCACTCGAGAACCTTTCTTCCCCAACGGTTGTCGGTTCTTCGAGCTATATGGCCGGCCCATTGCCACTTCAGCTTACTAATCCTTTGGGCTATGTCGGCTACTCTGGTTCTACTACGGATATCCTCATTTTTAAGTTTATCACGCAGAAATCGAGCATAGCCTCTCCATAGCTCGCTGAGCAACCTTGAGCTTCCTCATACGGCCAGTAGTGAAGGACCACGTCTCAGTTATATGTCATCACTAGCAACACGCACTAGTTGTACAATTTAGTTTTGAGGTTTTGAGGTATGCCTGACGAGATGATGGGTCGTAATCTCCCGACACTGCCCAGCCGAGTTGAATCCGTCGATTGACCTCTCGGTCGAAGTTGGACTTACCTAGTCGGACTATTTGTCCCAGGTAAACATATTCGTCAACAACTTCGAGCTTAGTGCTCCCAACAACTACCGGCATAGGTGTGACATGGACATTAAACATGATTTTTGTTTTGTCCATGTTCATCTTGAGACTTATCCGTTGGGAGACACTATTGAGGTCATTGAGCATAGTGCTTAGGTCCTCCAGCGATTCTGCCATAAGTACTATATCGCCGGCAAATCGAAGGTGAGTGATGTACTCACCATTGACGTTAATACCGAATCCTTTCCAGTCCAGTAGCTTGAAAACGTCTTCCAATGCAGCGGCGAAGAGTTTCGGGGATGTTACGTCACCCTGTCTTACACCTCTCTGCAGTTGGATAGGTTTCGTACTTTGGTTCTGTACTCGGATAGCCATAGTAGCCCTACTGTACAAACACTTCAGCACCTCGATATACCGACAGTCCACTTGGCACCGCTGAAGGGACTGCAGCACCGCCCAAATTTCGACGGAATCAAAGGCTTTTTCCATAGTCCACATACGCCAGACATAGTGGCAAATTGTACTCTTCGGACTTCTGTACAATTTGCCGAAGGGTATGTATGTGGTCTATGGTGCTAAATCCTTTTCAGAATGCTTGAATAAAAACTCAAAAATAAATATCAAAAGTGCCTAAATACTTATTAGAGAAAAATAATTTTTATGTTAACGTAAGGCGCGCGTCAGCTTGAGCGTGCGCGTGACAACCTCACAGAATTAGTCTCTCATAGGCGGCTGCGCAGCGTAGGTATAATTCTCGCCAATCTGCCCTTCTCACTCTTTATCTCTCACTCTCTCGCATCGTACCCATAGTACGTTCCGTCGCCATGATGCCATCACAGCTGATCACAACAACGCGTGTATGTACAACGTTTTCGTTTTTTATTATGTTTTATATGTTACAACAAAGAGTGAAAATAGTTTGAATTGTGTGTTTTGTGGACAAAAAACATTTGAAAAGATAATAAAATTTACGTCGGAAACATTAAAAAAATGCAAGACGGTTTTGGAGTATTGTCGAAGTAAACTGGTTCGCAGAAAATCCCGCGCCACATGTAATGAAGTAGAATTTTCGATCGTAGATGAAAACGACCAAGTCGAACCGAACTTTGAATATGAAGATGATTCCACTGACTCACTGAATTCTCATTATACTATTTTTTTCTAAATACAGGATAGAATTTCACTTGTATACATATATATTTTATATCGTATTTATTACATTCAATAATTTAAGAAATAATATTAATTAAAAAAAATGTCTAACCGTCAGATTAAGGAAACTCCTCCACATAATTGTCGGATTATGGGTCAGTACGATAAGGACATAAAGATGAAGCGTCTTTAAAATAAGCTGACGCGCTCGAGTATTTCAATGCATTTTCAAAAATCGGCCATGACTTTTGGTCGCGTCCGAAACGTCAGTCTTATGAAAAGGAGCTACTTGAGGGTTCACTTAACATCCCTTCTCAATATCTGACGCGTTCGTATAAATTATTTTTTTGCATATTTTCTACACCTTTGTACGGCCACCCTCATCACACAAACCACCAGATTAATATTTCTCAGTTAAGAAACACGTGGAGCGCATACACTATCAATATCTGAAGCGCTCGAGTATTTCTTTGTGACTGTTTTTTGAAAACCTGTACACGCTCCCGCCAACAGTGAAAGGGCATACATCATATAACCTTTTTTTCTTTTTAGCATCTAATCTTCACAAATCAATAGGTCCCCACGACGCTCGAGTAAATCCCTATTTTGCCTCTTGGGCTCCCCCACTATTATGATTATAATATGTAAAATGTATATACATAAATGGTAAAGAGAAATTAAATTATAAGGCATATAATTACGTATATGTAAATGTAATTACCGATGTTTTTCGGTGAACGTCAACTTTTTTCTTTCTTTTTTTTCTTTTTTATGTAACGAAAGAAGTGTTATAAATTTATATAAAGGGGGATTCAGAATCGAAACACCAAAAATGGTGGTGCAAAGGCGCTATTATGGTAATACAGGAGGAAATAGTCGGTGATCTACCCGATAGCTCTTCTAGCTCTCTTCTGTGCGGCTGCTGGTCTTTTCTCTTGCTTGCACCACTCACTCGACAAAAGTGTTCTAAATATAATTTATACGAACAGTTTGCATTTACGCGGGGCTGGATACATTTCACAGCGGGTTAATGACGGGCGGTGTCCGATGTTACTCGTAAGTGATCCGATGACGAATTGAAAAAACGGTCGTTGTCTTTTACATCGAATCATTTTATTGCAGTGCATGCTAACTCTTTTCACCGACTCTTTAGGATAAGGAGAGGGAAAGGGATGTGAAATAATGAACATAATTATATAATGATACTTTGATAACATTTTTGTATTCATTCAGCTTTTAAACATGTCCGAAAACGGCGTTAACATTTACTATATTATTTTATTATTTATATGAACCGGCATAATTCAAAATTTATTTTTTATTATGTTTTGACACGGTCTCTAAAATATATTCTATTATTATAGTCTCTATAATAGTAATTATGCTTTCGTTCATTGAATTTGTGTGTAGTCTTCGTCTATAATTTTAGTGACACTAAGTTATTTCAGCATTATTTTCATCTCCTGCATTGTGGTAATGTGTAATAATTGTTGATGCTGTATTTATATGCAATTTATTTATCTAAAACGCTTCCAGGGCTCAAGAGAAAATCCTATCTTTATATCTATCTATCTAGGCAGTTTAGTTATATCTATCTTTTATTTGTTTATATCTATCTATCTAGACAGTTTAGTTATATCTATCTTTTTGTTTAGTTATACCTATCTTATATCTATCTATCTAGACAGTCTAGTTAGCTTCCTATCTTTATATCTAGACAGTTTAGTTAGAAAAACACAAGTGAAAGCATAAAAAAACATTGCATTCAAAAATATCGCAAACAGAAAAGAAATCATTAACTACAACATAATGAAGGTTTAGAGATCGTTTGCTATCGAGAGGCAACTCTATATACCTCAATGCTTTCTATTCCAACAAAAGGTTTCGTTCGAGGCTTTAGTGTAATTCGAGAGAATGTGGCTTCAAAGTGGTCAATGATTGCATTTTCTCTTAACGTGTGTGCATTCGGAACTCAACTTGGTTACGAAGATCTTTTTGAGGCAATATTTTCTTTTAGTTTAGGCTCCAAAATTTGAAAAATAAATTATCAGGATCAACCGCTTGCTTTTTTAATTTTCAGGATCAAACATGGTTTGCCAGGATCCTTTTGCATTTTTCCTTTTGTGTTTTAAATATAGTTTTTCTTTTTCCTCTTCATCAGCCTGTAAACGTTAACTGATGGAGTGGGATTCTCCACTCGTAAGGAGAATCACCTTTCTCGCCACGCTTGGCGGGCGCATTGGAGATTATAGTACCTGACACCCCATACCATTGACCCGCGCAGGCGTTGTGATTTTTATTGCCATGTTGAGGCCTAAGATAGTTACCAGTAAAACAGTGATCATAATATGAAAGAAAGTAGCATTATGCTGCAATTTTGATATTCTGTGCGAGCGTGGTCCTTTTCCCTATCGTATTGCAGCCATAATATGCTACGTGGCTCTAATACGTATAAATAAGGAATAATAAATAATGAAGCCCGAAATTATACTAGCTTTCTTTTCGTTCTTTTTTAAGAAATTAAGGCCTTCAATATAAAATTATTATTTAAAGACCTAATACAACGAAAAATATGCTGACTTTGTACCTTGGAAAATTATTACACTTTGTCTCTAAGGCAGAAAGAATCAGCCCTCAATTACTAGATGCAACGATCAGACGTAGATACAGCAACTGTAGAATATCATTGCACACGATATAAGCCTCTACAGCATATTTCACAAATATATTCATATCTATGAAAAATTCAAACTTTCACTTTCAATATACAAGTAGCTACTTATAATACCACCTTTGATTGAAATAGAAAAAGGTAATAGGTATTCTAGACGGAACAGGCGAAAACAGCATACGATGTGATTTAAAACAAATTAATTTCAATTACTTGTAGAACAATAAAAAATAATATGTAAAATATAAACTTGTACCTAGATCTCTCTTAGACGTAGATCTTAACTATCTAGAAGACTAGTATCTCTTACGTTCGTTTGAAAAGAATGCAATTACTGGCTATTTTTCAGACATCTTGTGTTAAATGAAAGTCTCGGACCTATTGTATGCAGCATTGAATTACATTGAATCGTCTCTTGGCTGCTAACAATCTAAAACCTGATTTTCCAATAAATTTAAGTCCATTTTATATTGGAATAATTTTCTAACAATAGCAAATTTTCAAAGCTTTTATTTTTTTAAATTCTGGTATAAATAATTTCTTACGCTAAGATAGTGCAATTTACCAACGCGGGATTCATCACCACTTACCACAAGGTGTGGTTCTATTTAAGTACTGGCTAATATTAAGTAAAAAAAAGATAGTACTAAAAACTAATATTTAAGAGCCAAATATCAAATATCACGGTCCCTTCTTGGACGAAGATGCTGTAAAGTAACCGTCTAAGCCAAATGTCTAGAATCAAAAATAAGTAAAATTTATTAGCGATAAAATCAGTAATAAATAACAGTATCAGTATTGGTAGAATTAATGTATTAGAATATAAAAAAAATATTATTTGAAATTAAGGAACTCCAAGGTTAGAGATGGTCTATCCTTAAGTCTGACACGATGGTTTAGTTTAAATGCAAAATTAATTGCATATGAAATTATAAAAATGTTAAAAATCAAAACTTATACGAAAATTTTATGTAGCAGAGCTACGCTGCTGAGTTGTGGCTGCAGTGCGAATAGGTAGGCTTGCCTAGGAAAAACCCAGCTCGCACAAAATACTAGCATAAAACTGCTGTATTTCGTATAGTAAGTAGTGGTGGGGCTTTTCATTTTGGCCCTCGGAGGTCACAACGCATATGTAGCCTTCGTTTTTGAAGTGGGTTCCAGATTTCCACGATCTTAGCCATTAACACAGGTGGATTGATAGCTTTTTGGTCACTCTGATTTACCTAATAAAATGCTTTCCATTTTCAGTTCAGTTCAATTTTATTTTCCTATGTTTGTATTTATCGTGTAGTGGCTGTGTAAGAATACCCACTACCCCATATGGGCGTCATAATAACCAACGCGGGAGGCGTGGCAACTATGACAAATACCGCCCTTATGAGGCTAGCTATGGGGAGTCCTTTTGTTTGACAGTGGACACAGGCTTGAATAAATGAATGAATGAATATTTGTATTTATTCCTACATTACCACCAATGTTTACATTCACGAAGGCTACTTTCACTAGCACTAAGTGATGATGATAAGTAATATGACCGTCTTCTGAATAACTGCATTCGATTCATTTTCAATCTTCGAAAGTATGGCCATGTATCTACGTATCGATCTCAAAATAGTCTCAAAACCTATTCGTTAGCGCCGTAGTTTACGTGTACTCACCATCCTTTATTCTATCCTGATGTCTCCAACTTCCCCTTCCCACTTAACTCCTTACTTTCAGTTCCTTAGCGGTAGTCCTGAGAGAAACCTTCGCTCAACGTACAACCTTCTTCTCTTATGTACCTCCAATAGCTCTGGACTTGTTCATTCTTCTTTCCCCATTAAATATATTCTCCTTTGGAATGCACTCCCTCTCGAAATCAGGACAGCTAGCAATCGTTACGTGTTCAAGATAAAAGTTTGGGAACACCTATTTAATAAATTGGCAGAATCATCATAGGAACAGTTTATTTATATATATTTTTTATTTTTATAATATTATATATATCTGGGAAATTCAGCAGAAGACCCACCTTCTGATCTCGGAAATACATCAGACCCATTACAGGAGACCCATTTTACTGGAAAAAAGGCATTCCATCTTAGTCGTCACGGGTGACGACGCTTCTGCATTTTGATTTTTTATTGAGGATAAATGTAGATGTCTATGGGTCACAGCAACCACTTACCATCAGGTGGACTGTGTGCTCGTTTGTCACCCTATCCTATAAAAAAAAATTTGCCCGTCACGATTACACACTAGTGTAACGTTAAGGACATAATTACATGATAACACCAAAGTATGCACACCAACTGCAACACCACCCATCTCAACACAAGGCAGCCTCTCAGCAACACCGCCTACAGTGCACTTTATACTACACAAACGAGTGGGGGTTTCTTCGTGTACCCTCAATTCCACCTCACCAACATCGATATGACGTTTCGCTAGAGTGACGCAACATCTCGCTCACTCTCTATCCAACCGGTATTTTATAGACGCGCCAAAACGGCCAAGACTGATATACAACTGTGAATTCTTGTAACAAACACTATTAATCACCAATTCGTCCGCTCGCCCATCCTGACATGAATAGGTACACTGTTCCTATCTTTGAACATTTAGGGACCCACACACATACACAAGGAGATTACGTTTGAGGTCATGCAAACAAACACATGCTATTTTATTCGATAAATTGTTGCCATCTTGTAGGTAGTGATATAATCCCGTTGCTGTAGAAATCTTGGAATTATGATTTAAAAAATGCGACAAGCGGTTTTGACAGTCCTCTCTTGATGTTAACCTAACACTACCCAAAGAATTCTGAAGAGACTGAAACAGGTAAAAATCTGAGAGTGCAAAGTCAGTACTATATGGTGGATGCATTAACACTTCCCAACCAAGCTCTCTCAAGTTTTGCTGAGTGGCCAAAGATGTGTGTGGTCTGGCGTCATCATGATGAAAGACCACTCCTTTTCTGTTGATTAATTCTGGCCGTTTTTTCTCAATTTCTTGCTTGAGTCTCATTAGTTGTTGGCAGTAGAGATCCGAACCGATGGTTTTGCTCGGCGTTAAAAGCTCATAATAAACGATGCTATTCCAATTCCACCATACACACAGGATGCGTGTTAATGCGGGTTTCGCTACAGTCTGTGGAGCTTGACTACCCTTTGACCATGATCTTTTTCGCACGTTAGTAGGTGATCAAATTCTCATCACCAGTGATCAATCATTTCAACAATGGTTCGGTTCATTACGTTTTAATAGAAAATCGCAAATGAGTACACGATTCATTAGGTTTCTTTCAGTGAGCTCGTTTGGTACCCAAATATCGAGCTTTTTTGTATAGCCAGACTTTTTCAAATGGGTCAAAACTGCTTTGTGGTCAATTCTCAATTTCTCTGCTATATTGTAACTACTAACATGCCGATCTTGCTCCACTTTTTCAAAAACGGCATCGGCTTTATCCGTATGAGGGCGACCAGAGCGAGCTGACATCAAAATTCAGAGCTGAAAACAAATTGATCTTTGACATCAAAATTCCCGGACTGAAAACGCTTGAAACAACTTTGTGCTACTCTTACTGACACTGCAATAGGTCCATAAACGCATTGAGCTATTATGTACTACGTACTAGAGGCGACACTGTATTTAGTTAAGCTGTCCCATTCAATTTCATTTTACTCAGTTACTCGCTAAGCGCTAGTGAGTAGACACGTGCTGTGATGATTATATAAAAAAATGATAAAATGTTCTATGGTGTGTTTTTAAATATTTCACAAATAATTCAAGAAATGTTAGCAAATACCAAGGAATAATTTTCATCGGTGAGTAAGATACTTAATTAATAAAAAAAGTATTATAGATTAATAATCAAACAAATTATTCCTAAGACTCGTGTCATGGAATATACGAGTAGATTATGAAATTAATTTGTTCAGATGTGTCATTTCTGTATGAACTTAAGTGTAGGACTATTATATTATACACAATTTTTTTTGTAGAAATAAATAGAAGTATTCGTAGTAAGGCAAACTTTCTGATATTCAAATTTACTGATATTTTTTTTTAATTTTATTTTTACGTTTTCACGTCCAAGCCATGAATACAGGGAAAAGTGGAATAAATTCGTCAATTTTATACTTTCGCCTGCCCAGCATTTATGAACGACTCTTATTCTAATCTAAATAAATATATTTGTTAATTAAAAGTTATTTTAATAAGTTTTGTTAAACTTACATTTAGTATGTTTTTTTTTTATATTTTACACAGTTACCTTTTAAAATATTCAAATAAAAAATCTTTAAAATGTAATTGTGATATAATATCATATTAAATTAGCACATATTATATGCAACACACAACTCTTCCTGCGCATGCGCAAAGACATGAGTAGCGCATTGTTTGAAATATCTGTTCTAGTACGTAAGTACATATTGCTTCAATGATACTAATATGCCGATCTTGCTCCACTTTTACAAAAATGATATCAACTTTATCTGTATGAGGGCGACCAGAGTGAGTTGAAAACAAATTGATCTTTGACATCAAAATTGAACCAACTTTGTGCTACTCTAACTGCTACTGCATTAGGTCCATAAACGTCACAATTGTTTTTCGCGGCTTGAGTCGCATTTTACCCTTTTTTGTAATAAAACTTCAGAATGTATTGAATTTCTCCCTTAGATTCACTCATTTTGGCGGATAGAAAAATAATTGAAAAATGGCGGGAAAGCGTTTTTTACTTTTTATTTTTCTTTTTCTTAATGTCGTATATGTATTGATATTAAAACCAGCCATATACAAACAGTACAATAAAAGAGATTTTTCTTAAATGTTCAAAAAATACGAAGAAACTTTTTCTTATATATTTATGTAAATATATGTGACTTGTATATTTGTATATCTTTATGAATTTATATACATCCGATATTATAATATGTACATATGAGTATTATAATTTTTTATTATCGTAGTTATTTTATATTTCATTTTATTAAAGTTTATTTTATATTTTTGTGATGTACTATTTATATCTATTTTATGTAGTATAATATTTTTTTATAATAAAGTAAAAAAAAAACTACTTTTTTGTTTACTTTAGTATTCTCATATTAACTTTTTATTACACCTACTTCATTCTATCTCTGCACCACCCCAAGTAAGACTGGTTGAGAATGCCTTAGGCATTAAGTCCGTCTATATACCATGTGTGTATATGAAGTTTTAAATAAATAAATTATGTATTCATACATTACATCATTAAGGTAATACTGCAGCGTACCTGTAAATACTATTTCCCGCTTACAAGGGCTGCTGAAGATATTAATAATGTATTTGTTAATAACTGCACTTTTAAAGCCCACCACTGAAAATAGACCACCGCCAAAGAATGCCACAAATTACGGTCCTAAGCCGCCTACATCTATCTACTTCCTTCGTGTCTCAACAGGTCATTGCTCTATCTAGTGGATGGGTTGTAACTTCACTAACCGAAGATGAACAGCTTCGATTTTAATGTTCCTAAAAACTACATGCGTGGGTGTGATATTACAATTGACCTTCGACTTGTCCATGTTCATCTTGAGACCTATCCTTTGAGAGAAACTATTGAGGTCACTGATCGTGCTAAAGTCCGCCAGGTTGAAGAGAGGCAATATAAGATTCAATAATAATAAAACTTACCTTGGCAGAACTTTTGTAATTAAATTTGTTAATTTTGTAATTAACAAAGTTGGAAGACAAATTTTTGATCAAAAGGTAGGTAAGCATTTTTTGTCTTAACTTTTTTGACTAATAAATTGGGAAGATAAATTAAGAGGTATATTAAAAAGCTTTATAACGTGGTCATTACTTACCACACATAACAGTAGTAAGCTGCGTAGTGGCGGTTTAAGAATATCCACTACTCCATATTTTCTCGTGGGTGTTGTAAGAGGTGACAGAGGGAAACTGAGGCAGAAGAAGGACAGTAGCATCTTTCTGATAACAGCAAAATAACAAATTATACTATGCAACGTTGGGGCGGATCGCTAGTATAGAATATATATAATCTTTAAATTTTATATATATGCGTAATATATATCTGCCTATGTATTTATATTTTTACTAGCCACAAAATCCGATTCCTTCTTTGTTTGTTGTATGTTTTCTCTTCTTTCTCTTAAGTCAATAAATCGCCTATAGCCGATTCCATGGGGCCATAATCTATCGTCTAAAAACATATCTATTTAGTATTTAGGAACAAAGACGTTGTATGCATTGTAATATCTTTGTTTTTTCATATTTATCTTCACTAAAGAAACGTTCTCTCCTGTCTTTTTGTGATGTTAGTCAATAATATCCTGTTCAGACACCTCTTATGCACTCTCCTTTATATGACATTCTCTATGCACGTTTAAAGTAAATAAAGGAATTTTAGCCTCTGCCGCCTTAAATTTTTCACTTCTATTCAACTCTGCGACTGCATTTCCACTTTTTGTTACAAGCATGTTTTTTAACCTTCTTTTTCGATTTTTCCAATTTTCTTGAGCAACGCGGTAACATGGTCAAATGTCACTGGCGGTAGTTTATTTTAGATAACTTTCACCACAAAATTGGAACTTTTTCGGGGTCACTCGCATTGAACAAAGTGATATATATATTCATAATATCTGTATATGTATCTGAGCGTGATCATAACACGATTGCAGTGCTTTTTCCCCATCCCAAAAGTGCCCAACGTGCCTAAAGAAGTTTTCACTTAAAAAAATTGCGGTTTCTAGCCCACTCGCCAAGCGTGGCAACTATGGCAATATACCCCCAATGGCGCAAGTTACAAAGAGACGGCCTCCAGTCCCCGGCGGCCCCGCTATTCCTGGCTACGGTGGCGACCATGGTAACGACAGGGCAGGCAAGCTATGAATCTCCGGAGGAGGTTCGGTTGCCACCTAAGACGACTCAACCTGGCAACATATAACGCACACACCCTGAGAACTGACGAGAAGATCCTGGTGCTGGAAGAAGAGATACACAAGTTGCGCTGGGATATTATAGTATTATCTGAGGTCCGAAGAGAGGGGAGGACACGGTTATCGTCAATTCCGGCAAATTTTTCTATCACCGGGAGTGCCACCATCTGTTCCAAGGAGGTGTCGGATTTATCGTCCACAAGCCTCTCGTTAACAACGTTGTGAACATTGGGAATGTGCGTTGCGTACTTAAAATCAATAAATAGTTTTCGCTGAAGGTCATACAGGTTTACGCACCAACCTCGGCACATCCCGATGAGGAGGTGAAGTAAATGTATATCCTCATATTTCTAGAGCCATGCATTCCTCCAAAATCCACTATACGGTGTTAATGGGAGACTTCAATTCAAAATTGGACACAAGAGAGAACAGTGAACTGAAATCAGGGAAATTCGGGAGAGGGCAACGGAACCCAAGGGGCTTGCAGGTAGCCGACTTCATGGAGAAGGAGGGACTCTTTATGATGAACTCTTTCTTTCAGAAGCGGCTCTATAGAAAGTAGACTTGGTCGAGCCTCGACGGTTCGACAAAAAATTATCTTGACTTCATTATGACGACTAGACGGCAACTGTTCAGTGATGTCTCAGTGATCGCGGGGGCGAAAACTGGCAGCGACCTCCAAATGGTGAAAGGCACACTGAACCTAAACGTTAAGTTGGAGAGGTCAAGTCTAATAAAGTCAACGCTCTGTCCCCATCGTGCTCTAATCCAAAGCCCCGAAAACTCTCAGCTCGAATTACAAAATCGTTTTCAGTGCCTAGAAAACTGCAATACAGAGGACGATATGAATAACAAGCTCGTGGAAACTGTCCATGCGGTGAGAGCTGAGTTCTGCAAGATCCGTTGCAGACGAACCCAAAAACTCTCCACTCACACTCTTAATCTCAAGGCTGTTAGACAGGTAATGAAGCTGCAGTGTTCAGCAGATATGACAGCATACAGGCAAGCTCGTATTGAAGAAGCAATCGAGCGGAACCAAGAGCATATCTGCCAGATAGTCTGTCAGATAGAGCCAATTTTCGAAGCTGAGGACCGAATGTGGTAGCATCGTTTCAGGGGCACCTGAGATTTTGAGTAAGATTGAGATGTTCTATGGGGATCTGTAACGTTATCGCTGCAGCCACACGTAAGTTTGAGTAACAATCCAAGAACAAGTCTTATCCGGGTCATTCCATGAACATGAGAAAGTGTTCACTTAATGGAAGTTCATGAAAACGACTTCCTGATTAGGAATATCACTATCTATATTTGACATTCATTATTTTGTAGATAATGAAAACAAAAACTGTCACGGCCTATCGACTGTTCGCTTTTAAAAAGAGATTCTAAAGCTACAGCCAATATTATAAATTTTGAAAAGATATTTATCCTTAACATTAAGATTAATAGACTCTAAAATTATTATTAATTTCAATCAATTTATTAATTAATTGACATGTAAAGTTTTGAATATTAGAATCAGTAAGTTTAGTATTGCAACGTTGTCTTGCTTTTTATAACAATACTAGTATCAAGTCTGGTAACTTTACCAAAGGAAGTTAACTTTGCCATTCGGGATTTATAGGTACAAAATTACGATTAACACGGACAACGTAACATTTTTCGAGATATGCTATTTTTGGGATGAAAATTTTATAAATAATTAACAGCATTATTTTGGATATGACAACAACAGAGTTAATTTTGGCATTTCATTTTAACGCGGAATTTTGCCAGCGAAGTGCCCTCTTTGTTCAGTGCTCTATAACTTTGTAATTAGGTTATATTAATGGTTAGGAAATGTAATATTTCATTTTTAACGTGGTGGTCTTAATATTTATGTATAAAACTGACTTGGCAAGGTTACTATACTATTGATGCCACGATGTGACGGTTACTTTGCCATGTTTTTCTACAACCAAGGGTTGTCATTTTCAACCTATATTTTTAACCGATTAAGGCAATTCAAAGAAAGGATTCCCGTGCGGCCTTGAAAGGAGAGCCGTGGTAGCTCAGATGGTTAGCGCTCGCTGTAAGTTTCACAGTACGCGAGCAACCCGGGTTGGATCCCCGCCGGCACCAATGAAATTGTTAATTGCAATTTTAAGTGCTGAGTTACCACGTGCTCGGCGGTGAAGGCAAACATCGTGAGGAAACCTGCATGTTTGAGAAATAAGAAAAAAATATTTGAAAGACATGTGAAGTTTGCCAACACGCATTGGAGCAGCACGGCGGACATTTCCTTGCCCTAAAACCTTCTCAGAAATGAGAGGAGGCCTGTGCCCAGCAGTGGGACGTATATAGGCTGTAACTTTAAAGAAAGGATTCTACTTGATATTCTATGTACGTTTGTATAGATGTTTTATGATGATTTTACCTAATGGGTTATCAATCGATTCATCTTTATCAAAAGTGTAGGAAAAGAAAAGAGAAATCAATGTTATTTTACTATAATATATATATACTATAAGTATAATATTATTACTACTCATTGTTTCTCATATTTTCAACTTAGAGTGTTGATATTAATTTGCAAACAAAAACAGTAT
The DNA here is from genome assembly GCA_029286625.1 of Parnassius orleans. NCBI lineage: Eukaryota > Metazoa > Arthropoda > Insecta > Lepidoptera > Papilionidae > Parnassius > Parnassius orleans. The sequence continues at coordinate 4,683,962 of JAGSMP010000170.1, forward strand.
AATTTTTAATGAGTATGAATGTTTTGCTGTCATGGGAAAACAATATTTAGGTTGATTACATTTTTTTTTACCTGTTCTTAATAAAATTATAATGATGACTAATAAAAAAACAGATACTAGTTAAAAATGATTGTGACAAGCTTTATTTTTGATCTTTACTATAGTTAATTTAAGCTTATTATTGCACCAATTTGATTTTTAATTTTAGACGAGAGTATTTTTGTTTGATATATTTTAGATTTTTGCCTAAGAAATTATTGTGACAAGATTTAAATAAAAAATAAAAATTGCGCGTGTAATTGTGTAGACATGTGCAAATTAAAACTTCTTTACTTAATGTCATTCTTCTTTTATTTTATATTTTACATAAGTAGGTTAAATAAGGCTTACGTGACAAAACGTTACAAAAAAAAACGTGATTGTTTAATACCTTACTATATTTCTTTAGTTGTTCGATAAAGAAGTTTTATTAAAAATTAAGAAAAGTATGTAATCAAATATTTTTGACAACCCTGACATAACAGAACGAGTGTTTTGCATTAATGCATACACACGTGGAACTATATTTCCTGGGCAGTCAATAGTTTCAGTTACGAAAGTTGCTAGTATTGCATCATAACTGTCCCATCAACATCCATCGATATTTTACTAGACGATAACGATGGATACGCAATCGGTTATTTTGAAATCCGTTATTAAGAAAACCGTTATTGGTTTTCAGGTTTAAATTTTAAAGTTGCTTGTTGATCTTATCGCACAACCTAAAACGCATTTTTTAAATTATTTGCTACGAAATTATTAGCAAAACAAAAGATACCAATAGAAGTAAAACAGACAGCCGTGTTATACGTAGTAATTTCTTCGAGAGGTACATTACAAGACTTTTGTATAAAAGGCACGATAAAATTTATGAGATGGATCGAATATAAATAATACAACATATAAAATACGTACTACCAAGATAACAAACTAAGCAACAGATCACTGGCTATAAACGGATAGGAAAATTGAAAATACAGAGAGAAATTATCACAATAGATAATATTCCATAACGTTTTTTTTTTATTAAAGAAATCTAAGGATTGAGCATGTTTCAATGGACAAAGGTAGGGAGTTCTTAAGCTTGCCTCCAAGACTTTTTAGGTGGTACGATACCTTTTCTGCCTAGACTCTCACGTTTTCTACCTAGCAGTCTGTCTAGGTAGGTGCCACCGTCTTACCTATTTTTGTCGCCAAATAGCAGTGCATTGCTGCGTTATGGTATGAAGGATATAGAGAGCCAGTATAGTTACGGGTTGAGAGTGACATTTTAGTCCACAAAGGTAAATCTTTAGCCTTCTTTTTTTGAAGGTGCTTGCGGTGTCCTTAAACTGCAGTAGCCACTTACCATCAGGTGGTATGTATAATCATTCGTCGCTTCAGTTTTTTTTTTAAGAACAGATTAGGAGTTTTGTTTTTGTAAATATAGTTGTGTGCATAGGACATTGAAGTAAAAGATTTTCTCTTGATTAAAGGCAAATATCATTACAAGATCAAATATTTATTCTTGAAATATTAATTAAAATACGGGAGAAAATACCCGTATAAGAACAGAAAGAATGGAAAAAAAACACTAAAACTTAGTTAGGTATTTTGTTGTATTTGTTTATTTGTTGTATTGAAACATGTTCATATTTTGGAAGTAGTATTTTAAATTTATTGACTTAGTGGCTTTTGCCTCAAACGATTATGTCAGCTCCTAATACTAATACATATACAATAACAAGAATTTTTGGTGTTTCTTATCCATTGAAACTAAACATTTTACAGCATCTAGTAGAGGCTCTGCTAACACAAATACTAAATGTGGAAAATATTTTTTTCCACATTTTATATATTATATAACACATTTTTATGAACGGTACTTAAAAATATTGCATGTGAGACGGTAGGTCTAAATGGGTATAAAAATTTAACATTGATAATATAATTTCACGCGTGGAAGAGCCATGTTGCTATTATGCTTGTAGCATGAGTGGGTCGTATCGACCGGAGAATGACCGCGCTCTTACAGAGTACCAGCGTTAAATAGCAGCTTAAAATAAGACCTTGGACCTTTTTACTGGTAACCGGCATTTCATCTTAGTCCTCAGATGTTACGCATATACATTTTGATTCTTATTCAAGGATAGATGTAGATGTCTATGGCCCACAACATCCACTAACAATCAAGTGAACTGTTTGCTCGTTTGTCATTTCATAAAAATTTGGATTTGTAACAAAGCATCTGTGCCTATGTGTTTGTGGGCCACAGCATCCACTTACCATTAAAATCTCACCGTCAGGTAAATTACCTTTTATTAATAAATTTTTGCTTACAAAATCGATGACTTCCGTAGTGAAAGGTTCTAAAAAATACCTTTTTCCTTATTTATTTCGAGAAAATATAGAAAAATAATTATTATAATTATGAATTTGAGAATCTATTACCCAAAAAACTATTCTGTGGGTATCGTAAGAGGCAAGGTAAGGAGTTGATCTATGAGGGAGTCCTATGTATGTATGCAATAATATACTTTTAATAGGCTGTATGAACAATGTATTTTGTGATTGTTGAGTATTTCTAAATAGTGTTGAATTCTAGGGCTGGACTTTGATCTTGCTCCTAATCTTTCGTCAAGGTATTTTACATCTGGTATATGCAACATGGTTATACCACCATTTACATGAGGGTATGGGATCAACGTGTTATTTATACGGTGCAAAATATTTACTGCAACTTATATGGATAAATAGACTTCATCGTATAATAAAAGTAATAAACATCTTTGAAAAAAATATTAGACTTGGTATATTAAAAAACCCGCTACAGCGAAGTTGAAACCGAGCATCTCATTAAAACTTTCACAAGAGAATTAAGGAACTGTATGAAAGGAAATCCCTTTCGTGCCTGTTCATTCATATACTACCTATATTGAACATTTTATGTTTAACCAACATAAAACAATACTATTTACTAGGCCTTTTTTAAGTCTTAATATAGTAAAACAAAAGAAAATATACGAGTTTAGTTCCGGCGCGCTGTTTCAGTATCGAGTTTACGGATTTTACATTTCCTTCAATTATTTTATTCTACAAGCAAACAGGTTTTATCAAGATCTTTTCCTTCACCGCCGAACACGTTGTAAATCAGCACTTACAATCGTAGGTAATTAACAATTTTGTTGGTGTCAGTGAAGATCGAACCCGAAGTGCTCGCCTACTGTGAAGTTTACAGCAAGACGCTTAGTGCCTGAGCCATCAAGGCTCTATAAGTATATACCTTTTAAATTAACTTGTATTGGTATACAGTAGCCGAGTGGTAGTGACGAAAAGGAATCAAACAAAAATAAATAATAAATAGAATCAGACGTTACTTTGCGGAAATTACGAGTATATTAAAGATATTAAAAATTAATTAGCTAAGGTTCGCGTGCGTAAGAGCAGTGATAGCTCAGGGGCTAAGCGGTCGCTGTAAATTGCACAGTACGCGAGCAACCCGGGTTCGATCCCCGCTGGCGCCAATGATGCCCGGCGGTGGAGGAAAACCTGCATTTCTGAAAAATCAGAAAAATAATATTTCGGAGATATATGAAGTTTGCCAACACGAATTAGGGCAGCGCGACGGACATTTCCTTGCCCTAAAACCCTATCAGAAATGAGAGGAGGCCTGTGACTCAGCAGTGAACTTTAAGGTTCGCTTACATAGTTTGAAGAGGTCTTTAAACTTTTTATTTTACTACGCGGATCTTAGCTAATAAATTTTTAACATGTTTCAATTAAAATGAAATAAGTTACAGCCTTTATATTTCCCACAGGTGAGCACAGGCTTCGACTCATTCTGAGAGGGTTGTGGAGCAATAAGTTTACCGCGCTTATTCAGTGTGTATTGGCGGATTATACGTTACACACATGTTATAATCATTATTACATAATATTTTGACATTTGCTGGATAAAGAATTTTAAATTTTGAATTTAAATTTCAAGGCCCTTTAGTTGTTTAAAACACCATCATCTTAACTTAAATCAGATTACAGACAGTTAGATATAATATAAAATCGATATAAGTCTTGCACGAAGTTAATCCATTCTATTAAAACTTGAGCCGCTAATCTACGCTCGGAGAGGCTTACTTTACATACAGAGCGTTGCGGAATATATGTACGTAAAATAACTTTATTACATATAGCTCAGTAAAATCCGTTTGGAAAGGTAAAATGATGAGTTTTAAACAGACTAAGGGTAATAAACGAGTACGTAGTCAACCTGATGATAAGTGGATACTGTGGCCCATAGTCATCTAAATCTATCATCGAACAAGAATAAAAATGCAGATCCGTTGAGGACTATGATAGAGTGCATCTTTAACAGTAAAAGTGTCCCTGATCCTTACTATCTATTGGAAACCATAACCAAATCTTTCTTGAATTATTCATAGTCGTTATTCGACCGTGGGTCTCGTAAAGACCGACTGTGGGTCAAAATATGATAATGGATTTTATTACACTGCCATCAAACAGGGAAAATTAAGTTACACCTAATAAGAATTAGTTTCAAATTTTATATTATAGGTATTTTGTTAGACAAGTTTGTCACATACTTTCCGTAACTCTACTTAGTACTTACGACAAACTCTAGTGTTTTACAGTAGTTAATAAAATTAATAATAAAGTTTTTATTCTATCCGTCAACATTGGGATTGGGACAGCGCATCGGGTTCTTCCCTGCTCCGAAATCCATTTAGGAATGGGAGTACGACCTGAGGAATGGAAAGTATATAGGGTGTTATGCCACTTTTCTTTTACGATGCCCTACACCGCATATATCAGTAGTGAGAACCATTAATTTTAATAAAGGTTGGCTGGCTTAAAAGGGCTTAGGCATCGTTACAAGTCCGAAAAATTTTAGCAAAAATTTTCGTTTGCAAAGCTCCAAACAAGCGTTAATACTTAGCTTTTGCTTTCTTTTCAACTTAAGTAATGGAGAGGAATAAAACCGCTATACAGCAAAGTTTTGAACGGGGCGTCTTATTAAAACTTTTTCAAGAGAATTTAATAACTCCCTGTAAGTAAATCCTTTCACTATTTTTAGCAAAAACAAGTAATTATAAGTTCTTGTATATGATGAACCATTTTATACTTATAATATTTAATGAGATTTTTGAACTTGGCATATACATTTACATTTTTTTTTAAATAAAATAAATTATAATTTAAATGATTTATACTACAGTCTATACTATAAACTATCTAAATTAAAAACGCAAAATATCTTCGTTTGTTTAAAATATTAAATCTCCTAAAGGTCTTCACCGATTGCCATGAAATTTTAACACAACGCTGCATTCGAATACACGCTTGTATTTTACATACTTTTGAAAAACTTTTTGATCCCAGGATCGCTTTTTCGGGTAAAGCTAGCATAAAATAAAGTAAAATAAATAAAATAAATCTAACCACACAAAAGCTACCGGTTCTCCTTAATTCAGGCGAATATTCTCAGACGAATCAATATCGATGAATACCAATGAGGGTATTGTATCTAGAAGTGGTATATTACGAAATCCCAATCGCGTAAGATGAGCCTAAAGACTGATCGAGATTAACCCGTTCACAGAAACGACAACTGGAATAATGTGGTTGTTATACCACCCTACATGTCGATCACATTATGAGCCAGATATCCCGTCTTCTTATCTATTTTCTCTTTCATAAGGTTGTCGCAATACGGAAAGGTAATATTTACCAAAAATATACTTGTGCCTGATCAAATAACACAATATCAGGATTATGCGTAAGAATAGCCCATCCCGTGATGATGGCCTGGCCCCAGTAAAGCACGGTAATTTTCGAGCACGCGCTCCTGCGATTACTATACTCGTAAGTACGTTTTTAATTCACGAGACCCTAGTTTAGGGCGAGCTCTTGGTGTTAATTCCTGGCTAATAGGTTGTATTTGTGTAAATATTCAGTGTTTTCTAACCTCTTTATTTTGTGTGTTCCACTCATTCGAACCAAACGGTCTGCTTTGTCTTTCGTAACCTATACAAATAAATAAAATTGAAGTGTCTGTTTGTAATGTCAAAATAACAGCTTTTTACTAAACGCATATATAAAAGTATAAACGGTACTTTAAACAAAAATACAATTTAAAAAAAATCTGTCTGTCTGTTTGTTCCAGCTAATTTCCGAACCGATTTTGACGTGACTTTCACTGGCAGATAGCTGATGTTATAAGGAGTAACGTAGGCTACTTCCAATTACAATGTGGGTGTTTTCAAGGCTAGAGTGAATATGCTTTGTATTTTTTACATTAGGAAAGTGCTCTTTACTATCTTTTTCCGCATCACCACTTACAATCAGGTGGTATAGTAGTTGGCTAATAATAGTAAGAATATATATATATATATATATATATATATATATATACAGGTGTGTCGTAATGAATGGATAATATAGTATCTGCGGGTAAAGGACGTTGTTGCGGTTCAGAAAAATATGTTTTATGTTTCTTAAAAGTCCATCGGTTTTCGAGATAACTCGACATTTTCGAAAATTCATAAAAATTACACCCTTTGCCACTCTTTATGGTGGCAAGACTACAAATGAAGGAATTTTTTCAATCTGTTTTTTGGATAGTATTCCTGGATAAAAGCGCTATCGAATGTAAACTATGATTTCTGGGGCGCATGCATAGTTTTTTTTAAACAAATATCTAACTAAAATTTCATGTTTTGCTTATTTTTTTCCTAAGTTTAACCTAACGTGGTGTAAAACGGTCGTGCCTATCAAAAGCCCACTACATAAGCCTTCCCTATAGATTGCCTTGTATCCCCGCCGCAAGTCTGTTTAAACAGGAAACTGACAAAAAATAGAATTGAATGAACTTTTAAAATATACTTTATAGAAGATTTACTTTAAATTATTGAGTGTTGAAAGTTCTAGACAATTTATTTCATCTTCCAATGCTGAGACAAAGCCTTTGAATTAAACTACAAAATTGCCAGCTGCCGTTGGATCGGCTGCCGCGGTTTTCAGCTTATTCAAATAAAGATTGTGAAATATGATTTTGAAGAAGGAATTGAGTTCTGCAAGTTTCATATACGTTGTTACAAAATCAGTCTTTGGTTTGGAAGTAATTTTTCGATATAAAACACAATTACGAATATTCTGTATATTAGCTATTATATGTAGTTATAAAGGAATAGTTTGCATAAATTCAAACAATATAAGTATCTCAAATGTGCGGGAAGGAATGGAAACTAGTGTAGATTTCATCGTATAGGATAAATGGAATTCGATATATAGGACTTTACCGAGTTTCATTTTAACTTTAATTATTAATTTTGGTAAGCCCGCGAATGCATATAAGCCCAGTTTTTTTTCTTTATAAACTTTTATTGTCTGTTAAGTAAGATGTTGATAAGTGTTATTTTGTTTGCTTTTAGGGCTCCGTACCTAAAAAAAAAAGAAAACGGACAACTTTTTTGTCCATCCGTTCGTCCGACCATCTCTACTACTTACTGCTCACCAATTTATGGAAATTTTACATTCGGATTGTTATTTTCGAATGAATTTACCGCTATTTATCTATCGTTAGAGCCATGACCGTTACGCAGAAGATATACTCGTATTTTCCCTTAGACCCCATACAATACAAAAGTTTTTATTCTCTTAGTGTGCCATAATATCTTATAATTTGTTGAAAAGTTATTAATCATTATATAATTATTATATGAGTAGGAGTTATAAAACTGGTTCATATTTTTTAGACAAAACTTTTTCATCCTCTTTAGTCAGCCTTTGAAAGCCCACCACAGGAGAAATGCCCCTCCTTTTGTAGGGATTGCTATAATCGTCACGCCTTTCAGGCAAATTAACGACTGTAGTGCGAGAATTCGCCTACCTTTGACGCTTCTGCCTGTTGCCCATCTTTCGGTCTGAGTTTTATACGAGTAAGATATAAGTAAGATATTTTGCAGTCTATCGGAAGCCATAAGATTTTTTAATGTTACCCATAGTTGCCTCTTATAGGACTTCATAAATAGGGTAATAGACATTAACAGCATATTATTTTACAATTGGTAACTACATTCCCGAGGAAAAATTATATCATAGCAATAGAAAACGATGCATATCGTTTAATGTATGATCAAACTATATATCGTAGCAACATGTTCGTTAAAATTACACACATAAATACTCTGTGTAAATCTCTGGCCTCTTCGTAATTTAGAAACGTTTATTTTAACATCGGTATGTCACTTTGGCAAACTAATAATGATTAAAGGTTGCGTGTCTAGCAGTGCGTGTTTTGACGTTTAAGTAATTTTTTTTCATGTTTACTTGTACAGTGAATTTCGTACTTATATTATTTCAGTTTTCTTAATTTTTGACAGATATTTATCATCTAAATTGATTAAAAATATAAAAAAAAAAAACTTATAACTTAATTATCATACAGTCCTACTCCCCGTGGTAGCGTGCCAAGAACACTGGCTGCGTTTCCCCGCTGAATGACTATACTAAGCCTTTGAGCGAGGAAAGAACTAGCCCTCTTATCACCAGCAGCAGCGATAAGTCGCGGATAGAGTTCCTTTAGGAACTTCACCGCACGTGGACCCCACAGACCAATAGTATCTACAACAAATGGTACAAATATGTAGTCATCTTTCAGAGACTCATATTTGTGCCACTTACTCAGTTCAGCTGCCTCTGGTGAGGCCGCCAAAGTGTCTACACAAGTAACATCCCATACTAGGGCTTTACCTCTCTCCCAAGGGACCGATGTCATACCGTCGGGTCTCAGCCATCGTCTCAAAATATTCCACAAGGCTCTAAAACCGAGGGAACATTTATAGAGACAAGAGCCCTTCGAATGAAATCGTTCAAAGAACCGTGCCACGAAAACCTACCCGCACTTTTCTTACATGAAAGTCCGTGGAGTCCAAACTCGTCGATGCTGCAATCACAGGGGCACTGTAGGGGTTGACAAATCGCCGCTCCTAGTCAGATGCGCAAGGCAATCCTACGGCGATGCGCAAGCTTCCCCATCAAGTAATGTGCCGAGATTACTTGATGGTAAAGCGTGTAACCAGTGACTAGATTCCTTCGTCGAAACAGCTAGAAGGCGTGGCTGATCTTGGGCACTATAGAAATTATGAAACAAATCTCTCCGCACACTCTGTACCAACGGAATATCCCACTGTTTTTTTGGTTAACTTCCAGTGGAACACTCCCGGGATAGAGCATTCGCCATGTCTGCGCTACCTCCGTAAGCACAGATCTACTTTATTATTTAAAATTATGTTACATAAGTCACTGACACTATGCACGGAGGCATGGAAAGCAGGCAATGCAACGCTGAAAGATTTCTCACACCAATACCACCAAATTTTATAGGTAAAGTAGCTTTAGTCCAGGCTGTTGTATTTAAGGTTAAATATAGAATTTTTTCGAAAGCTATTTTAAGATTATTATCAATATCTTTTAAAATATCCGATCATTTCCAGACTGGACTCGAGCGGAGTAAGTATGTAAATCTAGATACATGGAGACAATATTTTTAAATAGTAAGAGCAATGTGGGGGTGTAAGTTATACAATTTATCAGCGTGGTTAAAAAACTGATCAAATTTTATTTTTAAAACAGGTTTAATAATATCAAAGAACAACGGGGCACCTATCAAGTATAGCGATTCCGTACTGACAGTTTTTATTCCTGGAGAAATATGATTGAAATTTTGAATTAAATTGTGTTAGAACTAGATAAATTATTGGAAAAAAATCACATTTATTGCTATTTGGTTCAAGACCACTATTCTTAAAATTTCGAAAAATATGAGTAAGATCACTGAGCACGTCATCTGCTCTACCTCCTAGTGTACCGCCGTCCAGGTACCAGACATTCAGCTTAGATTTCAAATTTGAAATAATGGGTAGAATTCCCAAACTGAAAAGTGCTGGACCTAGTGGGTAACCCTGCTGAACACCGACAGCAGAATCGATAATATGGTTTTCGTAAAACGAGTTCGTATTTTGACTGTAACATTGCCAAACGTAACGATAAGTTTCAGGGGTATTGTTAGACACTTATTTCAGCAGGGCTGCCCTATCGATAGAGTTAAAAGAATTCCTTAGGTCAACCTTTACAAGAACATCTGCATCAGAGTTTGTTAAAAATATACGCACTTAATGTAACGCCGCCTCACAGTCACCACTAGTGCCAAAACCAGTTAAATAGGCTGAAATTTTGTCTTAAGTTTAGAGATTATGTGCCTGCTAGCTAACTTTGAAGTTAAGCGTTGAAATGTGCAACCAACGGCAAAAGAACGGATATCGTTATCCTCTTTTTGAAGGCACATAATCTTGCCCCATATAAGAATGGAATGAAATTAGGATTAACATAACTTCATTAAGAAGTAATCCACCGGCGTCTCCGGCAGAAGCGCTTACAAGATAATTAAGATGTTGAGGTGTAATTCCGTCAATGCCGCCAGCAGAGCCATTTGAAAATGACATAATTGCTTCTAAAGTGTCTTTTTCAAAATTCGTAAAGGTTGCATAGAAGTCTTGGGAGGCAGCGGTAAACTTTGAGAAGGATTGACCGGAGGATGCTTCTGACAAAGGCCTTCAAGAGTTTCGACATTACAAGGAGCCAGGATGTCATCTGAGAATAAAATACGGGCATTTTTTAAGTCGCCATCCATTATTTTCGACTCAACTACTTTTTTTAAATCAAATTTAGGACGAGGTCGAGATAAATGAGTATTAATTGGGTAATCTAAATTTTGAAAAGATTTCTCTTTTAGTTGAGACGTAATTGATTTATTTATTGCTTTATCAAAATGAAAATAGGAATACGCGAAAGTAATTAATTTTTACCAAATCTTTTCACTATTAGTGAAACAATTTTAAATAGTGCATGACAATGCTTGTAAATGCAAATGCAATTTTTCTCGCACCTCTAGGAATTCTTTTAACCACTGGTACATTACGATGATAATTGTTAATTTGCTCCGAAGAAAGGGAAAAACTTGTGTCATTAGAGAAATTACTAGTAGAGTTATGAATTTCTAAGGTAGGCTGTGAAGCCGAAATACTTTTACTATGGCATCAAACAGCCTACCGTCAGTACAATTTTGACGCTGTAGGAAATCTGGCTGTGAATGTAGTGGAGCCACTGACCTCTATATATGGACTGGCTATACACCGTGACATAATGAGGTGATTTGATTTTCGCCATTTTGGCGCTGATAGCAGAAGTGAACGTCTACGGAACTAATAATAGAGATAAGACAGTGTGAAAAAATATAACGATAAAAATTCTATACCCATGCCTACCCGTAACGTTCATTCTATTTATGTATCATATTAATATAATGGCATAAAATAAATAAATATATCAATTAATACCTAGGCTTTAGACGCAAGATTTATACCTTATATAAAACCAAGATCGACGCTGCGTTGATCTGTCTACGTTTTTATTCGTAACTACAGAACGGATTTTGTTCCGGGTTTCAAATGAGAAAATGCCTACGCATACCTGCATTGCGGGGGCAAGAACGGATTATGTCGGACTTGCACTACTAAAACCCCATGATGTTTCACCTTCCACACATTGACAGGGCCACAGACAACTTTCAACACATTTGCCCCACCAACGAGGACCCCTCCTAGTTGAGGACTTCCTCCCCGACTTCTCGAGCCCGATATGTGGAGGCCATGGAGCCAAGAAAAACGAGCACTGGGAAGCACCAAATGGTATAGTCCACCAAAGTCGTGGAGGATAGTCGAGTGGTGCATTATCATACCAACAATCCTCTTCCCTTGCGACTCCACCTCGGCTGCAGCGATATAGAAAGGACTCTCCTCTAGCCGCAAGCTTACTAACACACATCCAAGAGCTCGACAAGCCCACTCAGAGTGGCCACCTTGACCAGCCTTGAACCCGTTCACGGAGGAGTTATTTCTCACTAAAGTCAGTAAGGACATTAATAATATTGCAGTTGCAATATATTCCTTGATACAATAAATTGGTCATAATAATTTTATAGATTTAACAAACTTACGTCTTGTAAACACAAAGTCATCATCACACGACCTTTCTACACTTGGCTATGGCCCTTGAGTCTGGGGAAAATAAGGAGAAGAAATAAAAACATTCGAAAATAATAATCTAATACTTTTATACTTACTGGTACTGGTACTACCAGAAAATATTGTGAGTATTTCTTTTCATTTTTTCAAAGTGGTGTGTTTCTCATTTCCAATAAAACAGTCGTCTGTGAAGTGTTTAGAACAAAGATAATCATTTTGTTGCGGACGCCAATTCACATTTTTTGCTTTTGCCATAATTTTAGTCTAGATTCAGTTGGAAACCTGTTAATTAATAAACATTTGATAATTATCTGTTGTCGGCGACTTTGATTGTAAGACAGATATGGGTGAAAAAGAACATCGATAAATATTATAGACAAGGAACTCGACAACCCTATTGAATTTTATTGTTTATCAAAACTCAGTAAAATAAAGCCAAACATGTTGGTAATTACGATATTAAGACTAGTAACAAAATTTTAAATACCTATATTATCAAATAGTTTTAATTTGCTTAATATTAGCTGCAAATTCACTTACTTGTGGAATGTTATCCCACTTTCCTTTTGGTAACGAGTTTTACATATTACGCACACTCATTACTATTAAAAATAATTGTTATTATGTAACTAAAATCAAACATAATCAAACTTTTCTGTGACTCCTCTGACATAGGGTAGTACAGCAGGCACACTGATTTGATTTGATTTGATGTTCAGTCACTATTTACATGCTTACCTATTGAAGACGGCATCTCAATTGTAACCAGGAAGCTAGAAGAATACAACATGTCTACAGAATATACAGTATTACTCAAACACTGCCTTACATCTGGCTATCCATTGTGGAAAGGGGAGTTCTACAAGCAGGAGTTCTACAAGATGGTGTCCAATGGGCGCCCCTGTATTCCCATAGTCGCCGACATATTCATGGAGGACTTTGAGGAGAAAGCCCTTCTTACTGCTCTTGTATATCCAAGATTCTACAAGCGGTACAGACGACACCACAATTACCATCTGACAAAGTGACTGCACTTTTAAACCACTTAATTCCATAAACTCTAAAATAATTCACAATGGAGTTAACGGCAAACAATTCTTTAGCTTTCCTAGATGTTTTAGTCATCCGAAATCCTGATAACACTATTGGTCGAACTGTGTATAGAAAAGACCCATACCAACCGATATTTAAATGGTGAATCGCACCATCATCCATCACAGTTAGCTACCGTGGGAAAATCTTTGTTTCAGAGAGCACGAGGGATCAGAAAACATCTGGCCGCCGAGCTTCAGCACGTCGAGAAGGATTGCAAGACAACAAGCTTCGGGTTCCGCGCCTACGTCACAGTGACCGAGTGAAGCCACACAGTCGAGCGTGTGCCTGCTGTACTACCCTATGTCAGAGAGTCACAGACAAGGTTACATTTTGAAGCGAGCTTTATTAAAACATACTTCAAGCCGCCGAAGAAGATTAGTCAATTTTACCATCCGTCAGTGTAAGAGATGAGGTAAGATGCAGGAGGTACAAGCTTGATGGTGAATGGGTCTCTACATAGGACAAACAAAAGATCTATTAAAACCCGCGTGAAAGAACATATGGCTGACGTGAGGCACCGACGCTCTGGGAAGTCTGCAGTCTGTGAACATGTTCAGACCGTCCTCGCCATTACATTAGATTTGATAGACCACAACTCGCAAAAGAACACCGATTCCTACCAAGGATGATACGCGAGGCTATTGAAATTAAAACATCCTAATTTCAATAGAGAAGATGGATAAGTGCTGCCATCTGCTTGGGATCCTATAATTAACAAAATTAAATCCAAACCCAGACAAACATCTAGTCCCCCGTGACCATGGTTGTAAAGCACCGAAACGTCGGGAATCAAAATAGTAAAATTAAACGCGATAAAATCCGTAATAATAGTTTTATTCAATTTCACTTAATTATTTCAAAACTGGCGAAATGACTGTGTGCTCAATTTCTTTTGCCCTTTTTAATGGCTTAATGAATAAAAAAAAGTTACGTTTGTTATCGCTTTGTTGTATTTTGTTGGTAGTGTAAATACAAACTCGAAAAGTAAATTAAAGAAGATCAATTTTAATCGATCTTTTAAATCTCGATTAATTTTAGAATCAGATTTCGATTCAAATCCATCTGAAAATCGATATTTTTTAGAAAAACCGCAATCCCGACTGACTAATCGGTTAGGTTAGATGAAATTCGTATATTCCAAAAATAGTATAGAGAAGAAATAAAAATCGGCATAGAAAAAACTTAATACTGAGCCGTAGCTCAGATGGTTAATCGCTGTAAATTTCACAGTACGCGAGCAACGGGTTCGATCCCTGCCACCAATGAAATTGAAAGTTGCAATTTTAAGTGCTGATTTACCACGTGCTCGGCGGTGAAGGAAAACATCGTGAGGAAACCTGCATGTCTGAGAAATAAGAAAAATGTTTAGAGACACATGAACTCGCCAACACGCATTGGGGCGGCGCGGCGGACATTTCTGCCCTAAAACCCTCTCAATAAGAGGAGGCCTCAGCCCAGCTGTGGGACGTATAATAGGCTGTAATTTTAACTTTAACTTGTAACTTAATCTAAAATGCATATATAAAGTCACGTTATAAGTCTTTCTAATGTTACAAGTAGTTATCTAACGTGAAAATGTCACGATGATTTTGCACTGTGACTTTTTCGTAACCGGAACGATGTTCACGGTTATTTAAAAATAACCCTTTTCCCCAAGTCTCTTACGGCATCCACGTGATGATATGGATATTCATGCACCGCCACTACAAGGCAAATGATAATTTCTGAAAACATTTTATTTATCGACAACGTCTTGCAATCGTCGTTTCTCTAGCGCTCACTTTACCTTCATACAAATAATTCAATATTTTATTTGTTGATATTTTTTTTTATTTTAAAACATTAAAATTTATTGGCAAAATGACTCTACCTTATTTTTACATTTATCTAAAAAATTATTATATATAGCTCTGACTATGTTGGTCCAATAAAATGTCGGGGCCTGAGTGGTTAAATAATACAACAGACTTTGGCATATTATGTCAATTTTAGTTCCCGGTACGGACAATGAGGGCTCTTCAAATCGGCATAAGCATTTTGTATGGCATAGCCAGTCCAGCGTACTTGTACATATAGAGGTCAGTGAGCGGAGCGGAGATATTCATTAAAAAATCTAAACAGATCTCTACAGCACTCATCTATTTATATTACATAGCTTCATATTGACTTGAAATGTGCTGTACCCCGCATCTTTCCCTAAAACAGAATCATTTACGGCCTAAATAAAAGCATTTTGCTCTATAAATAAAATATTATCGCAATACTTGCCAGGATTTTTTCCATTTAAATAAAACTAGTTTTACGGATTTTATCGCGTATACTAACTTACAACACCTATGGTCACGGGGGGGGGACTGAGGTAATTGACATCCCAATGTCATAGTTAACCATTAAAAATTAATAATAATAATTTTTAATCTGGAGGTAACCATGGTTAACTATGACATTGGGACGTCAGGAATATAAAATAAGTTAATATACGCGATAAAATCCGTAAAACTAGTTCTGTTTAAATGTGTAGTGTTAGCGTAAATATAAGAAATCATTAGGATTTTTTTTCCATATTGATAAAAATTGTATGTAGTCGATATGCTTTGATAGCTGACAACTACTCAGCAGAAATATTTTCCTTTATAAATGAGTATTATATCTGAAATCAAAAAATTATTATTATTATAACTTTCTTATATATTTATTGATCTTTTAATTGTAAAGTTTAGCCAAAATTGGCCTCTAATTAACAAAATCAAATAAGTTACATATACGTAGCTTTTGACAGTTTGAGAGATTTTTGTTTATTCTTTGATTGATAATATAAAAAAAACATTATATATGAATACAAACATAGAAACACGTTTAATTATAATCTATATACCTAAGAAAAACCGGAAAAGAGCAAATGAGTTCCGAATAAACTGAATTATGTACGTAGATTTATCCCGCGAATCAAGATTCGCAACGATGTTTGCCTGTTTTAATACCGATACACGAATGCCGTAAATTAACAAAGATAATATACAATAGCTGCTCGAATAGCAGTCTAGACAGTTAGATGAGTAGGTACTTCCACCAAAATAATTAACTTACTGAAATTCATAAGTTATAGGCAAGGTAAGCATCGAAATTTTCTCCAACGATATATGTTATCGTGTGTACATAATTCTATACGGGGTAGAGTCATGCCGCAGCTATATTATGGTTGTAGTACGAATGGGTCTTGTCGACCTGGGAAAGACCACGCTTTCACAGAATGCCAGCGCAAAATAAAAGCTTAATACTGCTGTGTTTCGTATGGTATATGTTCTCTACACCGGAGACCTTTCTTACTGAACACGAGGCATTCCATCTTAGTCATCAGGGTTGTCTACGCATTACACATCATGTAGTATGTAGTAGTACCCAATACACATGTTCAACAAGCATGTTGGGAAATACTGTTGTCTCTTCGCCAGTAAGTGGAATTGTCGCTACATCCCATAGTCAGTTTTTTTAAATAAAAACTAGGGTTGACAAACGAACACAGTCCAAAGTAAAACATCTAGTTTGCTCGATTTTGAAAATTTTAAAATACCAATTCAATAACATAATATACAAATTTTATTATGTACAATATTATAAAACTATAATAAAAAAAATCTAAAAATTCAATTCCACTTACTGGTGAAGAGACGACAGTATTTCCCAACCTGCTTGTTGAACATTTCTATTGGGTACAGCTTTCAAGTAATGCAGTCTAGTTTGCACACTTAATAAGACCTTGATCCAGCTATACATAAAAAACGGATGTTAAAAAGAAGGAAAATTTGTGGATGCTGGGGTTATTTTAAAATGCAAAATAAAAGGCAACATCATGATATGAATACTGGCTTTGAAAGTTGTATTCACTGCTGTCGCTCGTTAGTACTTGCTAGGGATTACAAACTGATTGGTTTCTATATTGGCCGAAGCTCATTTTGTATTTGTAGCAACAGTTTTCGGAGCTCTTTATGAGTACTATTTTACTATAGACTTAAAATAGTTTTTCATGAAATTTAGGATATAAATAATGTTGCCATCGCCAGTATTTGTGTAATCGAAATAACTGGCTTCTAATAATCTCAGGGTTTATTTACATCATGCTATTAAGACAAAAATAATTATTTAAAAAAATCTGTCACAGACAGATTTTGTCCCGGTATATCTTTTTGGAACCGATTTTGATTAAGCTTTACGAACAGAGAGAACTTTGCTATGTCTTCATTTGACGATTATATTGTTACAACTATTTATTTTTATTTACTTATTTGCTTTTTAAGGGAAACATACAGTACAATAATAAATTACATTACAAAACATATAAAAGTCATCCTAAAAACCAATGAAGATTCCACAGATATGACTAATACACAATAAAAGCTTGCCACCACAATATTATGTTGTATAAAATTTTTATAAAATATAAAAGAAGAAAAATAACTGAATAGTATTTATAATTACACATTAAGTACTAAGCGGTTAAAGCATTTAAAAGTAATATTATATTATATACAACCTTTAGTGAAACGACCAATTATAAATAAAGTTTTAAAATATTTTTGTAACTATTATATTTAAGGTAAAAGATATCTAAATCACAATATTTTAAGTTAAATTTTTTTAATGTACGAGATACAAAATTATTTGAGGCATCCTTCGTTTTAACTTTACGTAATGCAAAAATAGGTTTATTTCGTGCACCTAACCTGTGACACGCAAGATTCACTTTGCATAAAAGTAGGGGAGAGTCGGTAGTATTATGAAGCAATTTGTACAACAACATTTGATCTCTTATATCACGGCGTTTCTCGAGGATATTACTGACTAAGTGATCAATAATGGAGTCTACAGAAGAATAATATCGCCTTAAGTGACGCAGAAACTTATTGTTGATTGTTTCTATCTATACAAATGAATAAAATTGAAGTGTCTGTTTGTAATGTCAAAATAACAGCTTTTAACTAAATTCAAATGAAAGTATATACGGAACTTATAATAAGAACACAATTTTTAAATTTTTTGTCTGTCTGTCTGTCTGTTTATTCCGGCTACTCTCCGAAACGGCCGGATCGATTTTGACAGAATTTTCACTGGCAGATAGCTGATGTTATAAGGAGTAAAGAATTAGGGTTCCGCGCAAAAAAATTAAAACCCTAAATTACACGCGGGGAAAAGCTAGTCATTTTTATATAAACTTTGTATTGAGGATTCCAATATGAAGAACAATACTCAAGAATAGACCGCACCAGAGTGTTAAATAGTATAATTAATGTTGAAGACTTTTTTAAACCTTTTGAGATACGCATAACAAAACCTAGCATTTTATACTCTCCTTGAGTTATGATATTAATATGTGATCTCAGTAACAACTTACTATCCAACTGAACACCAAGATCACACAGTTTATTTACTATCATTAGTAAATTAACGTCTAGCCTATAATTAAATAGGGCGGGATTATTTTTCCTGGTTAATGAGATAATATTACATTTCCTTATGTTCAAGTAAAGATCATTTGTTTGACAATATGCACTAAGCCTACACAGATCTTCCTGAAGTAGATTGCAGTCCTCTATAGTTTTAATAGACCTGAAATATTCATATTATCTGCAAAAAGGAGAATTTTGGAATTAAGGAAGCAGGATATAACATCATTTATAAATATTATAAGCAGTAGTGGACCAAGATGCGAAGCCTGAGGAACGTCTGAAACTGGGAGAAATGATGAACAGTATATTTTTATTGAACCGTCAAAATGAGGAGAGTTGACTGCTCTTCCATCGTCCTCTTCAAATACTCCTTTTGTCGCCTTTTACAATAATTACGGGAATAGATGGGTTGTTCTATTCGTTAAGACTTTATTGATAAATCATTTACACTTCTTATACCCACAGAATATCGATTTTTGCGTATTTTCAGTAAGTATATTGGTTGTTTCAATATCTTTAAATAATACCAGCAACCGGCCGTATTTCGGCCCTGTAATGACAACACTACTAATGTGAGCGTAATGGCTGCGCAATTTTTAGCGAATGTTTGGTCTGCTATTCTATTATAGTCTGTGATTAAAACTATAAACGAAAAATTAAAATTTAATCGCAAGTGGAAGGTGTATGAACAGAATAGAGTGTATACAAGTGTATTAGTGATTATAAGTCTTTGGTCGTACTAAGAGAGAGACAAAACTTAATGGAGGACGATTGTTATAACAAATTTATCAATAATGCTGAACATAGGATTGGTATTAATAGTAAATTCTTCTTGTCTTTCGTAAAATCAAAACGAATATGTAAAGATCTTCCAGACAACAAGTATCTAGATTATTATACGACTTCAGATCCTGTGAATATATGTAATTTATTTAATATTCATTTTAGCTTAGCTTTTAGTGTTAATAGTCCAAATCATAATCCCTCAAGTCCCTCAAGTTTCTATGTATTTGAAACGCTTGGATGTCAGTAACGGACCAGGACCTAATGGCATTCCACCCTTGTTTTTACAAGGTGTTACCGTCAATTAGCTAAACCATTAGTTATTTTGTTTAGAACTTTCATGAAGTTGGTTGAAATGCCTTTACAATGGAAAAAATCGTCATAACTCCCATATTTAAAAGTGGTAATAAGCACGATATTTAAAATTACCGTCCAAACTATTTGAGAAAATTATTTATGACACATTCTCTCAAATAGTTCGACCAATTATAATTCCTGAACAACATGGTTTTGTAAGTCTAAAGTCTACAGAAAGTAATCTTTGCGAATTTCTTGATCATCTTTATACTGCTATGGACTGCTAGTAGACTGCAGGTAGATGCAGTGTACACCGATCATACAAAAGCATTTGACAAAATTTCACATCAAAATACAAATTCTGATACATAAATTAGATCCAGTGTACAGGGTGATTTACTTCGATGAAAATCCTCTTATCTTAGAAATCATAGCCAGGCGGTTGCAATAAAAGGATACTGTTCATCATTTCTTCCAGTTTCTTCAGACGTTCCTCAGGGTTTGCATCTTGGTCCACTACTGTTTATAATATTTATAAATGATGTTCACGAGTGGAGTGTGTGCACAAACACATGTGCATTTTGCACTATTCCCTCACTCTTATAGTCCGATGGGACGCCAACCCTACACGACCGGAGGTAGATCAGGCGCAAGACCCACGGCTTTACTTGCTTGTTTGCTTTCAAAGCAAGTAAAAATCCAATTATTAATAAAATATCAGCAGTTACGACCGAGGCAATTCTAGGATAATTCCATTATAGATTTATTTTTCCATCATAATATCCTTGCTTTGCAGTAATTTAAATGAGGATTACTATCTTTAGTTAAAGTTTCAGCCTATATACGACCCACTGCTGTGCACAGGCCTCGTCCCATTTCTGAGAGGGTTTTAGGGCAAGGTAACGTCAGCCGCGCTGCCCCAATGTTGTTTGGCGAATTTCACATGTTTTTAAAATATTTTTTTCTTATTTCTTAGACATGCAGGTTTCCTCACGATGTCACGATGATTACTTAAAATAGCAATTGACAATTTTATTGGTGCCGGCGGGGATCGAACGCGGGTTGCTCGCGTACTGTGAAATTTAAAGCGAGCGCTTAGCTCCTGCTACGACGGCCCTATCTATTATCTTAAAATTGCTTAGTATTGTTAAAGCTTTTCCTTAACAGAGCGTTGTTAATAATTTTCTCGAAAAAGTTTTAATAAGACGGTTGTTGAAAACTATGTTGTATAACGATTATATTTTCCCGTTATTAAAAGCTTGAATTACTTAAATTAATTTACTAAAATTAAATTGCTATTCCGATTCTATCCCGGAAGTCAGTCTGAGCAAGATTAGAATAGCTCTCCAGCACTTTAAAACAGCAAAGCTCCAGGCGAGAATGGAATTATAGCGGAGCTTCTGAAAGCGGGTAGAAAACCCGTACTTGAAGTCCTTCAGAAGCTCTATAATTCCATCCTCCATGGTGGGACTATTCCGGAGGCGTGGAGCAGAAGTGCGTTGGTCTTGTTCTTCAAGAAAGGTGACAACGCTCTCTTGAAGAACTACAGACCGATTTCCCTTCTAAGCCGTGTCTACGTGCTGTTTTCGAGAGTCATAACGAATCGTCTTGCACGCAGGTTCGACGATTACTAGCCTCCCGAACAAGCCGGTTTCCGAAAAGGCTTTAGTACCATAGACGACATACATACCCATCGCCAAATTGTACAGAAAACAGAGGAGTACAATCTGCCACTTTGCCTTGCCAATGTGGACTATGAAAAATCTTTTGATTCTGTCGAAATTTGGGCGGTGCTACAGTCCCATCAGCGGTGCCAAGTTGACTGTCGGTATATCGAAGTGCTGAAGTGTTTGTACAGTAGGGCTACGATGGCTATCCGAGTACAGAACCAGAGTACGAAACCCATCCAACTGCGAAAAGATGCAAGACAGGGTGACGTTATATCCCCGAAACTCTTCACCGCTGCATTGGAAGACGTTTTCAAGGTACTGGACTGGAAAGGATACGGTATTAACATCAATGGCGAGTACATCACTCACCTTCGATTTGTCGACGATATAGTCCTTATGACGGAATCGCTGAAGGATCTAAGCACTATGCTCAATGACCTCAATAGTGTCTCTCAACGGATAGTTCTTAAGATGAACATTTAACTTAATGTATTAACATTTACATTAACATTTAATGTAATAAATTTACAACACCTAATGTTAAACATTCAAATACCAATATGCTCTTAAAAGGGGAAGAGTTGAGTCTTGTGGATACCACTGTTTTTCTCGGTATTACTATTGACTCGAAGCTTTAATGGGACCCCCATATATCTAAAATAGCAGGCATACTTAGTTCTGCAACATATGCTGTAAGAAATATTAGAAGTCTCACCATTGTTGAGACAGCTAGATAAGTTTATTTTAGTTACTTTCATAGCGTGATGTCTTATGGAATTTTGCTATGGGGTTATGTGACTCACATCGAAGCCATATTTGTTTTGCAAAAAAGAGCCGTACGGGGTGATTTATAACTTAAATTGTAATGAGTCCCTTAGAGAAAAAATAATAATAATAATAAACATATTAACTTTGGCATCGCAATATATTTACGAAAATGTAATTTATGTACATAAAAACGTACATAGCTTTGATATGAATAAAGATGTTCATACTTTAAACACTATATATATAGGAACAAACATATGCTTGTAATACCAGTTACAAGACTCCACAGAATTAGTAATTCATTTATGGGGCAATGTAAACGCTTTTAGAAAAAAAAATCCCAGAAAATGTACAAAATCTGTCAATAAACAAGTTTAAATGTTTTATTAAAGAAAAATTGTTCAAAAAGGGTTATTATAATATCAAAGAATACATAAATAAAAAAACCCCTGGGAATGAGGTGATCGCCACCATGCTGGTTTCTTTTAAATTAATTTAAAATTTGTACAAACAAAATTAATGTAAAGAGAAATATGTTTAAAAAAAAAGTCCCGCTGGCTTTCTTGCTGATTCTTCCCAGGACAGAGGTATTTTCCGAACCAGTGGTAGATAAAAAAACGACTTTCAATAAGTATGCAATTATGTAATAATCTATATTAAATTTAAAAAAACATGGACAAAACAAAGATCATGTGTAACGTCCATGTCACACCCATGCTGGTAGTTGTTGGGAGCACTAAGCTCAAAGTTGTTGACGCGTATGTTTACCTGGGACAAATAGTCCGACTAGCTAAGTCCAACTTCGACCGAAAGGTCAATCGACGAATTCAGCTCGGCTGGGCAGCGTTCAGGAAATTATGACACATCTTCTCGTCAGGTATACCTCAAAACTTGAAAACAAGATTGTACAACCAGTGCGTGTTGCCACTGCTAAACATAGGGAGGCCTATGTTCAGCAGTGGCAACACGCACTGGTTTTGGTGGTGGATTTGTGAAGGGATGTAATGATGATAATGGTGAAACTTGAATAAAAGCTATGAAAATTCATCATCATAAAAATTTCAAAAGGAAGATTTAAGCTGGTGTTAGCAGATAAGTTTTTACCCACTTTAAAAAAGGAGGAATTTCTCACTTCGACTCCGTTGTTTTTTCTTTTTTTTTGAATCTATATAAACCGATATCTTCGCCAGTCGTGAATCGATTTTAATAATTTTTTTTATATATAATGATATATGTGAGTTATACTTCCGACGCTTGTCTCGTTTAAATTTAAAGAAAAAATTCTACCCCTATTGATGGGTGGAAAAATAGGGAATGTTAATAATTAACAACTGTTTAGACTTGCTAGTTGCTATATAAAGGTTGTGATAATACATCCACGTTATATGGGTCAAGTAATTATTTCTTAAAATAATAATTAACTTCACTAACTAAATAAAATGAATACAATATTTTGTACAAAATTTAATACATTCCAAGTCGGTGCTTATACAATGATGTGTGTCGAAAAATTAAGGCCCCGACTTCAAAAGCTATTAAATTATGTGGAGACTATTATATCTTTTAAATTGTTTTTTTCTATTATTTAAAAATTAAATTATGCAACACATTATATTTAGAATCGTTAAAGATAAAACTATATTCAACAAAATAGCTTCTTCTAACATCGAAATATTTTTAATAGAAGGTTCTTATAAGTATCAAAAGTTCTTCATATTTATTGCACCAAATATTACGTATGAGAATACTTCCTGCTCGGAAATGTTTATTGAACGAACAACTAAAGCAATATATTCATTACGTGGGCATGAGAAGCCTGCAGTTTTACGACAATTTTGTTTAAGTATCATAAAATACCTGATATTACTAAGGTTCAAATTTAGAATTAATTAACTTATAGGATCGGTTAGCACAATCGACAAAATCACCTTCCTACCTTAAGGATCGATTTTAGTATCGCTTCCCTTGTCATGATAGGGTTCTTCGATCTTTCTTTAACAACAAGATTTGTATTCCCACTTATTTCACTGGGTTCTATGGTAGCTTCTTCACTGTTCAGGCTGCACGTCTAATCTCAAATCTAAAAAGTTGGCTGGTGACGATCTATTAATAATACGTTTATCAATAATAATAAACTACGAAAGGAACTTCGTTCCAAACGAGTGTTCTACGACACTCACGCATGTTTTATACATATAATAAATACAATAGCAGGTGGGCTAAATATTCCCCCCCTCCCGAACGGGTTCCCGCCTTGTCGTGGCGGGGGGGCTTAGTAGCCGCGGCTTGGTCACCCGCGGTGAACAAACGGTGAAAAAACCCCTTGGCTGGCCTGTGGTGGCCACTCCGAGTGGGCTTGGCGAGCCCACTTCGGATGTGTTTCGAGTTGCGGCGAGAGGGGTGCCCACTCCCTCTACCGCTGCAGCCGAGGTGGAGTCGCGGGGGAAGAGGAGTGTTGGTATGGCGATGCGCCACTCGCCCTATCCTCCGTGACTCTGACGGGGCCGCACCGTTGATGCGGAAGTGGTGGGGCCGCGGGGGGAGAGGAGTGTCGATATTGAGAGGCGCCGCTCTCCCTACCCTCCGCGGCCGAAGCTTGGTTGGCAGTGGAGCCAAAGACCAGATCCGCCGCTGAGGTCGGAAAAGCGGGTGCTACCGAGCGCTTGATTTTCGGGGGTGCCCGTTACGTAGGTGGAGTTGGAGGCCGTGGAGGAAGGCGTATCTTGTGTTCCTGATGGGCCTTGCCTGAGAAGGGGAATGGGGAGAAGTCCTCCCCCGAGAAGGGGCTGCCATGGGGCGGCCAGCGCTGGTGACGCCGCGGATGTGTGCGAAAGCGTTCCCGTGGCCCTGCCAATATGCGGTGAAAGTGGAACACCATGGAGTTTTAGTCGGTGCGAGTCCGACATAACCCTTCCTTGCCCCCGCGAGGCGGAATTTCCCCATGTAGAAAAAAGGTGGGCTAAATAAGCATATTTACATTTCTCAATTTCCTATTAAACAAAGGCGTAACTCTAGAATTTTGCTGGTTCTGTTCTCAATTTTATTTGATCCCAACACTCCTTCTTACATTAAAGAAAAATTCCAGTTCCTTTCTCTTACCCATAAGAAGACTTTTCGTACTTCTTCTAGTTATAGACTTTAGTTAGATTCTTTTCTCAACATTTCACTTGTTGCCTCGGTAAATCCTTTATGGTTTAAGCTTCACTACTCTGGAACTGAATAAATATATCTTATAGGTTTATATTATGTCGTTCAATAAATCATTGTATCATAACAATACATACATACATATATATATATATATATATATATATATATATATATATATATATATATATATAGCATACATATATATATATATAGCTTCACTACTCTGGAACTATATATATATATATGTATATATGTATGTATTGTTATGATACAATGATTGATTGAACGACGTAATATAAACCTATAAGATATATGTATACAGTTCCAGAAGCTTAAACCATAAAGGATTTACCGAGGAAGCTAGTGAAATATTGAGAAAATATATATATATATATATATATATATACATGCCATTTTTAATTGAATAAGTTTACCTTATGATATTAAGTAGTCTTGGCAATTATATTTTTTTGTTCCTAATTTTATTACTATTGTTTTTTTTTTTTAATTTCTTTTGCGCATACCATTACATTTCACTACGCACGGAGTTGACTGAGATAGAATGTCAAAAGCTAAGTCCACCCTTTGTAACTCTTTTATTTATGGTTTTAGCAAAAACACATAAATAAATAAAATAAATATACGTCGTCAATTGTCAACGCTGAGAACTAAAGTGTAATGCCTCAAAGCCGACTCAGTTATTATACTGGCTTTCTCTTCCTTTAAGATCGGAAAAAAGTAGTGCACTCACTGCTGTTGTCGGCGGCAGAAATAGGCAAAGTTGAAAATTTAAAAAGTATCTCTTCTAGTCAAGTAAACATGGAAAAATAACTGCGCGCCTTTCGATTTTAAATTTTTAAAACGGCTGGAGAGAAAGAATGGCATTCTTTGGTTGCGGAGTTCAACAAATAATTTGGGTCACTAATCTTGAGTAACATTATTAAGAAAGGACATTTTTGATGTTTAACAGCACAGAAAATTTATTATTTGAATTTAAAGGTGTTTATATAAGTTATTTTAAAAAATTAATGATATTTCCCCCTTGTGAATATCAGGACGACATTTTGTTACATCTGTTTTTGATCTCCACAATTACTTCGCTTCCAAACAATTCACAGATTATAATCTCAAAAGAGTAGCATGAAAATAATAAAATCTGTCGAGAAATGATGAGGGTCTCGTTTCCTTTGTTGCGTTGTTTTTCGGTGATTTGTAGACAATAGATTTATTATCTGTATCTCTATTCTACACACGGTCTGTATAAATTATGCGAATCTAATACAAATATAACGTCGTCTACATCTATGTGTCATTAGTCCAGTGGCTAAGCAATTGGTTGCGGCGTTGCGAGACGTAGGTTCGAATTCTCGAAATGTATGTATATCTTTAGTTATTCGTAACTGTTTCGGGACTGGGTGTTTCTTCATGTGCAATTTATTAAGTTTTTTTTATTATGCTTGTAGCACGAATGGGTCGGCTCAACCGTGGAAGGACCACGCTCTCACAGAATATCAGCGTAAAATAGCAAAATACTGTACTCGTACTTCATATGGTGTGTGTAGAGAATCCGAGACCCTTATTACGGGTACGAGGCGTTCCATCTCAGTCCTCAGGGGTGACAACGCATCTGCATTTTTATTCTTAATCGAGGATAGATGTAGATGTCCACGGTTCATAGCATACACTTACCATCAGGTGGACTGTGCACTCGCTTGTCATTCTTATCATATAAAAATAATGTATATAAAATACCGCTACGGTAGAGGAGAAAATCAAAAGGCTACTAAAAACTAAATTAAAATAGAAAAATCTAGACTTAAATTATATGTAAAAGTTTTTAAATATGATTAGAAATATGTCACTCCACTCAATCACGCATAAATGGTTAAATGAATTTGAACAAGTTTTGGAGCACAGATTTACTGATGAATAATTTATATGAAACAGTTACTATGGGAAAATTAATGGAGGCGTTTCTTTGTACACGCAGGTAGTGTCATGCGCCCGTAAAATTCCATTGCCGCTCATGTGCATCTACCACTGTAGAGAGGATTTGCGGCGGACGCATTGACGCCTGTCTTCTTTTTTTTTTTTTTATGAATAAGGGTGACAAACGAGCAAACAGTCCACCTGCTGATAAGTGGATGCTGTGGCGCATAGACTTCTACATCTATCTTCGATAAAGAATCAAAATGCAGATGCGTTGCCATCCCTGAGGAGTCATATGAAATGCCTCGTTTCCAGTTAAAAATGGTCTCCGGTTCTCTACACTCATCACACGAAACAAACGCATTGAGCTGTTATTTTACCCTGGTATTCTTTGAGAGCGTGGTCCTTCCCGGTCGAGCCGACCCATTCGTGCTACAATCACAATGTAGCTGCAGCATTGCTCTACCACGTAAACTGCTGCTATCTATTGCCAGTCAAAGGTGAGGTACGACTGATACTGTGATCGTCAATCCGCCTACAAAGCAAAACGATTAAGACAAATCCTCTCTACATTGGGAGAGGCCCGTCCAGCAGTGGACTATTATGGGCTGATGAAAAAGACTAATAAGAACATCTGTGCAGTATTCAGTCTCCAACAATATTCAAAAGTTATCGCTTTGATCGATTAATTTGTTTGGTCAGAAGTTTTCTTCTTTTATTTATTTTTTTCTTTAATTATCATTTACAACATTTTCTGGAACAAATAAGATAATTTTCTTACGCCGCTATTAAAGACAATACATTTAGTAACGAAATTCACAAACACTTTTACGGAATTGCTAAAACAAGTTCCTTTTAGAATTTGAAATAAATCGAACTCATTTGGGAACTTAATTAGACTAGTCTGATTAATACGTAGCCGTTTTCGAAGTTCCTTGTAAGCTTTATTGCGAACGATGCCATGAATTATAACACGTGTACTGTGGATTATTAAGATACAAGAAGCGCCTGCTATCTAAAGAGCTCTATAAAACCGATTTTATTGATGTTTGCGTTAAAACTTCTAGTTATAAATTTAAATTAATTAATCAAGTTTATGTAGTGGCGCTGTAAGATTCCCTATGGTTGTCGTAAGAGGCGACAGAGGGAAACAAACCAGACTATGAACAGCAGCGTCTTAATTAACTAAAAAATTAAAAAACTGTTGCCAACCTGCCTGCCGGGCGTGGCGGCTAAAGCAAATATACCCCCAATAAGGCAATCTAAGGGGGAAGCCTATGTTTAGCAGTGGACTTTTGAAAGGCTTCAACGGCATCGCTTATCAAGTTACCAAAATAATGGCGAAGTAACTACTTATTATAATATGTATAGATACCATCTGCTACTGCCGCCAAGCTGCGAGCACAGCTGTTTTTCGGTCTAAAGGGTATACAAAGCTAGTATAACAGACTGTGAGGATGTCAATCATAGTCCTTAGAGGTGACAACGCATCTATAGCTTTCTTTGTTTGAAGTTGGTTGCAGTTGTCCATGAACTGCAGAAGCAACTTCAAGTGGATGTTCATCAGGTCAACCTGATTGAAAGTGTCTAACGAAGCCACAGTGAACTATGGGTTCGTTAGACACTTTTATTTTATTAAAAAGTTGGTTTAGTTGTCAGTCATTTTAATTTTATAAGAAAGTTCATTGCGTAATTAGTCACTTTATTTTATAAAATAAGTGTGTTATGTCATTAGTCAACTCAAATTGATTAAAAAAAAGTTTGCTGTGTTGTTAGTCACTTTAATTTTATAAAAAAAATTATTGTGTCATTAGTTACTAATTGGAAGTAAAGACTTTAGAAATGAGTTGGGGGGTGACTCCAAATTTAGGCCTAGTCAGTTTGAATAGCCTTTTATGTAGAGGATGTCATGGGGGTCATGGTTGAATAGGGGCAAAAAGTTCTCATTACACTCCTAGGGTGTCAAAATGGCCAAAACCAAAAAATAAATATTCTTATTTCGGCTATAACTCCGCCTCCTTCGGAGGTTCTTACACAGCCTTTACTTCCTGCATCCCACTAGTTTTATAACAAATTTGTAACTTTCTATTGCAGTTCCATTTAAAGTTCCATTCAGATAGTGTTCAATTTACATTCATCCTCAAATTACGTCATACCCATCCACCCACCTGGGAGTAAATATATGTACAGTCATAAATGTTCGCTTCATTTATCGATCACGCGACGTGGAACTAGCAAATACAAAAGTACGTGGTGCTCACTCGCGACCCCATTTCAAGAAAACAGTATTCCTTTAAAACAGAGAGCATGTTTTACACTCAACCTGTTTCGCGTGACCTACTTTTATTAACGTTCACTGCTTTAAATACTAGCAAAATATGCGTTTTGAAATTTTCTGAACATTAAAATATTTTTGAGTGTGATATTATTTATAAGTTTAAACTGTTCAGGCATTGTTAATTGCAATTTTGGTTATGATTTATTATGTTCTTTTTACAGAACTTAAGTGACAAACGAAATCTACCTAATGGTGAGTGAATGGTGGCTAATGCAGTCCATGGGCACATGCAGCCATCTTCAAACGAAGAAGGCTACAGATGTACTATGAAGACTAAGATGGAATGGCTCAAAGCGTGCAATTATACTGCTCACTATACCCTTCAGGCTGGAACACAGCAGTGCTAAATTCTCAAATGGACTTCTGAGCAGAAGGGAGGTCCTAACATATAGTAAAAGTGGGATCTAGTGTCCAAGCCAGTCAAGTGAAGGAAAACTTCGTGAAAGCCTTAATTAGAAAAAAATATTTCAAGGGAATATGAAGTATGCCAACTCGCATTAGGGCAAATCGGCGTACTCATCGCTTCTCCAAAAACTCTCACATTAATGAAAGGAAGCCTGTGCCCAGCTATGGGATGTAATATTCTATTGCTTTAAGTTTGTACGGGAATTTGGTAGGATTGCAGCCATCTATTACGATACCCACGAGACGAAATGGGAAGATGAATTCTAAATTTAAAGTTGGCTCCAATTTTAAATTTGATATGGTTATCGTTACTTACTTTAATTTGAAATAAAAATAAAAAACATTGTTCAATTTTAATAATATTCATAAAGAGAACAATATAAAAATTTAAAGTTAATTTAAAGGTGTTCATTTCAATTTTATTGTAATGAAAATGAAAATTTATAACTGAGTTTTATTTTTTAATTTAAGAATGGTTTTCATTAATATGGTTGCCGGAATATGTTAATTAAATTCACAATTTATATAAGTGTTTCCCTTTAGTATATTTTTACATTGTTGATGTAAAATTAAAAGTTCAATTAAATTGTTAGTTTTAATTGAACTTCAATAACAAACTGAATTATATACAAATATACCTAATATTGTAACATAATTTTTCTTCTTTTTTTCTTCTATTTAAAAAAAAACGTTACCCCACACTAGGATTTTCTCCTGTGGTGAGGTGGAGTTGTTTACAAACATAAATTTCACAAGGACAAACATCCAGACCTGAAACAATTACTTGCAGGTGATACAAATACTTGTTCCGTGCGGGATTCGAACCCGCGGCATTTAAATGTAAACATGTCATCGTCATAAATTCTCACGTGTTTTACCCAGTGGGTAGGCAGAGACTTCGAACTTCCATTTGCCACGATCCTGACACAAATCTTGCCGGGACCGCCGATACAGGGACGCTCAAAAGAAGAAAGTTCCCTAACTAGTGTTATATTTTTTCATTCTTAGGGATGGACATATAAGATAACAAAAAAATATTCAAATAAGTTCAGCCGTATCCTAGAAATCGGTAAAAGTTACAGCCTATATACGTCCCACTGCTGAGCACAGGCCTCCCCCCATTTCTGAGAGGGTTTTAGGGCAAGGAATTGTCCGCCGCGCTGCCCCAATGCGTGTAGGCGAACTTCACATGGCTTCGAAATATTATACTAGAAATATTATATCGAAATATTATAATTATTATAATAGAAATCGGTAAACAAACATAAAAATAAAACATATACGTCGAATATAGATCCTTCTCTCTTTTTTTTTGTTCATTAAAAAGATCGGGTACCTTACAAAAACGTTTTAATCGATTTTAAATTTTTAAAACATTTACTTGATTTTGTACCCAGCTGTCGAGACCGTGTGGCCTAATGGATAAGGCGTCGGACTTCGGATCCGAAGATTGCAGGTTGGAGTCATGTCACGGTCGATGGTCATTTTATGAAGATTTATTTACATTCTGATTTATATTTTAATTATATATATTATAATTTTAAAATATATCCACTACCCTATTTCATCCCGTGGGTGCCGTAAGAGGTGCAGAGGTAAATAAAACAGGAGATGGTCAGCCGAATCTTTCATATAACAACTCTAAATAATAAAAACTGCGGTTGCTAATCTGCCTGTTAACTATGGAACTTTATACTAAATAGATTTTTTCCGTTGGTGCCACGCTTAGCAAATGGATTGGCAACCGCAGTTTTATTTTTATTTTTACTCAGTTGTTATGAGGAAGATGCTGCTGCTCATCTCCTGGCTTTAATTACCTCTGTCGCCTGTTACGACAGTTACGGGATGATATGGGGTAGTGGATATGCTTACACCGCCAAGACACCGTTAACATAAACATTACATAAGAAGTACATAATTATACGTCTTCTAATGATTTATTATTATTAATTTAACTTTTTAATTTCCGAAGTTTCGGGTGCTTTACAGCATGGTCGTGACCATGGGGACACTCAGTCCCCATAGTCACGGGGACTGTTTGACGTCCCAATGTCATAATTAGTCCGGCTACCTTAATTTTTTTTATATAAATTTTTGATCCGATCTACGCAAAATGAGCTAACATTATCTTGAAGTATTTCAGTGGTGTGCTTGGGTTTGGGTTTAATTTTATTAATTATAGGATCCCAAGCAGATGGCAGCACCCATCCATCTTCTCTATTGAAATTAGGATGTTTTTTTTTTATTTCAATATCCTCGCGAATCATCCTTGGTAGGAATCGGTGTTCTT
Source organism: Parnassius orleans (assembly GCA_029286625.1). Taxonomy (NCBI): domain Eukaryota; kingdom Metazoa; phylum Arthropoda; class Insecta; order Lepidoptera; family Papilionidae; genus Parnassius; species Parnassius orleans. Next base: position 4,716,250 of record JAGSMP010000170.1, read on the forward strand.
TTGCGAGGATTTGTGGTCTATCAAATCTAATGTAATGGCGGGGACGATCTTGAACATGTTTACAGACTGCAGACTTCCCGGAACGTCGGTGCTTCAAGTCTGTTATATGTTCTTTTACGAGGGTTTTTAAAGATCTTTTTCTTTTTCCTATGTAAGAGAGACCACATTCACAATCCAGCTTGTACACTCCTGAATCTTGTAGAGGGATATGACACTTGACGGATAATAAAAATTGACTAATCTTCTTCGGCGGCTTGTAGTTGTAGTAGGTTTTAATGGAGGCTAGCTTCAAGATGTAGCCAATCTTGTCTATTACTCCTCTAACGTATAGTAGTACAGCAGGCACACGCTCGACCGTGGCCGGCTTCACTCGGTCTCTGTGACGTAGGCGCGGGACCCGAAGCTTATTGTTTTGCAATACTTGCTTGACGTGCTGGAGCTCGCCAGCCAATGTTTTCTGTCACAGATCCCTTGTGCTCTCTGAAACAAAGATTTTCCCACGGTAGCTAGCTGTAATGGATGGTGGTGAGATTCACCGTTTAAATTTCGGTTGGTATGGGTCTTTTCCCTATACACGGTGTGACCATTAGTGTTATCAGTATTTCGGATGACTAAAACATCTAGAAAAGCTAAAGAATTATTTGCCTCTAACTTCATTGTGAATTGTATTTTTGAGTTTATGGAGTTGAGTTGGTCTAAAAATGCAGTTAATTTGTCAGATGGTAAAATTGTGAAAGTGTTGTCTACGTACCGTTTGTAGAATCTTGGATTTACAGGAGCAGTAAGAAGGGCTTTCTCCTTAAAATCCTCCATGAATATGTCGGCGACTACGAGAGATACAGGTGAGCCCATTGCCACACCGTCTACTTGCTTGTAGAACTCTTTCTTCCACAATAGATAGCCAATTGCGAGGCAATGTCTAAGTAGTACTGCATATTCCGCAGGCATGTTGTTTTCTTTTAGCTTCCTAGTCACAATTGAGATTCAGTCTTCAATAATTAGTTAAGCATGTGAATAGTGACTGAACATCAAAACTGACCATAGTTTCATTGTCAGCGAGATGTAGGTCTCTTATCTCACTAACAAAATGGTATGAATCCTTACCATTTTCATCTCATCTCATCTCATTCACAAGAGCACACACTAAGGATTCATACCATTTTGTTAGTGAGATAAAAGACCTATGTCTTACTGACAATGAAACTGATGTGAATCGATTTGGCTTACAATGGGACATAGTGGAGTGTTTGGTTTGTGTATTTTCGGTAACCCATACAACCTCGGTGGTTTGGCACATGATGGTATTATCGAATTCGCGTCGAGAGTAAATTTTTCGGAGTATTTCTTTATTAAATCGGTAGTTGTTTCAAGCGTGTTAGTTGTAGGGTCTGTTTTGACCTTTTTGTATTTACTTTCGTCCGATAAAAGTTGTTGTATTTCAAAATTATACTCTGACATGTCCATTATTACCGTAGATTTTCCTTTATCCGCGCAGAGAATCGTGAGCTCTGGTCTGTTGCGTTAATTGTACAACGCTTTAAACTCGTCTTTCGGAAGATTTAGTTTTGGCTATTGACTTATATATTACTAGCGTAAAGACCGGGCTAACCGCAAAACTAAATGGCACCAATGAGTTGGCCCTAAAATGGCAGTTTAGGGCCAATGGTAGTCAGTTGACAGCGGTGCGCGCGCAGGAGCTAGCGAGTATTTGCTTGTAGTTGCATGGTAAAAGCCTGCAAAAATTACGATACAAAGGTTAAAAAGGATCATGGGATATCGTATCATCGGTAAGTAACCTTACATTAATTTTGATGCAATTAAATTATTATATAAATACAATGGCGGCCATTGTGTGGCCTTTGCTTGTCATAAATATGCCTAGTTGTATATAATGTTCATAACAAATTCAAAAATATGCTATGAACATGATATCGTCTCTAACAGAACGACCGGGATAGTAAAACATCATATGAGGAATCCCCGCCTACCCTGTCGTTGCCTGATTTGGTGTTGCCGTACATACAGAAATTCTTGATATTGTAGGATAAATATTATAAAAAAGTAAAAGGACCCACCAATAATACAAGTCTGTCGATATTATGGTCATAATTATGGTCTTTTCGCGTAGAATAGTGGCATAGTATTGTATAAATGTTAAGCACCAGGGTACAATCTTTTTACGTGGTAGAGCCATGCTGCAGCTATATTATGGTTGTAGCACGAATGGGTCGGCTCAACCGGGGAAGAACCACGCTCTCACAGAATACCAGCGTAAAATAGCAGCTTAATGCTGCTGTGTTTCGTATGGTTAGTGTAGAGAACATTTTACTGGACAAGAGGCATTCCATCTTAGTCCTCACGGGTGACGACGCATCTGCATTTTGATTCTTTATTGAGGATAAATGTAGATGTCTATGGGTCACAGTAACCACTTACCATCAGGTGGACTGTGTGCTCGTTTGTCAACCTATCCTACAAAAAAAAAGAATTTTTTGATACATTCTGACTTTCCACAATAAAGTGTAGAGCCCCATTCACTCTATTTCCTGCGTTCTTTCGTCATTCCATATCCTTATCATATCTACCATTCCTACTAAATACACATCCCAAATACACAAACTCATCCACTTGCTCAATCAACTTCTCTTCTATTCTTATTTCACATACCGTTTTACTTTCTTCTCTTTCAAAAACCAACACTATCGTCTTACTTGCGTTCACTTTCATTCCCTTTTCTTTTAAAGACCTGTTTATTAATGTAACCATCATTTTCAACTCGGCCGCCGACGACGCAAATATGACTTGATCATCGGCGTACAAAAGGCATTTGACGGTTAACTCACCCATTCTCAACCCACATTCTTCAACTTTCAAAGTTTGCAAACAACTGTCCATAAATAAGTTAAACAGCCACGGGGAAGCTACACAGCCCTGTCCGACAATTTTTTGGATGCCAACCCAGTCGGAGTAGACCCCGTTGATTCTGACATAAGCACTGGAGTCCCTGTAAAGAGACCTTAATGCCTGTGTCAAACCAGCACTCAACCCAAATGAGTTCAGTGTTTGCCATAACACATTCCTGTCCATTCTATCATAAGCCTTTTCCAAGTCCATGAACGCACAAAAAACTTTCTGGTTTTTGGCCAAAAACTTCTCAGCGATTATGCGCATGGAAAAAACTTGATCCGTACACCCCATTCGGAAATGAAAATTCTGTTTCTTTCATAACTCTTTCAATTATCACCTTAGCATACAGTTTACCCACAATGCTAAGCAGGCTGATACCACGGTAGTTTTACAGTCCTGCTGTGACCCCTTATATATTGGGACTATAACGGCTTTGCACCAGTCTTCCGGTAACCGCTTCATTTCCCAACATAAATTAAACAAGGTGTACAGCAGGCTTGCCACCACTCCCTCTCCATCCCTTAGCAATTCGAGTGATACTCTATCATATCCGGCTGCCTTACATGCTTTGATGCTTTTCATTGCTTTCATTATTTCATTTACACTTATCTCCATACCTCTTTCCATTTTCGGAATTTCTATTTCATTTAATTCAGACGACTCTTCGCTTCACACGTCTTGACGTATGGCCTCCAAATCCTCCTTACCGATATTATTTTTAAACAGACAATCCTCAACACTACAGTTAATTTCTTCGTACGGGATTCTTCGCGGTGTCAGTGCAAAATTCATGCCTTTCGATAATACTTTTAGTGTCGGTTCGTCCAGTGTATTGACAGATTTCGTTTGCCGCTTCAGTTTTATCAAAAAAATACGGTAAAGGAAGTGCACTAATTCCTTATCTTGAATTAGCAACGCACCAGGAGAACATAAAGTAGTAAAGTAAGATCATAGCTTAGATCTCAGAGTATATCAGCGTAAAAAAGCAACATATTACTGTAGTAAGTGAGATAGGCCCTTTACTGGTAATGAGTCATTCCACATTAGTCTTTAGGGGTGACAACGTATCTATAGTTTGATTCTTAATCGAGGATAAGTGGCGTTGTCTAAAGGACATAGTATCCAGTTGCCATGTCATTTCCTTTGACTTGTTCTGGCTTTTCAAAACATACAACATACGCATTTAACAGAAGCGTATAATAAAAATGGTATAAACAAATTTATTCATGAATGTGAATCCTTAAAACAAATTTAAGACCTAATACTATATTGTAACATAACAAAATGAAGAGTGCCTTTTTTAGGCAAAAGGAAAAAGAACCTGACTTAGAGAGTAGATTTGACGTATTCGTGTAAAGGCCAATATTTAGCAGACTTTATTATATTAAAAAATAATAAGAAGTAATTAAATTACAAGTCTTGGAGCTTTGATCAAATTCTGAAACACAAAATGTGTTCGTACATACTGCGTGTATTTATCAAATATAGAAAAATTCCGACAGACTAGTATTGAAAGACAAAATTGATTAGAATATTAAAAGCAAAATGGTTTGTCTGCCTATTCCTTCGTCTGGGTAGGCACCACCCAGTTACATATATTTGCCTGCAAACACAACAAGCTGTAGTGCAAGCATTCAAAGATTAGTGTGTAGCAGTGCACGCATCGCTACTTGGCGTACTTAGAGTAGGGTATAGAGAGCCAGTACAGTTACAGGCTGTTAGGCATTACATCTACTAGGCTAGTACTCGGAGATGACAATTAATCTGTAGCCTTCTTTATTATAACAGTCTATTGCCGGTATCCATGGGTAGCAGTAGCCACTTACCATCTAATAGAATGTAAGTATGTTTGTCACTTTCATTTAAAAAAGGAAACTTTTCCTCTTTAACTACCTGCCTATAGAACAGATTGACGTTGACTTGACACTCGTTTACGCATCTCACAGTAAAAATACGTTTAAAAGGCAATTTTCGGATAAATAGCATTAAAACTTGAATAGGACTTTGAAACAAGGCTTATCTTATAATAAAAGATGTTGTTTTATTAGGTAATAATATGGTACAGATATTTTAGTAATCTCGTCACTTTAACAGGAACTTAGGAAGTAATACATTGGAATAACATCTCTTGGATACCAAAATGTAATTGAATTTATCAAGTTGTAACCTGATTAGGCAAAGTAACAAAGTGAGGCTATTTTTGTTAACTTACCGCTTTGAAAATAATAAGTTTCAAAAGTAGGAAGTTATAGATTTCTTTCCGATTTTGAGAATGCGAGTTTTCATCATATCTCAAAATAACTCAAAATATTTGGTTAATCAACTTCAGATATCAGAAACGCTTTTTTGTACTTAAAAAACTGCGTCTAACGCCGCCAAGCAAGTCAAAATCGAACGACGAGTTCAAAAATTATTGCCATTTAAATGTTTCTAAATAATCGTTAATATTAAGTTATCAAAACTTCCCGCTTATTGTCGAGCGTTGCGCTAGTCAATAAGAGGGAAGTTCCAGGGATGGCCTGCAGGGTCAACCATTTTTCAATTTTTTTTATTATGATTTTATTTTAAATATTGATAGTTTCAGTCAGTATTTATTGGTTTTCAGTATGATTTTTTTGCCGCATAATAATGGTATATAAATTAATGGATTGTTTAAGCGTCGTTAGTAAGTGTTAGTTAGTTAGAGACGTCCCAGAATTGTTTTAAAGAGAGGAATGTTATTTCTATAAATTTTATGTTTTTACAAAATAGGTTGATTTTACGTTTAGAGTGGGTTAAAATAAACTTTAATCAACGATGGCAACTGTTACACTTCTCTTATATCGTCGAGAGACCAGCGCATATATAAATTTATATGTTGCCTTAGTACATCCGCCGATTGGTAAACGATCAGATTATGACGCATGATGGACTAATTGCGTCGTTTACTAAACAACGGATCAAAACAAATTATTTCAGGTTGGATATAAAATTTTATTTGCGAACTGAAATAAAATCCCCTTCATATTTTTTCAGGCTTAGAACTGGAAGGTTAACTAATAATATTGTATTATAATATTAGTTTCATGCACGAAGACATACATTTGTGTATGCTTGGCCAAGTTTGAAATATATGATATCTTTTGGTTTTATTATACAATCATTTGCAAAAAAAAACGGGTGGTTTCAATTTTTTTCCTACCCGAAAAAAATACAATACGAAAAGGTTTTAATAATTTAAACATATTAATGGCTGGTTATAAGAGTACCGTGGTGTTTTAAAAGTACGTTCTAAATTCAAATTTTTGCTAGAGGCTGGTTTTTAAAGAAAACAGCTTTTTACCACATTTTGTGGCGCAAACTCCCGAAAGTTAATATAGACATTAAATAACTTTTAGTCCATTTTTATTGAATTATCATAATCCCTACACGTTTAAACTATTTTGATTGCTGTTTAGTGGTCTCGAAAATGATAGATAACGTTATAAAAGCCAGAAAAATTATATTGCGCTGCTTGAAGAGGGTTGCAGTTAATGCTTCGTGGCTCAGAGGCTAAATATGAGTCGTTTGACAGACCAAAGGACCTGGCAGCGCTATCAAGAAAAGATCTGGTGGTTCTGGAAGAAAGCCATATTATACCGAACAACTAGATGATCGTTTTCTGGTGAGACAAGCGCTGTGAAATAACAAATCTTCGTACAACCTCAAGAACAACCTCAAAGAAGTAAGAAATGTGCAAATTGGTCTATAAACGGTAAGGAGGAGACTTTTTGCTGCCAATATACATTGTCGTTGCCCAGCCCGCGGCCCTAAATTACTCCGTGAAAACCGGATTGCCATGCTAGGTAGCTTCGTTCGAAATTGTGTGTCATGGACTCAAGAAGACCGGGATAGGGTATTGTTCTCCGATGAAGCCTCTGTATAGTGAAGATCGACGTCAGTAGTTTTAACGTTATGATTTAGGCAAGAATAAATTCTTTGGACCGTATGGAGTAACTCTTCATTGAAAACTTCACACTTATTGAACACCGATAAAAAACGGAAGTTCTAATTCCTCATGCCTAACCCACATTGGCTTCTATGGGTGAAAAATTTATTTTTGTGGACGAAAACTCTCGCGAACATCGAACTGGCGATGTGGAAGCATTTATGCTAGAGGTCGAAATTCTTCGTTTGGATTAGAGATCAATCGGCTCCGCAGGTCATGAGAAAGCGAAAGAATGTGATTAACGTGGAGTAGGAACCATAAGAGATATACTTAACGAGCAGGTACACTATTAACGCTTTGAACTTTAACATTAGTGCTTATTAATTTAATCAAATATTATTATAAAATTGACTAAAACTATTCTTTGCTAATTAATTTACAAAATTCTTAGTATAAAACTACCTAAAACTGTCAAACAATATAAGAGTAATAATAAAATTGATTCTTTACTTAGGTGTCAGTTTTTTTTAATAATTTATTATTTTTACAAATAGCATTGCATTTGCAAAATAGTTTATTATTTTTACAATTAAATTGCAATTTCATGGTTCTAATAATTGAAGAATAAAATGGAGCGTAAGCCATAAAGTTGCCTTTACACAGTTGTTAGAACAGAATTGGATTTTAAACGAAATCCCGCCGAACACGACACTCTCATAAATTATATGTGCATACAAATGCGATTTGTGGTAAAAGATCTTAGTCAAAATTAATAACGTAACTTTGTATTTGGCATAATATACATTTTAATTTTGTTATAATTTCTATATGATTTTATATATTTTTGCAGATATAGGAGCATAATTTAATAAAGGTCTTAAAAGTACCGTCGTTTACATTAGACACGAAATTAACATTATTCCGTAATAAAATATAATAAAACCCGGCCAAGTGCGAGTCGCACTCGCACATAAAAGGTTGCGTACCATCGTAAAACACGTTTCTAGTAGGGCAGCCCCCTATAATTTTTAATTTATTTTTATTATTTATTGTTATAGCAACAACAGAAATACACATTCTGTGAAAATTTCAACTGTTTACATAATAATTTACATTATAATTTTGGAGCGTGTTCATGTATTGCTGTAGCGTGTTCATGTAACGATTGATTTTGTACGGGAGCTGCTGGAGACACATACCTATAGTGATATCATCATCATCATTATAGCCCTTCACAAGTCCACTGCTGAACATAGGCCTCCCCCAAGGAATGCCAAAAAGCACGGTCCTGAGCCACCTGCATCCATCCTGCATGTCTTACCAGGTCGTCACTCCATCTAGTGGGGGGTCGCCCTACACTTCGCCTACCGGTACGAGGCTGCCACTCGAGAACCTTTTTTCCCCATCGGTTGTCGGTTCTTCGAGCTATATGGCCGCCCCATTGCCACTTCTGCTTACTAATCCATTGGGCTATGTCGGTTACTCTGGTTCTACTGTGGATATCCTCATTTCTAAGATTATCACGCAGAGAAACTCTGAGAATAGCCCTCTCCATAGCTCGCTTAGCGACCTTGAGCTTCCTCATACGGCCGTATGAGGAAGCTCAAGCAGTGAAGGACCACGTCTCAGTTCCATAGGTCATCACTGGCAACACGCACTGGTTGTACAATCTCGTTTTCAAATGTTGAGGTATACCTGACGAGAAGATGTGTCGCAATTTCCCGAACGCTGCCCAGCCGAGTTGAATCCGTCGATTGACCTCTCGGTCGAAGTTGGACTTACCTACTGGGACTATTTGTCCCAGGTAAACATACTCGTCAACAACTTAGATCTTAGTGCTCCCAACAGCTACCGGCATAGGTGTGACATGAACATTAAACATGATATTTGTTTTGTCCATGTTCATCTTAAGACTTATCCGTTGAGAGACACTATTGAGGTCATTGAGCATAGTGCTTAGGTCCTCCAGCGATTCTGCCATAAGGACTATATCATCGGCAAATCGAAGGCGAGTGATGTACTCGCCGTTGATGTTAATACCGTATCCTTTCCAGTCCAGTAGCTTGAAAACGTCTTCCAATGCAGCGATGAAGAGTTTCGGGGATATAACGTCACCCTGTCTTACACCTCTCTGCAGTTGGATAGGTTTCGTTCTCTGATTTTGTACTCGGATAGCCATCGTGGCGCTGCTTTACAAACACTTCAGTACTTCGATATACCGACAGTCAACTTGGCACCGCTGAAGGGACTGTAGGACCGCCCAAATTTCGATGGAATCAAAGGCTTTCTCATAGTCCATATACGCAAGGTAAAGTGGCAGATTGTACTATTCTGTCTTCTGTACAATTTGCCGAAGGGAGTGTATGCGGTCTATGGTACTAAAGCCTCTTAGGAAACCGGCTTGTTCGGGAGGCTGGAAGTCGTCGAGTCTGCGTGCGAGAGGATTCGTAATTACTCTCGAAAACAGCACGTAGACGCGGCTCAGAAGGGAAATCGGTCTGTAGTTCTTCAAGAGAGCGTTGTCGTCTTTCTTGAAGAACAAGACCACCGCACTTCTGCTCCACTCGTGCGGAGTAGTCCTACCATGGAGGACTAAATTAAAGAGCTTCTGAAGTACTTTAAGTATCGGTTTTCCACCCGCTTTCAGAAGCTCCTCTGTAATTCCATCCTCGCCTGGGGCCTTGCCATTTTTAAGGTGCTGGAGAGCCATTCTAATCTCGCTCAGACTGACGTCCGGGATATCATCGGAATAGTGTCGAATAAGACTTGCTCTTGGATCAATACTCACACTTGCGTTTGGCTCCAACGATGATGTGTACAGCTGCCCATAGAACCTCTCAATCTCACTCAAAATCTCAGGTGTCCCGGAAACGATGCTGCCACATTCGGTCTTCAGCTTCGACAGTTGGCTCTTTCTGGCAGACAGATCTCTGGCAAAGACTTTGAAGCCTTCGTTCCGCTCGATCGCTTCTTTAATACAAGCTGTATTGAAGTTGCGTAAGTCCTGCGCATACATTTGGAGATCTCTGTTCAGTTGCCTGTATGCTGTCAAATCTGTTGAAAACTGCAGCCTCATTTCCTTTCTAACAGCCATGAGATTAAGAATGTGATTGGAGAGTTTTTGTGTTCTTCTGCGGCGGGTCTTACAGAACTTAGCTCCGATCGCATGGACAGTTTCCACGAGCTTGTCATTCGTATCATCCACTGCATTGCAGTCTTCTAGCCACTGAAAACGGTTTTGTAACTAGAGCTGAAAGTTTTCGAGACTTTTGACTAGAACACGAGGTGGACCGAGCAATGACTTCATTAGACGAGACCTCTCCAACTTAACGTTTAGGTTCAATGTGCCTCTAACCATTCGGTGATCGCCGCCAGTTTTCACCCTCACAATCACTGAGACATCACTGAACAGTTGTCGTCTGGTCGTCATAATGAAGTCAATCTTATTTTTTGTCGAACCATCGGGGCTCGAACAGGTCAACTTCCTGTGGGGCCGCTTCAGGAAGAAAGAGTTCATCATAAAGAGTCCCTCCTTCTCCGTGAAGTCGGCCAGCTGCTCGCCCCTTGGGTTCCGTTGCCCTATTCCAAATTTCCCTACCTTCAGCTCACCGCTCTCTCTTGTGCCTAGTTTTGCATTGAAGTCTCCCATTAACACCGTAAAGTGGGTTTTGGAGGAATGCATGGCTTCAAAAATATCCCCATACATTTCCTCCACCGGAGATTGTTAGCACCCCCTGCCCCGCCATTACCATGGTCGCCACCGTAGCCAGGAATAGCGGGGCCGCCGCGGACTGGGGGCCGTCTCTTCGTAACTTTTATCATGGGAGAATATTTGCCATAGTTGCCACGCTTGGCGAGCGGGTTGCCAATCGCAGTAATTTTTGTAATATTGTTGTTATCAGGAAGATGCTGCAGCCCATCTCCTGCCTGTTTCCCACAGTGTCCTCTTACGACACCCACGGGAAGATATGGGATAGTGGATATTTTTAACCGCCACTACACGACTGTATATATATTAGGTCCTTACATATGAAATTAGCGTTTTGTCGTACTGACCACTTTGATCTGAATTATCTTCTCTTTGGTTAAGAATTCCATATTCAAATTTATAAATTCATTTAGCTCGTGCATTTGAGTTTTGAAAACAGTCATTCATTTGTATTTTCCTCGTTATTTTATTCTTTGGCGTCGGTTATTACCGCACAATGGAAAACATGAAATATCGGTGTAGTACGAGTTCTACCGTGGCACCAGTGCTGAAGAAGCAGCTCGAAGGATTAATGATGTGTACGGCGCTGGTGTCGCAAAAGAAAGCACGGTACGTTTTTGGTTTCAACGTTTTCGTTCTGAAAATTTTGACCTTCAGAACCAACCGCGTGGACGGCCGGAGACCAAAGTGGAAAATGAAGAATTAAAGGCTATTGTGGAAGCGGATCCATCACAAAGCACTTCAGAGATAGCTGCAGGCTTCGGGGTAAGTGATAAAACTGTATTAATCCACTTGAAGCAAAGCGGGAAAGTAAAAAAACTTGAACGATGGGTATCTCATGAATTGAGTGAATCGAACTTGCAAACACGCGTCGACTGCTGTGTTACTTTGCTCAACCGAGACAATAATGAAGGGATTTTAAATCAAATCATTACTTATGATTAAAAGTGGATACTGTACGATAACCGGAAGCGCTCGTCGCAATAGTTGAACCCTGGAGACCCAGCCAAATCCTGCCCTAAACGAAAATTTACTCAGAAAAAGTTACTTGTGAGTGTTTGGTGGACTAGCGCCGGTGTCGTTCACTACAGCTTTCTAAAATCTGGCCAAACGATTACGGCAGATATCTTTTGTCAGCAACTGCAGACCATGAAGGAAGAACTAGCTGCTAAACAACCGAGATTGGTCAATCGCTCTAGGCCACTGCTGCTTCACGACAACGCAAGACCACACACTGCTCAACAAACAAACACTAAGTTAGATGAGCTATAATTGGAATGTCTGTGACATCCACCGTACTTTCCGAACCTTGCTCTAACAGATCACCATTTTTTCCGGAATTTTGACAACTTCTTACAAGTAAAAAAATTCAACTCCGATGCGGCAGTCCAAACCGCCTTCAAAGAGTTTATTTATTTTCGCCCCGATGGTTTTTTTAGTAAAGGGATCAATGAACTACCTTTGAGATGGCAAAAGTGCATACATAACAACGGTGCATATTTTGATTAATTAAATGTATTTTACAAAAAAAAATTGACATTATATTCATTCCGTACAAAACGCCAATTTCATATGTAAGGACCTAATACTTCTTCAAAGTTTATACAACGAAGACTGGATTTCTGGTTGAGTTATTGGGATATTACGAAGCTCGATGGAGAAAGTTTTGGCATTTCGCTCTAGATATTCTATTTTATTTTCCAATATTTTAATTCTGTCTTGATATTCCGAGTTTTTTTGCTGCACTTTATTAATTTTTAATAACAAATCATCGTATATTTGGGTTATAAAATCAATCGACTTTTGGGTTTCCAAGTTTAATTCTTTTAATTATGACATGTGCGATTCTTGTCTATTAAATTTCGCAGTTTATTGTTGTTTCAAATCATTTAGCAGGTCTTTAATTTCATAGCTAACCATATCGCTGTGTCTTCGCTTACACCTTTGGGAATATACTCAACTTTTTCTGAATCATCAGAATGCCTTTTATCGGAAGCTGTATCCGAATCTTGGGTTAAAATTAAGGTAAGGTAAGGACCTAATATATATGTGGTAGTCTGGTAGCTGACTACCGAAATACTGTTGCACAATGTATCATCATCATTTCAGTCCTTCACAAGTCCACTGCTGAACATAGGCCTCCCCCAAGGAATGCCACAAAGCACGGTCCCAAGCCACCTGCATCCAGTGACTTCCTACTTCCTGCATGCCTTATCAGGTCGTCACTCCATCTAGTAGGGAGACACCCTACACTTCGCCTGCCGGTATGAGGCTGCCACTCGAGAACCTTCCTTCTCCATCGATTGTCAGTTCTTCGTGCTATATGGCCAATCCATTGCCATTTCAGCTTACTAATCCGTTGGGCTATGTCGGTTACTCTGGTTTTACTGCGGATATCCTCGTTTTTAAGTATATCATGGAGAGAAACCTGAGCGTAGCCCTCTCCATAGCTCGCTGAGCGACCTTTAGCTTCCTCATACGGCCGGCAGTGAAGGACCACATCTCAGATCTATTGGTCATCACTGGCAACACGCACTGGTTGAACAATCTTGTTTTGAGGTTTTGAGGTGTGCCTGATGAGAAGATGTGTCGTAATCTCCCGAACGCTGCCCAGCCGAGTTGAATCCGTCGATTGACCTCTCGGTCGAAGTTGGACTTACCTAGTCCGACTATTTGTCCCAGGAGCTTAGTGCTCCCAACAACTACCGGCAAGGTTTGACATAGACGTTACACTTGACTTTTGTTTTCTCCATGTTCATCTTAAGACCTATCCATTAGGAGGCACTATTGAGGTCATTGACCATAGTGCTTTGGTCCTCCAGCGATTCTGCCATAAGGACTATATCGTCGGCAAATCGAAGGTGAGTGATGTACTCGCCATTGACGTTAATACCGTACCCTTTTCTAGTCCAGTAGCTTGAAAACGTCTTCCAATTCAGCGGTGAAGAGTTTCGGGGATATTACGTCACCCTGTCTTACACCTCTCTGCAGTTGGATAGGTTTCGTACTCTGGTTCTGTACTCGGATAGCCCTAATGTACAAACACTTCAGCACTTCGATATACTGACAGTCAACTTAGCACCACTGAAGGGACTGTAGCACCGCCCAAATTTCGACGAAATCAAAGACTTTCTCATAATCCAAATCATAACGCAAGACAAAGAGGCAGATTGTACTCTTCGATTTTCTGTATAATTTTCCAAAGGATATGTATGTGGTCTATGGTGCTTGCCATTTTCGGGAAACGGCTTGTTAGGGAGGCTGGAAGTCGTCGAGTCAGCATGCGAGACGATTTGTAATGACTCTCGAAAACAGCACGTAGACGCGGCTAGTTCTTCAAGAGAGCATTGTCGCCTTTCTTGAAGAACAAGACCACCGCACTTCTGCTCCACGCCTCCGGAGTAGTTACACCATGGAGGACGGAATTAAAGAGCTTCTGAGGGACTTCAAGTATCGGTTTTCCATCCGCATTCAGAAGCTCCGCTAAAATTCCATCTTCGCCCGGGAACTTGCCGATTTTAAGATGCTAGAGAGCCATTCTAATCTCGCTCTGACTGACGTCCGGGATATCATCGGAATTTTGTCGGATAAGACTTGCTCTTGGGTCGTTACTCACACTTGCGTGTGGCTCCAACAATGACGTGTACAGCTGCCCATAGGACCTCTCAATCTCACTCAAAATCTCAGGTGTCTTCAGCTTCGACAGTTGGCTCTTTCTGGCAGACAGATCTTTGGCAAAGACTATGGAGCCCTGTTTTCGCTCGATCGCTTCTTCAATACGAGCTGTATTAAAGTTGCGTAAGTCCCGCTGCATGCACTTGGAGATCTGTCTGTGCAGCCGCCTGCATGCTGTCAAATCTGCTAAAAACTGTAGCTTCTTTTCCTATCTAAGAGCTATGAGATTAAGAGTGTGATCGGAGAGTTTTTGGGTTCGTCTGCAACGGATCTTGCAGAACTTAGCTCTCACCACATGGACAGTTTTCACGAGCTTGTTATTCATATCGTTCACTGTATTGCAGTCTTCTAAGTACTGAAAACTATTTTGTAATTCGAGCTGAAAGTTTTCGGGGCTTTGGATTAGAGCACGATGGGTACTGAGCGTTGACTTTAGTAGACATGAACTCTCCAACTTAACGTTTAGGTTCAGTGTGCCTCTCGCCATTCGGTGATCTCAATCTATAGGAAAGCAAGCTCACCGCCCTGAGCGTTAATGCTAAACTTGCCCTCGCCTCCTTGTCTAAGTAAAGATCAAGTAGCGTTAGGCCTAGGAGTGCATTAACAGCCGCTCCAGGCGATGATCGCATCGCTTCAGCTGCCATTTAGCAGAAAGTCCTTTGTAGACTATTTAATCTGTCCGCAGTCGTCTTTTGGTTGGCCTTATTACACCAGACATTGAAGGCGTAGGTAAGAATCGGCTTAGATTTTGCCGGGCAAAATCCCTTCTTTTACTGTGTAATATTTTATTACATTTAAGAGTATTATATTCCTCAGGGAACATATCCTGCTGACCACATTGCATAATTAGATTTTGTGAACGCTGTAATTCTGAATGAGACAAGTGAGATAAAATTTTGCTATTTGCAAATCTGCAATTATGAATAAATCTGTTGGCATAAGCTAAGGTTCTTATTAATTTGATAAATGGTGACAGTTTGTAATTTAATTGAGTTATTGCATTGTTACTGTAATCTATTACATTATTTTTGACAAAAGTGTGTAATCAAGTTTCAGGTAACGTAATATTTTGACTATTGGGACATGTTGGAAATTGAATGACGGGGTTATGAAGAAAATCTGGACCAGACCACCAAAATGTAGACGCGCTGATAGTATCAGCCTTCACCTCGCGAGGCACGAGATCTGCAGGATTCAGTTTGGTAGGCACGTAGCTCCACGTCTGGCCGATCGTGGCTTCCTGCACCTCAGAAATTCTGTTACGTACAAAATTATTAAGTCGACTGGGTTGTGTGGAAACCCATCCATGGACGATTGTTGAGTCACACCAGAAAAAAAAATCTAAATTGAAGGGTAAGGGACTTAATTACATTGGTATACAGTGGTCTCCCCAGTAAAGCGCCACACAGTTCTAAGCGTGGTATAGTTGTTGGCTTAATAGGTGCTACCTTATTTTTGGAGGCTAACAGGCGAACACAAACCGTTCCATCTTCTGAGATTGATCGAACATACACACAGGCGCCGTAAGCACGCTCAGAAGCATCCGTAAAGATGTGAAGCTCAATCAAAGAAGCGCTGATACATAAAACCCAACGGGGAATTCGAATTGAGTTTGGACTAATTCAATAAATGATGATTTTATTTCAGCTGGAACGTCTTCATCCGAACCACATTTATGTACCCAAAGCTGCTGAAGTAAAATTTTGGCCTGAACAATGCATGGACCAACGAGATTAAGGGGATCAAAACCTGACTAATTAAGGATAAAATAATGCGTTTTGTTATTTTGTTTATAACACTTGATTTAATTGAAAAGAAAAGATTGTCCACATGTGAGTACCAGAATAGTCCTAGTGTTTTGCTTGGAGATTCATTAAGATTAAGAGCCTTTTCTGAGTGCTTATTTTGAATATTGGTGACTGTCCCAAAATTTCAAGGCTATTAGACTGTCACTTTCTAAGGTAAAATTGTACTGATTCGGGAGTATTAATGACACCTCGAAAGAGTTGTATGACTGACTCAATTGAATCTCCGCCGCTTAAGTAGTCATCGACATAAAAGTCGCGTTTAATAGAGTCACTAACTTTGGAGTCTGAGCACTCATCAGCAAGGGAAACTAAACACCTTGTGGCAATATACGGAGCTGAAGCAGTGCCGTATGTTACTGTATTCAGAGAATAAGTTTTAAGGGGTTCAGAAAAATCGAACCTAAAAACGATTTGTTGTAACGAACGCTGACGAGGCTGCACTAAAATGTCCCTATACATTTTTTCAATGTCACCCGTTACAACAAACCTATGTTGTTCGAATCTTAAAAGAATAGAAAGTAAATCCAGCTGGGCAGTTGGACCTACCATCTGAATATCATTGAAGGATTTGCCTGAAGTAGTTGCAGCCAAAGCGTCAAACACCACACGAAGTTTTGTGGTGGTACTCGACTCGCGTACAACGCCATGATGCATCAAATAATAATTATATTTAAAACGATCTGTTGTTTTGTTTGTTTTTTTGTTTGTTTGTACGCTCTAGAGAGAAACCAACGCTTGGCCATGAAGTAAGAGTCACCTAAGCTATCAGGCGATTCTTTTAATGAAATAGTGACTATGAAGCGACCATTTGCGTCGCGACGTGTCGTTTCTTGAAATTTATTTTCACACGTCTGCTCTTCTGTAGAGAAACCATGCACAGAACACACGGAGTCTAACTCCCAAAAGCGTGTAAGCTGTTCAGACTCTTCTTGTGACGTAAAATGACACAAAGAAGACTGAGTACAAGAAGGCGATTGATACACACAGCCTGAAATAAGCCAACGCAATTTGGATGAGTGAAGCTTGGGTTGGTTATTACCCAAATTTATAAAGTTTGAACCTAAGACGTCCCAAAAGACTTCAGCGCCTACGAGAATGAAGGTAAATTAAAGGTAGGATCTGCTAATTGAAGACCTGGCGGTATAGATATTTGACGCATATCTATACTGGGTGGCGCTTAGGTTATCACGTTAAATAGCACAGCAGTTAATACAAGGATATATGTCTGTTAAAATAATAAAATAAACAATAATAAAAGAAAATAAAAATGCATTTCAAACAAAATAGAGTAAAAATTTACAAGAAATAAATCATCCTGGATAATATTGGTTTACTGACCTGAAGTGACCTGTAAAGCGGCACCGCACAGTGCTCACGCGACATTGACATAGGTAATTATAATACCTACACTTGCCCATGCGTAGGGCGATGCTAATCCGATGTTATCAACGAATCACAAGGACATTGCTCTGCGCCCATACATTGTTCGCCCTGGAACCAAGAGCATCGGAAAATTATGTGATGCATTTTCGATAATTAGTAAATTCCTATGTGATCGTATTTTTATAGCGGACTAGCTGCAGAATAGATATATTTCAAAAAAAGTATCAGATTTTGAGGTTATAATCGAACCACGAACATTATGGTTTTTCATAGCTCCGAGTAATTTTTAAGAAACTGAAAAACAATATCCAAAACATTTAGCTATTTTTAGTTCCTACCTAGATAATTGGGTATTTAGTTTTTGTTCTAAAGACTAAGTGTAAGTAAGTGCAACGTATAAATGCATAGAATATAGTCGCGTATACTATCTAGTGCATTTGCAAGCGTGGGCGTCTGGACGGCACTGTTAAAACGCGTGACCATGAAAACAGCTTTACCAATTACATAGTAAGTTGTTTTTAAACCTACATTAACTTATTATTTTTGAATTAGAAATAAAACACAGATTTAATTTCATGTTTATTGTTCATCTTCTAAATACATCACGAGAATCTGAATATGCAGACAAAGTAGAAATGTAATTACAGAAGAGTGCAGTCCATTGTTGTACACAGTGACGAATCTGTTCATCTTCCAAGAACATAGAACCAACAGCAGAGCCACAATTTACATAAAATACATTTTCCATTGCGTATGCGTAAGTCCGTTTATGAGTGCCAGGTTATTGTTTGAGCGGTACACAGTTACGAAAATCACAGCCAGGTAAATCGTTTTTGAAAGCAATCAGAGTCCGTTAAAATAGCCAAATCGTAATATTCAATAGATAGTCCCGAAAGTCCCCAAAATACACCGATATAATTACGAAGAGCGAGCGACAGCGACGCCAATGTAATTGACAGAGTGAGAGCACAGGTGAGAGACTGACAAGTGACAAGTGACCATTTAGTGAAGTCAAAAATAGGGGTGCTAAATACGATAAGATTTATCGATATTTACTATGGCCATACGTTACAAACAGTATAACATCAACTTTTGACATACGATAATATTAATACCATAACGAGTATACTTTACTTATAATGACACGATACTTCTCTACTTCTTCTATACTTGTAACAATATTAATAATAACATGTAGTCTACAATATTGCTTTTTTTTAAGAAAACATTCATGAAGTAACAATACGTGTTTCTTTTATATTCATCATTATTACAGCCCTTCACAAGTCCACTGCTGAACATAGGCCTCCCCCAAGGAATGCCACAAAGCACGGTCCCGAGCCACCTGCATCCATTGACTTCCTGCATGTCTTACCAGGTCGTCACACCATTCAGCGGGGGGACGCCCTACACTTCGCCTGCCCGTACGAGGCTGCCACTCGAGAACCTTTCTTCCCAATCGGTTGTCGGTTCTTCGAGCTATATGGCCGGCCCATTGCCACTTCAGCATACTAATTCTTTGAGCTATGTCGGTTACTCTGGTCCTACTGTGGATATCCTCGTTTTTAAGTCTATCACGCAGAGAAACACCGAGCATAGCCCTCTCCATAGCTTGCTGAGCGTCCTTGAGCTTCCTCATGCGACCAGCAGTAAAGGACCACATCTCAGATCCATAGGTCATCACTGGCAACACGCACTGGTTGTACAATCTAGTTTTGAGGTTTTGAGGTGTCTAACGAGAAGATGTTTCGTAATCTCCCGAACGCTGCCCAGCAAAGTTGGACTTACCTAGTCGTACTATTTGTCCCAGGTAAACATATTCGTCAACAACTTCGAGCTTAGTGCTCCCAACTACTACCGGCATAGGTGTGACATGGACATTAAACATGATTTTTGTTTTGTCCATGTTCATCTTAAGACCTATCCGTTGGGAGACACTATTGAGGTCATTGAGCATAGTGCTTAGGTCCTCCAGCGATTCTACCATAAGGACTATATCGTCGGCAAATCGAAGGTGAGTGATGTACTCATCATTGACGTTAATACCGTATCATTTCCAGTCCTGTAGCTTGAAAACGTCTTCCAATGCAGCGGTGAAGAGTTTGGGATATCACCCTCTTACATCTCTATATTAATTGTCGTAAATTCGTAAGTGATCGTTTATTTAAAAGTAAACCACACACTTTTTTAAACAATCATTAAAAAACCCTGAATAATAATGATCATGATGAAATATGTAGGTTTTGTTCACTTCAGCATTATTCTAACTATAATTTAAAATTGAGTATGACCTCATTCATTACTATGGGTTTTTAAATCATACTTTATGGGAATAATAAGAAAGGAAAGGTATTGAATGAAATTGCACTTTATTCGAAATAAATTCAAAATGTGATTCAGATTAAAAAATATGCAACATTGGGCATCCTAATCATTTTCGACAACACGTGACGTTTCAAGATGGCGGTGATTAATATTATTAGTCGAATATAATACTTTTAATGTTCATTTTGGCATGCAGCTAGTCCGTGTTATAAAAGTATTTGCAACTAATATAATAAAATAGACAATTAATTATCGTGTATGTCCGATGCTATAATTGTAACGGGCGATTTTGGACATTGTCCTTTAATGGTATTGTTTGCATCCAAATAATCACTTTAATCTTGAAATCACTCAAGTTTAATAATCAAAACAAATCAAAATTTCAAAAAAAATCATATCAATCTATTCCGATCACGTAAAATTGATACGAGGCATCTTAAATTTAAAAAAAGTTAAGACGTTAAAAAAATAAAAGCGTGCAATTGCGCACGGGCTGTCACATCACTAAGTTATTAAATATGATTATCTAGCGTATTATTAACGTGTCCTGTCACAAATAATAAATACAATACAGTAAAAGAAAAAAAAATCTTATCACAACTATTATTACCGTATTAACGTGTCCTATCACAAACAAATTAAGAAACTTATTAAAATGTCCACAAAACAAAAAAAAACAACAATTAAAACTCAAAGGACGTGTACGCGAAAAACGAAAATTAGGTCAAGCGACTCATGAACTATCCCCAAGGACGCCGGCGTCGGACTAAGTGACTTACTTTCTTACTAATCGTCGCACGCGCCAGAGAAATATGAATTTCGACACCCCGTCCCATTTCTTGTCACTTTGCATAGAGAATTTGCCTTAACTCCTTTATTTTAAGTAGATTTTTCGCTTGAACTTGTTTTCGCAACACCAGCGCGGTCCCTTTGTTTTTAATTTCGCGCATAAAATTATGCCTTAAACTGTTAGCCGTAAGAACATTTTTTGCTTGATTTTTTACTTTATTTGAGTAATTCGGATTGGCAACGTTTAAACTAGGTATCTTCGCCTTCAAAGACCATGGGTCTTTGACCTCTCTATTTATCAGGTGATATCTGTATGCATTTACATGATGTTGTTTAATATTAAAACGAAAAAAATGCTACCACGACTAGAATGTTAATTATTATATTTTTTTTTAGTTGTGTATGTTTAAAGAACTTTATGTAGGATACGTCTTTTCATTTAATGTGATAACTTCATCGTCACTCGGTATAAGAGCTAGGCAGTGAATTTGCAATTCTAGGTAGAATGTAGCAGTCAATGCTCGCCTGATAACCATCAAAATAAGACTGAATATGTATGTTACAGGTCTCTGAGGTACTTGAAGTCTGATCGTTAATACCTGAGATTGTGGAGCTTATGTGGTGCCTTACCAAGCCGAGCTTTTCACACAGGTCGCGGGTGATGAAGTTTGAAGTACTACCGTTGTCTAAGAGGATTCGGGCAGTATGAAGGCCTTCATTGACGTCTGACACCTTTGCCAATGCTGTGGAAAGCAATACAAGAGTGTGGTTATTGTAAGAAGGATTTGAAGGAGAAGAAATAATGTTTGTAGAAAGTACTACACTATCTACTGTTGGTTTTGTATCTACTAACTCCCTATGTAAGAGGGTATTGTGTTTATATTTGCAGTATTTGCAATGAGAAAGTTTGCAGGACTTATATGTATGACCTGGTCGAAGACAATTCATGCAAACCTCGCTTTCGGAAGCCCTTTTAATGCGTGATTCAATATCTAGATCTCTAAAAACTTGACAATTAAATAAAAAATGATCCTTAGAACACAAAGGGCAGGTAATGTTCTTAGGCGACTTATGTGATGTTGTGTGAAAATTTTTAGTTTTTGGTGTAAAATTGTTAGAAGAAGTCGTAGAAGGTTTTGAAAAATTGTTTTTATTATTGTCTAAAGTTTCAAGAAGATCAGCTCTGTTAGTCAAAAATTTAATAAATTGCTCTAAATTTGGTAATTTGGGTAAATTTTTTTTTAATTCTTCCCATTGATGACTAGTTATAGGGTCCAATTTTTTGGACATTATGTATATAATAATTGTGTCCCAGTGTTCAGTAGGTTGACCAAGAGTATTAAGAGCCCTTAAATTTTTATTTTAACTTAACCAAATTATTAATTTAACTTAAAAAAAATATTATTTTAACCAAAATGCAGATGCGTTATCACCCCTGAGGACTAAGAAGGAATGTCTCGTCTTCAGTAAAAACAGGTCTTTGGTTTTCTATACTCACCATACGAAACAAAGCAGAATTAAGCTGCTATTTTACGCTGGTATTGGTGATAGCGTGGTCCATCTCCAGTCGAGCTGACCCATTCGTTTTTATTGTAAATATGTCTAGCATATTCCGTTTTTAAAAGAATGTAAAAATAAAAAAGTAAGTGGTATAACTGCATAGACGACCATTATAAAATTTATTGAATTCCATTATGTCATACTATGCAGTAGAAGTTTTTATACATTTTATTCTATCGCAGAACTATTAGTAGAAGTAGTTGAACAAAGCCCGCTCCGCTGGGAGTAAGTTAAACTTTAGTAATAATAGTAATTTTTATTATAAGTGTCCTATGTCCTATTCTACGAAATAATCCAATTTTATTCCAAATTTTATTTTAATACCATCAGCCGTTCAAGCATGATTGAACAAACATATTTTATATAATTAAAATAATAGTTAAATGACATTTAAATAAACAAACAATTAAAGTTTGCGAGTATAACTAATTTTTGATTAAATTTCCTAATTTAAAATTTATCAAAAGTAATTAAAAACAATTTTAGTATAATTTTTTTCTAAGACAATAAAAATATAGCCGCCTACGAAGTTACTGAGGCCTTATTAAAACTTTAGCGAATAATTTAAATGTCTCTATAAGGAAATGCTTTTAATGTCTTGAAATGTAATTTCTTATTTAAATAACGTTTAGCTTAATTTCTGAAACACCTAAGAATATTTTAATGTTACGAAAGGAGAAAGAAAAACTGAAAAAAAAACAAATAAAGGCAATAGTAGTCTGCAAAAAAGAGACTGAAGTGAATTGCAGGAGTTGTTTAGGCAGAAACATATATATCCTAGATATAATAAAGTATATATCACTGTCAGATGTTTAAATACATAATTATTATATTGTATAAGCATAAAGCATTGTCTTTGCAATCGTGCAGTGGCGGTGTAAAATATCCACTACCACATATCGTCCAGTGGATGTCCAAAGAGGCGACAGAGGGAAACTGTAACAGGAGATGGGCAGCTGCCTGAGAACAACGCAAAACTGCGTTTTACAATCCGCCTGCCTAGCGTAGCAATTATGGGAAATCCTCTCCATAAGAAGAAGTGTATCACCTCTATGCAAGAGTGATATGGTCCGTAGTCTTGTACGGGGTGCCTGTATAGGCGAAAAGGTTGGCGATCCGACGCTGCAGAACTAAAATCTACAGTGTGCAGCGAAGGCTGGCCATACGGATCGTGCGAGGATATCGCACAATAACTTTTGAGGAGGCGACAGTCCGGGCTCGCTTTCCATCTTTAGATATAATGGCTGATATGGATGCAAGGGTGTATGACGGTGCCAAAGCGGTGAGAGTGGGCCAGATGAGATGTCCAAAGGAGTTAAACGGCAGGAAAAACTTAACGCATTAGCAAAGTGGCGCGCTCGTCTGTCTGAGGAGCCTTATGCGCCAACGCGTTGTTGAAGCAATCCTGCCGCAGTTCGACGCCTGGATACATCGACGAACAGGAAGACTCACTTACAGACTTATACAGATAATAACCAGGCACGGGTGCTTCGGTGATTATTTGTGTAAAATCTGACGCGAAGCGACAGCAAACTGCTTCCACTGCGTTGGGCTGGACAAGGACTCCGCATCCCATACACTGGCAACATGTCCAGTGTGGGAACGGGAGTGGACGGTCCTGTTGAGCCGAATCGGTCAGAACCTCTCCCTGCCAGCAGTCGTGTCGGCGATGCTCTGCAGGGACTCGGCATGGAAGGCTGAAGCAGTTGTCCTGTTGAGCGGAGCGGAGAATACAGATTCCGCTCGGATACGACGTCGCTAAGGCGTTCGCTACGGCCCTCCTTTTGATGATGATGTTCCCCTACCAGAAACGAGGACTCTGGAGTTACGGGCGCTAGGACCAGGGTCTCGAGCGCCTAGCAATGCAACCCCCAAGGAGGACGGTGACTCGGAAGTGGTGCCGAGCACCTTAATAGCACTGCGAGAATGCTTGAGGCAGTAAGGACCCTGGACGTGCTTTAATAAAGCAAAGCGAGAGAGGGGCCCCGGTTGCGTTCCGAACGGAGATCCCGCAACCCCTCATATACGCTTATATTGACCACCGTTTTTAGCCGGTAGGAGTCCGGCACAACCTTTCTGTTGCCCCCGCAGCCAAAGGAATACATTAGGATTTCCCCACGATAAAAAAGGTGTCCATGGACTTCAGTAGTCACTTACATAGGATGGACTATCAGTTTGTTTATCACTTTAATTTTGTAAAAGAAAATTGCACATAGTATGATTCCCTCAAAAACCAGTTTAATGGTCATAAAATGAAAATGGACGTATATTTTCGCTGAATTCCATCGATATACCTACTGTTGGATTGAATCATTCGATAAAATTTTCCTTCTTAAAAATCAAATTAATCAGTGATTTAAATTTATTTATTGAAATTGAAATGGGATTATCTTAATTTTCATAAAAAATCGGTCCTAGTAAAAATCAAGATAAATTATAAATATAATGCTTATTTACATATCAATGAACTGTAATTTTACGACGACCAAAATAAATAAATAAATAAATATAACAGGAGATCGTGAATAAGTACAATGTAGCCGAACACATTTCACCGTTTGTGGTATGCTAATTAATATCATACATAAAGTCAAAAAGTTAATTAATTTCCAGTATACAATAAAAAATAATTATTATCAGTGAGTCATCATGTCGAAATTAAATTAAATAGAAAATAACAATTTACAAAAATACCATAATTTAAACATTATTTTATACATTATGTCAAAATCTTAAAAGCATCGTCTACTTAAGTGAAAAGAAGTCTTTAATTGTATAAAAGAGTGCTGGATGAGCCATTTTTTTTGGTGAGTTTTCATTCTCATGTTGGTAGCTCTCTAATCTCTTTAGGTACCTTATTAAAAACTTTTATACATATTATGTAACGGAAGAGTCGGGAAGGGACGCCCTAGACGAAGGTTTATCGACTAAATTGGCGATATATTGAAAATGGGCCAAATTAGGAGTACCCTTAACCGACGAGCGTATATGCGTAGATATATGGATGTAAAGGAGGCGAGAGAAGTGTGTCAGGATCGTGCCAAATGGAAGTCCGTAGTCTCTGCCTACCCCTCTGGGTGACAGGAATGAGTGTTTATATTATTATTATATTATGTAACAATTTTTTTGATCCAGTCAGCGTTAGCAAATTATTATTTCTAAGTAAAAGTCTACATGATTCCAGGGGCCCAACGTTACATAGAGCTCGTATACATTTATTTTGACTGATAAATGCTTTGTTTATGTCAGTCAAGTTTCCTCATACCAACAGACCATACCTCAACAGTCAACACAGATTCGATGTATCCGTAATATGCAGTTAGTGCAGCCTCTTTCTCAGTGACGCACTGTAATCTACGCAGTGCATATACAAATTTATTTAATTTGGTGCAGACATTTTTCAATGGTGATCAACATGAAGACCTAAAAATTTTGTTTCTGTGACCTCTTCCAAATTTTCATTATTATATGAAATATTTAGTTTTTCAGTTGGTGTATTATAATTCGAAAACGTAATGAATTTTCTTTTTGAGATATTCGCACGCAGATTATTGGTTTCTAGCCAGGTCATTATGGATGCTACAGAATAATTTATTGTTATTTCGTTAGTAAAGTCACTTACGGTAACCTCTTTATTTAGTTTTGGTATGACGATGGAAATGTCATCGGCAAAAAGTATAGACTGATGAGGTGTCGTAGTCGGTAAATCATTTATGTATAATAGAAATACAGTGGACCCAGTACATTGCCCTGGGGCACGCCGCTTCTATTGTGGGTAAAGGGAGATCTACATGACGTGCGGTTATACTTTTCATCAATACGCGTCACTTCAACATATTATTGCCGATTTTCTAAATATGATTTTAACCAATTTAATGCAGGCCTACGAATTCCATTTCTTTTACATTTGTCTATTAGAATAATATGGTCAACACAGTCAAATGCCTTTGACATGTCGTAAACTATGGCAACTACTGGTACTTTTTTGTTGATATAATCAGTTAATCTTTGTATGTTCACTACAGCTTTCTAAAATCTGGCCAAACGATTACGGCAGATATCTATTGTCAGCAACTGTAAACCATGAAGGAAGAACTAGCTGCTAAACAACCGAGATTGGTCAATCGCTCTAGGCCACTGCTTCTTCTCGACAACGCAAGACCACACACTGCACAACAAACAACCACTAAGTTAGATGAGCTACAATTGGAATGTCTGCGACATCCACCGTACTCCCCGGACCTTGCTCCAACAGATTACCATATTTTCCGGAATTTGGAAAACTTCTTACAAGGAAAAAAATTCAACTCCGATGCGGCAGTCCAAACCGCATTCAAAGAGTTTATTGATTCTCGCCCCCATGGTTTTTTTAGTAAAGGGATCAAGGATCAAGGAAGGAAGGAAGGATCAAAAAGTGCATAGATAACAACGGTGCATACTTTGATTAATTAATTATATTTTACAAAAAAAAAATTGACTTTATATTCCTCGAGTACAAAACGCCAATTTCATATGTAAGGACCTAATAGAAATTCCGAAAGAAGTGGAGAGAGGTAGGGAGATAAGTGTAGATGAAATTATGAAAGAAATGAAAAGCATGAAAGCAGGTAAGGCAGCCGGATATGATAGAGTATCACTCGAAATGCTAAGGGCTGGAGAGGGAGTGGTGGCAGGCCTGCTGTACATCTTGTTTAATTTATGTTGGGAACTAAAGCGGGTACCGGAAGACTGGTGCAAAGCCGTTATAGTCCCAATATATAAGGGAAAAGGGTTACAGCAGGACTGTCAAAACTACCGTGGTATCAGCCTGCTTAGCATTGTTATGGAAGAAACTGATGGAAAAATTTGGGATGTGCAAACGGGATTTAGAAAGGAATGGGTTGTACGGATCAAGTTTCTTCCATGCGCATATTCGCGGAGAAGTCTTTGGCCAAAAACCAGAAAGATATTTATGCGTTCATGGACTTGGAAAAGGCTTATGACAGAGTGGACAGGAATGTGTTATGGCAAACACTTAACTCATTTGGGTTGAGCGCTGGTTTGACACAGGCATTAAGGTCTCTTTGTAGGGACTCTAGTGCTTGTGTTATGATCAACGGGGTTCACATAATGTTTTCTTATATTTACGCGAAGACTACACATTAAATGAAACTAATTTTTACGGATTATATCGCGTTTAATTTTACTTTTTAATTCCCGACGTTTCGGGTGCTTTACAGCACCCATGGTCACGGGGGGACTGAGGTGTTTGACGTCCCAATGTCATAGTTAGCCCGGCTACCTTCAGTTTTTTAATATTAATTTTTGGTTCGATCTACGCAGAATGAGCTTACAGTATCTTGAAGTCTAGCAGTGGTATACTTGGGTTTGGATTTAATTTTATTAATTATAGGATCCCAAGCAGCTCTATTGAAATTAGGATGTTTTTTAATTTCAATAGCCTCGCAAATCATCCTAGATAGGAATCGGTGTTCTTTTGCGAGGATTTGTGGTCTATCAAATCTAATGTAATGGCGGGGACGATCTTGAACATGTTCACAAACTGCACACTTCCCGATACGTCGGTGCTTCAAGTCAGCTATATGTTCATGTCAACGGGGTTTACTCGGACTGCTTTGGCATCCAAAAAGTTGTCAGACAGGGCTGTGTAGCATCCCCGTGGCTGTTTAACCTATTTATGGACAGTTGTTTGCAAACTTTTAAAGTTGAAGAATGTAGGTTGAGAATGGGTGAGTTAACCGTCAAATGCCTCTTGTATGCCGATGATCAAGTCATATTTGCATCGTCGGCAGCCGAGTTTCAAATGATGGTTACTTTAATGAACTGGTCATTCAAAGAAAGGGGTATGAAAGTGAACCCAAGTAAGACGAAAGTTATGGTTTTTGAAAGAGAAGAAAGTAACACGATATGTGAAATAACAATAGAAGTGGAATTGGTCGAGCAAGTAGATGAGTTTGTGTAGTTGGGATGTGTATTTAGCAGGGATGGTAGATATGATAAGGATATAGAACGACGAGTGAACGCAGGAAATAGAGTGAATCGGGATCTACACGCTATTGTGAAAAGTCAGAATGTGTCAAAAAAGGCACGTATGACAATTCATAATGCTGTGTTTGTCCCTACTTTAATGTATGGTAGTGAAAGTTGGATCTGGCAGAAGAAGATGACGTTGTAACCAGGATTAAGAAAGGAATGCTTCGGTGGTTTGGTCACGTAGAAAAAATGAACGAGGAAAGAGTGACAAAGCAAATTTATGTTGCAGAAGTGAACGGCAGAGTCGGGAAGGAACGCCCTAAACGAAGGTTTATCGACCAAATTGGCGTTATATTGAAAATAGGCCAGATTGGGAGTACCCTTAACCGACGAGCGTGTATGCGTAGATAATGGATGTAAAGGAGGCAAGAGAGATGTGTCAGGATAGTGCCAAATGGAAGTCCATAGTCTCTGTCTACTGTTCTGGGTGGCAAGCGTGAGTGTTTATGTATATGATGTACTTACTGATTTCAAAAAACTAAAAAGTTGTAGCGATTTCTCTGCATTTTTTCAAATAAATTACTATATATAGTTTTTTTTTGGTTATATCAAATTTCATTGTAATTATGCCATCTTCACCCCATAAAACCTATTATTAGGTAAAGATTACCTATTCTGAAATCAGAACTCAGAATATTTATTGCCAATAAACTGTGTATTTACAATTTGTTGGTGAAATTGCAATTAAATGTTACACAGTTTACAAACACTTTATATAAATTAATGTTTGGTATTAAAATATTCATCTCAATCATAAAAAAACATTGTTTATTAACCACTTCTTCGTATTTTAAATTTTGGCAAATCCGTAGCTTTCATATCAGATGGCAGATGATTGAACATTTTAATACCTGTGCAAAACCTTTACTACCCGTATGCTCTATGTATAGTAATGTAATCACCAAGCAATGTCCTACAAAAGTTCATAGTGAAAAACTGATGTGTGATGTTGGATTATCATCCTAACCTCCTGAATCACAATAATATTTTGTAAGCCATACAAAACCTGACATGTGTGGAGGAATCGAACCCGCATTGTTGCCGATATATTCATGGAGAACTTCGAGGAGAAAGCCCTTCTCACTGCACCTGTATATCTACTCGTAAGATTCTAAAAGCGGTACGTAGATGACACTTTCACAATTTTACCATCAGTCAAAGTTAGGTACTGTATTCTTAGACCACCTTAACTCCATAAACTCTAAATTGCTATTTAATTCGACGTTTTAGTCATTCGTAATCCTAATAACTAACACCATCAGTCATTGTGTATAGAAAAAAGACCCATACAATTACAATAAATTAAAGAAATATTGAAGATGAATAAATTAAGATTACTCTTAACTCGAGGAAATGTATGCGAGACATATTATGGATGTAAAAGAAGCATTTAGTGTTTCATGATCGTGCGTCTGAAAGTACACTGTATCGGCATCTTAATAAAAGAGCTAAAATATGTGTGTGTCTGTTCGGGCTTGACCAAAATCGGTTATCCTGTCAAGAAATTCTCAGTAACTGCTCGGAGTCTGTCTGAACTGTGAGA
Organism: Parnassius orleans; assembly: GCA_029286625.1. Taxonomy (NCBI): domain Eukaryota; kingdom Metazoa; phylum Arthropoda; class Insecta; order Lepidoptera; family Papilionidae; genus Parnassius; species Parnassius orleans. The sequence continues at coordinate 4,745,889 of JAGSMP010000170.1, forward strand.
ACAGTCCGATCCTGCGCAGATGGCTAGTTTCCATTGAGACTAGTCACTCTGAACAAAATTCCGATCTGGAGGCTATTAATAAACTAAATCAGCTAAATCAATAAACTAATCTCGGAGATATAGTGTGTATACAATATACATACAGTTGAATAACCGCCTCTTTTTTTTAAGTCGGTTAAAATCCATCAACAGTGTAAGAACTTTACTAATGTAATCTGGTTTGAAATAATAAAGTTCTTTAGGAAGGTAGCGAATGTCATTATAGGTAAAGTTAGATTGGCAATAATAAGCAAATGTTTTTACTTTTGAATTGCTTTTGCAAGGTAAAAAATAAATTGTTTTAACGTTCTATTGTCAATTTTGAATCGTTCCCGCCATTAACATATGTGTACCTATTACACATATGCCTATTACACATATACCTATTACACATATGCCATTAGTGGGCAGAAATGTTTAGTACCTAGTTTCTTATCTGCCGTATAGTGGCGCCGCAAGACTTTCCACATACCTAATCATCTTATGGGTATCGGTAAAAATAATAGAGGGAAAAAGTTGCGGTTACCAACCGTAGTTTATATTCTTACATCGTCACTATTTAAAAGAATAGTAGCCATATAAGAATATCAAATGTCCTGTGAAGTATAAGAGTCGACAGAAGGAATCTGAAGCAAAGAATGGGTAGCAGAAACTTAACAATTCAAATAATAAAAAACTGCGGTTGCTTCCCCACCTACTATGCTTGACAACTATGACAAATATCCTGCATGAGAAAATATATGGAGGAGGAGGCATTATACTGTTGATGGGCGATATTTGATGTTCGCCAAACATGAATTGGATTCATTCGGCGAACTAACAGCTAAATAAGCCTACCGAAAATCAGATAAGGCCTGTTTAGTATTTAGTCTTCCATAGACTGCTACATTGACTTTCTAACATTATCAAATAAGATAACAGGAGTACCCTTATATAAATAGGGACTTTATGGAAAATGAAAATTAATTAAAGCTTCTTGCCAAGTCTGTTAAAAGGTAATGAAAATACCTTATGTAAAATTACAGAAGTTCAGCGATGCGCTGATCTCTTAATTGTAAAAGTTTGTCCTACAGAGTTTCAGGAAAAAAGATCGTATTTATCTAAAACTTCCTTTAAGGGCGATATTTTTATGAAAGAAATATCCATATAGCTCTTGTAATATTAAAATTTTACGTTCATTATCATGTGAATATAAGTATTAAGGCGAATTAGTATGATGTGGCGGCGCTGACGTCGCACCACAAGCGATAATACATCGAAGCCTAAATCGCGCTATCAAAGTTCCGAAGCAAAAACAGTATATATAGAATAGCTCCGAACTACCACTTGCAGCGTTGGCCGCTCCCCGGGCAGAACACCTTACCCGGCGGGAGATCTCCCCTTTTCCTTCCACCCTCCACAGTGGTGACCAACCGACGTAATATGAACACGCAACCAACAGCCTTCGGAAAACTACCTTCAAATCCTCGTCATCGTTCTCAAGTACCCCATTCATTCGCTCCCGAGCAAATATTCAGTCTTCACATCCTGCAAGCCATCTAGCTTTACAAAGGTTCATCGCAGCACTATAATAATGCTTCCTGTTCCTTCAAGCTACTCTCTGCGCTACAGTGTTCGGCACGGCTCTGAGCTTTCGTAAAGTAATACATCGTAAAGTAATATTTTTGCAGATTCGGAAAACTCCTAATACTTTGAACCGTCTTTTTTTATTTAAAAAAAAAAACGTTACCCCCTCACTAGGATTTTCTCCTGTATCGTGGAGGCAGTTTACAAACATAAATTGCACGAGGACAAACATCCAGACCGGATTCGAACCCGCGGCCCCCAGCGCAACAACTCATTGCTAAGCCACTGCGCCACGGAGCCGTTTAAAAAACAAAGAATCACGATCGCATTTATTTTATAAACATAAACGTTTAAGGATAATACAATTCATTCGATGAATGCAAGTGATGGTCACATTATCACATACAAGTAATGGCACTATTATTTGTACACGCTGGAATTAAATCGATCGGTAGAATTGGCTTAGATAGTTCGTGGTTTATATGTAACAATTGATCTACCTATGAATAATTTAACGTTAATGCATGTTTATTGGTTATATATATACATAAACTCTTATGTCTGTTATCCAGAGGGGTAGTCAGAGACCACGCCTTCTATTTGGCACGTTCCTGGCACACTTATCTCTCACTTCTTTCACATCCATATATTATCTAAGCATTCAAGCTCGTCGGTAATACACTTTATTAGAATCATTTTGAATATATCGCGAATTTCGTCTATAAACTTTGGTCTACGGTATCCCTTGCCGACTCTTCACTTCACTTCTGATGCATACATTTGCTTTGTCACTCTTTCCAAAATTCATTCATTCTACGTGTCCAAACTATAGATGCATTATTTTCTCAATCCTGGTCATAACGCATTCTTGCAAACCTATCATTTTGATTTCTCATCCTATCATTCCGAGTCCTAACATATGAATTAATGCGGACATTTCTACACCATTATTTTTCTTCTGCCAAACCCAACTTTTACTGCCATCTATTTTGTTTCCATTACTTTTTGTATGAATTTAGAATTTAAAATACAATAGGAACACTAATGTTTGTGAAGTTACGCCAACATCACACGGCCAAAAAAACTACTTAATTTTCAAGATAAACCACTAAGGATCAAGTAATACAATATTAATAAATAGTTAATCTTTTAATAAAAATTATAAGCTGACTTCAAACATAAAGGAAAGTTAAAATAATTTCGACATAATAACTCCTGAAATCGGTGTCTTGATGGTCCTGGTTTCACGTTGGTTTTTAGTTTTTATTAAAAGCTTAATCATCTTACCCTTTTCAATGATCTACAGAATATCATAAGTTCAAGATAAACAACTAGAATGTTACATGAATGTTAATGAACAGTTACATTAAAATCTTCATTCCCTATTTTTCAACCCTTACAGATGGAAATTTTTATTCAAATTTATATCAGACCACCCCTCAAGTGTATGACCTATTCAATAAAAAGTATTATATAAATCATTAAAATGACTTTCAATAAGAATACATTTAATTTATATTAAATAAAAATTATTTTATTCTGTTCTATTTTATTAATTCCAGCCGTTTCCGAGGAATCAGTGGACATACATAAAAAAACATACGCGTGGAATATAAGGACTTTCTCATTTTTTGAACTCGGTTAAAAATAAATACCTATGAGCCAGTCGTAAACAATTACAGTAAAAATTTTACCTTTTCTATGTTGCCACCGTTATCTTGGGACATAGTATACTTTTATTAACGAAGTACACGAAACAGAAATAAAAAATAAAATTTGTTAAGTAGTTCCAGTATAGATCTGCTTGAACTGCAACAACTAAGTGTAAACAATGCGAAGTATAAATTAGTTTGTTCGATGAATTTAAAATCTCGCGTAATTAAAACTAAGCGCAGTGCGATAAGTTACGAAAAATTTAATTAGTAGGGTTTGTCTAGGAATTTAATCGCACATTGAATTTTTATTCTTAGTACCTAAAAGTCTATTCGGCGAGAGTTGATATATTATGTCAATGAAATATTATAAAAACGTCTTGCAACAGCGACTGTCGCATAAGTATCGCAATCTGTTTGACGCGCGTCGCTTACCGCCGCAAGTAAAGTTTTGTAGTACGAGGCTCGCAGCTGTTCAACGGGAGGCCGGGATAGCTTTGGCTTTTTTCTTTTCTATCAGCAAAAGTAATTAGTGGGCTATAATTTAAAATGAATTTAAGAACCCTGCTTTTGGTTTTTTTATCAACTCTCGTAGAACAGACCTCAGACTTAAATTTCTGTCTATTATTCATTTTGAATGTTGTTTTGATGTAAATAACGGGCGTGGGTCTTTAGTGTGCCTTTACTGGTTCTTTGTGCAGGAAAACGCGCCCTGTGTTTCAGTACGTTTTTTTCTTAAGGATTAAACGCCAAGGGGTGGCCGACTCTTAGGGACCGCGGGTGTGCGCGAATGCATTCCGGTGGCTCTGCTGAAATCGATGAAATTGGAACAAGTTCGAGTTTTAGTCGGTGTGAGTCTTCCAAACTTGCTCTTGCTACTTCGAGACGGGTATGCAAAGGAATTTCCCCACGAAAAAGTAAAAAAAAATTGGCTACACTCTTCACATCCCACAAGTGACTATAAGTTTCAAAATGTAAGTTCCAAACAATTTACAATCAAACAAGTGGTAAAATTAAAAATTTTGTACAACCGACATCAATATAAATTATTAAGGATAACTCAAAAACTACTGGTCAGGCCTTGATCTTGATGATAATATGGGACCATACGAGAAGCACCAGCTTTGAAATAAAAAAGAATCATCAAAATCGGTTCACCTAGAAAAAAATTATGGGGTAACACACATACAAAAAATACAGACGAATTGAGAAGCTCCTCCTTTTTGAAGTCAGTTAAAAATGAATAACCGTGGTAATTTGATTTTAAGCGCTTTTACTTGCCTAAAATGTGCATGTATCATTGCTACAATATTCCATTCAATATTGAAAGTTCTTCGGAAGCAGTTTTGTATAGGTTCATCAAATATTTTATCTGCCAAAATATAAGTAAACAATTAAGCACACAGTCATCGTCCAACAGACATAGTTAACTTTGCAATTTATAAGTTATAAGCGTTAATAGGACCCGGGAAATATTATAAGAACTAGAATACACGTAATCCCGTACTCGCAGCATTTGAAATTGTATTCGCTCCATATTGAACTTAGGCTAGCAAATTGCAGCGGCAATTCTCGTTAACCAATAATGTGCGCTTTAGGCATGTGACAGTTTTAATCATATTTCCAACAACTTTGTACATATTTTGAGATCATGTTTATAAATTACTACAGCTTATGCAACATGCAAAAACTTTCATCGTATAACCGGACCTTAAAATGTATTAATACTCGTATACTAAAGTTTTACCTGTTTTAAAACAAGACCGTTTTTATCGTAGTGGGTAATTAAGTTAACATTTGAAATTATATCAGAGATATTTAGAAAATATTTTTTCCTTTATTATCGCACGATATTAAAAATAACGAACAAAGGTCGTCAATCCGCCTGTCAAGCGTGATGGTCCCTAAAGTGATGGGGAAATTACGAGGCTTTTCGCGTTTTTGACGCTGATACTGGTCTGGTTATACCGCCATCTTATTTATCTTTTATACCACTTTATACGTGGACGAGCCACGCTGCAGCTATAATATGCTTGTAGCACGAATGGGTCGGCTCGACCGGGGAAGGACCATGCTCTTACAGAATACCAGTGTGAATTAACAGCACTAAGCTACTGTGTGTGTATATGGTGAGTGTACAAAACCGGAGACCCTTTTTACTGGCAAAGGGTCATTCCACCTTAGTCCTCAGAGGTGACAATGCTGCATTCTGCTTCTCTTGCTGCATTTCTTCTGCATTTTGATTGCTAATCGAGGATTGGTGTAGATGTCTATGGGCCACAGCATCCACTTACTATAAGATAACTGTGTGTTCGTTTGTCACTATTATAAAAAACATCTATCGGAAGCCAAAGACTAAGCCAAAGAATTTTGGCATTTCGCATAGTTGCCTCTTACTATACCCACGGGATGAAATGGGAGGATAGATTTTTTACGCCGCCACAACATCAACACATTATTTTGATTCTGAGTGATATTTATTCCAATAACAATTACTTTGTGCCGTGTTCCAGTTTTAAGGTTAATTGGTGGTATGGTTAAATTATTAATTCATTTTATATTTACTTTGTAAAAGTTCGGAGTGAATTTTGTAGTAGTATCATGTGCAGTAGTATCATGTATAAAAAATTTACTTTTCATGAACGTAAAAGCCTAAAATCTGCAGGAATCATAATAGCATAAATTAATTTTCACATAATAGCTTCTGAAGCCGGAGTTACGAGTCGGAGTAAGAGTGCAAAGACGTAGTGTAAAGAATAATTAAAGCTTCGACTTTTTAGTTTTTTGAAGTACGCTTTTAATTTTTCGACCCCCTTTGAGTGAAATAAGGAAAATATCACAAACTCAAGGTAACATCTAAAACGTCATCTCAATAGTTACATAAAAATTCCATCCCCAAATATTTTTATCCTTAGAGGTGGAATTTTTTCTACAAATATACATGGTTATTTTTTAAAGACTAGCCAAATTTAATAATTAAGTTCAAAATATAAATACTACTACGTAAATAACCCTGTATTAAGAACCACCCCCGGAGTACAACTATTTAAACTATTTAATAAAAATAATACATAGTCAAATTGAGAACCATCCTTTTTTTAGGGTGGCTAAAACACATCTAAAATTTTCTATAGATATATTGCAAGCGAATTTTTTAAATGAAAGGCTGCAGGTTGCAGACAAAAAGCGCCTTAAATTAAACGAAAATCTCGCTCAGCGGCCTTTTGTCATGCTGTGTGACAGCACTTTGAAAGACCTGTCAATAGTTAGCGACGCATCCTTCCTTTAATTTACTGGCCGGCTTGCGACTGCATTGTATAGAGTTCATTTACCCAAAATTTCTTTATAATTTTACCATGAATAAAATTTCAAAACTTTATTTTTATGCCATAACATGGTAGAACCACTACCGTCATCATGTAACAAAAGTATCCTAAATCTAATTATATGTTTCATCTTCATCATCATTACAGCCCCACACAAGTCCACAGCCGAATACACAGCTTTCCCCTAAGGAATGCCACAAAGAACGGTCTTGAGCCCCCTGCATCTATCGACTTCCTACATATCTTATTACGGTGTCATTCCATCTTCTGTGGTGGTGGAGTTCTTCTAGTGCTTCAGTCGCCGGTACGGAGCTGCCACTCTAGAACATTTTTACCGTCGAGATAGTTTGCCGAGCCAATTTGATAAAGTACATAATTACTGGTACAAAAAACTAGACTCATTACACAAAATTATCGATAAAAACTTAACAGACATAATCTTAGGACAACAAAATATACCTGAATTTATTGCAACAGGAATAACTTACATGTTACCGAAGTCTCAATACTCTCTACAACCGTCCCAATACAGACCAATTACTTACCTACCAACGATATACAAGATCCTAACCTCAGCAATCACAGCTAAAATCAATAAACACATATGTAGAACACCACAACATAATAGCGGAAGAACAAAAAGGCTGCAGACAAGGCCACATGGGGTGCATGGAACAATTAATTATAGATTCACTAGTCCACAAACATGCCATCATAAAAAATAGAAACCTTCATTGTATCTACATAGATTACAAAAAAGTTTTTGATAGTATTTCACACTCCTGGTTAATTCAAGTATTACGTATATACAAAATAAACCCAAAAATAATAGACTTCTCACATCAAATCATGCTCCGCTGGAAAACTACACTCCAATTGAATTACCATGACAACATCGTAAGAACTCGACAAATATTTATTAGGAAAGGTATTTATCAAGGTGACTCCCTGAGTCCTCTATGGTTCTGTCTCGCACTGAACCCTCTGTCTCACCTACTGCATCAGTGCCAAACCGGATATAGACTCATACACAATACCACAGAAGAGATCACCATCTCACACCAAATTACTTACTTTATCCTGTAATGTTATGTCTGGTCTCTTATAGTGTATCCTGTCGGTATGGCGCGGTCGTAGTAAAGTTTGCGTGTAGGATTTTCTAAAACAGTTTGTGGTGTGTATTTGTAGTAGGGTGTTTTGTGTCTTGTATGAGTTCATGCTTGAGTGCTAGTTTTTGATGAATGATGTTTGCTACTTGGTTGTGTCTGTGAGTGAAGTCTGTCTGTGTGAGAGTTGTACATGCCCCTATTATGTGTTGTATGGTCTCTGGTTGGGTGAAGCACTTACGGCATTTATCGTTGGTTACTATGGGGTCTTAAATGACATATTTCCTATAGTTTTTAGTGTTGATGGTCTGGTCTTGTATTGCGATGATATACCCTTCAGTTTCCGGGAATAGGTTGCCAATTACTAATACTGTATCTGCATGTGGTTTTCCAGGTCATGTGGGTGTCGTCCGTGCAGGACTTTCTTTTTCCAGTCCTCTTACTTTTGTTTCTGTGGATTATTAGTGTTATTGTGTTGTGTGTCTGTTTGTTCATTTAGGTTAAGCGGAGTGTAGTTAAAATCATTTAGGGCTACGGCTTTATGAATGTTACTAGTGCAAGATTTATTGTGAAAGAATGTTTAGAGGCTACTAATTTTTTTCTGCCAAAGGTGATAAATGTCTATTATGCCTCTCATTCTATTTTGTCGTTTGATAGTGAGTCATTCTATTGCGGATTTAGGGTATAAATGATTGTGTTTGGTAAGTGTGGTGCGTGTGGTTCTTTCTATTTGCTGTATGTCAGTTTTAGACCATTTAATCACTCCAAACGACTAGGTTAATATTGGGATTGCGTAGGTATTTAATGATTTAATAAGATGTTTTCCAGCGAGATGTGTTTTGCATACTGCGGTTACTCTCCGTTTGTATTCTGTATTCAGTGTGTATTTAATTGATGTATGATCTAGTCCTTTGAGTTGTCTGTATCCTAAATATTTATATAGATCTGTCGTTTTCATAGCTGTGATTTTATCAGTAGTGTTAATTTCGTAATCGCCTGGTTTTATTTTGCCTCTTATTATGTGTAGTGTTTATCTAGTCCAAACTGCATGTTGATGTCTTTACTAAATTCTGTTGTAGTGTCTATTAATTTTTTCATTTCTTTTTCTGGTTATGAGTATAATTTAATGTCATCAATATAAATGAGGTGTGAGATGGTGATCTCTTCTGTGGTATTGTGTATGAGCCTATATTCGGTTTGGCACTGATGCAGTAGTTGAGACAGAGGGTTCAGTGTGAGACAGAACCATAGAGGACTCAGGGAGTCACCTTGATAAATACCTTTCCTAATAAATATCTGTCGAGTTCTTACGATGTTGTCATGGTAATTCAATTGGAGTGTAGTTTTCCAGCGGTCTAATAGATATTGCAACATCCAACACACATAACTTACAAAAAACAATAGGCGAGAAGATAAGCAAATATGCAGAGCTTAAAGAAGAAGTGACCAGAATTTGCAGACAAAATAAAGTTTATATAGTACCCATAGTAGTCTCCACCACGGGATTCATACCCAACCATCTCCACCATAGCCTCAAATTAATAGACCTGAAAGACTCAACATACATTATACTCCAGTAAGGCGCAATTTTAAATACCTGCCAAACTGTAAAAACATTCATGCAATTGGAAGAAAATGAAATAGCTACCCATAACACCCCATCTACATAAATAATCACTGCAAGTTGCATTTACTTGGCTTCGGCCCGTATATGCATTCAAAACTAGCCAAAGTGCTAAGAAACAGAAATGTTTTCCCTACAATAATAATTTCATAAGCAGGCTGCGGTCACTCAAAATATTACTTCTAATATCCTTAACTCCTCTCCCTTGCCAAACAATCCTACACCCCCTCTTAATTATCCCCCCATTTTAAGTGTTTCTAGTGGTTAACAACCCATGACCACCAAGGCGGGTCTCCCTCGACAGCGTTTGGCGTGGAATTTACAAATGAATGAGGATTTCATGCGCTGTTACTATAAAGCAACCAGACTGGAAGAACAACTGATAGGACATAGAGCTGAGATGTATCGCTTCTTTGTTCTGAAATATCCAGAACGCCGTGGAAAAGTGACAGAACAAAGAGTCACGGACCAGAAACGTCAGATCCTATTTACCTGCAAGATTGCGACGGAACGGTTGCAGCAACTAAAAGCAGAAGTTGTAACAGAGCTCCAGCCTGGTCGTGATGTACCTGAAGAAATAAGGGCTCAAGAGCCTAGTTTTACTGTTAGTGCTCCATCAGAAATGATTTCAGATTCGCTTAATTAACTAAGCACTGCACCTTGCGACCATCCAAGGGAACAAGTGGTAGAGACTGAAACCTAAAGAATCTTCAGAGAAAATTTTAAAAAAGCTTTAACGGAGTTCCTGGGTACTGATCCCTTATTACGGCCTACTATTGCGCGCCAGAATAATTCAAAAAATTTGGCAGTCGCGGTTATATTGATGAACACCATCATAATTCCTGAACATCTAGCGCAAGTTGAAAATACATTTCATGCAATTCACACAACCATCTATGCAGCAGGTGTAGCGATAGTCCGATCAATAGGCGGAAAAATTGGTGACTCTACAGTGCGAGCTTCTACTCAAAGGAAACCCCCTGCTTGGGAGCGCCGTCTTACCCATGAAGTAGACACGCTTCTTCGCCAAATAGGCCGCCTAACGCAGTATATGCGTGGCAATAGAAGTAACAAAGTCGTAGCCACGTATCATGTACTGCAGAAGGATATGTCTAAACACACGAAATATGACCCGTCAAATAGAACAGCTGGAGATATCTTAGATACTCTTCGACAGAAACTAGCAGTCAAAGCTCACCGACTAAAACGATACCGAAAATCACGGAAGAGAAGAGAAGACAACGCTCTTTTCATAAAAAACGAAAAGTTATTCTATCGGCGACTCCAACAGGACGTTGAAAATACGAGTGGGCCTCCCCCACGAAAGGAGGAAGTGGAGAAATTCTGGCGTAGCATCTGGTCAGAGGAGGTGAGCCACGAGAAAAACGCAACATGAATTGCAAGAGAAGAACAGCGTATTCTTGAGATACCACAAATACCACGCATGGAAATCACAGAAGAGGATGTCGCTCAGGTGGTGTACAAATCTCTCAACTGGAAAGCCACTGGACCCGATAAGATCCATAACTCTTGGCTCAAGAAGCTCACTGTTTTACACAAACCATTGGCGATATGCTTTACCTCCTTCATACGCGGCCCCCAGCAAGTGCCTTCCTACCTAACCATTGGAATAACATATCTACTCCCCAAGGATGCAAATACACAGGACCCTGCGAAATATCGTCCAATCACATGCCTCAGCACTATTTATAAAACCTTGACCTCTTGCCTCTCTAACAAGATCTACCAACATCTAGACCATCACTCTCTATTAGCAACAGAGCAGCAAGGGTGCATTAAGAGATCGCAGGGATGTAAAGAACAACTCACGATAGACTCAGTAGTCACAGGACAAGCGTATAAAAAGTCGAGAAAACTCCACATGGCCTATATCGATTACAGGAAAGTTTTCGACTCTGTGCCGCATTCCTGGTTGTGGAAGGTACTCAAACTTTATAAGATTGATCCTGAGGTTGTTACTCTATTGGAATATTTTATGAAAAACTGGGAAACTTCTCTTCATCTGAAATACGACATTAACCAGAATATAACAACAGGGCGCATACCGATACAAAGAGGAATCTTCCAAGATGACAGTCTTAGCCCATTATGGTTCTGCCTGGCACTCAATCCCCTCTCCTCACTCCTAAACGAAACAGGACATGGGTTTCTTATTAAAGGAGCTGTAGGATATTACCGAAAGTTGACTCATCTAATCCGGAAATTGCTTCATTACATCGAGCAGTTTTCTAGTGGCATTAAATTATCTTTTATAGATTACTTTTACGCAATACACTACAATGTAGTGAATATCAACACACAGCTACAAAAATGTACTCATATGGATCCTTTGCCATCATGTCAAGTGAAATATATGATGTATACTAAAAACTAGTGTTTTTGATAATGGAAGGACAACTCTATTAACCCGGCGGTACTCGCTAGGTGTTTACATGCACGAATACTCGCTACCGGGTAAAAAATACCACATAATTTAAATGACATTATCTTGGAAAAATAAGTTTGCATTACAAACTTTAATGGTGTATTTAGTTTATTAATACTAATGTCTAATAAATAAAAGAAAATTAAAAGTTTGAATTATTATTTATTTCAAATTATAGCTTATCCTAAAAAAAAATACAAATTCTAACAAAAATTCTACATAGTCTTAGAAAAATCAACAAAACAATTTTTTTCTTAGGTATCACGTAAAATTGAGATCAAAAATTATAAAACGACCTTATACACTACCAAAACAACAAAAAATAAAATACTGTTTATATTAAATGAACATCGAGAAAATAATCGTCAAACATTATGTTTCAAAAACTTGTACCTAATCTAACTATTTTGCTTTGACATAACAATTGCCACAAATTGGGTCATATGCTCACGGCATATTCTTTTGGAACACAATTTACAAGACGTCTTAGTTTTTCGGTCCTTCTTCCATTCACATACTGCACAACGGGAAGCAGATGTGGACGGTCGCAAAGCTGAGGTGTGCTTGTGTGCGTGGCTTCGTCATTCGAGTCAGCATTGAGCATACAATCAATTTTGTTTGATAATTTTTGGCAAATTAGCTACTGTTGACCTCTTTTATCTGTGGCATCACAAGGGCCAAAGCCAGTTCTTTCAAAGCGATCCTTCTCTGAGCCATCACAGCTCCACTATTTACTTTATTTGCCTTCACTATCACGTACGCATTGATGCCGCCGACGTTCAAAGACCATAAAACAAAACCAATAGCCATCTTTTGGTAGCTCGTGCTACTGAGTAGGTAGCACACATCTCATCCACAACATCGACGCCACATTTTGTTCTATTATAGTCCATGATCATCTCGGGCTTTTTCTTCTCCAGAATCTTTTTGCCATCATGGTGCATAGTTGACGCCAAACACGACTTTATTTTCTTTGGAACATAAGACACAACAGTACAATTATCTTGAAATCCAAAAAGGGAACTGTGTACTTCCCGGTCTTTGGTTGAGGTAAATACAAGTGGAATTTCAGCTTTATTCTTTCTCAAAGTACCCAATGCTGTCAAACCATAATCATTGAGCAAATCACGTAATAGCGGAAAACTAGTGAACCAATTGTCCATCACTATGTTACGATGACTATTCTTTATAGGTTCTACTAAGCGTTTGACGACTTCACTTGGTGAATTACTGTGATCATAAGGCCCATCATTTTTGCCAACATAAATTTCCATATTATTTGTATAGAAGGTTCGTGCGTCAGCCAACACAAATATCTTTATACCGTATTTACCGGGTTTGCTGGGTATGTATTGCCGAAATGGACAACGGTCATGAGTCTTCCAACTTTTCATCGATTGTTACATTTTCGCCGACAGCATAATATTTTTTTATATTATTATTGAACTCTTCGAAAATCTCGCGAATGGGTGCTCGCTCATCTGTTTGCCTTCTTTCACCTCGTCTACGAATATTGTCAAACCGTAAACTCCGCAGTAAGAAATGGAACCTATCTCGTGACATTGTGGCTATACAGACGTCGGAACCACTTCCATCTTTTTCCCAGAGATCTTTTGTGTTCAGATGACCACTTCGCAATCTTCCGCAGAAATAAAGTAATCCAAAAAGAGCTCTAAGTTCAACGATATCTGTACTTTTACAATCGCGTTCTCTTGAGAATTTAGACTTTAGCTCTTCTATATAAATGTTAGTATACTGGACTATCTTTAGTAAACACGTTTCCGGAAAAACAAGATTCCAGGCTTCTAACATAGATGAACAAGATCTGCCTTCGCCAATCGGTCCCGGCAAATGATATATAATGTTATGGGATCTTGTTCGTACACGTCGCGGCGGCTCACGAACTTGCCAGCGAGTTCTTTTGTCTTTTCAGTAAACGACCTCGCCTCAAGTACTTAAGCGGTACATCCTCTAAATATTCTTCATCTTCAGTATTCTCAATTTGTAAATTCGAAGGAAAACTCTCTTCCGACACTGAAGACCCATCTGAATCACTTGCTTCTTGCTCTGTTCCGCTTTCATGATCACTATGCTCCTCAAAATCTTCTATTTCTGACACATTTTCTTCTTCACTATCTTCTTGTTCTAGACATTCTTCTATAATTCGATCCGTCAGTAGGGAACTCATCATGAACCAGCTCTAAAACAAAATAATAACATAAAAAACCACCAATAACATTAAAAAAAATGTAACAAGAACCGTCGCTACCGGGTATTTTTCACCCATACTCACTTTAAACGTCCGTTGTCGCCAAGCGCCGCGCGCGAACTGGCCGCCCGGTGACGCACGCGCGTGTTAACTATTGGCCAGAAGGTACTTAAAGTCGTGAGTTGCCACCATGTTTAGTAATAAAAATATCACGTGATTTAGGTACTCTGTGGTATTTTTTACCCAGCAGCGAGTACCGCTGGGTTAATAATCTCCGTTTGATCCTGTAATAGACTTCCATCTGTTAAAAGAAGTAACAATTCAATACCGTAAACTGACCCAACAACAAAGGTTGAACAAAAAATAACAATTTAAGACTTCGAGATGTATACTCTAAGAGGTTGAAATTTAGAATCGTTTGGCAGCAGGAGGGGGCAGAAGATGAGGGGAGGGGAGGCGGGTGAGCGTCCTCTTACCCCGACACCACTCCTATTAAAAGATAATACACCGTTCTTGAGAAAATCAAAAATCCATAGAACTAACCTCAAAATGTTAACATTTATCGTCTCCGGCAGGAGGGGGGAAGAGGGGAGCAGGAGTGTGCCCTATCAGGGAAAGCCCATCTACCCTTCCCTCTTTGCGGAAAAGTATAGTTTATGAGTAATGGTTTTTTTGTAAAATCATAACCTCACTTTTTTTACACAGGAATATTGACCCAAAGTTACTTCTACAATGGCTTCGGCGCTGCGGGAAGTGCAGCCCCTTCGCCCTTGCGTAGCGAATCACAGACACCCACTCTCACCTCCACAGCTTCGGCTTATTGGTCACCTTCAGCGACCAGCCTCAGCCGCTACGGCTGGCACAGGTGCTCGGCGGGCGGGGCCTGCTCTCAAAAACAATCTAGGAGTAGGGCAGACAAGACTACGTGGAGTCGGGGCGTGCTGATTCAATTTTAGTACAAATTCGATCAGATCAGATATCTTATCTATAAAGTCAGGTTGCCTTCGCTCCCGCCACAACCTTCTAACCTTTTACAACTGAAAGTATTTCTGGGCAGTTTTAAACAATTCAGAAATAAAACACAAAATGTATAAAAATTAGTATATGATGCGATTTGACACTTGACAGAGAGTATAGACAGTAGAAAGAAATGTGACACTAGTCTTACGTCTTTGTCGCACTTACACAAAATTCTGTATGCTATCCAGCTTTCACAGTAATATTGTATACGTTTTTCCATGTTTTACGCATTTTAGGTAATAACAGATTTTATTTATTTTTTCGATAACGGTGCATTACCTTTTAATGTGAGTGTGTATTATTATAATCGGGGACCAAAGCTCTACCAAATAAAACACCTTACCCCCAAATTCCTGCCAAACCATTCTAAATCCAACCCCTCTAAGATTTAAGTCATAAGATGGTAGCAAAAAGAAATATACAATACTTCTAAAACATTATGCTATATATACGTGACTATGTTTTCTAAATGCTAAAAGGAAATTTTCAATATTTACACAGAAGGATTTTATGTTTTGAAACACATTTTTGGTTTGGATTCTTTACAGGTGGTTGGATTCACTTCCCATCAATTAGTCGCCCAAGGAATTACCAACCTATTACCTATTTCTGACCTCAAAATACATTGCATTCACTTGTACGTTTGCAAGATTAAGAAAGAACTATATTATAGGATGAATGTAATGATATGAGTGTGGCTTCACTTTAGTTTAGAGACGATACAGTCCGTAACTTCGTTGTTTGAAAGTCGTAGCTAGCTTATAGCATATTTCTTAGTTTCAGTTCAGTTCATCATCGGGCAGATATTAGCTCCCAAATTAGTTAATTTTTATTAAATATATCTATTTATATATCTGTCATAATCATCATCAGCATGATCTTCATTATTTATATCTACATTCATTAATGTAAGTAAGCTCTAACAAAGTTTTTAATGTCTTTATCTTATGAGGAAACTGAAAAATTATTAAATATAGATAGGTAAAACACAAACTGTTAAGCAAAATAACACACACTCACGCCTTTCTCTCACACACACACACACACACACACACACACACACACACGCACACACGCACGCACGCACGCACGCACGCACGCACGCACGCACACATTTACTACACACTCCCGTCTACCTATTAGTTTTACACTTACTTTAAACTTGTAATATTGGTTAGGATTAATAAATCATTTACGTATTATAAAACATTTTACTTATTATATCTTTTGTTTTTGGAAATGTAATATTATTTGAGTACACTACTCACTACTCACTAGTTGAAACAATTTTTTTATGTGGAATCTAGAATAAGTTCTTGTAAAAGTTTGCTATAATATTTGAATATCAATAAGTGTGTGAAATATTTATAACATATCGCTCCTGCCTTGCTCTTGTAACACACAACTAATCTTTTAGTACATATAGCCATAATGTTATTGAGCCATTTGTCGGATTTTACTTAACTAATTATTTTACGTCTACCCACTTTATTTCGTTTATGAATCGTCGTTAAAAATGTGTTTTTTATGATTTTGTTATTCTATTTGGAATGTATTAAATGGGGAGAGCTTAGCAGCTGTAACACAGGTCTGTGACCTAGCACGGTTGCTAAAGATACCCTAATTATAGTATTGAGTTGGATTAAGTCTTGTCAATATAAATTTTATAAGGTTTTGTTTAATGTAAAGTGTTTTGGGATCAATAAACATTATTATTATTATAACCCTTCACAATTCTACTACTGAATATAGGCCTTCTACAAGTAAGTAATGCCTCAAAGCACGGTCCTGAGTCATTTGCATGCATCGACTTTCTGCAAGTCTTTTCAGCAGTGTGATTATGAAACTTCGGTGGAAATCATGGTTTCGCTTTTAACGTTTGGTTTCGTTGTTTTGTGTAAATGTATCAGGATTGCATCGATGTCTTTTTTACATTTATATTTTTTTTATAGAATAAGTGTGGCAAATGAACAAACAGTCCACCTGATGTTAAGTGGATGCTGTGGCTCATAGACATCTACATGTATCCTAAAATTAGAATAAAAATGCAAATGCGTTGTCACCCCTGAGGACTAAGATGGAATGCCTCGTTTCCAGTAAAAAGTCTCCAGTTCTCTACCATACGAAACACAGCAGCATTAAGCTGCTATTTTACGCTATTTAATATCTATCTAAGGTTACAAAGTGTTATCATAATGTTTGTCATTATGATAACATTTGCATATATGACGCAGTTGTGAAGTGATTCCCACTGGCAAAGGATTCCTACCAGAGTTATCGCACTGCAGATCGTCACCCCATCTAGGTCGTCCTAAACTTTGCTTACCGATACTAGGCTGACACTCGATTATCTGTCTTGTGGTTGTTGGTTCTTCGAACTATGTTTACATCCATATGTGCCTACATACATAGATAGATACAGCCATGAGGTATTCTTGGGTCTTCTAACAATTGCTTCTTACTATACCCATTAAAGCAAATTCTTTGTTTTTAGTAAAAGTTTGCCGCATAAATAGTGTTAAATTTGGGACAAATTTAGATCTTAAAATATTTTAACACTAAGTGTATTCAAGATTAATGTTAAATGGATTTCTTTGATTTTATCGAGCGCATCTAATCAACGAAAGCAGCTTAATTAAAAAGTTCTTATCAGGACTGTCATCGGGGTTTTTCCCGAGGGGTTAAATAAACGTGACTACACGGTGCTTATTTTTTTTCGCATTCTTTTTCTCCGTAGTTTTTTCAGGACATTAATTATAAGTGCTATTTTTTTCCTTGACAGTTTCAATCGCGATAAAAATGAGAAATTTATAATTTATTTTATTGAGATTGGGTATTACATTGTTTATATTTACATTCACCAGTTTCATTAAAAATAACCAACCCTGTCTGACACCTTTATTTTATACATAACGATAAATTTTACTATGAATTTTAAGACTTGAAAAAGGCCTATGAAAGAGTGAGCAGGGTTTTGTGGCAGATGCTGAGCCACGTTGGGGTTGAGCACTAGGCTGACGCGGGCATTAGGATATCTTGATAGATACTCTAGTGCTTGTGTCAGGACCAACGAGGCCTACACAGAGTAGTTTCGTATTCTTGAAATTATCAGAGTTTTGTGCCTTTCCTTTGGCTGTTCAATCTATACATATATGAACAGTTATTTTGGGAACTGAAATTGAAAAATATGGGTTGAGAATTGGTGAGTTAGCCGTCAAATGCCAATTGCACGCCGACGGTTAAGTCACATTTCCGTCATTCTTGGGCGAATAAAAAGATGGTTACATTATTTTCATGACCGTACCATTAATAGAAGTGAACGTAGGTAAGACAAAAGTGACGGTTTTTGAAAGAGGAGAAAGTAAAACTATATGCGAGATAAGAATAGAAGGGGAGTTGGTTGAGCAAGAGAAATTTTGTGAAAGAAATTGTGTGATACGAGAAGCGTGGTTTACAAGAAGATATTGTGACGCGATTAAAAAAAGAATGCTTAAGAGCTTTAGTGGACATGTAGAAAGAAATAATTAAGAAGAATTGAAGGAAGGAATGAAAAAATCAACAAAGCAAATTTTTGCTGCTGAAATGAGTGAAAGAGTCGCCAGTTGGGACTTTGTTATAAAAGCGTATATAATATATTGCTCCATGTATGAATTACGGACTCTGTGGAGACAAGCAAATTGTATTACTAGCTTCCTAATATTTACACAATGTATGCTATTTTTTATTATATGCCCCAACGAGGTATTATGTCCACATGCGGTGAAATATTGACTGTGCTGTGACGGCGTGAGAATATCCACTACCCCATATCGTTAAGTTTAAGTTTTTTCATAAGTTTCATTTTCGAAAGTTTTTATTGTAATTTGAATGTTTTTTTTCAGCTTCTTTTAATTTATTTTAAATAGGTACTCGACATTGCGAGTGCTATACATAAACCATTTAAACCTACTATGGTACTTTGTTAAAAATTCTATTTTTTTATAAAGCTGAAGTGTCATACGAACTTACAGTTCACCTGATGGTGAGTGGCTATTGCAATCAGTTGCACCTGTAGCCGACTTTAAACAAAGAAGTCTACAGATGAGTTGTGACCTCTGTGTATTAAGATAGAAATGCCTCACATCCCATAATTATACGGATATGGTATAGCTCTCTATACTCTTCAGAACGAAACACAACAATGCAAGCGCTGCTATAGATTACGATATAACATCCTCTTACATATTTCTACCGCATGATTGACCGCAGAATGACGATGGTAACTACTTAGACGAACTCCTATGCAGAAAACGAGTCCTACGCACAATTTAATAGGTCTTTACTTGTGAAATTGCCGCTCTGCAGTACTGGCTATTTCAAATCAAAATAATTTTTGTTTGGCTACGAATTATAATTTCAAATTAATTTTGTTTTAAAAACACGGAATTCTTTTTTCAAAGGCAGTCATCATGGATACGTTAAAAATTCGAGTAATTATGGAATATGAGTACCGTCGTGGCAGCAACGCGGCATAAGCGGTACGCAACATCAACGACGTTTACGGACCGAATACTACAAATGAACGCACTACCTGTTATCGGTTTGCCCGCTTCCGTTCTGGAAATTTCGTACTGAAAAAAAAAATTTCGTGGTCGTCCGAAAACTTTCGTCGACAATGATGAATTAAAGGCGATTGTGAAAGCTGATAGAACTCAACCTACTAAACTAGCTGATGACACAAACCTATTAACTAGCATCAAAAAATATTGGTCCATTAGCGTCAAATTGGCAATGTCAAAAAGCTCGACAAATGGGTGCCTCACAAACTCAATGCCCTCGTCCACAGTGCGAGCCTAGCGCGGTTGCGACGACGGGCGCGAATTATCAAACATATGAAACCGCCGCTTGCGTCCATAGTGTAGTGACTAAGGCGGACGCCTAGCGCGACGGGCATGAGCGAAATAGCGCGCGTAGTTTTCAAACGTTCCTATCCGCGTGTTTTGGCTACACTACGGGCCTAGTCAGCAAGCGATCCAATGCGCGGGTGCGGGGGTATCAAACCAGTTCAGTCTTATCGCTCAGCGTTAGCGCGTCTTCAATTTTTTTTAATGATTTTAGGTGATATTTTGCTCATGATGTAATCAAATGTTGACACGGACATTCGAGTGTACTCAAAGAATTTTCTAGGATACAATCTCAACTCTTCATACATAGTAAAAACCATTTATTTCTCTGTTTTTATTTACATCGTGCACACCCTCCGTTGAACTCCCATCTCAGGATAGAAATGTCTACTAAATATACTAAATTCTTGCCTATGGTTTGTAACACCTGAAATACGGTCTAAGCACACCAACAGTTCGCTCGTCAATGTGGCCACGGCACGCGCCCACCGTCGCGCCCGCAACAGGCCCAAGTCGCCGCGCATTCACTGTGGACGCACACAATGATAGTCAGCGCGAAGTACGCGTCGAGACGTGCCTTACACTGCTCAACAGGCACACAAACAAAGGAATTTCGAACCGCATTGTTAACTGCGACGACAAATGGACTATGTTTGACAATCGTAAGTGCTCAGCAAGTTGGTTGGATCCTGGTTCAGCACCTAAGCAATACCCTAAACGAAAACTTACCCCTAGAAAAGTGATGGTCACTGTTTGGTTGTCTAGCACCGGTGTGATTCATCACAGCTTCTTACCAAACGGGACGAGCATTACTGCAGATGTGTACTGTGAAGAAGTGAACACAATGATGAAGAAGCTCGCACGTCTCCAACCAGCTTTGGTCAATCACTTGTCCCCACTGCTCCTGCACGACAACGCGTGACCTCATACTGCACAACAGACGGTCTCTAAGTTGCAAGAGCTGGGGTCACCAGACCTAGCACCTAGACTTCCACTTTTTCCAGAATTTAGATAACTTTTTGGCGGAAAAAAATTCAATACCCGAAAGTCAGTACAAAATACCTTGGAAGAATTTGTTGCCACCCGTCTAGCCGATTTCTTCAAGAAAGGCATCAATAAATTGCCACTGTGTTGTAAAAGATGCATCGATTGCATGAGTGATTATTTTGATTAATAGAAATAAAAAAATAGCAAAAAATTACGTTAACTTATTTCGTAAAACGGCAATTTCATACGCAAAGACCTTATATTAATTTCAGTTTTATTGGTGAAAGCACTTTAATTATTACTTTCATCATGTTGTTATTACACAACATACAAGTGAAGTTAGAAAAATGGAAAACATTTCAGTCGTTAAAAAATTGGCGTCCTGAAATAAAACCTGGCAGAGACCGAGTTGTTTAACGAGTCTGGCCGCCAAAGCATACAACTTTAGCGCAATTGATTAGTCAAACAATAACACAGAGAAAAATACACGTTTAATATTTAAGACTCTTGCAATATACTACTGTTAGAAATTATTCTCAAAATTATTTAAATAAAAGAACATTACTCGGTAACCAACCCTCCTTACTATCAAAAACCATTCTGGAGACCAATTGCCAAAATAGCAAAGGTGTGAGAGTGGATGCTCAACTTGCTCTTCTGCTTACCAACCGATCATTAACAGCAACAACAGCGCACTGAACCATACATTCACTATAGAGCAATACAGTTCGACCCAACGTAACATGTTCCCGTCACAATCACACACCGTAGTAACGTGAAGGACCCAATTACATGATAACACCAAAGTATGCAAACCAACAGCAACACTAACCATCTCAATGTAACACAGGGCAGCCTCTCAGCAACACGATCTTCCTTACCTACACTAGTAGAATACCCGAACGGGCATAGTAACGACAGTGATACTTACTTTTTAGTTAAAACAACTTATTACAATCTAATTACTCAATTTATTATTTTTCTGATTCTGCCATATTTTATTTTATATTTATATTTCTCTAGTTTTTTAGTTAGCTGTCTGTTCTTTTTTGGTTCATATTCGGTAGTTTGTGTACACGTATTAAGCAGCAACTACAAAAAATTTCATTCCGATTCGGTTGTCTGCGCTCACGCTGCGCGGATATGTTCTTCGGTCGAGCCCATCCGCTCCCGTTTACTACAGTGCCATTGTGTGCGTGACAATATCATTACAATTGTCGGAAGTGCGTCAGTGGTGTTTGTGCGTCATTGTTGCCGTCAGGTTGCACCATCCCGCCCGCCCACTATCCCTTTGTGTTTGTGTTAGTGTAGCGCCTCACGCTCTGCCGATTTCCAGTAAACTGTAAGTAGTTTATTACACCGCCGCTTCAGAGGCGGCTATTCTATTATTTTAAATTTCTGTGTTCGCTTGTCGCTTAAGACGACAGCTAGGTAAACACTAAGTGTATAGGTTTTTAATTTATTCTTAGAAAGAGTGTACATTATTTACTTTTTAAATTTTGCCAAACTGTAAGCCAGTTTGTCGGTTGTTTGTCTTAAGCACACAACATTCCCGCCGTGAGGTGGGGGGGCTTGTTACTATAGCCGAACTCACCGACTTTTAAAAAGAAATTCGTGTCGTCGTTCGCGGGCTCCCTAAGGAGCTTGAAACGGAACACATTCTCAGCGATCTTAAATCGCAGAATCTTCCGGTTAGGGAAGTGCACAGAATACACCACCCAAACGACAAAAAAAGATACCAAGACCTTTGACTAGTCATCCTAGACTGGTCTCCGGAAGGCAAAGAAATTTTCAACGTGCGCCGAATCTGCAACCTTACGGGGATGGCAGTAGAAGCCCCCCGAAACAGGGGCATCGTTAGTCAATGTCAACCATGCCAACTTTACGGCCACTCGGCCAAAAACTTTTTCGCCCGGCCTAGATACATTAAGCGTCTAGGCGATTACGGTACGCCCGAGTGCGCCCAAACGCTCGAGTCGGAAGGCCCTCCGAGCTGCGTTCTGTGCGGCGAAGCGATACACCCAGCGAATTATCGCGGGTGTACCAAAGCACCGTGCAGGAAGAGGCGCGGAGGTGTAGACCGGCACGGACGAGCGGCTAGCGCCAGCAAGTCCCGTCCTCGGCAACTTGCCCCTTCAGTCGCACCGATCTCGGTGTCACAACCCGCGCCCCCTCAGACTATCACCAAACCCACCCCCGTTAAAGGACTTCCGGGCAAGGCGAAAGCCCTTTGGTGCCTTCAGCACCCCAAACGAACGCATGGGTAAAGCCCCCGGCGATTGTAAGCGTGGCCGCGTCACGACCAGCGCCCTCCCTCCAGGCTGAAAAGCCCAAAATTGCCTCGCAATCTTCGCGAGGCCAATAACACACAAGATAAGCTCAATTCCACCATTCAGCATATCAATCTAATCGACGCAATTGGCTCCTGCCATTGCGCCTAAGCAGACCATTTATAAATCAGAATGTTAGAACAACGTACAGGTAGAACCAAACCTAGCTCTCTGACTGTCGCGTTATTTAACGCAAACGGCACCAGAGATCAAAAGGAAGAAATCCTGTACTTTTTACGCGATCATGATGTTGACATCATGCTTGTGCAAAAGTCTTTCTTGAAACCTAGCGTGTGCGATCTCAAAATAGCTAATTATATCTTAGTAAGAAATGATAGGCTGACCGGACCTAAAGGCAGCACCTTGATCTACTACAAAAGGTCCTTGCACTGTATACCGATAGATACTCCACCGCATGCTAATTTAGAAGCATCGGTTTGTAGGATAGCACTTACGGGCCATCCGCCCATCATAATTGCATCGGCATATCTGCCACCGCTGAAGGAAACGTTTTATGCGACCTCACGGAGAGACTTAACTTCGACGTTATCGCTCCCGAGAGTCTAACTCGCTATCTTTTTCTTTCACACCATCATCATCAGAGCGAAGAACACCGCGCTTAAATCTTATGACCGTTATCGCACGGAAAATAACAAAATTCGGCTACTTTCTCTACAAAACGAGGTTAAACAACGCATATCCGCATTTAGAAACGATAAATGGGAAACCTCTTAGAAGGAATATGTACTTTACTTTACTTTAGAAAAGGCGTCCAAAAGGCGTCTTGAGATGGTAGAATCATCTCAAGACGCCTTTTGGAGGTTGACTAGTGCTCTAAAATCAAAGCAAACTACTCCCCTCGCCTTAGACGATCTCGAAAAAGCCCAATGCCCAGCCAACAGTCTAGAGAGCTAATGTATCCCATCCAGCGTACCAATAGATCCCGCTCACCTACTAGAGGTAGAGGCGGAAGTCGAACGTAGGTCTGCGTTACCGCCAGCGGGCGATCTACTCAATCCTGTGACTGTCGATGAAGTCACAGGAACCATAAAAAGTCTTAAGAATAGATCAGCCCCTGGGCCAGACGGCATCAGCATCAGGGTGTTCAAATCTCTTCCAGCACCACTAATTTACCCCCTCGTAGGAATTTTCAACACGCTTAACTCGAGCTGCTCTTTCCCGGATATCTGAAAAGAAGCAGATATAATAGGGATCCCAAAACCTGGGTAACCGCGCATTCGACCCACCAGCTACAGGCTATTCAACACATTGGGTAAATTATACGAGCGCATCATTCTAAAGCACCGCCGTCACTTCACCGAAATAAACAGATTCCTCCCTGACGAGCAGTTTGGATTTAGAGCCGAACACTCGTGCACTAACCAAATTCATTGCATAACAGAATATATTCTGTCTGGCTTTAATCACCATCCGACAACGAATAAATCTCGAAACAGCCCTCTTCTTTGATGTCGCAAATGCATTTGATAAGGTCTGGCACGACGGCTTGCTCTACAAGCTATATAAACCAAACGTGCCCGACATGCTCGTACACATCATCCGAGCCTTCCTTACAAATCGCTCTTTTCGCTATCGAGTGAAGGGAACCCGTTCTTCGAAACGTTTTCTTAAGACTGGGGTCCCACAAGGCTCCTTCCTGTCTCACATTCTCTTTACACTCTTCACGAGTGATATCACTAAAGATCCAGTGGTAAAAACTGCTCTCTTCGCCGACGTTACGGTCCTCTTTGTATCAGATTATAATAGGAATAGTCTCACTTTAAAACTTCAAAAAGCCACCAATTGCTTAGGAGAATGGTTCCGCCAATGAAGAATTGAAGTGAATCCCGAAAAAAGGATAGCAATATACTTTCAACGGTAAAATGTAATGTAAAATGTAAATGTAAAATAACCCCCACAGATCAATAAAACACAGTTATTTCGATATTACAGACAGACACTTCAATTTTTATATCTATAAATTATGCGAAAAAATCTTTCTTCCGAACATTTTATGACTATGAGATTTTATGACCAACGAGCACCCTTTTACTTATATTACGAGTATCTAACAAACAGAAAGTCTAATTAAAAAAGTTCTTATCAAAATATTCTTTCTAATTTTTTTTGTAGTTTGCTGGTTATTAGTAATAATACTAATAACCCCACCAGCTGGCTTGGTATCGGCAGGGTCTTTGCGGGCCTAGCAATCGGCACCCGCCAGTGGTGGAGTACGCCGCATGCGCAAGCGCATGCTACTGGGCAAAGTAGCGCTATCCCAGCTTGGAGACCGTATCGCAAAGGCAAGGGCCCTCATCGGCAGACTGATAAGCTTCAGGTCGGGCAATAATAGGCCGAGAATTGTGCGCACCGTCGAGATGGCGTTTGCTGAGACAAATGTCAGTTTGTCCCAGCCAGATATAACGCAAAAACTGACGGAGCGCATAGACGACCTGAAGCAGAGAATCGCTGCTTGGGGAAAGCGGATTCGGCGATATACCGGGAGGTCAAGACGGTTCAACCAGAATCGTCTCTTCCAGAGTGATCAGAAGAGGCTCTATGAGTCATTGGAGCGACCAATGGTACGTGGAACGGGCCCAACACCGAATCAGGCCGACACTGTCGCATTCTGGCGCGGCCTGTGGTCAGAGCCCGTAAACCACAACGAGGGCCCTTGGACTGAAGTTGTGGCGAGTCAGTGTGCGAGTGTTATGCCCATGGACCCCGTCATCATAACGCCGGATGATGTAGCTGAGGCCGTCCGTAGGGCCCCGAACTGGAAAAGTCCGGGACTCGACGGACTGCATCACTACTGGCTGAAGGGGTTCGTGGTGTGTCACGCTGTACTTGCACGACAGTTTCAAGAGGTTCTCGACCAAAAACCAAGAGAACCAAGAGCCCAAGAGCCTCTTCACTACTGGGATCACTCATTTGGTTCCTAAAGACCATGATTCCACAGACCCTAGCAAATACCGCCCCATTACGTGTCTACCCACAGTATATAAGACACTGACATCCATTTTGAGTACAGCAAAGAAAGGAAGACCGACTATACATCGTTGAACTTGAAGGAAGAATAAGCTCCCTGGAGTCAGCTATAGTGGCATCAAAGCTTGAGCTTAGAAACATCCCTGTGGGACCCAGTGAATCCAAAGAAAGTTTGTGCGACATTGTTGTAAAAACTGCTAAGGTCCTAGAAGTGCCTCTTCAACAGCCAGAAATAAAAGACGTGTTCCGCATTAAAAACAAAACTGGTAACGGAAATATTATCGTCGACCTTACAACTACCATAAAGAAAGAAACTTTCTTGAAAAATGCGCGCAAATTTAACACAAAAAATAGCGCAAATAAATTAAACACAACCCATCTCGCACTAGGTGGGCCACAGAAGCCGATATTTATCTCTGAACATTTAACGCAGAAAGCAAGGCGCCTCAACTACTTAGCCCGAACTTTTGCGCAGGAGAATGGATATAAGTTCTGCTGGACTTCCTACGGACGTACATATCTACGTCAAGATGAGGGCAAACCACATATCAGAGTGGACTCTGAGTCAGATTTAACTAAGCTGCGAGGCCAAAAATGACTCTATGAGATCTACGGGAGAAATTTGGTTACTACTTACTCTGACTTTATCTATTATCAAATATTTATCGATTATTTCTTTAATTATATATATAACATTATATATTCTTTACTGAACGATACGACATACTTTCTCATTACTATTTTAACCGTACTGTATATTTTTACAGTACATGGTTTTTCTCGAACAATTTGTAGGATGGCTCTCAATATCTATTGTTTAATTCGCAACTATAGATGTGATAATGAATTTTTCCTCTTTAAAAATGCCTGAATTACAGAATATAATTACATCAGATATGGATAATATTAGGGTGGCTTCATCTTTTGTGTGCGATGTTTTAAAGTGCAATGATATTGTCAGGAAATCTTGTAATTTTTTGAATATTATTGCACAAAATATACGTAGTGTTTATAAAAACCTGGATGGCTTTATGGCATACATATCACAACTTTCATTTGAACCGGATATTATAATAATAACAGAATGTCGCCTTGATGTTAATAAGCCTGTTCCTCGCCTTCCAGGTTACAAATGTCATTTCTCAAAAAAAAATGTCCAATTCAAAATTATGGTATAATAGTTTATTCTAAAGACTCAATTGATTGTATAATAACAGAACCTGATCCAAATGGTGGTAACTATCTTTTGATTAAAATAAATCCAGATATAGTAATATTAGCGGTATATAGATCACCCTCCTATTATTATATTGACAACTTTTTAAATTCTGTAGAAAAAATTATTTGTCCCTTAAAATCTAGTAACATATTTATTATAGGCGATATCAATATAAATATTATACAAGGCAATAAAGACAAAGACAGTGAACCTTATTTAAATTTAACTGCAGGATTAGGTCTTTTACCAGGTCATACCTATCCCACCCGTATTAATAATTGTTTAGACCATGTTATGGTGAAAACAGTATTAAACACTCAAATAATGATACTCGATAGTGTAATCACTGACCACTCCTTAATATTAACAAATGTTTCTCTGAACCCCGAACGCAAGCCTAATAATATTTTTATTGATAAAATAAATCATGATGATGCCATCAAATCTATAGAGTCTGCTGATTTTATATCTTCAACTTCAAATGCAGACAATGCTGCCGAAAAATTTGTCGATATACTAACCTCTGCTATAAAGAAAAATACTGTTAAAATTAAGCTGCCTAGAGCGAAACGATCGCTTAAGGCTTGGATGACGCCTGGACTGATAAGGTGCATCCGTCACCGCGATAAACTTCACCAAAAAAATGAAAAAGAATCCTGAAAATGAAATACTTCAAATTTCTTATAAGCGTTATAGGAATTACTGCAATTCCTTGTTAAGTAAGCTCAAGCGCCAATATGAAAAAAGTCTTTTGGCAAATGCAAAGAACAGTAAAGAAACTTGGTCAGCAATCAAAGCCATCTCCGGACGTGATACTAAAAATAATTACGCTGAAAATTTGATCAGTGAAAATCCTACAGACTCAGTGGAGAGAGCTAATTACTATTTTTCAACTTTAGGTAGAAATTTAGCTGATAAAATTCTAGCAAACGGTGCTAAACCTGCTAATGTTAATACTATGCCCTGGTCGCTTAATTCATTTGTGCTCGATTCTCCTGACGAGGTAGAAGTTGAAACAATATTGATGGGTCTTAAAAATGAATGTGCTATTGGTTGGGATTCCATCCCTGCTGTCTTCCTTAAAATGACCAAGGATAAAATACTTCTGCCTCTCACAACCCTTTTTAAAATCTGTTTTGAACAAGGATGCTTTCCAAAAGTTTTTAAAAGATCTCTCATTACTCCTGTTTACAAGAATGGGGCTCGGGACGTTGTTGAGAATTACAGGCCGATCTCTGTGCTACCTGCTCTTTCAAAAATCTTAGAAAGGATGCTTAATAATCGATTGGTTAAATTTCTAAACAAATATAATATCTTATCTAATATGCAGTTCGGATTCAGAGCGGGTGTTAGTACAGAAGATGCTGTTCGTAACTTGACTGAATTTGTAACAAATAAACTGGAACATAAACAGAAGTGTGTAGGGATTTTCCTTGATTTAGCCAAGGCTTTTGACACCGTTTCGATACCCATTCTTGTAAACAAACTATAAAAACTTGGATTAAGAGATTCTGCCCTTTCCATTTTTAAGGATTTTCTATGTGACCGTGTGTAGAGAGTAAAAATAAAAAAAAAAAATATTAGCTCAGATGCCTGTGTCACGTTTGGAGTCCCTCAGGGCAGTATCCTGGGACCAAGTCTCTTCTTGGTTTACATTAACGACCTGTGCTCAATGACACTAACTCAAGGCAAGCTATTTACTTATGCTGATGATACAGCCTTAATTTTCTACGGAGAGACTTGGCCTGAGGTCCAGGAGTTTGCAATGAAGGGCCTTCAAACTGTGGCAAATTGGCTTGAGGAGAATCTACTGACTCTTAATATATCTAAGTCCACCTATATGCAGTTCCATATAGCCAACACCCAAACTGTTAACGATATACAACTAACAGTACACTCTTGTGGTTTACAGCCGACAGATACTTGCCTTTGCCCTAAAATGACGAAATCAAAATCAATTAAATATCTCGGAGTAATTATAGACGAGAAACTAAGCTGGCTCCCACACATAGACCTTATTTCATCGTGCACTCGGATACTTATTTGGACATTTAAAAGGCTAAGGCACATCGCTGATTTTGATTTATTAAGAACTGTATACTACGCCTTAGCACAATCAATTATAGGATATTGTATAGTTGCCTGGGGAGGAGCATGCAAAACATTTATGATAAAATTAGAAAGAGCTCAAAGATGTCTCCTAAAAACTATGACTTTTAAACCGTTCAGGTATCCTACAAATCTGCTTTACCAAGAATGCAAACTGCTGACTGTCAGGCAATTGTACATCCAACAATTCATCTTAATGAAACATGCACTAACTCCTTATGACCCTGAGATCTGTTGTAATAAACGCAGAATACCGGATGTACTGATTATTGACAGATGTCGAACTGCTTTTTCTAGGCGACAAAGTTCATATCTATCCTCAGTACTTTATAATAAGCTAAATAGAAATCTAAATATTTATCCTCTTTCCAGACATGAGTGTAAAGTTAAAGTTCGAGATTGGTTATTGTCACTGGATTATAGTAAAACAGAAAATATCCTGATATAATTTGTAAAAATGTGTGTAAGAAATGTATGTCGCATAAAATTATAAAATTATAAATAGCAATCTTTGTTTAAAGCAATTATTTATTCATTATAGGTTATAATGAATAAAATATATATTCTGTATGAAATTATGTAATAATATATTCTATATATGTTCTATATTTATTATTTATTCTACATATGTGTATATATATATATGTATATGTATATATATATATATATATATTACAAATTGCAATTTACAAACTAATTTTAATATACCTACGATTATATAAAATATTAATTACTTTATTCGCATTAAGTTATAGTCTATGTTTAGTTGTAAATAAATACATTTCAATAGCTATATAGTTACTTAAAAATGTTAAGCTTAGTTACTTAATTAGTTATTCAGATTAAAATACTGTTGTCACAACACTGGTAGAGGCCGCTGATCCCTAAGATACAGACTTGTCTAGTTTGGGGATCAGAGTCTTCACTTTATTATTGTACTTTTATTTAAATAAAAGATTATTATTATTATTATTAATATTATTTTGGGGTATTTATATAGTATTCTCATCTGGTTGGGCTGAATAAATATTTTAAAGGAAATAATAAATAAACATAAATATATATTTAATATACTAACATAAATAAATAAATAATATAAATAAATAAAACCCAACCAGATGGAAACCCTCGGCAGGGAGACCAAACGGCCGAGGTTAGGGAAAGGAGAGAAACCGGCGGACGATGCGGGCGGTATCGAGGAGCACCGCCTTCTGCATTTGAGTTTGGAGCGGTCCGTCACGGAGTCCCAGTCGCCTCAGATGACCCGAGAGGCTGACTGGGATTAACCCGTTCGCAGAGACGACTACAGGTATAATTTCGGTCGGCAGTCCACCCCACATGTCGGTCACCTCGTGAGCCAGGTCCAGATATTTTGTTCGCTTATCTGTTTCGGCTTTCACGAGGTTCTCGTCATACGGAATGGTGATGTCGACCAAAATATCCTGACTGTGCCCGGTCCATCAGCACAATATCAGGCTTATTCGCAAGAATAGTCCTGTCTGTGATGATGGCCCGGTCCCAGTAGAGCCTGGCGCGGTCATTTTCGAGCACGGCTTCCGGCAAGTACTTGTAATACGGCAATTTCCGGTCCACGAGACCGTATTTCAGAGCGAGCTCCTGGTGTAGAATTCTGGCTACTAAGTTGTGCCTGTGCAAGTACTCAGAGTTAGAAAGCGCCGAACAACCGGAGATGACATGCCTAAGTGACTCACCGGGATGGCGACAAGCTCGACAGATGTCGACGGTGCCATCCTTAGGATGTATCTCCGATAGTTGTTGGTCTTAATAACCTGATCCTGTATCGCACAGACAAAACCCTCGGTTTCCCAAGAGGTCACCAAAACGTAGCCAGTGGAGAGGCAACTGTGTCTACGAAAGGCACATGAGCCTTGTAGAACCTCCCGTGGAGCTCCTTCTCCATCCATACGGTCTCCCGGTCGGAAATGCTCTGTACTGCCGGTCTTGCCATTGCTCGTTGGCCAAGGATAGAGGGTAAGTCCTTTATCACAAGAAATGACGTCCCTATAGAATGGATCATCCGATCTCGTCAGAAAGTAATTACGGAGGCTACACTTCGCGATTATGCATGGTAAGCGCGCTTAAAACCACGCCCACCATGTTTCCGCGGCAAGTACAGCCTCATAATCGACGATCTCGGATGATGCATCCTATGGGACGTTATAGTAGTGCGGACTTTTCTATCCAGGGCGTTAAGTTCAGTTTGAGTCCACCCAAGCATGCCAAATGTATATATGAGAACAGGCATGACCCAACCGTTATATGCGTGTGTCTTATTCACACCGGACAAAAGGCTATTAAGCACTTTGGTCAAGCGTGCATAAAACACACTGCTTCATACCCGCCTCATCGATACCGATGTTCTGTGACATACCCAGGTATCGGTATGTTTCAGCCTCGGAGAGGGTCCTTATGTTGATGGGCATAGATAAGTCTATGCCCTCAGAGTTAACAACCTTCCCTTTCAACATGGAGACCGCACTTATCCGTCCCCAGCTCCATTCTAATAGAATTACTAAAATCACAAGTGATGTTTAGCAATTCCATAAGATGGGAGCGACTGGAGGCGAATAACTTGAGATCATCCATATAGAAAGGTGGGTCACTTTGTACCTCCTTTCCGAGCTGAAATCCTCCCGGAGTTCTCCAGTAAGGTACGGAGAGGGTTCAGGAGAGCTAAAACCAGATTGGACTCAAACAATCGCCCTGGAAGATACCCCTTCTTATCCTTATGTGGTTCTCCGCAGCCGTCATCCGCTCGCCTAGATGACAAAGGATCGTACTCCACTGCCCCATACACTGCCCGAGGAAGTCTCTAACTGTACAGTCAACCTTGTACAGCTCGAGGACCCTCTTAAGCCATGTATGAGGCACCGAGTCGAATGCCTTTTTGTAGTCTATCCAGGCAGCGGAGAGGTTCCGACGGTTGGGTTTAACCACCTTGCCAATGACCGCGTCAATGAGAGTGGTTCCTTGGTTCCACGACCACCGCCCGACATCCGTTTTGAGCGCGCGACATCACCTGATTTGCGTTCAGGTGACGAGTGATTCTCGCGCTCAAAACGGATGTTAGTGTCTTGTATATGGTAGGTAGACAGGTTATGGGGCGGTATTTGCTCGGGTCTGTGGAATCCCGGTCTTTAGGAACCAAATGAGTGATCCCAGTAGTGAAGAGGCTCGGGAGCGACTTCTGGTCGAAAGCCTCTTGAAACTGTCGGGCGAGCACATCGTGACAAACCACGGACCCCTTCAGCCAGTAGTGATTCAGTCCGTTGAGCCCTGAACTTTTCCAGTTCGCCCTTCGGACCGCCTCAGCTACATCGTCCGGCGTTATAATGACGGGGTCCATGGGCGTAACATTGCACACTGACTCGCCACAACTTCCATCCAAGGCCCTCGCTGTGGTTTACGGGCCTGACCACAGGCCGCGCCAGAATGCGATAGTGTCGGCCTGATTTGTGCTGAGCCCGTTCCACATACCATCGGCCGCTCCAATGATTCATAGAGCCTCTTCTGATCACTCTGGAAAAGACGATTCTGGTTGAACCGTGTCGATCTCTTGGTATATCGCCGAATCCGCTTCCCCTAAGCAGCGATTCTCTGCTTCAGGTCGTCTATGTGCTCCGTCAGTTTTGCGTTATATCCGGCTGAGACAAACTGATATTTGTCCCAGCAAACGCCATCCTGACGGTGCGCACAATTCGGCCTATTATTGCCCGACCTGAAGCTTATCAGTCTGCCGATGAGGGCCTTGCCTTTGCGATACGGTCCTCAATCCTTCTTCGCCAGGCTGGGATAGCGCTACTTTGCCCAGTAGCACGTCCAGACGTGGGAAGTTTAACAACAATACGGCAAACTGCCAATGCGGCGCCAAAGTATTGAGTCCGTATCGCAAGGTCCCGGCTGGTTTCCAAAAGGTTGCCAGCAATGGGTTCAGGGCCGTCACGACATCCCGATTCCGCTTGCTTAGGTTATGCGTGGGAGTCGCGGTCGATTTTCGAGAGGCGTACAGCGCGTTTCCACAATCGCCTCCTCCAATTTACTCCTCATCTGCTCTAGTTCTTGGGTGACCATTCCATCATCGCCTGAATCAACCAAAGCGGGAAGATCCATGGCGGCTTCCACATATGGTTGCTGGTCTATGGCCTTAGAAGCCGCATCCCCAGCTATAGCTGGTTCATTCGACGAGGGAATAGCCTCACGCCGTAGTCGTTCGAGTTCGGCATCATCAAATATTTTCGAGCGTATGATGTACCGAACTCGGTCTGCCAGGTTTTGCTCTGTGACGGGAACAGACGGCTCCAGCTCAGCAAAAAGCGGTGCATACAGGCCCGATACGCTGTTCCTCCAGTTTCTTCCCCTTTCGCCTATAGTACGCCCGCAATGCGTTTATGTTCATATTTTTGTCCAACGCATGCGGCGTACTCCACCAGCGGCGGGTGCCGCTTGCCGAGTCGAGAGGACCCTGCCGACACCAAGCCATCTGGTGGGATGATGGATGCGAGGACTGCTAGGTGGTCTTGCAGTACCTCGCGCTCGGCTGGCGGCCCGCATGCTGTCGCGTCCAGCGCCAGCTCCAGACGCGCCCCGGCGACCCCCAGGCAGCGGCCCTATGCGCTTTCTATTATTTTCCATCATCAATAAAATGGGCGTCAATTAACGGGAGACGCCCAGGCCCGCACCGTTTAAAAGTGTGGCCATGGCACAAACGGGCTTTGCACCCTCAATTCTGCCGGGCACGGCGCTCACACCTCTTGGCAAGGTGCTGACTGACTGCGCCGACGTAGCAGTTTTGTCACTTAACTGTTACGTCAGCGGGCGATGGGGTCGTCACTTCCCTACGCCTATTATTAATATTATTATTATTATAAATACCCCAGAATAATAATAAAATATTTATTCATTGACCAAAAGTAAGAAAACAATTAAAAGTTAAACTAATACAAAAATAATAATGTAAGAAGGACAATCTGACTTCTGATTTGTCTGAATTTTGATTCTGACTCAGGATGTGTTGCAGAGAATCTAAAACTCTGTTATTCTGTCAGCACCCGTATACTTAGTTAACTATAGTATAACGCGTACATCACTGGTTATATTACAAATAGCAATTGATTTGCTATTTGATATCCATACTAATATTATAAATGCGAAAGTGTGTTTGTTTGTTTGTTTGTCCTTCTTTCACGTCGCAACAGAGCGTCGGCATGGCATGTATGTATGGGGATAGTTCGGTGGCTGTAGAGTGACATAGGCTACTTTTTTCAGCGGAAACACATATCATTCCCGTGGGAAAATCGAATATGTTGCAAAATTAAATTCAGCTAGGTGGCGCCACCGTGATTCTACGAGACGGACGACGGTACGATGGACGAACACAGAAGGTCAGAATATCTGGATTATTATGTCTTTTACCAAAATTAAGATAAAAATGTATGGATCTGTATTTTCCACGCAGGACCGGGAAGAGCGATAAAACATAAAATTCACCAGCTGATTTTCTTCAAACGTTTTGGTGCATCGTAATTCACAGAATAGGCGATAACCTCGCAGACGATATTAAGTAATCCGTTGATGCTCTGCCTACCCCACAAAGTTACAGGCGTGATTATAAGTATGGATCAGAAAACTATCACCACCTGTCACGCTTTCACCCTTAACTATTACTTAACAATGGTAGAAACAGTTCTTAGTAAGCCTTATTAATAAGCCTTAGTAATATTTATTGAACGGAAATTAATACAGTTCTTACATGTGGTTATGAATGAATCGGTATTACTATAGGAAAAATTGTGCAAAATTATAAGAAAAATATTTTTGAGTTCTTATTAACTAACGTATACATAGTTTAAATTGATTCCGCTAGATGTCGTTACTAGGTTTTAAAACGCGGTAAGAAATGTTTCCTGACATATACTTAACTCCGCCGTTGAGCCGCGTCAAATTATAGTGCATACGGTACCTATACGTTTAAATTGTTTCTATTTCGTAGCTTATTCGACTACCTGCTTTCGATTTCGGTTGTTTGTTATTTGCTTTGTGATTTGGTTAAGGTTGAATGGATTTATATTGGCTTTCATTTTCGGATTTGTGTATTTTCTTGGATCGGTTTTGTTGATTTGGTTGGTATTCCTTTATACATATTTAGACTCTGGCTTTGATTTTGGATTTTATTTATTTAGAATCGTGAATTGGTTTTCGTTGTTTTAGGTTGTTTAACAATATTTCAAAGGAATATTAATAGTATAGATAGTGTATACGGTACCTATACACTTACTTCTTTTTTCGTTGGTTATATTTATATTGACTACTGCTTTCGATTTCGGTTTTCTGCGATTTGTTTTGTGATTTGGTTTAAGTTGATTTGATTTTTTGGCTATCGTTTTCGGATTCGTGTTGTGTCTTGAATTGGTTTTGTTGTTTTGATTTAAAAATATTTAAAAGAATATTTATTCCTTTTAGATATTTTAGTTCTTTAAAAAATTTAATTCCTTTAAGGTATTTTAACGTTTTTTATAAATAGGTTTTTCTTACTTCATAATGCCTCGCAAACGTAAGTCCAGCCTTTCAAGTATCTTCTCAAAGACAAGCGAAAAGATTAGCTCGATCGCTAGAATCTTTAGAAGATGCTGAACTGAGAAGGCAAGAACAAGCAGAGCGTCAGGCTGCTTTTAGAGAATCTGAGGCACCTTCTCAAAGTCAGGGAAGGCGTCTTGAACAGGCAGAGCGTCAAGCTACTTTAAGAGCTTCTGAAACACTTTCTCAAAGTCAGGAAAGGCGTCTTGAACAGGCAGAGCGTCAAGCTACGTTAAGAGCTTCTGAAACACATTCTCAAAGTCAGCGAAGGCGTCTTGAACAGGCAGAGCGTCAAGCTACTTTAAGAGCTACTGAAACACCTGCTCAAAGTCAGCAAAGGCGTCTTGAACAGGCAGAGCGTCAAGCTACTTTAGAGCTACTGAAACACCTGATCAAAATCAGCAAAGGCGTCTTGAACAGGCAGGCGTCAATCTACTTTAAGAGCTACTGAAACACCTGCTCAAAGTCAGCAAAGGCTATTCGAACAAGCGGAACGTCAGGCCGCCTTAAAACCGCGAAACACCTGATGAAACTCAACACAGACTCATTGAGCAAGCTGAACGTCAATCTACTATAAGGGCATCTGAAACACCAGAACAGACACAGGCGCGAAGAGATGCAAATGCACAGCTCCAAGCTGAACGTCGACAAAATTTTCAAAACAATTGGTCGGTTTTAATGACGCAGCATTCAATTATGATCCTTTGATTGATTATAAAATCACAGGTTAGTTGTTATCGGACTGATGGACAAGGCGTGGCGATTTTGCAGCGCTTTAAAATGGAAAGATGAGACCGCAGGCATGTGCTGTTCCAATGGCAAAGTGTCTCTTCCGTTACTTGGGGAACCAGAAGAACCTTTGAAAACTCTCTTTTTAAATGATGCTAATGAGTCACGGCGCTTTTTAAACAGGATCCGGAAATATAACTCATGCTTTCAAATGATATCCTTCAGAATTGACCGGGAAATAATAATGCCGGGATTTTCGCCTACATTTACGGTGCAAGGGCAAATTTATCATAGAATAGGTTCACTTTTTCCAGCTGAAAAGGAACAGCATAAATTTTTACAAGTATATTTTATGGGTGACGAAGAAATTGAGGTAGACCGTCGCTGCCAATTTATCCAGGGAGTTGAGAGAGACACAGTGTTCAAAATTCAAAGATTCTTGCATGAACGTAACATTTTAGTCAAAACATTTAAAACTGCTTTAGAAAACCTACCTGAAAAGGATTATAAAGTCGTCATTCACGCAGATCGGACCCCTCGAGAAGAGCATGAAATGCGCTACAATGCACCTTTGATAAACGAAATAGCAGCCGTAATTAGTGGTGATCAATTTTCTTCACGAGACATTGTCTTGCGAGCACGTGATGATACGTTGCAACGGGTAGCCGATACACACAAGTTTTATGACGCTCTGCAATACCCATTGATTTATTGCAAAGGACAAGAGGGTTATCATTTTCAAATTCCACTCATTAACCCGGTCACAAAGGAGCCTACTCCGAACAAAAAAGTATCATGTATGGATTTTTATGCGTATCATATGATGTTGCGAGAAAATCATATGATACGCATAAAAATCCATTGCATTCCTGACCGTTGACAGTTTTAAGGTCTTTATATCCTGTAGGACCCCGAACATGGTGCAGCAGCAATCGTAAACAGAAACATTCAAAATTAGTTACATGGACGGTATACACACGACCAAGGGCATCTGATGACTTTACACCGGGCTAATTTGCAACAGGCGCGCCTTGAATACGGCGTTTCCACTCTTTCCTAGATGTGTTCCAAGTATAATAGCGGGGGACTTCAGAATATAACAACGTTTTTGCAAAGGGGTCGGTTTGACAAAGTTGAAAGGAGGCTGTTAGAGTAGTTTTTGGCGGTGATGCAATTCTTTCTTGGAAATTTCTTTCGGTGAAATATACACGCTCTCCATTTTCTAAGTGCACAGCAAGGTGAGTAACTGTTGGGTGCCTTTCGTGTAAAGGGAAGCCAAGGAAACGCCACGCTGCCTCGTTACTGCTGACATAACGCCCTGCTTGAAAGGTCTGTACTTCATTAACGGGATTTGCCTCACCTTCACTCCTGAGATTAAATATTGCTTGGTCGCTTCCTTTATTTATGTAGTTACAGATATAATTGACTGCGCGGACAGAGCTACATGCTTCTACATTAATGTGGGCATTAAACATTTTACATAGAATGGGCGAATACGGGACAATCCAGCTGTTATCTAAGGTTTCGAACGCTCCAGAGCGAGATTTGATTGTAAATTTCCTGCCACCATCTTCGGGAGCTCTGCGTCTGTATAAAGGGTAGCCATTGTCATTGTGCACTGTTTCTTTTAATAGCTGTTTAGAATTTCTTTGTACATTTTCCTTCTTTCATACATGGCGATATTGAATTTCGTGCTCCATGGACCGTGAATTATATTTCGGACGATGGTATCATACAATTCTTTATCTTGCTCAGGGTCCGGAATCTCGGCGCTTATTATGTCGTCTATTTGGCTGGGCCGCAACTTCTCTTAAGCCATATTAGAATGTGGGCATGCGGTAATCTCTTTTTGCCATTCAATTGAATACATGAAGCACTGCACCTCTCCGAAAATTTTCCTTTGTTAATTACATACATTAATTTTTGTACTTTTAATCTAAATACTCTAGCAACTAAATCGTGTCTGTCAGTACTTTTTTGGCCCGGCATTAGCTCCTCGGTTATTTCTTTCCATGTGGGATGGCAAGTAAAAGTAACAAAATGATCAGGTCTTCCGTAAGTTCGTACATAGGCAAATGCGTCTTGTGAGTTCTCATGTAGGTAGCGGGGACCAATTGTTTCTTTGAAAATTTTGTCGACGTTCAGCTTGGAGCTGTGCATTTGCATCTCTTCGCGCCTGTGTCTGTTCTGGTGTTTCAGATGCCCTTATAGTAGATTGACGTTCAGCTTGCTCAATGAGTCTGTATTGAGTTTCATCAGGTGTTTCCGCGGCTCTTAAGGCGGCCTGACGTTCCGCTTGTTCGAATAGCCTTTGCTGACTTTGAGCAGGTGTTTCAGTAGCTCTTAAAGTAGATTGACGCTCTGCCTGTTCAAGACGCTTTTGCTGACTTTGATCAGGTGTTTCAGTAGCTCTTAAAGTAGCTTGACGCCCTGCCTGTTCAAGATGCCTTTTCTGACTTTGAGCAGGTGTTTCAGTAGCTCTTAAGTAGCTTGACGCTCTGCCTGTTCAAGACGCCTTCGCTGACTTTGAAGGTGTTTCAGAAGCTCTTAAAGTAGCTTGACGCTCTGCCTGTTCAAGACGCCTTTCCTGACTTTGAGAAGGTGTTTCGGAAGCTCTTAAAGCAGCCTGACGCTCTGTCTGTTCAAGACGCCTTCGCTGACTTTGAGAAGGTGTTTCAGAAGCTCTTAAAGTAGCTTGACGCTCTGCCTGTTCAAGACGCCTTTGCTGACGTTGAGAAGGTGTCTCAAATGCTCTAAAAGCAGCCTGACGCTCTGCTTGTTCTTCTTGCCTTCTCAGTTCAGCATCTTCTAAAGATTCTAGCGTTCGAGCTAATCTTTTCGCTTGTCTTTGAGAAGATTCTCTTGAAAGGCTGGACTTACGTTTGCGAGGCATTATGAAGTAAGAAAAAACCTATTTATAAAAAAACGTTAAAATACCTAAAAGGAATTAAATTTCCTTTTAAATATTTTTTTTAAATGCAAATCCAAAATATCTAAAAGGAATAAATATTCCTTTTAAATATTTTTTAAAATCAAAACAACAAAACCATATCAAGACACAACACGAATCCGAAAACGATAGCCATAAAAAAATCGAATCAACTTAAACCAAATCACAAAACAATCGCAGAAAACCGAAATCGAAATCGAAAAAGAAGTAAGTGTATAGGTACCGTATACACTATCTATACTATTAATATTCCTTTGAAATATTGTTAAACAACCTAAAACAACGAAAACCAATTCACGATTCTAAATTAAAAAAATCCAAAATCAAAGCCAGAGTCTAAATATGTATAAAGAATACCAACCAAATCAACAAAACCGATCCAAG
Source organism: Parnassius orleans (assembly GCA_029286625.1). NCBI lineage: Eukaryota > Metazoa > Arthropoda > Insecta > Lepidoptera > Papilionidae > Parnassius > Parnassius orleans. The sequence continues at coordinate 4,786,050 of JAGSMP010000170.1, forward strand.
AAAATACACAAACCGAAAATGAAAGCCAATATAAATCCATTCAACCTTAACCAAATCACAAAGCATATAACAAACAACCGAAATCGAAAGCAGGCAGTCGAATAAGCTACGAAATAGAAACAATTTAAGCGTATAGGTACCGTATGCACTATAAGTTGACGCGCGGCTCAACGGCGGAAGTTAAGTACATGTGGAAACATTTCGTTACCGCGTTTAAAACCTAGTAACGACATCTAGCGGAATCAATTTAAACTATGTATACTAGTTAATAAGAACTCTCAAAAATATTTTCTTATAATTTTGCACAATTTTTTCTTATTGTAATACCGATTCATTCATAACCACATATAAGAACTGTATTCATTTCCGTTCAATAAATATTACTAAAGCTTATTAATAAGGCTTATTAAGAACTGTTTCTACCATTGTTAATTAGTTAAGGTGAAAGCGTGACAGGTGGTGATAGTATTTCTGATCCATACTTATAATCACGCCTGTAACCCTTGGTGGGTAGGCAGAGCATCAACGAATTACTTAATATCGTCTGCGAGGTTATCGCCTATTCTGTGAATTGCGATGCACCAAAACGTTTGAAGAAAATCAGCTGTTGAATTTATGTTTTTATCGCTCTTCCGGTCCTGCGTGGAAAAATACAGATCCATACATTTTTATCTTAATTTTGGTAAAAGACATAATAATCCAGATATTCTGACCTTCTGTGTTCGTCCATCGTACCGTCGTCCGTCTTGTAGAATCACGGTGGCGCCACCTAGCTGAATTTAATTTTGCAACATATTCGATTTTCCCACGGGAATGATATGTTTTCCGCTGAAAAAGTAGCCTATGTTACTCTACAGCCACCGAACTATCCCCATACAAAAATCATGCCATGCCGACGCTCTGTTGCGACGTGAAAGAAGGACAAACTTGTGCAACATATTCGATTTTCCCACGGGAATGAGATGTTTTTCCGCGGAAGAAAATAGCCTATGTCACTCTACAGCCACCGAACTATCCCCATACAAATAATCATGCCATGCCGACGCTCTGTTGCGACGTGAAAGAAGGACAAACTTGTGCAACATATTCGATTTTCTTACGGGAATGAGATATTTTTCCGCGGAAAAAAATAGCCTATGTCACTCTACAGCCACCGAACTATCGCCATACAAAAAATCATGCCATGCCGACGCTCTGTTGCGACGTGAAAGAAGGACAAACAAACAAACAAACAAACAAACACACTTTCGCATTTATAATATTAGTATGGATATGGATGTCTGTAATGAGGTATTAGTCTTTTTTATACTTTTTTTACCGTTATTCATTCATTACATTACGGCCTATACAAATTATACCGACCTATATAAATTGATATATTAGATTTATCAATTTACGCTCGGTTAATAGGGCATGCCAAGTTAACAATAGGGCTTGAATGTAGGTACTGCCACTGACTGATGTACACAAAACAAAATTTATACAACTATAACTGTATAAATATAAAAAAAAATCAAATTGTACGTCGTAAGATACCAAAAATGATCATCTACCACATGCTCGGCGGTGAAAGATACCTCTGTGAGGAAACCTGCATAGTTTGAGGAAAAAAATATTTCAAGGAAGTGTGAAATCCGTTAGCACACACTGGAGCAGCGTGACAGACTAATTCCTCCATAACCCTCCCAAAAATGGAAGGAGGATGTAAATTTAAATTTTATTTAACTACAACAAATATCGTTCGTATTTATAAACTAATTTATACATGATAGAATCACGCTGCAACTATTTCATGATTGTAGCATGAATGGGTCGGCTCGATCGTGGTAGGACCACGCTCTCACAGAATACCAGCGTAAAATAGCAGCAGCTTAAAGCTGCTGTGTTTCGTATGGTGAGTTTAGAGAACCGGAGACCTTTTTTACTGGAAACGAGTAATTCTGTCTTAGTTCTATGGGGTAACAACGCATCTGCATTTTAATTCTTAATCAAGGATAAATGTAGATATCTATGGGCAACAGCATCCACTTACCATCATATGGACTGTATGCTCGTTTGTTACCCTTATTCTATTACAAATAAAATATTGGTTCATTTATCTACCAAGCCTGGCGGCGCTCGTCAAAAATTATGCTGGCACCAATGAAAGTTTTAATAAGTAAAGTCTAAAATTAAATTGAATAAATAAATGAACAATGTTGCTGAGTATCTTATGGCAAGTATCGAGATTTGGATACCCTTTTTACCCGACAATCCTAGGAGAAGGGTAATTGGTAATGTTTTTCGTGTGTATGTTTGTATATGTATATGTATGTACTCGTATGTATGTATGTACGTATGTATGTATATTTGTGTCTATTTTTGGCGCATACTGTAGCCTAAACGACTTTGCCTTTTGCCTAAATGGATTGTAAAATATGTAGTGTTAACGACACTTCGATTATATATGTGACATACGGTTTTTTTTTTTCTTTATTCTGTTAAAGGAGGCTGAATTTAACAATATTCTCAAAGTTATTCGCAGTGACGATGTATTCTGTATTTTGATTTTTAATCGAGGATAAATGAAAGTCTCTATAAGCTACACCATCCAATAACTATCACAATTCCCTGGCGTTGCAGATGCTCATGGGCGGCGGTAGTCACTTATCATCACGTGAGCCGTATGTTCGTTTGCACCTTCTTATATAAAAAAACGTCAATCAATTATGTGGACAGTATGCACATTTGTAAAATGTGCATAATCCCTAGTCATATGAAAAAAAATGACTCTCAATTTATGCCAAGTAATTTAAAACCCGTGTAGTGGCGTTCCTTACCCGTGTAGGGGTGGGTAAGAATACCCACTACCCCATATCTTCCCGTGGGTTTCGTAAGAGGCGACAGAGGGAAACTGAGGTAGAAGATGGGCAGCAGCATCTTTCTGATAAAAGCAAAAACCAATAAAAAAACTGCGGTTGCCAACCCGCTTGCCAAGCGTGGCAACTATGGCAATATAGCCCCCATGAGCAACGGCACTAATAAACGGCTATACTAGTTATAAAATCATTTTCAGTGCCTAGAAGATTTCAATGTAGTGGACGATATGAATCACAAGCTCGTGGAAACTCTCCATGCGGTCAGAGCTAAGTTTTGCAAGACCCGCCGCAGAAGAACACAAAAACTCTCCGATTACACTCTTAATCTCAAGGCTGTTAGACGGGAAGTGAAGCTACAGTCTTCAGTAGATTTGATAGCATACAGGCAAATGAATAGACAGATCTCCAAATGGACTTACGCAAATTTAGTAGTCCTATTGAAGAAGCAATCCAGCGGAACCAGGGCTCCAAAGTCTTTGCCAGAGATCTGTTTGCCATAAATAGCCAACTATCGAAGCTGAAGACCGAATGTGGCAGTATCGTTTCCGGACACCTGAGATTTTGAGTGAGATTGAGAGGTTCTATGGGCAGCTACACGTCATCGTTGGAGCCACACGCAAGTGTGAGTAACGATCCAAGAGCAAGTCTTATCCGACACTATTCCGATGATATCCCGGACGTCAGTCTGAGCGATATTAGAATGGCTCACCAGCACCTAAAAACCGGCAAGTCCCCGGGCGAGGATGGAATTACAGCGGAGCTTCTGAAAGCGGGTGGAAAACCGGTACTTGAAGTCCTTCAGAAGCTCTTTAATTTCATCCTCCATGGTGGCACTACTCCGGAGGCGTGGAGCAGAAGTGCGGTGGTCTTGTTCTTCAAGAAAGGCGAAAACGCTCTCTTGAAGAACTACAGACCGATTTCCCTTCTGAGCCGCGTCTACGTGCTATTTTCGAGAATCATTACGAATCGTCTCGCACGCAGACTCGATGACTTCAAGCCTCCCGAACAAGCCGGTTTCCGAAAAGGCTTTAGCACCATAGACCACTTACATACCCTTCGGCAAATTGTACAGAAGACCGAAGAGTACAATCTGCAACTTTGTCTTGCGTATGTGAACTATGAGAAAGCCTTCTATTCCGTAGAAATTTGGGCGGTGCTGCAGTATATTCAGCGGTGCCATGTGGACTGTCGGTATATCAAAGTGCTGAAATGTTTGTACAATAGGACTACGATGGCTATCCAAGTACAGAACCAGAGTACGAAACCTAACTGCAGAGTGGTGTAAGACAGGTTGACGTAATATCCCGAAACTCTTCACCGCTGCGTTGGAAGACGTTTTCAAGCTACTGGACTTGAAAGGATACGGTATTAACGTCAATGGCGAATACATCACTCACCTTCAATTTGCCGACGATATAGTCCTTATGGCAGAAACGCTGGAGGACCTAAGCACTATGCTCAATGACCTCAATAGTGTCTCCTAACGGATAGGTCTTAACATGAACATGGACAAAACAAAAATAATGTTTAACGTCCATGTCACACCTAAGCCGGTAGTTGTTGGGAGCACTAAGCTCGAAGTTAATAATCCAACTAAGTCCAACTTTGACCGAGAGGTCAATCGACAGATTCAACTCGGCTGGGCAGCGTTCGGGAGATTACGACACATCTTCTCGTCAGACATACCTCAAAACCTTAAAACTAGATTATATAACCAGTGCATGTTGCCAGTGATGACCTATGGATCTGAGACGTGGTCCTTACTGCTGGCCGTATGAGGAAGCTCAAAGTCACTCAGCGAGCCATGGACAGGGCTATGCTCGGCGTCTCACTGCGTGATAGACTTAAAAACGAGGATATCCGCAGTAGAATCAGATTAACCGACATAGCCCAAAGAATTGGTATGCTGAAGTGGCAATAGGCCGGCTATATAGCTCGAAGAATCGACAACCGATGGGGAAGAAAGGTTCTCGAGTGGCAGCCTCGTACCGGCAAGCGAAGTGTAGAGCGTCCCCCCACTAGATGCAGTGACGACATGGTAAGACATGCAGGAAGTCAATGGATGCAGGTGGCTCGGGACCGTGCTTTGTGGCATTCCTTGGGAGTGGCCTATGTTCAGCAGTGGACTTGTGTAGGGCTGTAATGATGATGATGATGAATTTAAAATGTTTGCATGAATAAACTCTATAATATTTGTGTTGCATTAACAAACTATAATTAAAGATAATAAATTGAATAAAGATATAACAAATGTCTAACATCGTTAAAAAGTGCGCATTAGAATGATATAATTGGCCTATACTCCCAATACAATATATTCCATTAAGTGACAATATTGCATTTCATTCTAATATTATGCAGCGTCGAGCCACATCGAATGACCTTTCGATTTTTTACGACTTAATTTCTTGTTTTCTGTCGTCAAGCCGTCTGAATCAATTATTTTCTTGTTTTTCTTGTGTTCAATTTTTTCTCTTAACATAAAATAACAAAAAGCTACACTCCTCTTGTCTAAATTGGCAGCTATGTCTTGCAAAATTATTGTATTTCTAAAATTTGTGTTAAACAAGTTTCTCCGCGACAATTTAAAATTTCTAAATCCGTCTAAGTGACTAGAATTCCTTAAGTAGCAAACTGGTTTAGATGGTGAGCGCATTCCAACTTTTTGAAATGTGAAACATTAACCGGGACTGGAATGAATTTCTTACATGCAATCAAACATTAATTTGCTAGTTGCTCATACCGATGAAGGATTGTATTATAATTTCTTGTATTTACACGAGTACTACACATTAAATAAAACCAACATTACCGATTTTATCGAATGGAATCATATCGCGTCGTATTGAATTATTTTAATTCCCAACGTTTCGGATACTCTAAAGCACCCATTCTCATGGGACTGAAGTGCATGAGTAACACAGAACGAGCTGACTGTATCTTAATGTCTTGCAGTGATATGCTTGATTTTTTTAATTTAATTATTATAGGATTCCAAGCAGATAATTCAGCCTGCAGTTCCAGCCATCTTCACTATTGAAATTTGCATGTTTTCTAAATTCCAATAGCCTTGCAAAAGCTAGTCTGCACTCGATTTAATTAAGATTAAAATAAATTCACAATCTTATAAAATTTTACTTTTTGTTCAATGTTGGAATTTTATTATTATCAAGGGCCGAAAGTTGAAGGTTGAAAATTCATTAAGTAATTTCTTAACTGGTTGTCGTGATTAGAGCGAACGGTTCCCAAATTAATAATCAAATACCAGATAAAGTTACAAGGATGTTACGTCAATTTTAAATCTTTTTATTAAAGGTGTAATTAAATTACAGTCATTTTTTACTGCGTTGTTGAAAGTGATGAAAAGTAATGGAGTTGCCTGGAAAAGTTTTTCTTTTTCAATATAAGTCAACTTTAACGTCTTCGATAGCATCAACTTCTACAATACTGTTGCGTGTCTTTGACTTTCATTGTGTAAAAGAGCCATGGTAGCTCGGGGGTAAAACGCTTGCCGTAAATTTTACAGTACGGGAGGAGCTAGGGTTCGATTATTGCTGACACCAATGAAATTGTTACTTGCAATTATAAGTGCTGATTTACCACGTGCTTGGCAGTGAAAGAAAACATAGTAAAGAACCTATATGTCTGAAAAATTAAAAAAACAACACACACACATATATATATAACATGCGTGAGTGTCGTGGAACACTCGGTTGGAACGAAGTTCCTTTCGTAGTATATTATCATTGATAAACATATTATATTATTGATTAACAAATACAAATAAATGAATTACTAGTGTCTATTAAAATGAAGCGTCATTTAAAATAAAATAATATTTCTTTCATGGCAAGATAAGAAAAAGTGCGAGGGAGATGGATATTATTCCATCTCGCTTCCTTATAGCCGCCAAGGCCGTCTACACCATAGACTTAGAATATACTGGCGTATAGACCACCTGACAGCCCGAAAACGCGTGACCAATTTTGATTTGTCATTGTGTGCGTTAGCTAGTGATGTATATTTTACTTACAAGGACTATCGAAAATGATTGTTAAGGAAGCGGTAAAAGATTATAAAAAATTGTTTAGTGCATGAAGTTGAATAACTTCAAAAATTAACTGAATTTTACCATGATAGTTCGAAAATAGTTAAAAAATATTCATATAACATGTTCCTGGGAATAAGCTAATATAAATAATACTTAACTAATTATATACCTATTTATATTTTATAAAATGTTTTGAAGGGGAAATAAAAACGGGGGCACGGCTGCTCTATTTTTCATATAAGTATTACTTGTGATAATTACAAACATTTAATAATTTATAACTAAATACATTATAGAAGTTTATTTTAACATTCGACTTAATTATTTATGTAAATTGTAAACTTAATAATTTAAGGAAGGAAACTTGTAGGAATCAGTTAAATAAGATTGCTCTGTTTAAAGGCCAATATGTTTATGAGGCTTCATCATGCTTCATGTTTATTTTCTTTCATCTGTTCCTGAAAAGTACAAAGTAATAATAAACTTATTATCATTTTAGCTGCATGGATTTTAAAAATATAATGATCTTAACAGAGTAAAGTGCACAAAGTGTATGAGGATACAGATGCACTCTCTATTCTCTCAATCTCGGTTTGTTAAGAAAATGTTCACTCATTCATGGACTGACCGCGGCAAGTGCAACTTAATCTCGCAGATCTATTGATCTGCGCAGCTATTACTTAACCACGAGTTCCTCTTCTCTTCGACTAGCGCTGTAGGCGATGAACCACACTATTTAAGCCCTCGTGACAATGTCGTCGGCCATCAAGCATGAATCGGGCATCGACCGTTGTGAGTATCAAATAATATGGAATTTATACTATCACGTCTCATGCGCGGTCGTCTAGTAGCGCTTCAGGAGCATTACTAAATATCTATACCTAACTACGCTAAAAGTTTTATCATTGTGACTTGGGAATATAATCCGAAGTTCCGAAGCTCCGCTCAACCCTTGGGAAAATAGCGTGATGCTATGAATATTGTACTAGTGTGACCGTGAGGCTGTGCGGTTGGTTAAGTAAGGTAATAAATTTATTTAGGTTGATAAATAGATACTTAGTTGGGTTCATAATGGCTTAAAGAGGATAATCTCAAATTTTTTTTTAATGTACTACAGTTTTATAATGTATAAAAATCTGTCTCTATATTTATCTAAAGTTTTGAAAGTTAAATTTTTGAAGTCTTATTATAACAATATTTTACTTACTTGTACAAATAATGTAGAAATGACTCCTTTTAATAAAATTGTTTTTATTCTACTTTTTCTTTTATACTTCTCAAGAAAATGTTTGCTGCAAATTGTTGAGTTCTTCTTTGCATTCCAACCAACCCGTCCAATGAACCTTAACCACTTTTTCTAATTATAGAATCCGGAGGGAATCTGACAAACGGCAAAATAAAATTTCATTTTAGAACGCAAACCGAGGATTTATTTTCTTGTTGTGTAGGTAAGTCTATCGATTCATTATAAATATGCAAGATAAATATCGACATTAATTTTGATATAGTTGAGTCAATCCCTAGCGTACATGTAAAATATTTTGTATAAAAATGTATTTACCAAATTCATGCAAATTATCAACAACGTGACTTTTTTCTTTGCAAAATATCAAAATTAACAAAATAATTGAAAACATTCTATATTTTAAACAGTATATAACATAAATTGTAACCAAAAATAAACGCTTCATAACATTGATGACGTTTTGAGAATTTAACTGTAAAATGTGCAATTATCAGAATTATTTCTATTATTAGCACCACAATCACTTATAGGACAAGTAAGCATTTTGGAAAAAAGTTACATACTAAAAATAACCACTATTACACTTTAAAAAATTACAAAATATTTCGGAGCTATTTCTTGCATGCCGAATTGTGCCGACCTGTCATTCAAAATCGGTTACAGAGTCATGAGATTTGGTATCCTTTTCTATCTTGCATTTTTGCCATAAGGAATTTTCTTCTCCCTTGCACACTATGTTGGTCTATACGCCAGTATATTCTAAGTCTATGGTCTACACTACGTCAGAAGGGTTCGTGACGGAAAAATTTTACACTATCTATCACTATTTCGCCTAGCCCCCATCCGCCAAATGCGTACCGTCCGATAAGGAACTTCCTTCCAATAAAAAATGCGGTTGCCAACTTACTTGCCAAGCGTGACAAGTATAGTAAATATCATGAGGTAATCAATTGGGGAGGCCTATATTCAGCAATACATTTTTGATAGGCTGTAATGGTAGATAAAATTGTGTTAATCATATTTTAATATTGCAGAATTTATCACTTTATCTCGGGTGTCGAAGCGACTATAAAAAAAAGGCAGAATGACCAGCGTTGTCGGTGTGTCGGAAATTGTAACGATTACGACAAACTTCCCTGGTAAAACAAATTCACTAGACTTATTAACTGGGAGTAACCTATGTCCAGCTGTACAGGGAAAAGCTATATATCTATGTATATTTTATATGGAACAATAAAGTTCAAAAATTCCGGTATTTAGCGGTTTTGATACTTAAACCTGGACTTAAACCGAAACATAAACAAATTTTTTTTAAACATTTGTTTAATATGAAAAATATTATGTTTTTTTGAGTACATTATAGAACATAATTCAGTTTCTAATAGGTCTGTTATCGTTTTCCATTCTGTATAAACTTTAATAATATGTAATATTAACATTAAAAAAAAGACAAACAAGAAAATTCCAGCGGAGTTTCGTTCGTCGTTCCTTCTCGATTCTGTAGTAAATTCTACTTCATTTTATTTATTTTATTAAGGATAACCAACACGACTTACATTATTTGTTATGTTACAATACTTTTATTCCATAATTAAGAGCTAAATATTGTCTTAATTATAGGTTACCACGGCGTACATCGTGGGCGAGCTAATTTTACCTATTTATAAACAAATTATAATTAAATATGACGATAAAATAATATGATTATAATAAAATTACATAATTTATTATACGATTACACAAAAAAAAATAGAAGTAGAATCATAACTTTATAGATGAAAAGAGTTGAGTATTGACTTCTTAAAATCAAAAATGCTATTGCTAAAAAGACAAAAAGACATGGGTAATATCACATTTACTGATCTCAGCCCCCGTGACCATGGGTTGCTGTAAAGCACCCGAAACGTCGGGAAGTAAAATAAGTAAATTAAACGCGATAAAATCCGTAAACATAGTTTTATTCAATGTGAATAAAACTATGTTTACGGATACGCGTAAATATAAGAAATCATTAAACGAAATTTATTTTCTTACGTTGAAGAAATGAAGTTATTTAATTTCAATTTAATAGAAAAGAATAATAGTTTTTCAGATGGATGTGAATCGAATTCTGATTCTCAAATAAATCGAGATTTTAAAGATCGATTAAAATTGATCTTCTTTAATTTACTTTTCGAGTTTGTTTGGATACACTCAGCTAATTGTAAATAATTTTATGGTTCTTATCAAAACAGAAAAAAATCGAATCTCGATTTCTAGGGTGAAATATCGATTCACTGCTAAATATCGATTTAAAAATCGATCTTTTAGGAACAAGAAATCGATTAATCGATTTCAGATCGTCATGCCTATTCGGTGTACCGTTAGTACACGGTACAAGTACCTTGTTACATAATGGCAGGTATGGCAAATATACCTGCCACTATGTAAAAATATGGGGAAGGCCTATATTTAGGAGTGGACTTAAAATAGTCTGTAACGGTAAGTGTTTGTTGTAATAGTAATAAGATAAACGTAATAGTAGGAGGAAAAAAAGACGGAACATTTTTTTTAATTTTAACTCGGCGGAACGCGGGTGCGATGTTTAGGGCAGCATTGCTGTAGTGAGCGATATTTGAGTAAATAAATAAAAATTCAATCGTAGGTATATACTTTATTACGCTATCTTTGACCAAAGCCATTTTTATTGAAACAAATTCGCTATAATATTCACGATATATCGAAATTATAACATAAAACGTAATTTTCGCAAATTGGACTTTGTGGAATATGGAAATTTGTTTTTTACATGATTTATAGTGATAACTCACACTTTATACTTCATTTTCAGTTCCTTCTGATTACTTTATTTAATACGTGAACGAAATGATTAAAATTGTTACGAGACAAAATATAAGCAAATTACTTTTAAAAACAGTATTTACCTTTTATATAAAAAACTAATCAACAAACTTTCTTTTGTACCTACTTAATTTTTAAAATTTTAGTTGCCTTTTGCACTCATGTGACGAAGGAAATAGATTTAAGTATATGAAGTAAACGAGACGGACGGTAAAGGCGCAAACTCCTCATTTGAAGTACATTCTCTTAATTTAGTAACGAATCTAATACAATACAATATTTTTTTTAACGAAACCAATTCTAATAAAATTTAATAAAAACGAAACTAAAAAAAAAAGTTAAAGTTACAGCCTGTATACGTCCCACTACTGGGCACAGGCCTCCCCTCATTTCTGAGAAGGTTTTAGGGCAAGGAAATGTCCGCCACGCTGCCCCAATGCGTGTTGTCGAACTTCACATGTCTTCGAATTTTTTTTTTTCTTATTACTCAGACATGCAGGTTTCCTCACGATGTTTTCCTTCACCGCTGAGTACGTGGTAAATCAGACTAATTAACGAAAACGAAACTAATTCAACTAAAATTTTAAATTAAATTTAGAATTTTTATTCTATAATTCTTATAAATAACAAGTAAAAAAGAATTGTTCTTAGCACTTTTATCTATTGTTCTGAGTAAACGTACTGATAATATACTCTTTGGTTCTGAGGGTTCCCTTCTAAATTTTACCATACTCTTTGGCGGGGTCTACAAAATTACGGGGGAGACCGATGTGGACCGGTAGAACTTGACAGATTAAAGTATGAACATGTTATTATTATCAAAGCCATTTATGTTTTTATGTACATACATTACATTTTTATAATTATATTGCGATGCCAAAGTTAATATGTTTATTTCTTTAATTTTTTCTCTAAGGGACTCGTTACAATTTAAGTTGTAAATCACCCGTACGGTTCTCTTTTGCAAAACAAATATAGCTTCGATGTCAGTTGCATTACCCCATAGCAAAATTCCATAAGACATCACGCTATGAAAGTAACCAATGACGCATATGAGAGTAATACCAAGAAAAAGAGTGGTATCCACAAGACTCAACTCTTCCCCATTTAAGACTTCCTCTTCCTTAACTCTTCCCTCTTTAATTAGGTATTGTAAATTTAATACATTTTGTCTTATCGCCGTTTAAGAGCAAATTGTTGGCGTTAAACCAATGTACTAATTTCGATAGAGCATTATATACATTGTCAAAATTAATTGACTGCCGTTTGAGTTTGAAAATTAAAGAGGTATCATCAGCAAATAACACTATATCGTGATTTTACCCTACAAGATAAGGTAAGTCATTAATATAGACTAAGAACAGGAATGGGCCAAGAATCGAGCCCTGAGGAACGCCCAATGATACTACTGATCCGGAGCAACCTTTACCATTCATAATGACTTTTTGAATTCTGTTATTTAAATATGAAATAATAAGTCTAAGCGCAATATTTTTGACGCCATAATGTTGTAGTTTCCTGATTCATATCTCATAATGAACACAATCCAAAGCCTTAAAAAGATCACAAAAAATACCTAAGGCATCTTGTGAACTCTCATAGGCATTGAAAATATATTTCATAAGCTCAACACCTGCGCAGTCGTCGAGCGACACCTTGTGAAACCAAATTGATTTTAATGGAGTAATTTATTTTTAATAAAAAAAATTAACAACTGATCTAAAATTATCTTTTCAAAAATTTTACTGAGAGTTGGTAGTACAAAAATAGGTCTAAATTTAGCGGCGTCCAATGTGTTTTGCCCAAGATCCTGATCCTGGATGCGGCAGGAGGTCTTGGGTGATGTATATAATAAATTGGTGTAGTCAAATTCCCAAAATAAAAATCTTGACTTTAATTGTATTAATTGCGTATAATTCAAAAACCAAGGGATGAAACAGGATTTCTATATTAAAAAATAATTACAAATGTACATAAAAGGTGAACTACTGTGTTAAGTTAAACTAAGATATCGTGTATTGAATAAGTCTAGAACTGTTATTTTAATTCAAATATTTTGATTGGCCCGGGGTATTTGTCATTGTTGCGTTTCGATTTACGATAAAACGCAACATGCTCCCCGGCGTTGAAGTGGTCTAGTCCGCTTCAATTGGTAATGTGACGAGGCGATTATAGGCCCGAAGAAGATGCCCTTTCTTGGTCTTGACTTCAGCTACTCTCGCAACACCATCCTTTCCCGGAATGAGTTTAGTGACGCACCCCAGAAGCCATAATAGTGGGGGAAGATTGTTTTCCTTCACCAAAACCATTTGTCCTATAGTCAGGTCCCCGCAAGAGATGCGCCATTTCATCTTTTGCTGTAGGAGATGAATATAATCATTAACAAAACGCTTCCAAAAATGTTGTTTTAACTTCTCCACTCGCGCAAATCTAGCTAGTGAGTGGATATGCTTGTCTTCGATTTGTGGATACGGAACTGAGGTAGTTGTCCGTCTAATAAGAAAATGGGAAGGAGTTAAATATGTTAGATCAGTGGGATCGGATGATAAGGGTGTAAGAGGTCTAGAATTTAGGACAGCTTCAATCTGAGTCAGACAAGTTGAAAACTCTTCAAATGTGAAGTGAGTGAGGCTCATAATGTGTCTCAGATGATGTTTGACGGACTTTACGGCAGCTTCCTACAGTCCGCCAAAATGAGGAGAATAGGCTGGGATAAATTTAAATTCTATACCTTGTTCTGCGGTGTCTGAAGTTATGTGATCTGACGTGTGCCTAAGAAAGGAAGAGAGTTCATTGCAGGCACCTACGAAGTTGGTACCGTTATCTGAATAAATACGCTGCGGTTTTCCTCGTCGAGCTACAAACCGACTTAAGGCTGCGAGATATGCCTCCTTCGTGAGATCCGTGACGAGTTCTAAGTGGACAGCCTTCACTGCTAAACAAACAAAAATACAAATGTATGATTTTATTAAGGTACTGCCTCTACCCTTACGATTGACTATCAGCACAGGCCCGTAATAATCTACTCCGGTGCTCAAAAATGGGAATTCTAAGTGAGCCCTATCGGTAGGTAAGTTACCCATAGTAGGTTGCACGAAAGTTGCTTTAAATCTATTACAACGTATACAACCATGAACAATAGCCTTCGCTAGATTTCTACCACCCAAAGGCCAGTAAGTTTGCCTGATGTCCGCCAACAGCAGCTGAGGACCTGCGTGCATTAAGCATTTCTGTTTCATTTCAAATATGATTTTGGTTAAATGTTGCTTGCTACATATTATAATAGGGTGCTTAATATTATAAGTGTAGTTCGAATTGCTAAGACGACCTCCCACACGTATAATACTGCTATTATCCATATAAGGTGAAAGGGATAATAGTCTGTTTTTTTTCGGTAGGGAATTACCCGACTTCAGAATAGCATATTCTTTAGGAAACATTTCCATTTGAGCTCTACGTATTAGTATTGATTTCGAAGAATTTAACTCTGAACATGAAAAATAATTGCTGTTATGAATATTACTTCTTCTACAATTATTAATGAACCTTTGGATATAAGCTATTATTCTAATAAATTTTGTGAAATTGGATGATTTATTGATTATGTTAGAAATAACATTGTCTGTTTGCGTATTTATGTCTGTATGTAAGGATATTTCTGGAAGTTGATTTGTTTGAATGGAGGGAATTTTTGGAAACTTGATTGGGTCATATTGTAGAAAATCGGGTCCGGACCACCACAAAGAGGAAATTCTGAGGAAATCAGCCTTCATCCCGCGCGAAACTAGGTCCGCTGGATTATCTTTGGACGATACGTAGTTCCATTTATAACCAGTTGTACTATCTTGTATCTCACATATCCTGTTCCGAACAAAATGCTTTAGTCGACTCGGAGAAGTCGATAGCCATCCCAGCACTATTGTCGAATCTAACCAGAAATAGGAACAATGCATAGGTATAGTAAGTGACTCCAGTACCTTTCTAAAAAGTCTCGTACCTAATAAAGCACCACAAAGCTCCAAACGTGGTACTGTGATTGGTTTGAGAGGAGCCACCTTATTCTTTGATGTCAAAAGGCGAACGCACACAGATCCATCTTGTCCGATTGATCTGATGTAGACACACGCTCCATATGCGCTCTCTGAAGCATCTGTGAATATGTGGACTTCCATTTTAGTAGGAGTTGTAACATGGCATATCCAACGAGGTATTTCAAGGGAGTTTAAAGAAGAAATTGATTGCATGGCATCTTTAAACTGTTCTTTTATGTCCGTACCAATTTCTTCGTCCCAGTTACTTTTATTAACCTATAATTGTTGAAGCAATATTTTAATAAGTAATATGCAAGGCCCTACTAACCACAATGGATCAAACACCTGGCTAATAAGGGACAAGATGTTGTGTTTTGTGGTTCTTATGTTGCTGTTTATATTGATGGTGTAAAAAGATTGTCTGACTCAGTACGCCAATATAAACCTAAAGTTTTGCTCAATGAATGATCAAGATTTAGAGTCTTCTCCGAGTCTCCTTTAATAGAAGAAATTGATTCCAAAATTTCACCGAAATTTGACTGCCATTTACGTAGATTAAACTTCGCAGATTCTAAGGTTTTAATGACACCTCTGCAAGTCTTTATTACGGATTCTATGGATGAGCCACTGTACAAAAAATCATCGACGTAAAAATTATGCTTGATAGCATTTTGAACATTGATATCTGGGGATTGATCAGCGAGGTAAGTTAAGCATTTTGTGGATAAATAAGGCCCCGATGCAGTCCCATATGTAATTGTATTAAGAGTATACGTCTTTAGTGGTTCTGAGGAGTCAAACCTAAAGACGATTTGCTGGAGTGAGCGTTGAGAAGGCTCGACTAAGACAGCACGATACATTTTCTCTATGTCGGCTGTAACAACATATTTACTCGTATGCTCTCTAGAGCGAAGCAAGATGGACATAAGATCATCTTGTACGGTTGGGCCTACCATTTGGATAGAGTTGAAAGATTTACCCGAGGTGCTCAAAGCCGAAGCGTCGAAGACTACGCGTTATTTCGTAGTTCTGCTTGACTCACGTACGACACTATGATGAGGTAAGAAATAAGAAGGTTGTGTAAGCATTGTTTTTATTTTGTTTTCAGTCATATGACTCAACTCAATGTACTCTTTCATGAATTCTAAATATTGTTCTTTAAAATGAAAATCCTTCTCAAGTCTACGTTCCAAGCACAGAAAACGGTTTTTTTCCATAGTGTACGAGTCTCCAAGCACATTGGGTGAATCTCTCAACGGTATTTTTACAACAAACTGACCGTTTTTGCATCTTCTTGTATTTTCCTCAAAGCTCTGCTCGCATAGTCGCTCTTCGGAAGACATGTGATACTTCGCAGGTACAGAATCCAGTTCCCAGAAGCGAGTAAGAAGAGAGTCATCTGTTTGAGTGTGAGTAAAATGACAGATAGAAGATGTTGCCTGAGTAGGCTGAGGTATACAGCCAGATATGATCCAACCAAGCTTTCATTCATGTAGCCTTGGCTGGTTTTTTCCTAAGCTAATATGGGTGGAACCTAAAACATCCCAGAAGACCTCTGCTCCAACTAGAATGTCAATTGCTGAAGGAACGTTGTAGGAAGGGTCCGCTAAGCGTATTCCTTTCGGTATATGGATATTATGTATATAACATGATGGTAACGACTGAGAGATCTGTGGTAAAACATAACAATTTATATTGGTCGTAAAGCTCCCGCAGTACGATTGGATAGTAAGATCACATGACTCTGACGTACTAGAAGACTGGTTATTAATACTTGAGACTGTAGAATTCGTTGCACGTCTTACGAGACTTAGCTTTTCACACAAGCTCTGCGTTATAAAGTTAGCAGTGCTGCCATTGTCAAGAAGCAAACGAGCCGTGTGTAGGTGACCATGAATATCCTTCACTTTCACTTGTGCTGTGGATAGCAAGACATGGCCTTGATTAGTGTTTATGTTTGCTAAAACAATGTCTGTGGAAAGGGCAACATTGTTCTCAAAGGCAGAAGATGATATATTTTCTGTGTCAGGTTCCTTATGTAGCAAGGTATTGTGCTTAATATTGCAATACTTACAATGAGATAAACGGCACCCTTTCTGGGAATGACCTGGGCGCAAACAGTTAAGGCATACATGAGCAGCTGTAGCTTGTTTTATACATGAATCAACGCTTAAGCTTCTAAAAGTACATAAGTATAAATAATATTTATCACTACACATGGGACAGCTAATCTCATTAATTGCATTTCTACTGTTTGTGTGATCTGTAGTGACAATGAAGCTCTTAGATTTAGACGGTTCAGGTGTTTTTTGTGTTTGTATATTATGATTATTATTATTAAACAATGTTTCAAGTAAATCTGCTCTATTGTTTAAAATTTTAAAAATTGTTGTAATGTTGGAGAACCGGTAAGAATATTACGATACTCCTCCCATTCGCAACACGATATACTATCTAACTTGTGAGACATCATAAAAATAATAAGCGTATCCCAATGGTCGGTGGGCTCACCCAGTGAAGCAAGGGCCCTCAAGTTTTTGTTGGTGACATCAATCATGTTTCTTAAACACACGCTAGATTCTTTTTGTAAAGGCTCAAAATCAAATAGGGCCTGTACGTGGTTGTTTACGAGCATTCGTGGATTATCATACCTGTCTGATAGAAGTTGCCACGCAATGGCATAGTTATCAGATCTAAGTTCTAAACTGTGCACGTAGGGGCGAGCAAGGTACGCGCCAGCGACACGGCGCCATAATATTGTGTCTCAAATTGCTCGCGCTCTGCAAACTTATCCTCCTGTTGTTCGGACTGTAGCTCGATGTTGGCCTGTAACGCATCGTAATCACTATATAACGCATCAATTCGACTTAAACGACACTTCAATTCAGATGCCTGCAACTCACTTAATTTCGCACAGCTTTTGTATACATTCAAAACGTTCACAAATTGAGTCAGTTTTGCATTAAAAGTGGCACGTTTTTTCACTAGCTCCTTTAGTTTTGCTTCAGCCATGATTACTAGACTAAATTTACAAACAAAGAATTCAGGAAATGAACAGTAATTCACTAGAAACAACGTAATCCTAATAGGGTTATAAGATTTAACTGTTATGCAGTGAAGTGCGTTACTCACTAATTACTACAGATGCAATGTTGACCTTGCCGGCCGAACGAAGCACAAGCGGAGCTACTTGAATAAAACTGTGTCACTAGTCACAACTCACAGCTGTTTCAAACGATGCAAAGGTAATGCGCATAGGTAAATAAACAAGAAAGAAATGATTTCAACGCGATATAGTATTTTTATCACATATGGAACGGATGAACAATGTAGCAGGTTGAATTATTAAGTTAATTGGATTATTAATAAAATGCAATTATTTAAATGTTACTATGGTATCACATTGCCTGACACTTTTAAAGCTGTTTAAATTATAAGAAGTGGAAATTATAGAAAAAATGGAAAAGGAATAACTATTGGAACGGACTCACTCAGTTGATTTTAATGATCTTCTAACGGTTTCGGGCTTCGAATTGAGTGCGGTCTTGAACAAAGTCTGCTTGCAAAAATAGAAATCGCTGCTGAGTATGGAAGGCTCGTAGACGACGACTTCTAATCTTGCACCTGAGACCTGAAGATCTGGATTGCTCTGAATTCTTGAATTTTAATTGGCTGGTTGTCTTGTTGAGGATCGAAGGACCATTTGTTTTGCCCAAGATCCTGATCCTGGATGCGGCAGGAGGTCTTGGGTGATGTATATAATAAATTGGTGTAGTCAAATTCCCAAAATAAAAATCTTGACTTTAATTGTATTAATTGCGTATAATTCAAGAACTAAGGGATGAAACAGGATTT
Organism: Parnassius orleans; assembly: GCA_029286625.1. Lineage (NCBI taxonomy): Eukaryota > Metazoa > Arthropoda > Insecta > Lepidoptera > Papilionidae > Parnassius > Parnassius orleans. The sequence continues at coordinate 4,804,932 of JAGSMP010000170.1, forward strand.
CTATATTAAAAGATAATTACAAATGTACATAAAAGGTGAACTACTGTGTTAAGTTAAACTAAGATATCGTGTATTGAATAAGTCTAGAACCGTTATTTTAATTCGAATATTTTGATTGGCCCGAGCTATTTGTCATTGTTGCGTTTCGATTTACGATAAAACGCAACAAATGTAACACCAGATTTAAATAAAGGTATTACTTTACCTACAAATGAAAATTTGTTCACATATAAAAAACTACGTAATCGCTGTAGTAAGATGTGTCGTGATGCTAAGAGGAGACATATTTATGATGAGGTTGAAAATTCTGTTTCCGCTCAGATGTGGAAATTTCTTATAACTCTGGGTATAGGCAAATCATATAATGATTCTAATATCTCGTTTGATTTGACTGCACTCAACCGGCACTTTTCTGAGCCTCTGATTTCTATTGATGACTATCTACTACACTTAATCTTCTCTCCAATATTCCCAAGCCGCTGTGTTCTCCTTTTAATTTCAGTAAAGTTACTGATGGTGACATAAAAAAATGTCTTTTATCTATTTCCACTAAAGCTATTGGCTATGAAAATCTTTGTATTCAAATGATTAAACCTATCACTAAATAACTTGACCCTAATATCACTCACATTATCTCTTCTTCGCTTGAGACGAGCTCCTTTCCGACATGCTGGAAAAAGGCATTCGTCATTCCCCTTCCAAAAACTTCTAATCCTACGTCTTTATCCCAATGCCGCCCTATTTCTATTCTTTCGATCTTATCTAAAGTACTAGAAAATATAGTTCAGAGGTAATTATCTCAATTCCTAAATGTTCACATCCTGCTGAGTCCTTTTCAATCTGGTTTTCGTCCAGGCCATAGCACAGTCAGCGCTCTGATTAAAGTGTCTGATGATATTCGCTGGGCCATGGACAAAATAATTCTCGCTGTTCAAACATTATTGGATTTCAGCAGTGCATTTAATTCCGTTGATTATGACATACTTCTTGGTATTCTTTCGTCCTTAAACATTTCACCATCAGTAATCTCTTGGTTTAATTCTTACCTTAGGGGTCGCTCGCAGTGTGTCCGCCATGAGGAGGATTTCTCCGAGTGGTGTGATCTTACGGCGGGTGTTCCTCAGGGTGGTGTTCTTTCCCACTTCTCTTCTCTATTTTTATCAATGCTCTCACTACTGTTCTCTCCTCTCATTATCACCTCTATGCTGACGACTTTCAATTATACCGCCATTTCAAAGTCAAAGATATAGACGAGGCTATTAATAAGCTGAATGCTGACTTAAGTAGCATAAGCAGTTGGGCAAAATCGTTTGGTCTTCTTGTTAACCCTGCTAAATCCCAAGTAATGATTATCGGCAGCTCACATATGCTTTATACTTATTAGACCGTTCGAAGATCCCTGCAGTAACATATGATAATACTCAAATTCCATATACAGAGACTGCTAAGAACTTAGGCGTTGTCTTTGATAGTAATTTGTCTTGGGTTGCTCACATTAATATGATTAGCAGAAAAGTGAACTACTCCTTTCAATCTCTCAAGCGCCTCCAGATGTTTTTACCGTTAAAAACTAAGATAACCTTAGCTCGAGCATTTTTTCTTCCTCTCATTGACTACGCTGATGTTAGTTTTTTGGGTGCTTCAGAGGAGCTGTTGAACAAACTGGAACGTCTTCAAAATTTGTGTTTACGTTTTATTTTCGGTCTTCGTAAATTTGATCATGTTTCAGAGTACAGGGCTCAATTAAAATAGCTTCCTATCCGTAGACGTCGAGACTTACATGTATTATCATTTCTCTACTTTCTACTCTTTAATCCTCTTGCACCTCCATATCTCAACAGCTACTTCTAAACAGCTACTTCTCAAAACTCCTTCTCATTTCACAAAACGATGTGGTGGATCTTTTACTGTAAGGGTGGTCAAACTATGGAACTCACTTCCACATGACATACGTGCTAGCTCTTCTCTTGATATATTTCGGAATAGAGTAAAGAAACATTATCTATCAACTTAGAATTATAAATATTCATATATTTTATGTATTTATATGTATAATTGTGTATATATATGTATATATATATACATATATATAAAAAATCTTTATTTATATATGTATGTATAATTAACAGACATAGGAAAACTATACTTATATTTTATATATATATAAGTATAGTTTAATATATTAATAATACATATATTTTATACACTTTTATGTTAATTGTTAACTGTAACTTATAGCCAATTTTCGCTGAAACTTCTTGATTTGATCTAGTCAATTCATTATTAATTTTCAATTGATAATTTGTGTTACGAGGTTTGGCTTTACCGGTTTTGCTATTGATTATACTCCACGTCATTTTGATTTTATTTTTAGCCGTCTTAATTTTGTTGCTAATATTTAAAGATTTGACTGTGGAGCACACTCTTTTAAACATTCTAGAATAATTTTTGACATATTCTATAAAAGTATTGGAAAGATTATATGATCTTTTATGGTAAATATCATATAATCTTTGTCTGCTCTTATGAATTCCTACTGTCACCCACTCATCAAATGCCCTGAGACTGTTACTGGGGAATGTTTTAGAAGTAAATATTTCATTAAATTCATTGCTTATAAGGGTAAATAATACTCCATATAAATAGTCTGAATTGTTCTTGTAAGAAGGCGATGGAAGGTTTTTTTTACCATATTACTTCTAAATCTCTCTAGGCGTTTTGCATTAATCGGAACAAACACAATTTTCTCATTTTCCGGTTTTTTGTGCCTGTATGGTAATGAAACCAGTTGTCCACAGTGATCTGAACTTAGTTTTTGAATTATGAATTTCTTGACTATTAAAACATCTGTAACAAATATTATCAACACAAGTTGCACTACACCCTGCAATACGTGTAGCTTCAAAGAATAAATTATCAAGATTGTATGATTTGAAAAATGAGCAAAATTTAATACTGATGGAAGAAGCTTCCAGGAGATTTATATTAAAGTCTCCGCATACTGCAAGAGATTTATTCTGTTTATTAAGCTTAACTAAAACTTCTTCCATAATTTTTTTAAAGATAAACACTGACAACAATTAAGTGCTCAAGCTAAACACATGCCATTTCTACAGTTTACTGAACAGGGATGCCCACAATATCTTTACGTTCTTTACATGATATGGATTTATTAGATAATATTAAGGCGCCACCACGTAATTTAGTATATCTATTGAAAGAAATGACCACCTGGTTATTACTGAAATTAAATATGGAGTTGAATATATAAGTAAATATACTTCACTATATACCGGCTAAATATTTTACGTGGTGAGGCTGGGTGAGGAAAAAATTAGATGTAATAGGTGGACAAACTAGAAGCTTAAGGAATAGATGTTTTTAAATTTTTTTTGTAAATTTTCTCTGAAATACTGTGTAAATTTAGCTATCACTGTGAACTGATTAATGATAAAAATAAATAAAAGTTCTTATGGAAGCTTTTTTTAAATAAGTGAAATTTGTGAAGCATTCCTTTTTATATTGGCTACAATGAATACATATTTTGTAGCTGCTGTTTACGCTGGCATGTGCTAATTTAACAAGAGTTAATAGGAAATTGTTTCCGCATTTTGTAGCAATCTGCCAGTCATGTTTAGAAGGGAAAATAATTAGTAATTTATTTTTATTTGAATTAAGTTAAGAATAAGATTAGAAGAGCTTGTTGTTAATATTAATTGGACACTGCAGTCCAAGGACATCTGTAACCAATTTCAAACATGAAAAGCTACATATTCGTAGTTACCAATTAATGACTAAGCGACATAATTTATAACCCCTTATTCTAATGGTAATCGATATGACAAACTGGCAAGAACTATAAAAGTTCGGGAAAGTTGAGAAATATCTTTTACTAGTTAGGAGGTTCTTAATATATCTACATATATATATAAAAATCAATTACTGTCCTTTAGTCTCGCTAAAACTCAAAAACGGCTCGACCGATTTTGATGAATTTTTTTGTGCGCATCAATTAAATTGAAGTTATAATATTATTTTCTTTGGTAACATTGTTTATCAAATGATAATTGCCGTTAAGAATGTTAAAACTAATTTTTGTTTAAATTAATTTATTGAATTTATTAGTCTTAATTTAGAATTATTTAATTTAGATATTATACTAAATGCTACTCATTAAATTATAATATTGAATCTAATATGATATTATATTTAAATTCTCAATTTGTAAATTTTGTATAAAAGGCAAACTTTATTTTTAAAGTAATTTGTGGTTCAGCAATACCCTAGTATTTATGGAATAATTGTGTCTTCGGATCAAGAGTGAATAGACTTTTGTTTGTTACGCTAAGTCTGTACGCTTTAAGTCGCGTCATACACTAGCTTCTAATAGCTAAAAAAATGATTCATTATTAATTCTTATTCCTTCTAAGTAATGTAATTTGATGCTAGTTCGTAATCCGATATTTCCTGAGGACTGATGGTCACCGTCCACAGAATATAAGCGTGAAAGCTTGTATGTATTACTCACCTGCAACTGGCATTACAAGCAACGATATAATTACAGGAACATGTCCTCTACTGCAAAGTATTGCAGATACGTATTACTTTCTTAAAAGCAATTCATACGTGTTCTCTTATAATATTAATTTGGTTTTCTTCACGTATTAGTGCAGTATAAAAATAATAAACCAGATTTAATGAGAACAGGTAGCGTGAACTTGTCAAGTTGGTAGTAAAGTCCACTTTTCCGTTTCGCTTTTTCGCTTTCGAGGTGTACAAAACAAATTTTCAAATAATCAGATATAATACCGAGTATGTGCGCTCACACTTCTCCAGATGCCCATGGTGTAGGCCGCTTGGACTTCGCGTCGTGAGGATTAAATTATATTAAAAATATTTCAAAACGAAATATTTTTCAAAAATTATTCTAAAAAAAATTTTCGTCGGGTTCGGAAAATTTTTGTTCGATTCTGGTTTTGTTGTACGGTTAAAATAAAGTATATGAGTTAAATATTTCCTTACGTAATTTTTTTTAAAGATATATATAAATATATTAAAGATATATACGAAACATATACTTATGTCATTCATTCATAAAAGACTATATGAAGTCATACTTTTTTATAAAATAAGAATGACAAACGAACACGCAGTCCACCTGATGGTAAGTGTATATAGAATATGCTAAAGAACAAGGGTGGGAAAATAAAGAACTAAGGCTGGGAAATGTAGGCTTTTATTGTAACTTTTTATATTATAAACATACTATCTGCCTTTTTATTAAATTAACAAAAAGACATTTCATTTACTGTATATAATTCTTGTGTAAATTGGACATAAATAACACTGACTGACTGACTCATCACTAGATCTCTAAAACTTTACACTCGATTGACTTGAAATTTAGTATAGTTACTCATTTTGCAATGTAGACGCTAACTAAGAACGGATTAAACGATAGTCCAACCAAAAAAATTTTTAAGGATTCCGCAATAAAATATTTTTGTGCGCCCAGCAAGGCGAGCAGGTATCAGCTAATATCTTATATAGTACGTCCATGGTGATGAGTATTTAAAAATCGAAGACATTATATTAATTTCATTACTGTAATTAAAGAGTATATATATAATCACTACTTTTATCTAGTAGAACTGTAACCTAGTATTCCAAATAGGATCATAAGAGTCATGTCATGATTACTCTGTGTTATTGTTTAGTTTTTAAGCCTTAAATATTTAAAAAAAACTATTGGTAAATCCAATTGTGCATGCCTTAAGAGCATTAAAAAATTATGTTTAACATTATTACACCTAATTTTTTTAAAGTAGTTTAAATACACACAAGTTTTCACTAATAACCTTATTACTTTACTTCCAATTTTCTGATAATTTTATGTCAAACTTCAATTAAAAAATAAGTTTGGAAAATCCAAAAGTGCACGACTCATAATGCTCATATGATAGTGAAAAAATTAAAAAAATGTAAATTGTAGTTCCATTCGTCAAAGAGCTCCAGTAGTAGTCACCAATGTACACCTTCAAGTCACTCCGTCAAGTCCGGAGGTAAGATCTCATCATAATAAACAAAACGAGGCCAAACTTGACACACCTAATTCTACTCTTCGAGGAGTTCCAGTAGCATTCACCGAAGTACACCTTCAGTTTACTCTGTCAAATGCGGAGGTAATGTCTCATCATAACTAACAAAACGAGGCCAAACTCGGCACACTTAGCTATACTCTTTGAGGAGTTCCAGTAGCATTCATCGAAGTACACTTTCAGGTCACTCTATCAAGTCCGGAGGCAGAGGCGGATTAAATGTCGACTGCGCCCTAGGCTAGGCTAGCACCACATCGGCACCCCTTTAGGTGCCATATTATATCTATTATAAATTAAATTTATTCATTTTGCAAATAAACTATATTGTTATTTAATAATTGCAAAATAATTACGATACGAGTACCCTTAACAGGATATAAACAGGGTTGTATAAATGAAAAATGTGATGAGAGAGTAAGAGTGATTTAGGAGTAATCAAATACAACGATTTTTTTCGTTTAAAAACTTCCGTGCGCGTCTTTTTAACCTTGTGCCCCTAGGCACTTGACTAGTTTGCCTTAAGGATAATCCGCCACTGTCCGGAGGTAAGGCCTCATCATAACTATAAAAACGAGCTCAACCTCAGCACACCTATTACTATTACTACTCTTCGAGGAGTTCCAGTAGAATTCATCGAATTACACATTCAAGTCACTCCGTCAAGTCCGGGGGTAAGGTCCCATCATAACTAACAAAACGAGCCCAAAATTGGCACACCTATTACTACTCGTCCAGGAGTTCCAGTAGCCAGGAGTTCCAGGTCTCCATAAAGTCCAAGATGTATAAGTATATTTATATATAAACCCTGCGTACTTTTAGCCAAACAAAATATTGTAATAAAATCTGTGATTATAAAAATAATAACAATATCTTATATTTTGTATTTCTACAGCGATCGATATTTTTTAGCACGAACCGCTGTAAACAAACGACCACTTACGACGGCGGCTGAGCCCGGAGTGTTATCTGTGGCCCGCAGTGAGGCAAAGTGTATTTAGTAAAATAAATTAATACAAGGTTGCTCAAAACACCGAAAATTTCGGGATTTCTCCGCTGAAAAAAATTAATTATAACTAAACAAAACAAAACTGAACTACCATTTACATTCCATGGCTTCCCACATGATAGATAAAGAGTTTACTGTACTGCCAACGCTCAGTAAAATTTTTGAAAAAATTATTCTAGATCAAATGTTAAGTTTTTTTAATATAAATAAATTACTCCATAACAATCAGTTCGAATTTACAAGGGGTCGCTCGACAACTGATGCCGGTGTTGATCTAATCAAACATATTTTCTGTTCATGGGAAAATTCAGTAGATGCTTTGGGTATATTTTGTGATCTTTCTAAGGCTTTCAACTGTATTCACCATGAGACATTAATCAGGAAGCTACATCATTATGGTGTAAAAAACACAGCGCTTAAACTTATTATGTCATATGTAAATAATAGAACGCAATGGATGCAGTACTTTCGGATCAGTAGGCTCAGTTCTTGGTCCCTTTCTGTTCTTAGTTTATATTAATGACTTACCTTACTTGGTAGGGAATAACCATGATATAGTATTATTTGCTGATGATACTTATATATTTAAATATTTATTTATTTAAATATTATACCACTAAAAAGGCAATTATTGAAATATGACGAAGTGAATAATGCTATATCAAAAGTAGTACACTGGTTTAACGTTAATAATTTGCTTTTGAACGGTAATAAAACGAAATGTATTGAATTCACTACACCTAATATTAAACAGGTGAATACCAATGTGCTTTTAAATGGCGAGGGGCTGGGCCTTGTTGAATCGACTGTTTTTCTCGCAATTACAGTTGATGCGAAGCTTCAATGGGGCCCTCATATATCTAAACTAGCTAGCAAACTTAGTTCTGCAGCATATGCTGTAAAAAAGATTAGATGCCTTACATGTGTTGAAACAGCTAGATTAGTTTATTTTAGTTATTTCCATAGCATAATGTCATATGGAATCTTGCTGTGGGGTAATGCGACTGACATTGAAACTATCTCTTTTTTGCAAAAGAGAGCCATAAGAGCAATTTATAACCTAGGTCCGAAGGAATCCCTTAGAGAAATTTTTTAAGAAATAAATATAATACTAACTTTGGCCTCTCAATATATTTACGAGAATTTAATGTATGTACACAAAAACAAAAATAGTTTTATTAAAAATAGTGATGTACATTCTGTAAGTACTAGGAATAAGCACAAGTTAGTTATACCAGTTACTCGACTCCAAAGAGTCAGTAACTCCTTCATGGGGCAATGTATACGCTTTTACAACAAAGTCCCAGAAAATATGCAGACCTTTTCTACCAAAATGTTTAAATTATTTATTAAGCAAAAAAAAATTGGTTGCCTGTAAAGTCGGTATACGGGCGAAAGTTTTACGTGACAACGACTTTGAGTGGTAAAATAATTTTATGTCATCTCTCAGCTCTTAGGCGGGCTAACCATGCCAGTGGAAGGGACGCGTGCCTCTCACTCGCTCTCATTGTGAGCGCATAACGTGAGCGGGCGTAACGCAGTTTCTTGAAGTGTCACCCGGCAAACCAATTTATAAGACGTTGTCACGTCAAAATTGTCTAGTAAGGGTTATTATACTACTAAAGAGTACATGACTGATAATAACCCCTGGGAATGAGGTGATCGCTACCATGCCGTTTCTAAATGTTATTATAACAATTGTATAAAATATTATATTGTAAATTGTGCTTTTTTTTTAAAAAAAAGTCCCGCTGGGTTTCTTGCTGGTTCTTCCCAGGACAGAGGTTTTTTTGCAAACCAGTGGTAAAAGTAAGAAATTACTTTCAATAAGTATTATGTACGAGTATTGTAATCTATATTGAATAAAATGATTCTATTCTATTCTATTCTATTTAAAAATAAATTGAGTTGAACAATTGGTATTTTCAAAAGTTGTCGTGTTTACCCCTCCATACGGACTTGATAAATCTACACCATAAGCCACTAAAACCACTTTTTATGTAAAAATAGCAATTAATCGATTTAAAAAAATTATAAGTTCAACAATCATTTCTCTTTCTGACAATGTGCTTTTTATGTCATTTATATGTTCAATATGATTGTTAGATACGATTTCATGTGACAAAACGTTGGAATCTTGACTTTTAGGCGCTAGTAGAACATACCTACGCGCTTTGCGCTTAAGGCATGCAACAACATTAACATAGAAATATTTTAGAACACACTCTTAAATATTATACTCATAATGTTTTGCTTAAAGTTCTTCATAGTGGCTACGTTTTCTGAGAAAACAAGACGTTCTAGTTACTGCACCTTACGCCTGCAGCATAGAAAGTTTAAACTCGTCATTTAAAAGTGAACCGTACGGAAAACAACATAAATTAAAAATACATGAATGTTACTTTTAACTGCTTTTAACGCTACTGACAAAAATTTAAGTCTATAGCTTAGTATGTGTTTAAGTGTCGAAAATACAATTGAGATATATGCCTTACGTTACTGCTTTGATTTGATTTCATCTTTAAATTTTGATTTAAGATTTTCAACCTTTTATAGCAGTAAGGGTGTAGTGGCGGTGTAAGAATAACCACATGTTTCAACTCATTGTTCGGCAACGCTCGAATAGACTGAAGGGTCTCTCGAAGGTTAACGATTCTCAAGCACTGCTGCAAATAATAATTTAGTTTTATTGTATGACTCTTCCGCAGTATTACGTAATTTTTTATTTCTTCCTAATAATCGATTTTTTTAAAACGTTATCCCACGCTCGTATTTTTACTCTAACGTGGAGGCAGTTAACATATAAGTTTAACAAGGACAAACATCTAGACCTGGAGCAATTAATTGTAGGCTATATACGAGTAAATACTTTATATTAGGTGGACCTATAATATTTTTTATACGATAAGGGTGACAAGCGAGCACACAGTCCACCTGATGGTAAGTGGTTGCTGTGGCCCATAGACATCTACATCTATCCTCGGTAGCGAATCAAAATGCAGATACGTTATCAGCCGTGAGGACTAATATGGAATGCCTCTTTTACAGTAAAAAGGGTCTCCGGTACTCTACACTCACCATATAATATGTACTCGTATGTAGCCGTGTAGTGGCGGTGTAAGAATATCCACTACCCCATATCGTCCTGTGGGTGTTGTAAGTCACAGGCACAGAGGGAAACTAAAACAGAAGATGTGCAGCAACATTTTCCTGATAATAACTCAAATTAATAAAAAACTGGCGGTTGCCAACCCGCCTGCCAAGCGTGGCAGCTATGGCAAAATCCTCCGTATGAGTCATTTTATGGGAGAGTCCTATGTTCAGCAGTGGACTTTTATAGGCTTTAATGGAATATGTACATATGTATGAATATGCATGAATGAAAGTAATGAAATTTCATAATTCAGTTTTCACTCGCAACTAAACTTCTGAATAATCTGAAGTTGCCAACGTATTATGAAACCGATGACAAAACAATAATTCCACGACTATAGTACCTAGTAATTTTATTAGGATCATCACAACTCATGATTAAAATGTGTTTATACGAGTACGTACTATTATATAAGTACTTTAAAATCGCAATGTTCAGCAGCGGACTTTTATAGCATGAGAATGAAAATAATTCTTTACTTACCTAGTAAAGAATTATTTTCATATTACCGTATACATAGAGGCTTTATTTTACACGAACCTATGAAGCTGGCAATCATTTTTAAACTGGTCAACATCTCTACCTTTGAGTCAGTCTGGGTTGGTACGACCTTCTTGCCAATCTCTGCCAAGGAACAGTGCGCATATTACCATGTTCTGGTTTTAAAAGAAAGAGAGCTAATATAACTGATTTTTTTTGTTTATATGTGTTATTATGTATATGTGTTATGTGTATTATGTTTTATAATACATTAATATAAAATTATTTCGTCTTAGTACTCAACGTAGACAACGCGTCTGTTTTTGTAGTTGGTTGCGTATGCAGGTTTGTCCATAGATTGCAGCAGTAACCATCAAATTGGCTCTTAGCTCGTTTCTCACTACGTATGGAAATTATTTCAATAACTGCTGGTCGCATTACTAAGCAATCTGTTTTGTTTGAATGCGTGAAATATCGGCAAAAAGTGATGAAGATCCGCAGAACGCCTGATTTACCTATAATGGAAAGGGGAAAGAAAAATTAAGACATGTAAATCCTGCACATACTCTCCAAAATGCATACTATATAATACTGAGAGGCTGCCTACGCTTCTCCTGTATTGTATAGTTGAAAACTACGTTACAGGCTACAGCGTCAAAACTGTAACAAACTTAAAACAGTATGAAATTAAACGAAATATAAACTAATAAAGTAAAAAAAGAAAAAAACTTAACATATAATAAGTATAAAAATATTATCTTTTGAGTACCCGAATACATTAAAAATGCATCAGCCTTATTCACTGTTATTTCCTCTTAATACGAATGTGCTTTCCATTACGTTTTAGTGCGATATAAAAATCATAAACCAGATTTAATATGAACGAGGCGTATGACATTGACAGATCGATATTAAAGCCAAAAAAGTCTCTGTTTCGCGTTCAAAGTTCAAAAGGTGCAATATGAAAATGGAAATTCATCTGCTATATTCCTTTAAACTGTACCTAATACTATCAGCTCCTTACCCCCGTATTCACTTCTTCTTCATCACCGTTACCTTTACCACCTATCAAATGTCTTCTCTGCGATCATGCGCATGGAAAAGACCTGATCCGTACATCCCATTCCCTTTCTAAATTCCGCTTGCACATCCCAAATTTTTCCATCAGTATCTTTCATAACTCTTTCAATTAGCACCTTAACATACAGTTTTCCCACAATGCTAAGAAGGCTGATACCACGGTAGTTTTTACAGTCCTGCTGCGATCCTTTTCCCTTGTATATTGGGACTATCACGGCTTTGCACCAGTCTCCCGGTACCCGCTTAAGTTCCCAACACAAATTAAACAAGGTGTACAGAAGGTCTGCCACCACTCCGTATCCAGCCCTTAGCATTTCGAGTGATACTCTATCATATCCAGCTGCCTTACCTGCTTTCATACTTTTCATTGCTTTCATTATTTCATCTATACCTATCTCTCTATCTTTTCCTCTTCTTTCGGAATTTCTTTTTCAATTAATTCAAACGTCTCGTCACTCATAAACACGCTTTCAAAGTATTCCTTCCATCTCCTTAAACTCGAAACTTCGTCATTCAGAATACATTCATTCTAGGCTATTTTGAATGTCCTTTTGCTGTTCTTACGAGTTTCCAGAACATTTTTATATTTGCCTGGAAGTTATCCGATATTCTTCTATCATTCTTATCCGTTCTTTCTTCCTTTTTCCTTTCAACTACTTCTTTGACTCTCTTATTTAGATGTTTAAGGATTGCCTTTTTTCTTTCAATATCATCATTAATACCGCTAGAATGACTAGCTTTGGTTGCTAGTAAATCTAGCCATGCTCTCTTCTTTGCTTTAACTTCCAACCGGACCTCATCATCCCACCATAAAGTGTTATTTTTCCTTTCATTCGTTCTCTCAGTTACACCACATACTTCGGTAGCTGCATCCACTAAACCTTTCTTGACATTATATCACACAGTCTCCAAGTCTAAATCATTCACACCACTTATATTTTCTCTCAGTTTACATTTGAACTTCTCTTTCGCACCTTCATCTTGTAACCTCTCTGCTCTTATACGCTGTAACGCAGTGGTAGACACAGATGTCCGATGCCGCCAACGTCTGAATAGACCATTAATTCGGCATAAGACCAAGTAATGATCCGTCCCTACGTTGGACTCCCGGCAAACCCTTGTATCTACCACTGCGCTCCTCATTCTTTCATCCCCAATTATGGAATCTGTCATGCTTCTATCACCACCTCTTTCCTATGTATACATGTGAATCTTCTTATGACGAAAGAAAGTGTTCGTCACAAAAAGATTCTTTTCCACACATACGGTGAGGAGGCTTTCAATATTCTCATTTATACTTTCATCACCAAACGTTCCCAATATTCTTTCATAACCAAGCCTCTTCACGCCAACCCTTCCATTAAAATCTCCTAATATAACAATATTTTCATTAACCTTGCATTTCATTAGCACCATCCTTACCATCTCCCAAAACTGCTCTCGGATATAAGTGGACTTAGACATGTCTGGGTCGTAGACCCCTAGTACAAACAATTTCTTTAAGCCCACTTTCATTCGTATCCATAGCAGTCTCGGGCTTACACATTCACACTCTTTCATTTTTTTAATTGCTCACCCATTCTTTCTGAAAGGATGATACCGACTCCCTGGTATGCCCGCTCGGTCTCGTACCAGACCAGTACGCGGTATACTTGCCATGTGTAGTGGCATCCTTTCCCTTCCGTTTCGTCTCATTTACACATAACACATCTATTCCTCTATCATACATCATATCGCATACTTCATCCATCTTATCATTCATTGCTCCACATACATTCAGCATAGCCAGACGGGCTTCCGCAATCCACTTTTCGTCCCTCCGGGAGACAGAACGTGACGGGTGGCGAACCTAGTCGCTGGTTTTCCTCCCGGAGATTCTTCGCACCCCTGCCCCATTAAAGGGGCGCTGGGAACTCGGGGCCACTTCTTTTATTTTGTGCCTCATGTTGCGAAAGTAGGGGGTGGTATATTTTACGCCGTTACCACACGGCGAGGAGCCAAGTCTGTTCTTTCAGCTTTGTCGCTTGTTTAGCACCACCCGGGGGACACGTGTTGGGTGGCCTAGGATTAGGTAGTCGAAGCCTACGGACGCGAGCGACTCATCCCCCTATTAGATGGACATTGAACCATTTGGTGCATTTTTGCATTTTGCTAATAGAAAAAGAGAACTGTCAGTAGTGTTAAGTATGGATAAGATATCATTTGCAAGATTAAAGCCAACAGTTGCGAAAAACCTGTTAACATTGTCAAAAGAGTGAGTAGTATTTAAACATTGCTTGAGTAATGAGCCTTGAGTCTGTGAAGATTCTTTCTTTTTTGCCATATTACATATTTCCTTTATTGTAAGTTTCTTTCATATTCCTCAATTTTTTAATAACTTTATGTAATAATTACTTTTTAATTATTTTATAAATCTATTTAATGTGTTTCGATACTTTCGGTATATGTGTTCCAATTGTTAATCATTTAAATATTTTTTTTATATTTTTGTGCATTTTGTCTCACTTTCGAATTGAATTTATAATTCCTACAGTAATTCAAGGCTTTAGTGGTGCTTTCGGTTTAGATATTTTACTAGTAATTCTGTTGTCCTTAATAGTTTTTTCTAATTTAGATGTCATGATCTGTGCTGCTAGATTTATATCATTAGTTGAGTATAAGTCATCCCAAAACTCTATTGCCAAGATGTTTTGTACACCAGCAAGATCAACTTTTACTTTATTAAGCATTACATTATATAATTTGTACAACTTTATAATTTTTTGACATCGTTCACCACCTTATGACAACGCTCACCAAAGAATAAGGGAAAAGAATAACCAGGCGATATTTGTGAATCGCGATAATCATTTGTGTGCACATGCAGCCGAGCAGGACACTATAATGGTTACGTTTTTCGGAAATACTGAAGCACACCTATGAGTTAATTTATTACAAAATAGTAACGACGTGCACTTAATTTAGTAGGAAAGTTTAATTGCCTCAAAGCAATTAAAGCATACCCATCACACCTAAAACATCAATGTCTTCACAGATCCAATCTTACTTAGAACAGAAAGTCTGCAACTGACTGTAAAATGATTTATTTTATTTGCATAAAATTCGCCAACTAACTACATAAACAGATTCATTTTCATTACGAATTTACCAATTTGAGGCAATCCGAGTAGTCCATTAAGTTCAGTGCAATATCCAGACCCATATAAACACTGTACACTATAATTGACCTTTGCGCTATTGATACTTTTATAGCACACATTCGCGAACTGTTTAGTGTGACAGTTCGCGAATGTGTGCTATTTACCACATTTTAAAACACACTCTTCCTCCAAAGTAGTACCAAACCTGAGCATGCCAATTGCCGTATCCACTGCAGACGTTCTTCTACATTTGAACTTATCACTAATGGTGGTCAGGTAATATCTGGCAGTAACCACGGCTCTTGCAAAGCAATTATATCAGACATTTGACATAATTGCCTTATGTTCTTTACGGATTGTTTTACACACTTGCAACTTAAACAAGAGAAGTTGTATAATATATCATCATCATTATCATCATAATTATAGCCCTTCACAAGTCCACTGCTGAACATAGCCTTGCCCAGGAATACCACAAAGCACGGCTCTGAGCCACCTGCATCCATCGACTTCCTTACCAGGTCGTCACTCCATCTAGTGGAGAGCCTCCCCACACTTCGTATACCGGTACGAGGCTGCCAGTCGAGAACCTTGCTTCCCCATCGGTTGCCGGTTCTTCGAGCTATATGGCCGGCCTATTGCAGCTTACTAAATAGTATAATATATTATTTATCATTATTAGCATGAAATGAGTTAGGGTTAGAGTTTATAAATAAATCGCATATTTCGGCGGGACTTGTTTCGTAAAACTGATTCTAGTTTAAACGTAAGACTTATTATAAACTACTCCTTGTAATCTATGTATGTCATCTGTAGATCTTTAATTCTTTCTGTCATTAATCTAAACGCATCTCCAAATCGGTGTTTTCTGATTATTTAGAGGTAGACTGGTTGAGAACGCCTTAAGGCGTTAGGTTCGCCTATGTCCTTTTTTGTGCAAAAAAGTTTAAATAAATACTTTACTTAATACTTTTAATAAATAATTTACTTTCAATAGATAGCTAAATGTAAACAAGGGTTGAGTTCAGCTGAGAGAAAAAATATCTAAAAGAAACAAATTTAGAAAAGATATATGATAAGATATATTTATAGTCTTTGATTTGCCAACATTTACATGGGGGTTGTTTATGAAGATTATGCACCACCACCTTTATAATATATGCTTCTAGGATTCATTATGAAACCTGAATCAAACTGAACAAATATACAAAAAATTACAAAAGTTAGATATTTGGCAAGGTCTTGCATGTATGTAACTAAATTTACACAAACTGGTAATTATCAACACATGCTGATAATATGATTGCATAAGTACTGGGAATTCATTTTTTTTAATATAACTTCTTAATATGTATCTAAGTATAGATAAAGTTTATTGTAATGCAGTATTTGCTATCAGGCCCATAGTCCGCATTGTGACGTGTCTCACATTATAATTACATTTATCTTTGTAATCTTATCACATATCTATATATATAGATAACAATTTATAGTTTTTTTTTTCATTTTCATAGGCATTTGGATGATTTTATACAATATAATATCTTTTGTAATATTTGAGATGATTGAGGTTTTAAGTGCCCATTACCGTAAACATACTGCCGATACAGTTTGGAATATTCCATCGATTTACAAAATATTCGGCAATTTTACGCTATTCTTCTAATTATCTAGGAACCTAAAATTATAATTTTTATACAAATTTCATCATTTTTGTCAAAAATCATTCGAGTTATGTATATACATAAAACTGCGAAAAAATACTACTTTACTACATTTTAGGCCTATCTACAACCTTAGACCTAGTTTCTCATGACCCAATGTTACAAAAATAAGAAAACATTTTAGTAACATTAGGTCATGAGAAACTAGGATTGAGAAACTTTGGATTAGAGGATCTTCACTTCAGTGGATATCATCATATCTCAGTAATAGACAACAACGTGTCATTATTACTAAAGTAAATGTAAATGGCGACATTATACCGTACTTGTCCAAATACAGATACAATAAATATGGCGTTCCACAGGGAAGTGTTTTCGGTTCAATCCTGTTACTGTTGTATATAAATGTATGACTTTCAACAAAAAAAATTTATAATATCAGTGACCATAAGACTGAAATAAATAATACAATAAATCATCTAATTAATTTTGAAAAATCTCTAAATATACTACTTAATAAAAATATAAAAAAAGACAACATGATCTTACAATAAAGCCGCTAGACAAATAATTTTTTTAGATTTAATCATAGATGATGTATAAATTGGAAACTACATTATAGATGATATATAAATTGGAAACTACATTTAAACGATGTTCCTATCAAATTAAATACATTTGTCAATGCTCTTACACAAATCCGAAACATAAAAGCGGCTCTAAATTCCCATCTTCCATACATAGAATCATTACTACGCTATGGTCCCATAATGAAGGGATACCACACTGATCAAAATAAGGCAGTTCTCGGGCAAAAAAAAAAGAATTAAAGCAATGTTTGAGCTACAATCGAATGAATTGTGTCAACGTAGCTCCAACTAAACTATAATCCCAAAATAAGAAAATTTAATAAATGTACAAGTTCCGAACCGACCCCAGTACTCACTTCACTAAGGTTGATAAAATAAAGAAACTACAAGTACGTGTAAACAGAAGCCTATATTAAAAACATTACAGAGACCATTGCCCGTGTAGTGGCGGGTAAGAATACCCACTACCCCATATCTTCCCGTGGGTGTCGTAAGAGGCGACAAAGGGAAACTGATACAGAAGATGGGCAGCAGCATCTTTCTGATAAAAGCCAAAAAAACAATAAAAAACTGCGGTTGCCAACCCGCACTATAGGCGTGATATAGGCTTCTGTTTACACGTACACAAGTACGTGTAAACAGAAGCCTATATTAAAACATTACAGAGACCATTACCCGTGTAGTGGCGGGTAAGAATACCCACTACACCATATCTCCTGGGACGTAAGAGGCGACAAAGGAAACTGATACAGAAGATGGCAGCATCTTTCTGATAAAAGCCAAAAACAATAAAAACTGCGGTTGCCAACCCGCTCGCCAAGCGCAACTATGGCAATATACATGAGCGATGACACAAATAAACGGCCCCTGTCCCGGCGGCCCGCTATTCCTGGCTACGGTGGCGACCATGGTAACGGCGGGGCAGGGGTGCCAGAATCTCCGGTGGAGGTTCGTTGCCACCCACGACGACTCGACCTGGCAACATATAACGCACGCACCCTGAGGACTGACGAGAAGATCCTGGAGCTGGAAGAGAGATAGATAAGTTACGCTGGAATATAATAGGACTATCCGAGGTCCGAAGAGAGGAGGACACGGTAATCCTCGAATCCGGCAATTTATTCTATCACCGGAGCGCGACCATCTGTCACAAGGAGGTGTCGGATTTATCGTCCACAGGTCTTTCGTTAACAACGTTAAAGATCGGGAGTGTCGACGAGGGTTGCGTACCTTATACTCAGAATCACCAAACGGTATTCGCTGAAGGTCATACAGGTTTACGCTCCAACCTCGGCACACCCTGATGAGGAGGTGGAGGAAATGTATGAGGATATCTCTAGAGCCATGCATTCCTCCAAAACCCACTATACGGTGTTAATGGAGACTTCAACGCAAAACTAGGCACAAGAGAGAGTGGTGAGCTGAAAGTAGGAAAATTCGAATAGGCAACGGAACCTATAAGCCAGCAGCTGGCCGACTTTATGGAGAAAACAGGGACTCTTTATGATGAACTCTTTCTTCCAAAAGCGGCCCCACAGAAAGTGGACCTGGTCGAGCCCCGACGGTTCGACAAAAAATGAGATTGACTTCATTATAACGACCAGACGACAACTGTTCAGTGATGTTCAGCTCGAGTTACAAAATCGTTTTAAGTGCCTAGAAGTTTGCAATGAAGTGGACGATATGAATGACAAGCTTGTGGAAATTGTCCATGCGGTCGGAGCTAAGTTTTGTAAGATCCGTCGCAGAAGAACCCAAAAACTCTCCGATCACACTCTTAATCTCATGGTTGTTAGACGGGAGATGAAGCTGCAGTCTTCAGCAGATTTGACAGCATACAGGCAACTGAACAGACAGATCTCCAAATGCATGCGGCGGGACTTGCGCAACTTCAATACAGCTCGTATTGAAGAAGCAATCGAGCGGAACCAGGGCTCCAAAGTCTTTGCCAGAGATCTGTCTGCCTGAAAGAGTCAACTGTCGAAGCTGAAGACCGATTGTGGCAGCATCATTTCCGGGACACCTGAGAGTTTGAGTGAGATTGAGAGGTTCTATGGGCAGCTGTACACGTCATCGTTGGAGCCACACGCAAGTGTGAGTAACGATCCAAGAGCAAGTCTTATCCGACACTATTCCGATGATATCCCAGACGTCAGTCTGAGCGAGATTAGAATGGCTCTCCAGCACCTTAAAAACGGCAAGGCCCCAGGCGAGGATAGAATTACAGCGGAGCTTCTGAAAGCGGGTGGAAAACCGGTACTTGAAGTCCTTCAGAAGCTCTTTAATTCCGTCCTCCATGGTGGCATTACACCGGAGGCGGAGCAGAAGTGCGGTGGTCTTGTTCTTCAAGAAAGGCGACAACGCTCTCTTGAAGAACTACAGACCGATTCCTTCTGAGCCGTGTCTACGTGCTCTTCGAGAGTCATTACGAATCGTCTCGCATGCAGACTCGACGACTTCCAGCCTCCCGAACAAGTTGCTCCGAAAAGGCTTTAGCACCATAGACCACATACATACCCTTCGGCAAATTGTACAGAAGACCGACGAGTACAATCTGCCACTTTGCCTTGCGTATGTGGACTATGAGAAAGCTTTTGATTCCGTCGAAATTTGGGCGGTGCTGCAGTCCCTTCAGCGGTGCCAAGTGGACTGTCGGTATATCGAGGTGCTGAAGTGTTTGTACAGTAGGGTTACGATGGCTATCCGAGTACAGAACCAGAGTACGAAACATATCAGACTGAAGAGAGGTGTAAGACAGGGTGACGTAATATCCCCGAAACTCTTCACCGCTGCATTGGAAGACGTTTTCACTCTACTGGACTGGAAAGGATACGGTATTAACATCAATGGCGATTACATCACTCACCTTCGATTTGCCGACGATATAATCCTTATGGCAGAATCGCTGGAGGACCTAAGCACTATGCTCAATGACCTCAACAGTGTCTCCCAACGGATAGGTCTCAAGATGAACATGGACAAAACAAAAATCATGTTTAATGTCCATGTCACACCTATGCCGGTAGTTGTTGGGAGCACTAAGCTCGAAGTTGTTGACGAATATGTTTACCTGGGACAAATAGTCCGACTAGGTAAGTCCAACTTCGACCGAGAGGTCAATCGACGGATTCAACTCCGCTGGGCAGCGTTCGAAATTACGCACATCTTCTCGTCAGACACCTCAAAACCTCAAAACTAAATTGTACAACCAGTGCGTGTTGCCAGTGATGACATATGGAACTGAGACGTGGTCCTTCACTGCTGGCCGTATGAGGCAGCTCAAGGTCGCTCAGCGAGCTATGGAGAGGGCTATGCTCGGGGTTTCTCTGCGTGATAAACTTAGAAATGAGGATATCCGCAGTAAAACCAGAGTAACCGACATAGCCCAAAGGTTAGTAAGCTGAAGTGGCAATGGGCCGCCATATAGCTCGAAGAACCGACAACCGATGGGAAGAAAGGTTCGGAGTGGCAGCCTGTACCGGCAAGCGAGTGTAGGGCGTCCCCCCACTAGATGGAGTGACGACCTGGTAAGACATGCAGGAAGTCAATGGATGCAGGTGGCTCGGGACCGTGCTTTGTGGCATTCCGTGGGGGAGGCCTTTGTTCAGCAGTGGACTTGTGAAGGGCTGTAATGATGATGATGACAGAGACCATATGCAATCAACTGTGAAACATTTTCTCGCGACGTAACTCGTCACTAGCGCCATCTAGTTTACAAAATTAACATGCCGCCCACCAAGGACGATAGTGATCACAACACCGCCCACGATGAAGTCAAGGGGGTACTTACGTAAGAATTCATGAACACAAAAAATTTAATTTAACATGAAAAATTCCAATACAATTCATAATAGTAAAATAGTATAAAAACAAATATCACTAATCATACAGTTAATATACAAATTTTTATTATGGGTCTTTTAATTTCAGAACCGTTACATTTTAATGTCACCACACGAGTAATTCCATCCAACCCTGGATGTTTTGTTACTATCCTACCTAATAACCATCGAGTCGGAGATTATCTTCCTTTACAAGAAACATATCACCGATGTTTGGCTCGGAGTAATTTTAGTCCCTTTGTATCTATGCAAACAATGCACTAAATATTTATTGGACCACCTACGCTAGAAGTCTTGTAACATCTTTTGTGTCATTTGCCAACGTCTTAAAGTACTCATATTGCATTGCTCATAGTTACGTTCGGGTACTATTACCAACGGCTCACCTACGAGGAAGTGACCTGATGTAAGGGGTGAAGGGTTATTATGGTCATCTGTTAAGATTGATAATGGTCTAGAATGAAGACACGCTTTAACCTGAGCCAGCACTGTGATCATTACATCAAAAGTTAGAGTGGAATCCCCGATGACTTGTTTGAGATGATATTTTGTGGATTTCACTCCTGCTTCCCACAGTCCTCCAAAATGTAGAGCGTGAGGAGGAATGAAATGCCTTGAGACACCATTTCCATTTAACCATTCTCGAATCTCGAGAGCAACTGCTGATTGTTCTATGGTGACTAATTTTTGTAGCTCCTTGGATGCTCCAACAAAATTCGTCCCATTGTCACTCCATATTTCCCTCACGTGACCTCTACGGGCAACAAACCTTTTAAAACCGGCAATGAAACCTTCGGATGTTAAGTCGCTGATGGCTTCTAAGTGCATAGCCTTTGTGACCATGCACACAAATACACATATATAGCCCTTATAACGACTTCTTGCCTCGTGCTTTTGATACGCGTGTATTAATGGGTCCAGCAAAATCTACTCCACTGCGGAGGAATGGTCTTCCTGGAGTAATTCGACACGCTGGTAACTGACCCATTAGTTGCGTTGCTGTAATTGCTGCACGTTTCGCGCAGATACCACATTTACGCACATGCAAGTTTACACGACTCTTAGCCGAAATAATCCAGTAACGTGAGCGCAAATAATTTATGACAAGAGATGGACCGCCATGCATTGTTTTTTGTGGGCGTCGTCAATGACAAGATCTGTAAAATAACTTTTATGTGGAAGAATGATAGAATGTTTAGCTAATTCAGGAATGTTGGCATTTGAGATTCTTCCGCCGACTCTTAAGAGTTCTCTGTCATCGTGATATGGATTCAGTGATTTTAGTCGATTATCCTCTAATTCCTGCGCTTGACACAGTCTGATACAGACGTTTAGAGCTTCGTTTAACTCAGAGCTTTCTAGAAAAGGAGCAATGTTGCGATCTGATTTAGGTTTTCTTAAGTATAAGAAATATTCTGCAATAAGCTACAACTCGAACAAGACATGAAAGTAAAGAAAATCGATTCCAGATGAAATCATAGGTCGTTGATTTCGTAGACAGATGTACCTTAATTTTTGTGCGTTCAAGATTAGTGAGGGGCGTTTGGATGGTTTATATTCAATTTCTGCCTCGCTGAGCCAAGGTGGACCCTGCAGCCACATACTATTTTGTGCAAGTTCTAGAGGTATACATTCTCTAGATGCAATGTCTGCAGGATTTTTGCCCGATGATACATGAGACCCCTGGGTGTTATAAAGGCTTGATAGAATGTCGGACGTCCTATTGCCAATGAATGTTGTCCAGTGGCTGGGGTGACCACTAAGCCATGCTAACACCACCATGGAATCAGTCCAACCGTGTATTTTATCCCGACTAATATGCAACATGTTTGCCACGTCAGTAACTAACCTGGCCAATAAAACGGCTCCCATTAGCTCGAGGCGAGGAATAGATACCTGCATAGTTGGAGCTACCTTGGTTTTAGCAGCAACTAGATTGACATGAATGTTACCGGCTGTGTCAATAGTCCGTACGTAAATCACTGCACCGTATGCAATACTGGACGCATCGCTAAAACCATGTAATTCCGTGCAAGCATCATCCACTTTTGTTTCGACCCATCGAGGAATGCATACCTTTCGAATGTAAGCTAATTCTGACCGATAAGTAAGCCAATCTTCAAGAAGACCATCTGGTAACTATTAATCCCAATCAATCTCAGCCAACCACAACTTCTGTATTATCACCTTGGCTGGAATGACACAAGGAGCTACCCATCCTAAAGGGTCGAAAAGACGTAAAATGTATGAAATTACTTTTCTCTTTGTGATGGGATTTTCTTGCATGGTAAGTTGCACCGAGTAATAAAACGAATCAGTTTCTTTATCCCAGGTAAGTCCTAGCACTTTCACTATCTCATCTATCTTTATGTTAATCCTTCCTTCTTCATTTCCATGTTTTCCATAACTATTTCTGCTAATTTCGTATTATTCGTTACCCATTTCTGTAGCTGAAACCCACCTTTGCTTAATAGTTCTTTCATTTTCTTGTAGATTTGCCTTCTTTCTTCATTAGTTTGATATCCTGTCAAGAGATCATCTACGTAATAATCCTTTTTAACCTTTTCAGCCACAAGAGGATATGCACTGCCTTCATCGATCGCAAGTCACTGCAACGTCTTCACAGCCAGGTATGGCGCCGATGCTGTGCCGAAGGTAACTCTTTCTAATCCATATTCTTCCATTTCAGATTCCGGGCTGTCTCTTCACACAAGCCTCTGAAAGTCTACATCTTCTTATGCGACTATTATCTGGCGATAAATTTTGACTATATCTGCACTCAAGCATATAGGGTGCATACGCCACTTCAGTATAATGTGCCGTAAATCTTGTTGAAGCTTAGGACCAATCATCAAAGTGTCGTTGAGGGAAATGCCGTTGTTACCCTTGCATGAAGCGTCAAACACAATTCTGACCTTAGTCGTGCTTTTGTCTTCACGTATAACAGCATGATGTGGAAGATACACAGAGACTTGTTTCCTTTTGTCATCGTCCGATATACGCACCATATGACCCAGGTCCAAGTATTCATGAATTATCTCTGAGTACTTGTTCTTGAGTTCAGCATCTTTCTTCTAGCGCTTTTCTAGAAGTTGAAATCTCTTTATGGCAATTTCTCTTGAATTGCCATACTTACACTTTGTATCGTTCTCACAAAACGCCAAGCGAACAATATACCGACCGGATGCATCTCGTCTGGTCGTCTGGTCATAGAAATTCTCACAGAGTTGTTCTTCTTTGGTGAGGATTTTTGTACCAAAAAAATCATTTTCAATTTCCCAATATTTTTTGAGCAATTTTTGTCATTATTGTGACAGTGAGAACTTACAATAACATTATGATGACAATGTGCTGATTGAGATTGAATGCTCTTACCTTGATGGGTCGGACCCGATAGTATCCATCCTAAAGCTGTGTTCTGAGCGGTTGGCATACTTCTGGAGCCTTTTATCAATCCTTCTCTTATTAATTCACCATAAACATCAGCACCAAGCAAAATATCAATTTTGCTAGGGAAGTGAAACTGTGGATCAACCAAAGTTATATTAGTTAATTCTGGCCAATCAAAGTTTAATACCTTCTCTGGCGGAAGGAGACTCGTAAT
Source organism: Parnassius orleans (assembly GCA_029286625.1). Classification (NCBI taxonomy): domain Eukaryota; kingdom Metazoa; phylum Arthropoda; class Insecta; order Lepidoptera; family Papilionidae; genus Parnassius; species Parnassius orleans. The sequence continues at coordinate 4,829,590 of JAGSMP010000170.1, forward strand.
TGCACCAAGAACATGAGCACATACAGTTACTTGAAAACTTGGATCATGACGTGATTGAATATCCGTCATAACGATGCACTTCGAGGCCATAACACTCTTATTATCACCGCCAAGACCTGATATGATACTCTTATCTTGTCTTCTTTAAGCCAAGCAATTATACCGCCGATTCTGTTACGAAAGTCGCTTGGGAGCCCTGGTCTAAGAGAGCTCTTACATCTCTTACAAGTGGGTATAGCCATTTATTGCCTTTGATTCAACAAGAGCCGTTGCTAGCAGAATCTGGTTAGGTGCTGTTTCCTTCGAAAAATGTGATGTAAAATTGGAAGCTGATTCAGAACTATCTAATGATGCCTTTACATTAGATACCATTACATTGACTTCTGACGCCAATCCAGATCTTTGAGAATCCGAATTTCACAAACCTGAGGTTGGTTTGGGGTTAGGAGGAAGTAATGAGTGATGCTTGTGTTTACAAATGTGAAATTTTTATGTGAGCGACAAACTTTCGACGAATGTTTTGAACCTAAACAAATAAAATAGAGCCATTAGTTTGAACGAAATTAAATCAAGCGTCATAATTTGTCTTAGCAAACTCTTTACAGTTTGATAGCTTATGATTAGGTTCACAGAATATACAAAAACTATTTACTATTTTTGCCTTTGGTTTATGATTTGAAAATTTTGATTTAAGCCTTTGTTTACCGTCTAGAAACTCAAATGATCGAAATTCAGATTCTAAGAATTCGCGCATTTGGTTAAGAGTAGGATTAGGTCCACAGTACTTATTTTGGCCTCCCAATGCTTACGCGACTTGCTGCATAATTTTGTACTAATAATATAAATTATGATTACATCGCATGTATCGACGTTAATGCCTAAATTTTTCAAACCATTTATAGTATCGTTGGTTAGGTCTAACATTTCCTTAATGGCACTGCAGCTCTTGGTCCAATGTTAGGTTGATTTATAAAACGCCTTAACAAACAATTAGTAAGGTAATTCTTATTGTTGTATCTATTATTTAAAAGGAGCCATGAGTCTTGGTAGCTAGCCGCAGTAATCAGAACATGTCTCAAAAGCTGCGCTGCTTCTCCCGATAGATGCCCCTATAAATAATGCATCTTTTGAACATTGTCTAGTGAATCATTCGTATGAATAAGTGATTCATACATATAACTAAATGTCGGCCATTCATTATACATTCCAGAAAAAATTGGAATAAAAATTTTGGGTAGGTTCACATTACTCTCATTTTTTGCTGCTTCATTTGGTGAGTTTGCAGCAGGAGTTAACAAACTTAATGCATCTTTTAAATCAGACTTATATAATATGTTAGCTTCCTCTATACTATCAAAAATGCCTTCCTTAAAATAATTTGTTTCAAATATAGCATCAGAACCCTCCATACTTAATTTCCTATGTGTTTTAGTGACTAAAGTCATTGTTCTTCTAATATATCTACATCTGCAGATAAAACGTTTTAGCTAACCGATCCTTTGGCGATTTTTTAAAGTTTTCATACGACTTTTCAATACTAGCTTTAGAACTTGTCTGACTCTTAATTAAAGCGGCCATTTTAAGTATTTGTAAACGAAAATGCAATTAAAACTAAACGAAATGCTCACTTAGTACTAAGCAGTTAATTTCACATTAATATCGAAAATTTTCTAAGTGTTTGAATTTGAATACAAAATGAAAACTATTCTAAGTCTAAAATTTAATATGCAAATATTTATTTACTTTAGAAACTTTTTATAATTTTACAAGTCCAAGCAGGCAATCTTAAAATTTACTGTCTTTATCTTATTAAGTCCCAAGACAAACTTTAAATTTATTAAAAGTCGATGAACTTTTTACACAATAAACAAAATGTACTCACGATTTCACTGTAGATCACTGATTCGCTGACGTTGACCACTTGTATTTTGCATGACACTCATCGGCCGACTGAAGTACTTCAACTTCACGTACAGCCACCCGTTACGTCACAAGATGACCTTCGGTTTGCACTTTCGATAACGATCTGCTACCACTTTTCAGTGCAGTACATGCAAAAATTGCCGGGAGAGAACTTCGCTACTAATAGCGCCCTCTTTAATCCGACTCGGAATGGACCATGTACAAGTTCCAAACCGACCCCAGTACTCACTTCACTAAGGTTGATAATATAAAGAAACTACAAATACGTGTAAACCTCTCAGTAGAGAGTAATTGTGTTCTGTGGTGTATACAGAAGCCTATATTAAAAACATTACAGAGACCATGTGCAATCAACTGTGAAACATTTACTCGCGACGTAACTCGTCACTAGCGCTATCTAGTTTACAAAATTAACAATAAAAGTAATTTATCTATGCATTTACGCTTATATAATAGGATACCTATCTTAAAAATATGAAATACCAGATTATTTAAATTGATATTGTATGAATAGTTAAACTATAACAACTTCTAAAGCATTTAGGATTTTGTTAGTTATAAATGTTTTTTTACGTGGTAGAGACATGCTGCAGCATATTATAGTAGCATCACGAATGGGTCGGCACGACCAAGCTAGGACCACGCTCTCACAGAATATCAGCGAAAAATGTTTCGTATGGTGAGTGTAGAGGATCGAAGACCCCTTTTACTGGAAACAAGGCATTCCATCTTAGTCAGGGGTGACAACGCATCTGCATTTTGATTCTTAATTGAGGATAAATTGTATATGTCTATGGGCCACAGCATCCACTGACCATCACTCTGGACTCTGTGCTCGTTTGCCACCCATATTCTTTAAAAAAAACATCGATTCAAACATACATACATGGAATGACAAGTACAGAACCCTTTCTTAAAATAGTCGTAATCGGTTAAAAATATAGGTTGAAAGTGACAACCTTTGTTGTAAGTAAATATAAAAGTCTATTGGCCAGAAGTCACTTTAACATCAGGTAGACTGTGGTTTTGCTTGTCACCCCTATTCTTTAAAAAAATATTAACTAACTTTAAGACACGCGTACAAATACGCAATATTAAATCATCTTATCTTGTAGGGGAGAATCGCGATATAGTATTATTTGCTGATGATACCTCTTTAATTTTCAAACTCAAACGACAGTCAATTAATTTTCACAATGTAAATAATGCTCTATGGAAATTAGTGTATTGGTTTAACGCCAACTATTTGCTCTTATACGGCAATAAGACAAAATGTATTAAATTTGCAATGCTTAATGTTAAACATTCAAATAGCAATGTGCTCTTAAAGTGGGAGGAGTTGAGTCTTGTGGATTCCACAGTTTTTCTTGATATTACTATTTACGCGAAGCTTCAATGGAGCCCCTATATATCTAAATTAGCAAGCAGACTTAGTTCTGCAGCATATGCTGTAAGAAAGATTATAAGTCTCACCAATGTTGAGACAGCTAGATTAGTTTATTTTAGTTACTTTCATAGCGTGATGTCTTGTGAAATTTTGCTATGGGGTAATGCGACTGACATCGAAGCTGTATTTGTTTTGCAAAAGAGAGCCGTACGAGCGATTTATAACTTAAATTGTAATGAGTTCCTTAGAGAAAAATTTTAAGAAATAAACATATTAACTTCGGCCTCACAATATATTTATGAAAATGTAATATATGTACATAAAAAGAAATTGTATTAACAGTTATTAGACGCCACAGAATTAGTAATTCATTTATGGGACGATGTATATGCCTTTATAGCAAAATCCCAGAAAATGTACAAAAAATTTGTCAATAAATAAGTTTAAATGTTTTATTAAAGAAAAATTGTACAAAAAGGTATAATATCAAAGAATACATAAGTTAAAAAAAACCCTAGGGATGAGGTGATCGCCACCATGCTAGTTCTATTAAAACTCATTTAAAATTTGAACAAATAAAAAAACAAAATTATTTTAAAGTGAAATATTTAAAAAAAAAAGTCCCGCTGGGTTTCTTGTTGGTACTTCCCAGGACAGAGGTATTTTCCGTACCAGTGGTAAATAAAAAAATGACTTTCAATAAGTATTATGTAATAAGCTATATTGAATAAAAATTATTCTATTCTATTCTATTCTATTCATGGATAGACGAGCTGACGAAGCATACGTGGTGTCGGTATTTGAAAGTGAACATAGTGTGGTTTAGGTTATCGTGTCTGCTTAGGTCAAGCATATGTTCAGCATGTGGCCGAGTCGTGGTATTTTCAGAATATCCACTATCCTATATCATCCCGTGAATGTCGTAAGAAGTCGCCTCTTACGACACCCACACACGCCCATTAAAGGGACTCAAACCAGGAGTTGGGCAGCAGCGTCTTCCTATTAACAACAAAAAAAAAGTGGGTGTGGCAGCACTTGATATCCCCAGGAGCTATCTATCGGTAAGGCCTAGGTTCAGCATGCAACTTCTCATGACTACTATCGAGAGATAGATACGATTGTTGTGACAATTATTATGAAATGAATTTTAACCGATTTGATGTAATGAGAGAGGATAGTTGCTTTTCGCAAATGCAGAGCAATACTTACTAAAGACAAATGCAGTGCTTTACATTATTATTTTTTAAGTTACTAACAAAATAATATTCAATGAAAACCATTGGTTGTAGCTTGCTTAAGACGATTTCCTGTGAAAATGCAATGTGAATAATGTTTTTGGATGAGGTTAAATAACGAGAATACAGTCCACCTGATGATAAGTAGATGCTGTAGCCCATAGAAATATACTTTTCTATAGTAGATTATGAATTAAACACAATTTACAAAATTGTTTTCCTTGTACTTTAGTAATGTAGATGGACTATGCTAACAAAGCAGATAAATTCCGGAACAGAAACCACACAAACATTTAACTGGTAATTTTGTTCAAATTTAACTCAGTGACTTTGCAGAAATCTTTTGAAATGGTATTACAAAGTTTGAGATATTATGTCAACAATAAAAACAAGACAAATGTCCGACAGCATTTTCCTTAAAATATTCACAATACATAATATATATTATTTTATTTCTATAAGAATGACATTACTTCTTTTTATACGTGGTGATACCATGCTGCAGCTACATTAGTAGTATAGTTGTAGCACGAATAGGTCGATCGACCGGGAAAGGACCACGCACTCATAGAATACCGCCGTAAAATAGCAGCTTAACACTTCTGTGTTTCGTATGGTGAGTGTAGAGAACCGGAGATTCCTTTTACTGGAAAAGAGGCATTTCATCTTAGTCCTTACAAGTGATAACGCATCTGCATTTTGATTCGTAGTCGAGGATAAATGTATATGTCTATAGGCCACAGAAACTACTTACCATCAGGTGGACTGTGTACTCGCTTGGCTCGCTATTCCTATAAAAAAAATTAAATGACGCAGTAATTTATTATTTCTCCGACATTGATAAACGAGTACACAGACTAATTATTAATAGTAAGTTGTTGCTATAGCCCATAAATACTTATATTGCTCCTCCATCTTCGATTGATGATCTAAATGCGGATGTGATTCCACCCCAGAGGGCTACGATGGAGTGCTTTATTTCTTAAAATGTGTCTCCGCTTTTCCTCACAAATCATACGCTACATAGAAACCTTTTATATGCTGATATTCTTGTGTGAGTGTGGTTCTTATCTGGTCGAGTCGACCTTCTACCGATTAAGATTCTAATAAATAAAATTAATTATGTCGAATAGAATTAAAATACAATAATAATGCCCCACTAGATGGAGTAATGACCTTCGTAAGAGATGCAGGAAGTGAAAAACTGTAATGATTATGATGATCCTTATTAAATTCATTTATTAAAATTCAGAAAATTCCACTTTATCGCTACAACTTTTTTTAAGAATAATTATAGTAATTAATACCAGCATCTTCGGTAATAATTCAAGTAAATGTTTTATACAAAACTACTGAATTAAATGCACACGTAAACAAAAATGTATAAAATAATAAATTTTGACTTTAATCTATTACTAGTTTAGTATCGGATCATTGTTTGTAAACTTGATACGTACTTATAATCGTGTCCAATCACCTCAAGATAATAACAAAGATAATAACAAAAGATATAACAAGTCTCTTACTATATAAACGAATGAGTTACTCGCATTTATGTCATTATGTACATTATACGCATCAATAATACATCGAAATGTTAATTCCGACGTTAATTTTATTAATTGCTTTAGTGCTTGGTTACACTCATTACTTTGGCAAATTTAACGAAAATTACTGGAAACAACGTGGTGTTGCGTTTTATCCAAGGAATAAAATCTGGGGTCCATTTTGGGATTTCGTTTTTGGTGAGCGGGCGCTTTTTGAACTACTCGGTGACATTTACAAAAAATACCCTAATGCACCCGCCGTTGGTGTTGGTTCTGTAAGTACTCCGACAATACTCGTCAGGGATGCTACAAACATACGGCATATTTTGCAAGTGGATTTTGAGTCCTTCTATCACAAAGGAATTGAAATACAACCAGGAGACCGTTTGGCTGATAGTATTCTGTTTATGAACGGCAAGCGGTGGAAGCTAATGCGGCAAAAAATGACACCTTTATTTAGTGTCGCCAAACTAAAGAATATGTACATTGTTATGGACAAAAGTGCGCAAGACTTTGTAAAATATTTGAATGATCACCCAGAGAAGTTAAAAGGAAATGCTTTTGAAACCCTCTCTACTTTCTGTAGTGCAGCAATTGGCGCTTCAGTATTTGGTATTACTACAGAGTCCATCTTTGATTCACCTTTCTTACGCATGGCCCAAAATGCAGTCGTGCCTACATTTTGGACAAATTTAAGGTTTTCACTTTTACTCGCCAGTCCGTGGTTATTCCGGAAGCTGAAACTAGCGTTATTCGCAGAGCATGAAACATTTTTCATCAATGCTGTAAAACAACTGATACGACAAAGGGAGAAAGAATGTGTGAAGAAACCCGATTTTGCAGACATATGCATAAATTTGCAAAAGAAAGGAGTGATAAAAGACGAAGAAACTGGAGTCAGCATTGAGCCCACTGATGAGCTTATGGCGGCTCAAGCATTTTTCTTTTTCATAGCCGGTGTTGAACCAAGTGCATTAGCTATTTTTTGTACGTTAATTGAACTAGGTCGTAATACAGAAATATTGAAGCGGGTTCATGATGAAATAGATGATATTTTTAAGAAGTATAATAACAATCCGACTTATGAGTGCCTGTCTGATGCAAAATATCTTGAAATGGTTCTGAATGAAGGCCTGAGAATGTATCCTCCTATTGGTTTACTCGGAAGACAATGTGTAAAAGATTCCGTACTACCCGTCGGGAATATCAAAATAGAGAAAGGAACAAAAATATTACTAAGTCCTTTTGAAGTTCAACGTGATCCGAAGCTTTTTCCAAAACCTGACAAATTTATTCCGGAAAGATTTTCAAGTGAATCCGAAGCATTTACTGATTATGCGTTCATGCCTTTTGGAAGAGGAATGAGAATCTGTATTGGAGAAAGATTCGCTAGAATACAAATAATGACTGGCTTCATATATCTTCTTCGATACTTTACAATAAAAACTCACGTTAAAGGTGATGAAATTAAGTATAAGAAAGAACAGTTTCAAGTTAGACCCTCAAATGCTGATGTAGAATTTATACCAAGGAATATCGATGTAAAGCCATAAAACAATCATATAATACCAATTTTATAAGCAGTGATGCATTTATATGTATAGTATATATTTCAATTAAAAGCTGTTATAATAATATTTTATTTTCAAACTATGCAGTGCAATTCAAAAATTATATTGTGTACAAATTTGTACTTAAAACTTTTAAGAATGGTTTTCAAATTACACATTTTGTTTTATTTAACATACATTGAATTTATACCTATAAATAAAATGGTAATTATATTTACTTATTCTCAAGTATAATTGAAGTTTAATGTTTTTTTTTCATATGATAAGGGTGACAAGCGAGCACAAAGTCCACCTGATGGTAAGTGGATGCTGTGGCTCGTAGATATCTACATCTGTCCTCATTTGCGAATCAAATGCCGTGAGGACTAAGATGGAATGCCTCTTTTCCAGTAAAAAGGGTGTCCAGTTCTCTACACTCACCATACGAAACACAGCAGCATTAGGCTGCTATTTTACGCTGATATTCTGTGAGAGCGTGGTCTTTCCCCGGTCGAGCCGACCCATTCGTGCTACAACTATATAATTAATATAGCTGCAGCATGGCTCTACCATGTTTAAAAACCACGTGTCCATACATATAATTAATCTGTAGAAAAGTCGTGTCTGTAATTCTAATGTTTCCTTGGAAAAACAAGTTCAGTGGACTAAATAAAGGATACTGAAACCAACTTAAGGTAAGGGCACCTAATTCTAAGGGGTTCTAAAATTGCCTGCATATTTCGAGGTATTCAAAAAAACTGCGTTTACTCTTTTTCTGCAAAATCTCTTATTTAATTGATTATATAACTTAGTGTGGTTATACATTTTAAGACAATTGGTTAGTTTTGCGTCAGCAGCTGGTCTGAACCCACGCTTCATACATTTTGGACCTTGTGCACGTGGATACAATGTTTTTTAAATAGTGATTTTTGTACCGTGTGTTTTCTTTGAGGTAAACTATTTCACGGATTATATTTTTAATCGAAAACATTAAACTTTTTTATGTTTTTCTAAATAAATGAAGGCGAAAATATACCTTGAAATTTCTTTTATATTTTGCCGGATATATACCGCGGAATAGCGATTTCAGATACCATGTAACCTGGCAACTTTGCCATTTTTGGAACGACCAGAACTGGTTTAGGACCAATTTTTCAACAACAAATGTAATGTCAGAATGGGCGTCAATGTTAAATATGACATTATATTCTTCATAGATTTGGTATTATTTAGTGATTTAAACAAATGCTAACATTAAATAGGCAAAATACTCAAAAATAGAAAATGGCAAAGATAACCTCACTTTTTGACAACTTTTCCATTCTGTTGTGTTGTTTGTGGGTTTATAATGAAAATAATAGGATTTGACTTCAAGGTTCAAGCAGTTTACTTAATATAATACATACACTCATAGTTATGATTTGCTCCTTTAATATTGTTATAAATAGCAAAGTTTAATACTGGTCGGTCGTAATAAACTGATGTCAGCTCATAATTATTGTAATCAATCTAAATATTGTTTTCCTACAATGGCAAAACATTAATAATCATTAAAAATGACACTGCTTTGTTAGTGCAAATTAAAATCAATACACTTAGTTGAAATTATGAAAATACTGAGTAGTAATAATATTATTAATGCCCGACAACGAGTAAAATTAATATAGATTTCTCTTTTCTTTTCCTTGACTTTGGATAAACATGAATTGATTGACGACTCATTTGGTAAAATCGGTCTATTGGGATGCTACGGTGAAACATCGATACAAACATACATACATAGAATGTCAAGTACAGAACACTTTGCTTAAATAGTTATAATCGGTTAAACATATTGGTTGAAATTGAAAACCTTTGGTTGTAGCAAAACATGGCAAAGTAACCGTCACATCGTGGCATCACTAGTATGGTAACTTTGCCAAGTTAGTTTTTTAGATAAATGTTAAGACCAATATGAATAACAAATAACAAACGATATATTACATTTGATAACCTTTAACATTACGTTACAACTAAGATATAGATACCTACATTCAGAATTTAAACAAAATCAACAAAAGTTCTGGAGCACTGAAGAAAGATTATTTCGCCGGCACAATTCCGCGTAAAATCAAATGCCAAAATTAACTCTCATATTGCCACATCGAAAGCAATGCTGTCAATTAGTTATTGTATTTTCATCTAACAAATGGCATATCTCGAAGAACGTTACGTTTTTAAAATAAAAGAAATTGCCCTCGACTTCTTTTCATATTTAATTAATTTAGAATACAAATCAAGATCTAATAACCAAACCTATTGTCTATTTCAAGAGAAGATATAATTATGCTTCTGATAAAAACAGCCAAACCTTCAAAGGGGTACAATAAATGCTTAAATGCTTAAATTTCGATATCTTTCCAGTTTTAGCATAAATACCGCGGCAATAAGGAAAGCGCGCGGAAAGCGGAAAGCGGAAAGCGCGGAAAGCGTCAGCTTTTTTGGGAAACAAAAAATCAACTAAAATCTTGTTTCAAATATATTTGTATTCAGAATATGAACGCACTAGTTAAAGAAACGACAATGAGAAAATATTTCAAATAAGTTCTGAAATTGATATAAACAAAATGTTACCGAACAATAAATAAAATTGCCAAGGCCTGTGCTAAGGCCGTGCGCACACACCTCGTTATATTCTATACTTAAAATTCCCACCTATGCAACAATTAACTACCGAAATCAAATTTATAAGGTATAAGGACCTGACACAATGGAGTGAATCTCAACCTGCAAATGGGATACATATACTGCATCTAAATATAAGATCTTTAAGAAAAAATTTCAATAAATTGCTGGTCTTGTTAGAGCATATCAAATATAATATACATATGATAGTACTAAGTGAGATAAATATTAAGAGAGAAGAATAGGTCTTTATAATATAAATGGATATATAACTCATGCTAATACAAAAATTTCAAGAGGAGGAGGGCTACTTATTTATATAAAGGAACTTCTAAACTTTTCTTCACAAACAATCAACACTCACGTGGCAGAATTAATTCATGGAAATTTGACGATAGGAAAAAGGACTTTTCATATACTCTGCATCTATAGACCACCTGCGAAAAATAAATATGGTTTTATTGAGTGCCTAAATACACTAATAAAGGAAAGAATATCGCCTCAAAAAGATATTATTGTCATAGGAGACATGAACATCGATATTTATAATAATAAGTGTAATCAAATTATTTCAAATAATAACTTTGTGTGAACACGGCCTACACTGTGCTGTGCTGAGTTCAGAGATAACACGAGAAGCGGTAGTCAACGGACGGCACGAGCGGTCATGCATTGACCATCTGTGGGTGCGAGCGAGACCGGGTGACACTACATCTGTGTCCTACGTAATTGACTGTCATGTATCCGATCATCATATTGTTGGCATTACGTTAGGTGTATCGGGATCGCAAAGCGAAGTGAATGTGGTAAAAACGGTAAATAAATGTAAACAAGTAATTAGTGATAAATTGTGTAGGGTAAAGTTGGACGAATATGATTGGTCCTTTTAGATTTATCTTGCCCAACGTTATTGTGTGAGAGAAGTTACGTTTAGTGTTTGAAAATATTTATAATGAAAGTAAGGTCAATATTGTAGTAACTAATAAACGATTAACGCAGCCATGGATAGACGGTAAGTTGAATAATTTAATATTAAAAGGGATTCTTTATTTAGAGCGTGAAAGCGTCGCCAAAAAATATAAATAAGCGTTTAGAATACGAGATTTAGAAATAGAGTAAATAAAATTATAAATGACGCCAGAAACAAGTACAGACAAAAACAAATAAAGGATTGTAATGGTGATAGCAGAAAAATATGGTCTAATATTAATACATGGTTAGGAAGAACTAAGGCAGATTTGGATTTAATAATTAAGAAGTACTTGGGTAAAAATGATAGTTTATACAGGGTATTTTTGAAACGCTCCCGAAAACGAAGACAGATGATAGTACTAAGGATACCTATGATGATGGGTCACAAAAAAATTCGATCGAGGAAAAAAATCATCTTTTCACAACGTTTTATTAACTTTATTCACGCCCATCGTGTTATAGTTAAATAAAATGTTAATTTCATTAAAAATCATGAAATACTTAAAAATAAAACCAGCAGTGGAATTACTGAATTACAATCAGCTGACTAGGGGTCAATGTACGCGCGAACGCCGTCGCGCGGCCGCAATAACGATGGCATCACAATACCTAATAATTTACAACACTTGTCTAAATACCTAACTTATCTACTTAATCTACTATTTTGCCACTGTGCTTGTCTCCACGTAGCCACTTTAATTCGAATTCACAGGTTAAATAAACCAAATAACTGGTTCGATTCCCCGCTAATGAAAAAAATACTTAAATAAAATGTTAACAAGTTATTTACTATTCAGATCAGTTCAGTACTAAGTTATTTAAAAAAAATTAGGTATGAAACAGCTTACCGATCCTCCGTGGCCTTATGAGATTCTTCAAGGCACATTAACATGTTGCCGTATTCACGAGCACTATAAACGTACCTACGCATTAGGCATTATTAAAACAAAACAAAAAACACAAAACGTAACAACAAGAACAACATCATTAATTAATAAATAACAAGTAATAACGACAATAATTTAATAAACAAAACAATTGAACTATCGCTCGTGATAGTCAACATGGCACTGTCTCAAAAACTAAAATTATTGTAACGTCCTTGAAGCATGTGTAAATTCCACAGCGCGAGGCGACACGAAGCAGCGTGTGTGTGAAAGGGAAGGGTAGAGTGAGTAAGTAGTATACCTAATGCATTGTTTCGTACCGATCTAGGTAAGAGTTCGGCGCCCGCGAGGATATTGACCCTATTGTCAGCTGATTTTCTTTTTTAAGTTTCACTGCTGGTTTTATATTTAAGTATTTTCCTGATTATTCGGGATCGAATTTCTTTGTGACCCATCATCATAGGTATCCTTAGTACTATCATCTGTCTTCGTTTTCGGGAGCGTTTCAAAAATACCCTGTATAATATTTCCACAAAATTTTCTAAAACATTTACCAAAGAAATAATAGACATTAAACATAGTTGTAATTTAAAATTTTTAGATAGAAACATGTACGTTACACAAAGCGAGGTGTCTTTTAGGTTTAAGAGAGTGAAATCATGTGACATAGAAAAGTAATTGATATATTACCATAAAAAGCACCAGGTTTGGACGGGATTAGGGTGAAAGATTTAAAGTTAGTAAAGAAAAAAATAAGTCCAATACTGGCCCATTTTGTTAATATGTGCTTGTCAAAAGGTGTTTATCCTGATTTATTAAAGAAATCAATCATTCGTCCCATATTTAAGCACGGAAGTCATTTAGATTTCAGTAATTACCGGCCAATTGCCATTTTATCATCTGTCAATAAGATTGCTGAGAAGGTGGTTGTAGGCCAAATAACCGACTTTTTGGAACAGCATAGTATATTATCAGAGGCACAACACGGATTTAGAAAAAATCGTAGTACAGTTTCCGCACTTACCCTATTTTCAGATACAGTTAATGAATATTTAAATGATGGAAAACAGGTTATGGTTCTGTTTATTGATTATAAAAAAGCCTTTGACACTTTGGACCATAATATATTATTGCAAGCGATGGAGGAGTGTGGAATCAGGGGCCCTACAGATAACTTTTTTCGTAGCTATCTATCTAACAGGACGCTTCGTACTGTAGTGGACGGCGTTATGGGAGAGGAGGCCAGTATTAGCTTGGGTGTACTGACTGGTTCTATTTACGGTCCTGTGGGTTATATTATGCATGTAAATAGTGTATCTAATGTAATAAAAAAATGTCAAGTGTTTATGTATGCGGATGACATGTGCTTGCTATTTGCCTCTAAAGAAACAAAAGAATTGCAAAATAATATACAAAGTGACTTTGAGAATATAATAAAATGGGCCCATGATAATGGCATAATCCTTAATTTTAACAAAACAAAATGCATGCATATACACTCTTCATACAACGCTGCAGCGAAAAACACTATTGAATGAGATAGCTGTTGGGCCACTGTTTTGAGTGCTTACATAATAATAAAATTAATTGTAAATGTAAAGAAATTGAATTTGTCGATAAGTTTAAGTATTTAGGACTGGTTATTGATAAAAACTTTAATTGGAAACCTCAAATAACAGATGTATGTACAAGGCTGTCGGCGATATTAGGTAAATTTTATTATTTAAACTACATTTTGAACAAAAAATCTATGTACCTTCTATACTATGCTTTGGTGGATTGCCTCATAACTTATGGACTTGGAGTATATGGTCGCACTTTTGCTTCTTATATAAAGGACATTAAAAATTTACAGACAAGATTCCTAAAATATCTTGTAAATGAAAAAGTTAAAGAAAATTGTAAGAAAGATTATAATAAGTTATTCTCTATTTGTAAAATTTTACCGGTAGAACAAAAAGTTAACATGTTATTAGTTTTGGAAAACATTAATAAAAATAATTATAAAGAAAAAGTGGATAATAAATATAGAACCAGGAAAGTTAGAGAAGGGAAATTAATTGAGCCTAGTGTTAAAAACTACTATGGTAAAAGATGTACAAAATATTTAATACCAAAGCTTCTTAATGAAATAGACTGGCTAAGGCAGGGTAGACCTGATCGTAAATTTACAAATAAAAAGAAATTTAAGAATTATTTTTTGGACATACATGATAGCGTATTTGACAATTTGTAAAAACTGATATTCGTTTGTAATATTTGAAAAATATATACGGGTTATATTTAGAATTTCTATTTGGATGCAATGTTATGTGAGTGAGATGTTATAGAATATAGAAATAATAGTGTTTATATTTAGAATTTCTATTTTTTTGCTACATTATGTGGGTGGTGTACTTATTTAATTATGTAATAGGATACAAGAGTGCATTTATTCGCCAACAAACTGTCTTTACAGTTTGGCGAAGTTATATTATTATGTACTGTTTTGTAAAGATAAGCAAATAAATTAAAAATAATAGGTGCCTTTACATTATTGATTTTGTCGGTCTTTCTGTCTCTCTTTCCGTATGTCCGTCTGTCTGACCGTATGTTTGTCTGTCTGTCTATTCACGATTCACGCAAAAACTACTGGGTGGATTTCCATTAAATTTTGTAAATGAGTAATTAATGATCCGGGGCAGCTATAAGGCTTTTTATGCTGGATTAGTATTTAGATGCTGCTGCCTTTCCTGTTTCAGTTACCCTCTGTCGTCACCTACGACACCCACGGTATGATAAGGTGTAGTGGATACTAACATATCGTTAATATCGGTGAATATTCTACTCGCGGTTATGAATGTAGTTCTTCATTGAAATTTTAAAGTCTACTCAAACGTAAAAAAATTCACCATCTATTTAATGGTGTGAATAAAATATTCAAATATTGTCAATGATTGTTGTACCGTAAATTAAAAGAAGACCATGAAATTCAACATTTATATTATGGTTGTAGCACTAATGGGTCGGCTCGTCCGGGGAAGGACCACGCTCTCACAGAATACCAGCGTAAAATAGCAGCTTAATGATGTTGTGTTTCGTATGGTGAGTTTAGAGAACCGGAGACACTTTTTACTGGAAACAAGGCACTGCATCTTAGTTTCAGGGGTGACAACGCATCTGCATTTTGATTCTTAATCGAGGACAAATTTAGATTCTATGGGCCACAACATACACTTACCACCAGGTGGACCACGTGCTTATTTGTCACCCTTATTTTATTAAAAAATTGTCAAAACCAAATTAACTTTAAATTTAAATAAATGTTAAGACGGTCGCCGATATGTGAAAAAAGTGTTTGATTTAAATAATAATAATGACTATCCGTCAGCTAAGTAGATAAAGAATTAAGAAAAAAAATGGTAGACACTTCTGAAGGAGTTGACATAGGGGCACACTAGCCCAATGTTGTATTTTCAAAAATTCCAAAAAAAGTCATTGATTTAATCTGCCATTTTCACAGCGTGTTTATTATGAATAATAAAAAATTCTCACAAAAAGGCAGACAGTTTCTCTGGGGGTTAATAATTTAAAATATTTAAATAAATCTTGCTTGGAAAGAAGAAAAATGTGATACGGGTTGTAATGAGTGCGACAGAAAGCGACGGTCGCCGATATGTCCTTAGTCATTCTTCACGCTCCCATTGCGGATCACGTGATCTTGTACAGTGGTTACAACTGAAATGTTATACCGAGTGACGATGAAGTTATCACATTAAATGAAAAGACGTATCCTACATAAAGTTCTTTAAACATACACAACTAAAATATATAACAATTAACATTCTAGTCGCGGTAGCATTTTCTTCGTTTTAATATTAAACAACATCATGTAAATGCATACAGATATCACCTGATGAATAGTAGAAGGTCAAAGACCCATGGCCTTTGAAGGCGAAGATACCTAGTTTAAACGTTGCCAATCCGAATTACTCAAATAAAGTGTAAAATCAAGCAAAAAATGTACTTACGGCTAACAGTTTAAGGCATAGTTTTATGCGCGAAATTAAAAACAAAGGGACCGCGCGCTGCGGGTGTGCGAAAACAAGTTCAATCGAAAAATCTACTTACAATAAAGGAGTTAAGGCATAATTCTCTATGCGCGAAGTGACAAGAAATGGGACGGGGTGTCGAAATTCATATTTCTCTGGCGCGTGCGACGATTAGTAAGAAAGTAAGTCACTTAGTCCGACGCCGGCGTCCTTGGGGATAGTTCATGAGTCGCTTGACCTAATTTTCGTTTTTCGCGTACACGTCCTTTGAGTTTTAATTGTTGTTTTTATTTAGTGGACATTTTAATAAGTTTCTTAATTTGTTTGTGATAGGACACGTTAATACGGTAATAATAGTTGTGATAAGAAGGTGGTGTGACAGTTTGTGCGAAATGGACGCTTTCTTTTACTGTATTGTATTTATTATTTGTGACAGGACACGTTAATAATACGCTAGATAATCATATTTAATAACTTAGTGGTGTGACAGCCGTGCGCAATTGCACGCTTTTATTTTTCAACGTCTTAACTTTTTAAATTTAAGATGCCTCGTATCAATTTTACGTGACCGGAATAGATTGATATGATTTTTTTTTGAAATTTTGATTTGTTTTGATTATGAAACTTGAGTGATTTCAAGATTAAAGTGATTATTTGGATGCAAACAATACCATTAAATTTGTGATTCGTTGATAACATCGGATTAGCATCGCCCTACGCATGCCTAATTATGGGCAAGTGTAGGTATTATAATTACCTATGTCGATATCGTGAGCACTGTGCGGCGTTGCCGCTTTTACAGGTCACTTCAGGTCAGTAAACTAATATTATCAAGGATGATTTATTTCTTGTCAATTTTTTACGCTATTTATTTTGTTTGAAAAATGCATTTTTTATTTTCTTTTGTTATTGTTTATTTTATTATTTTAACAGACATATATCAACTTGTATTAACTGCTGTGCTATTTAAATTGATAACCTAAGCGCCACCCAGTATATGCATAAGCATGATGATAATATTATAGTCATATTACACATAATATGACTATAAAATTATTTTTTATACTTACTTAAAAATATTTATATATTTTATTAGATGAAAATTTCAAGAAGTAGGTAAAGATGAAGTTTACTCAAATGCACAACAATAATTACAGCTAATAGTAGTAAGGAAGTAATTGTAGGGTTGATGGAAGTGAGATTTTTTTTTAATTATCTCATTGGTTACAAAAACATTCTGACAGTAAAAAAATATATCTATAGCAAATATATAGATAAATACATATATTTTGTTAGTTTTTGAAAAATTTTAATGTTTGAAAATACAACTTTGGGGTAGTTTGCCACTATGTCAACCCCTTCAGAAGTGTCTGCCATTTTTTTTTCTTAATTCTTTATCAACTTGGCTGACGGATAGTCATTATTATTAATTGAATCAAACACTTTTTTCACATATCGGCGACCGTCGCTCTCTGTCGCACTCATTACAACCCGTAGCACATTTGTCTTTTGTCCATACAAGATTTATTTAAATACTAGCTGTTACCCGCGACTTCGCCCACGTGTAATTTAGTTTTTTTTTCGCGCAAAACCCTAATAATTTTTATAAAATAAAAGTAGCCTAAGTTACTCCTTATAACATCAGCTATCTGCCAGTGAAAGTCCCGTAAAAATCGGTCCAGGAATTTCGGAGATTAGCCGGAACAAACAGACAGACAGACAGACAGACAAAAATTTAAAAAATTGTGTTTTTGTTATAAATACCATATATAATTTCATATGCGTTTAGTAAAAAGCTGTTATTTTGACATTACAAACAGACACTTCAATTTTATTCATTTGTATAGATTTTTAAATTACTAACCCTTGGAGAAACTGTCTGCCCTTTTGTGAGAATTTTTTATTATGTATAATAAACACGCTGTAAAAATGGCAGATTAAATCAAACACTTTTTTTGGAATTTTTGAAAATACAACTTTGGGGTAGTCTGCCCCTATATGTCAACCCCTTCAGAAGTGTCTGCCATTTTTTTCTTAATTTTTTATCAACTTGGCTGACGGGTAGTCATTATTATTATTTGAATCAAACACTTTTTTCACATATCGGTGACCGTCGCTCTCTCTCTGTCGCACTCATTACAACCTGTAGCACATTTGTCTTTTGTCCATACAAGATTTATTTAAATACTAGCTGTTACCCGCGACTTCGCCCACGTGTAATTTAGTTTTTTTTCGCGCAAAACCCTAATAATTTTATAAAATAAAAGTAGCCTAAGTTACTCCTTATAACATCAGCTATCTGCCAGTGAAAGTCCTGCAAAAATCGGTCCAGGAATTTCGGAGATTAGCCGAACAAACAGACAGACAGACAGACAGACAAAATTTAAAAATTGTGTTTTTGTTATAAATACCATATATAATTTCATATGTTTAGTAAAAGCTGTTATTTGACATTACAAACAGACACTTCAATTTTATTCATTTGTATAGATTTTTAAATTACTAACCCTTGGAGAAACTGTCTGCCCTTTTGTGAGAATTTTTTATTATGTATAATAAACACGCTGTAAAAATGGCAGATTAAATCAAACACTTTTTTTGGAATTTTTGAAAATACAACTTTGGGGTAGTCTGCCCCTATATGTCAACCCCTTCAGAAGTGTCTGCCATTTTTTTTCTTAATACTTTTAATATTATAATTTTATGTACCTACATTTAAAGTATTTAGTAATCAATATATTTGATTAATTGATTTTTGTTTACATTGCCTTTTCTCTCAACAAGAATTATTAATATGCTGTTAGGGCAAAACTTACCAGCTAAATCTTTATTCATTATATGACTAAAGAATGCTCCAGGCATGCAATAATTACTGATTAGCTGTCCCTTTACCAATCCTTGGTGTTGCTTTAAGAGCGTCACTTACCTCCACTATGTTGGCGCCTAGTTCGAGTGCTGCGCCTGTTCTCTGGACCGGATGGTGTATCAAGGGTTGCGTCAGAACAACAAAAGGATTATGCAACGACCCCTAGTCAAACTGTGGCCTCTTACTTCATACGAAGAAAGCATTGGTTGAAAGTGTTCTTTCAACGGGTGGGAGTATGTCGAAGCGTCTGTTAAAGTGAATTAGCAAAAGCTTTGACTTGTATCGTAGCGTACTAGCAGTAGCAGTCTTGTCAAAGTAAATATATTAAAATAATTAGTTTATCACATCTTTTATTTGCCACCGAATGTTAATTAAAGACAGTCTTAATACTTATCAGAAATGAAAATATCTTTTGAAGTTTTTATATTTATTTTAACAGATAGAAAATTATATTTTTAACTTATAGGAGTCACGCCAATTTAACCTGTGACACTGCTAACCTGATAAGTGATAATGAATGCACTTGCCCTCTTGCTTACGCTAATTGCGTAAGCAACAGGGCAAGTTCAACATCCGCTCTCACATTTTTATTATTATTAACAATTAACCTCCAGAATAATTTCTAATACTCATTAATCCATATATACTCGTAATAAACGATAATCTCAGAATAACAAAATATAATAAAAGTAGTTTATATATGTGTGTACGCTTATATAATAAGCTACCCAATAACTTAAAAAAATTAAATACCAGATTATTTAAATTAATATTGTATGAATGGTTAAATTATAATAACTTTCATATCATTAAGGATTTTGATAGCCATAAATGTAAATGTATAAAAAATTTACATGCAATGTATAACCGTAGCAAAATGTACTGATCTTTAACGTTTTGTAAAGTATTAGGTATTAATACCATATTTTATGCAAATAAAATATTATTATTAAACAAAGAAAACTTATTAATTACCACTAAACATCATATTAATTAGTGTTTCCGCTTAATGTAAATTTTAATGTAGGTACTTTTCATCATGTGTTAGTGCGGTATAAAAATAATACCCGAATTTAAAGTGTGCAAGTTGCGTAACCTTTTACAGATCCCAACCTCTCCATTTCGCGTTTGAAATATGCGTGTCATAAAAGCATGAAAGTGATTTTACGATACGCATACAAATACGCATTAATATATTATGGGTAGACGACCTGATGACACATTCGAGGTGTCAGTATTTGAAAGTAAACATAGTGTGGCTCAGGACCGGCTCGTCTATTTCGATGAGGTTCATATCCGTGCTTACTGTTCATACTCGATAACGTGCGCTCTATAGCTTGATTATGTATGCTCTAAGTTGCCGGCGTAATATGTCGATCTTTGTGATTAATTTTTTAAAGATTTCATCAAAGTCACTTAGTGGAATTGCAACAATTACCCATTAGATGTTTGTGTGATTTCTGTTTCGAAATTGCTTGCACTTCGTGAGCATAGTACATCTTTATTGTTAAAACCCAAAAGGAAAAAAAAGGAAAACATATCACACACGCCAAATATATGTTGTACAAATGCAATAAAAAGGCACGTATCACCTTGCTCAAAGACAACCACAGAAAGCTAGAAAATACAATCAGTCTGAAAACAAAAACTATACGGTCAAACCGTCCAATTTTCATTTGCTTTGTTTTAAATAAATGTAGATTATATTTCTGGCAATACTGTGAATAGTTTTTGTCTTTAACTACACTCAGTTGCTTGTTAGAACCAGTCAAAGTGCACGTGTGTTTTGATGCGGGTCAATTTAGCCTCAGTGTTTCTTGGTATGCTGCTCAATGGCGAAGACAAAGGTGAGTTTTTCTTGTTACATGGTCTGGAAAGGGGTTTCTAGGATCTTTTTCTTATGTATTCTTTCTTGTCAGTAGTTTAAATCGAGAATGATGACAATGGGCAAAATAGCCGCATAAGTTGAGTCTCCCGGTTGTCAATTTTGCCCGTCCAACAAAGTGTACTAGGGTTGTCACTTTCTTATTACCCGACTGCCTAAGAAGAAGAGATATGTTTGTGAGTTCCTATGTAACCTCCTGTAGCCTAAACAGCTTGTCGATTTTAATGTGTGACGTGTCATTTTTGCCTCAATGTTCGAAATGTCTACATGTTGGCTACATGCTGTGGTTCATATTAACAAGTGGAAATGTTAAATGAACAACTGAATATGGAGGACTTTTTTGATAGGCGGTAATGAATGCATGTTTAGAGAATTTATGTAAATATTGCACAAATTGTCAAACGAACCGCAAAAAAGGATTAAACTGATTTGATAATATTTTTTTTTATTTCAGCCTAACTTAAATACTTATTTCTTCTATAACAGCCGTTTTTAATATTTTTTTGATTCATTACAGCCCAGGCCTACGTTCAGCAGTGGTCTTATGATGGTCCCTTATAGGTTACCTTATAGAAAGATAATTGCCATAGTTGTCACGCTTGTCGCCTCTTATAAATAATAAAATAAAATAAAATTCCTCATTAATTACACTTAATAAATTAGTTACAAAATCAATTTAATAATTTTAAGTATATGTATTATTATATTAGAAATAAATACAATTATAAATTTTATTTTGCATTTAATTTGCTTTTATTTAGATAATTTATATGTAGTAGAGATGTGCCGACTCGGAAGAAACTCCACTTTAGTTAACTTAAGTTAAAATTCACGTAACTCGAATAATTGTACTCGAGTTACACAACACAAATTGGCGGAACGAAGCTGTGTCAGTTTGTTACAAATTATTTTTATATTTGTTACAATTATTATTACTATACTTAATTAGGTAGTTATATATTTTTGGTTTGCGTACAGACAATCTTCATAAAATAATATCACTCTAACTTTATGACGTAGCTATTAATGTTATTAATAATTTAACTATCACAAATTATACTTAATTAGTTTATTGATATTACAAAATATATCAATAAATTGCTCGAATTATTAAGTCGAGTTCATCACTAAATTGTAGACATACACTGCATTGACCGTAAGATAAAGATGCGACTCGAGTAGACTTTGTGACTCGAGTCACTCGGGTTAATTTATCATGTCATTCTAGTTAACTTAAGTTTTTGAGTTATTAGAATTAACTATTTACAGTCCCTGCATCGATTGAAGTTTATCACTCGAGTTGAGAATAGAGATTACCATAGTTAAAGAATTTTTAATAGGTACCTTTATTAAATAAGTAATATGTGGCAATATGAAATAAAATACAAATATTTATTGTTTATTTTATTTGTATTATTTCCATGTTTTTTTTCATGTCTGTAGTATTTCAAAATCTATATTTGTAAGTTATGTATAAACTGCTTTTTACATAACTTACAAATCGCTTCCATCAAGAAATATTTTTTTCAAAATAATGCCATACTGACGATTTTTGTTTTGTTGTTTCATTGTTATCATTCATACTTTAAACAAACAAGTATATTTAAATCACCTTTTATGTTATGCACTACTTATACGAAGTAACAAAAAATAAACAAAAATGATAGCACAATCACGATATTATAAATCAAACTAAGTTCATATTTGTATACAAGATGCCAGATGCAAGTTTGAATTTTGTAGTAACCAGTGACGTCACCCGCGGTGCCTTATACTACAAGTGAATTAGTGAACTGACATCTATCTAACGCTCTCCGAATCTACGCCGTGCGCTGAGTTTACTCCGTAACTTGAGTGCAAGCGGACTCGAGTAAAATTTATTTTCATTCGAGTACCGAGTTAGACAAATTCACTCGATTAACTCGAGTGAAAACAGAGTTCGAGTTGCATCACTATTAAAAGAGTAAAATCCGCGGTTATGTACTTTACTTTAAAAACTATTTTTGGTATGAAAATTAGTTATAATAGCAAAAAAGTTTATACTTGTTTGTTTACAAGACAATAAAATAAAAAACTATTGGTAAATCCAATTGTGCATGACCTAAGCCCATTAAAAAAATTACGTATAACATGATTATACGTAATTTTTTTAAAGTAGTTTAAATACACACAAGTTTTCACTAATAACCTTATTATTATATTTCAATTTTCCAATAATTTTATGTTAAACTTCAATTTAAAAAGAAGTTCGGAAAATCATCACATCATCATTCAGGTGGAGTGACCATGATAAAGTCCAAGACGTATTTAAGTATATTTATATATACATCCTACTTACTTTTAGTGCGTAGTACTATTATTTATTCTGTGCTTTTAAAATATTGTAATAAAAATCTGTGATTATAATAATAATCAAGTATGTATCAAATTTTGTTTTTCGAATATTTTGTATTTGTACAGCGATCTTTTTGAGCACGAGCCGCTGCAAACAACCCATACAGTATCCACTCACGACGGCGGCTGAGCCCGAAGTGAGTGAGTGAGGCAGTCTATTTAGTAAAATAAATTATTACAAGGATGCTCAAAACACTGAAAATTCGGGATTTCTCCATCGAAAAAATTTAATTATAACTAAACCAAAACAAAATTAAACTTTCATTTACATTCCATGGCTTCCCACATAATAGATGAAGAGATAAAAAAATAGATTGCATGATATATCCACACCATAAGCCACTAAAACCACTTTTATATGTAAAAATAGCAATTCATCGATTTACAAAAAAATTAGTAAGTTCAACAATCATTTAACTTTCTGACAATGTGCTTTTTATATCATTTATATGTACAATATGATTTTAGATACGATTTCATGCGACAAAACGTTAGAATCTTGATTTTTAGGCCCTAGTAGAACATCCCACACGCTTCGCGCATAAGGCATGTAATATTGTCTCATCGATGCACAAGTGTTTAACATAATATGGATAATATCATGCAGGTTAATCAAATAATTCACATTATCTATTTCTCCTTTGTGGTCGCATGATATAATTGCCAATGACATTCGAAATTCTTAACTGATGAGTTTAGTTAATTAATATAAGAGTATGTATGTAATACAAGAGTTTACCTTTACACCTAGAATTTTGGAAAATCTATAAGATCTATAATTTATGACGAATTACCTAAAACAAATGACAAACAAAGGTCTTAGAACCTTATTAGTATGTTAAAAGTGACAAAATATTAAAGTTTTATGTTATTAGTATAATCTAAATTAAATTATAGATAGAATTAATACACAAAAAAAGTTTTAGTGTATGTTAAAAGATAAATAGAATCTATGGGTCGAGGAATTTGATGTAGCTTCATTATCTTTAAAGAGCGATTCATTTAACTGCATTACGGTAAAACACCTTATGTATTCAGCAAATTGCTCCATAAACTTGACAAAACCAAATGGCATCAAACATGGATCCTGAATTTATTCCAGCCATAGTAGATAGACAGTATAGATGGAACATATTATATTTATGTGTAAAAAAGTAGTAATTACTTGTACCAGAAGCAAATATACAGTTTGCATAAGTATTGTAACATAGTTAAGCCTTTTTGACTTGTGTAATGGTTATATCCTTGTTTTTAAGATGCTTCTATTATGTTTAGACTGCTGTGTTGTTAACTCTGCAGAAGGAATATTATTTTGTCATCCACTGTCAGATAATTAATATAAAAATAATATCCTTTTCCCCTTCATGAAACCAGTGAAAATAAGAAATGAGACAACTTTTACATAGTCAAATATTGTTGATGTAAATCCAAAATTACTTCTGTATTTGATCACCTGGAGCTGACTAATGGTGTATATTTTATAATAATTTCTTATTTATTTAACATAAAGGCAGAGACAACAAAATACTGACAGAAATGTGGAAATATAGTTTATTGACATTGAAGTGCAGTCTAGTATATACACACACACACATATATATATATATATCTTCTGATTCCTAATAATATCATATGTGGACGTGTTTTTTATGGCTTTATAGTGTTTGAGTTTATAGTGTTTATATACATCAATACAAACATAACTATAGACCTCACACACTATTTAGATTGCAATAAATATAGAAAAAATCATATATTGATAACAATTATTATTTAGTACAGACATAAACACAAACATAAACACTCAGGCCTGTCACCCAGAGGGGTAGGCAGAGACTACGGACTTCCATTTGGCACGATCCTGACACACCTCTCTTGCCTCCTTTACATCCATATATCTACGCATACACGCTCGTCGGTTAAGGGTACTCCTAATCTGGCCCATTTTCAATATATCGCCAATTTGGTCGATAAAACTTCGTCTAGGGCGTCCCTTCCCGACTCTTCCGTTCATTTCTGCAACATAAATTTGCTTTGTCACTCTTTCCTCGTTCATTCTTTCTACATGACCAAACCACCGAGTATAGACACTCTTTACAATATTCATTAACTTTTTTCAGGTGGATCGTTTAGAATAAATGAGTATGTCTTGTAGGCTCAAATCTTGCAGAACCGCTCGTAGGCAGAGACAAAAAAGTATATGGATATTGAAGATAAGAGTCTTGTATCATATCTCATAACATTTAAAATATCCTTCTAATTCCGAACAATATCATAAATGGACATGTTATTATCAAGTTATTTTGAAAAAATCTTTTGAAATGATAATGATTGACAATAATAAATACAATTAAATTATACATGTGTTTTTGTAATCGTTACACAACCGGTTTAATACATCTTACTTCATATTTATCAGTGTGTAATAACATAGATAAACATGATATTACCTAGACATTTTGGCTTTACGAGTAACTGATTAAATATCATACCCCAAACACAATTAAAAGTTTACACACTGCACCTTTACTAATCAACCAAAACATATTAAAACAGTCTTGGCACCGTACCTGTCTGTCTTTCTGTTCTACTATTAATAGACCACTTTGGAATTATTACAATAATAAATGCAGTGGCATTTACTTTGCATTTTTATCCTTAATACAACCAGTTTAAAACATCTTACTTACTATATAGCATGTAAAAGTAATATTAAAATGGACATATTATCCGTTAATTATGTTGGCTTTAATCAATTTATTTAATTATTGTAATGGTGTTTGGGATGTATATTCACTAATCAATCAATACATGTAAGGAAATAATCTCCACACCACGTTTGTTTGTCTGTGGACTATGTTTTGCCGGAACTACTAAAAGGATTTTCCATCAATCATAAAGTACCTTATATATATTGAATGTACCTACAACTTTGTTTTATACTATTAATTATTAAGTTATTCTATTCTATATATACTACTCTAACTCATAATATCGGTGGAAACTACTAGAAAATCGCTTTTAGTTTGTTTTTAGGTTATTATGATATTCATATTTAAATTTTTAATTTCTCAGTATTCCCGTTAGATGCGGTAAAACTAATATTAATTTTGTAATCTATAGATTATAAGGAATAATTTCATTAAGTTTCCCTAAAATCTCTGGTAGGCCCATTCTCCATACAAAAAGAAATTGTCTGCTTTTCAATTTAGATATATTTAATTTTACATACATTTTTTATATTTACGCGAACACTACACATTGAATAAAACTAATTTTACGGATTATATCGCGTTTAATCAACTTACTTTTTTTTATTAATTCCCGACGTTTCGGGTGCTTTACAGCACCCAAGGTCACGGGGGACTGAGGGGATTGACGTCCCGATGTCAGAGTTAATCCGGAGTACCTTCAGCTTTTTTATTATTAATTTTGGTCCAGCTTTTTAATTATTAATTTTGGTGGTAAACAGACGCGAGTAATAAACACCTACGGTCTATAACCTATCAAAACAATCTCTGGACGACGCGACAGTAAAAGTTTTGGCCAAAGGTATGAATTTCGCAATAACACCGCGAAAAATCCCGTATGAAAACATTATCTGTAGTGTTGAGGACTGTCTGTATAAAAATAATATTGGTAAGGAATATTTAGAGGCCATACGTCAAGACATTTCGTCTTTGTTACGTCGAAGCTCAGTGCTGAAATTAAATCTTCCCATACATGAATTCAATGCATTGAAAAACTTACGCAACAGACCAGATCTAACGATTCTCCGCGCAGATAAAGGTAATGCTACGGTTATAATGGATACGTCGGTTTACAATTTTAAAATACAACAACTTTTATCGGATGAAAGTACGTACGTAAAGGTCAAAACAGACCCTACAACTAATACGCTTAAAACAACTAGCGATCTAATTAAGAAATACTCCGAGAAATTGAATCTAGACGTTAATTCGATAATACCTGCGTGTGCCAAGCCACCGAAGTTGTATGGGTTACCAAAAATACACAAACCGAACGCTCCATTACGTCCAATAGTGAGTCAGATCGATTCGCCAACTTACAGATTGGCTCAATTGTTAGCAAAAACACTATCACCACTCAGAGGACACACAAGAGCACACACTAAGGATTCCTACCATTTTGTTAGTGAGATAAAATACCTATGTCTTACTGACAATGAAACTATGGTCAGTTTTGATGTTCAGTCTCTATTTACATGCCTACCTGTTGAAGACTGCATCTCAATTGTAACTAGGAAACTAGAGGAAAACAACATGCCAGCAGAATATGCAGTATTACTTAGACATTGCCTTACATCTGGCTATCTATTGTGGAAGAAAGAGTTTTACAAGCAAGTAGATGGTGTTGCAGTATGCTCACCGGTATCTCCCATTGTCGCCGATATATTTCATGGAGGACTTTGCGGAGAAAGCCCTGCTTACTGCACTAGTAACTCAAAGTTCTACAAGCGGTACGATATTTTCACAATTTTACCATCAGACAAAGTAACTGCATTTTTAGAACATCTTAATTCAATAAACTCTAAAATTCAATTTACTATGGAGTTAGAGTCAAATAATTCTTTAGCTTTCCTAGATGTGTTAGTCATTCGAAATCCTAACAACACCATTGGTCACACTGTGTATAGAAAAACGACTCATACAAGCCGATATTTAAATGGTGAATCCCACCATCATCCTTCACAGTTAGCTACCGTGGGCAAATCTTTGTTACAGAGAGCACGAGGTATCTGTGACAGCAAACACCTGGCCGCCGTTAAGCAGGTTCTGCACGTCAACAAGCTTCGGGTCCCGCGCCTACGTCACAGTGACCGAGTGAAGCCGGCCACAGTCGAGCGTGTGCCTGCTGTACTACCATATGTCTGAGGTGTCACAGACAAAATTGGCTACATCTTGAAGCGAGCTTCTATTAGAACATTCTTCAAGCCGCCGAAGAAGATTAGTCAGTTCTTACCATCCGTCAAGTGCAATATTCCTCTACAAGATGCAGGAGTGTACAAGCTTGATTGTGAATGTGATCTCTCATATATAGGGCAAACAAAACGACCTATCAAAACCCGCGTAAAAGAACACATAGCTGACGTGAAGCACCAACGTTCCGGGAAGTCTGCAGTTTGTGATTATATCCTAGACGGCCCCCCGACATTAGATTTGATAAACCACAGATTCTCGCGAAAGAACATCGATTCCTACCAAGGATGATACGTGAGGCTATTGAAATTAAAAAACATCCTAATTTCAATAGAGAGGGAAGCTGGGTACTACCACCTGCTTGGGATCCTGTAATTAATAAAATTAAAACTAAACCCAAGCATACCACTAAGACTTCAAGACACAGTTAGTTCATTCTGCGTAGATCGGACCAAAATTAATAATTAAAAAAGCTGAAGGTACTCCGTATTAACTTTGACATTGGGACGTCAATCACCTCAGTCCCCCGTGACCATGGGTGCTGTAAAGCACCCGAAACGTCGGGAATTAATAAAATAAGTTAATTAAACGCGATATAATCCGTAAAATTAATTTTATTCAATTTACATAAATTCATAATAATTTTTTCAATGCTTATTTATTAATGTTAGTATAAACCTGTCTATCCTGTGCCTTGTTCATCAAGTTTTTTCCCGCTGTAGCCAACACCTCATCGACCCATTTTTCTTTTGGCCTGCCTTTTGCACGTGATCCAGCTGGTCCTTGCCACTCTGTCACCGATTTTGTCCATCTTTGGTCTGGAATGCGTGCTAAATGTACTGCCCATCGTCATTTCAACCTTTGACCGTGATGGAGTACATCTACCACTTCTGTTTTGTTCCTTAATTCCGAGTTCCTTACTCTTTCTTTCAATTTTATATTGAGAATTGTCCTTTTTCATCCATCTTTGATATTTCGCGATCTTGTCATTGTTGTGTTTATTAAATATCCATGTTTGGCATCCATAAGTGAGGCAGGGCAGTATACAAGAGTCTATTATCTTCTTTTTGAGATGTATAGGTAGAGTCGATTTTAGGATCTCCTTGTAGTTCCAGAATTTTTCCACAATTGTTATTATTCTTCTTTGGATTTCGTCAACGTGTCTCGTTCTTTTGAATGATATTGGTTTACCGAGATACACATATTTGTCTACATATTCTAATGGAACGTTGTTCACAACTATAGGTATTTGGGCTCTTTTCGTCATTACTTTGGTTTTAATAGTGTTTAGTTCTAGGCCTACAATTTAACTGACGGTGTTTATCTCCTTTACCATCGACTCTATCCGTTTTGCCGACTCGGAAAATATTACTATATCATCTGCAAATCTAAGATGACTGAGGTAATTCCCTTTGATATTAATACCCTTATTTATCCATTTTAAGCCTTGAATGATGTGTTCCAATACTGCTATCAAGTTTTTTGGTGAAAGTGGATATCCCTGTTACACTCCTCTTTTTATTGCGAAGGCGGGGCTGGTTCGGTCTAATTTGACTTTACTAGTACTCTTATGGTAGCTATTTTTTAGTATGGTTATGTATTGTTGCGAAATATTTTGGTTTTTTAGAGTTTTTCAAATGCTGTTGTGCGAGATAGAGTCGAAAGCCTTAGCAAAGTCGATAAACACCAAAAATAGTGGTTTACTAAATTTGTTATATTTTTCTATTACCTGTTAACAACGTGATCGAAGGTAGATTATCCCTTACGAAAGCCGGCTTGTTCAATAGGTTGATATTTTTCGATATTTGGACTCAATCTTTCTTCTAGGCAAGAAGCAAAAGCACGTAAACGTGCGTGGTAGTAAGCTAATAGGCCTATAATTTCTAACGTCTTGTATAGTAGTATAATATCAGTTGCCAACCAGCTTTTCGGTAGCTTTTGCATAGAAATAACCCATACAACTATGAGTAAAAAAATCGCTTTGTTTAAAAACCTTCGAACTCTTGAAAAAACCTTATATTATATTAAACTCTTACCTATTCCTCAGGTCTGAAGGATAAAGAGAGCCAGTATAATTACAGGCTGTGAGACGAAATCCACAGAAATAATTGTTGATAGCGTTAATGATGATGGCCCAGAAGATACAGGTAATAATGCTTAGGACATGTTAGATTAAATAATCTTAAAATTTTATTTTTTATTACAGGACGAGTGACTGGCACTGGGCAAGCTGTTGCAAAACGTATACAAATATGACTCATAAATACTGCTTTTACTAAATTATCTCTAGTAATGTGTGAATTGAAACAAAAAATTAAATCATCTTAATTTTTTTATTATTTTAATTTGCAAATAAAATTAATGCATCTCATATCTTGTTACCCAAATACTAGAGGCGCCTCAGCTTGCACTTTGGCGACCACTGCTTGCAGTTGAGTTGCAGCTGCCAGCATCTGCAATGAAAAATATAGATAGATTGAGAAATGCTTGCTAATTCTCTCTAGCATACTGGTGAATCTTCAGGATAATGTATGCTATAGCATGAATGAATATTTATATAGAATTGTAGGTCCTCTCTATACATACGTATGTATGTAATTACTCTTAGCAAGAAGTTGACATTAACTTTAACACCATTTTGACATTAACACCATAATGTTGCAAGGAGGCAAAATTTTATGTGCTGCTATTTTACGCTGGTATCCTGTAAGAGCGTGGTCCTACCCCGGTCGAGCCGACCCATTCGTGCTACAACCATAATATATCTGCAGCGTGGCTCTACTATGTTTACATGTTTCACCGTAGCAGCCCATTACACCGATTTTATCAAATGAATCGCCAATCAATCCATCTTTATCAAAAGTGAAGGAAAATAAAAGAGACATCTATATTATTTTTACTGCGTTGTCGGGCATTAATAATATTATTACTACTCAGTATTTTTCATAATTTCAACTTATTGTATTGATTTTAATTTTCACCCAAAATAACAGTGTCATTTTTAATGATTATGAATGTTTTTCTATTTTAGGAAAACAATATTTAAATTGATAACAATAATTATTTTTTACCTGACATCATTTTATTACGGTGCGTATTGTATTCGCATATAATAATTTTTAATAAGTATTCGCTTTTTAATGATGATTACCAATAAAAAACGAATACTTATTAAAAATTATTGTGACAAGCTTTTCTCTTATCAATACTATAATTAATTTAAGCTCATTATTGTACCAATTTGATTTAAAATTTTAGACGAGAGTATTTTTGTTTGATATATTTTAGATTTTTGCTTAAGAAATGATTGTGACAAGATTTAAATAAAAAAATTAAGTAAAGTACATAATCAACGATTTTTGACAACCCTGACCTCTTGGTAGAGAGTAATTGTGATCTGTGACCCTCACACATAGTTTTAGGTATATATGAAATTTTGAAAAATGGGGGGGGGGCAACTTTGCCACAAGTGTAAACTTTGCTGTTTGCAACACAATTAAAGGATCAATCAAATTTACCTTCAACCTTGAAGTCAAATCCTATTTTTTTTATTATAAACCCTGATGGCAAATTTGCCACAAAGTGAGGTTAACTTTGCCATTTTCTATTTTTGAGTATTTTGTTTGTTTAATGTTAGTATTTGTTTAAATCACTAATACATACCAAATCTATGAAAATATTTACACATATCGCATTTAACATTGACGCCCAGTCTGTGATTACATTTTTTGTTGGGAAATTGGTCCTAAATTTTTAAGTCCTTCCAAAAATGGCAAAGTTACCAGGTTTCACGGTACAACAGTATTATGGCAATAGTACGAATGAATTAAGAGAAACAAAGACCTTTTTTACTGGTAACGATGCATTGCAATTGAAAATGCAAATCAAGGATAAAGGTAAGTGTCCATAAGCTACAGCATCTACTTACCATCCGGTGGTCTGTGTGCTTGTTTCATAGGAAAGAAAGGTTCTCAAGTGACAGCCTGGTATTGTTAAGCCAATCTTAGGACAGTTCCCCACTAGATGGAGTAGCGTAA
This sequence comes from Parnassius orleans, assembly GCA_029286625.1. NCBI lineage: Eukaryota > Metazoa > Arthropoda > Insecta > Lepidoptera > Papilionidae > Parnassius > Parnassius orleans. Next base: position 4,861,908 of record JAGSMP010000170.1, read on the forward strand.
GATATGTAGAAAGTCTATAGATGCAGATTCGGGAGCGAGTTTTGTGTCATTTCTTAGAAGATGTCCATATTCAATAGTGGACTTGTACAGGGCGGTATCATATGATGATGATAGGCTGTTTAAAAAACAAAATAAAAACGAATGGCCATTTTATTAATGATAAGTTATACAGCTCGCGTATAATTTACCGTAAACTTAAGAGTACTTAATTTTATAGGACTGTAATGCCTAAATACTCCGGTAACTTATTAATTATGCCTGTGGAGTTTGGCCGACAAATACACATCGCCGCTATGTAAGTGCTATGTACGGAGAGTGATCACAGAGACACTCCCTTAATTGATCGCCCACTACTCAATAGAATGGGACTCCCTCTACTCTTTATTTTTTGCAATTTTGGGACGTGAAGAAAAGTATTTTAATAATAAAGGGAAACTCTCACAGATAAAAATAACAGTTTTATTGAAGTTTTGTTACACGTATTATAAAAAATTCCAATCATTTTCCTTTATCGTCGTCGTCCGCTAATTTGTGTTAAAAAATAATATTATGTTTCCAAAATAACTCAAGAACGCCTGGACGAAATGACTTGATTATTTTTCATTATCTTCAGAATCATACAATGTTGTACCTAATAATTCAAATCGAATGTTTTTTTTATCTTACTTGATTTTCTTATCTAATAATGATGTCCTTCAAACCTAGTATTGGTCACGGCGGCCAGTCTGAGAGACTAGCCATCTGCGCAGGACAGGATTATAGTGCCGCAAGTGTATGCGCAAGCACAGGTGCACTCCCTAATCCCTTACTCCGATAGTCCGATGGGACGGTTAAACGACAAACCGAAGAGAGATTAGGTGCAGGACCAACGGCTTTACATGCTTTCCGAGGCACGGGGCTGTAACAGGTAACACTTTCTTATCTAACATTCTTATTATTATCCAATTGCAAATTATAAACCGAAAGAAAATTAACGGGTTCCGCTTGCTACTAAACTTAATGCGGGTATTTAACTTAGGCTTTCAACTCATAATATAGTGTGTTAAACCGAACTAGAGTTTACTTTGTTTATAGTTTATTTTAATTTTGTTTTCTATTCTCAATCTTGTTTCGGTCTTTTTAGTGCATTACTTTTAAATTGTCTATTTTGCAGTCGGGTTTTTGATTTTTTTAATTATTTATTTTATATATAACGTAGGCTACCTTCAACTTTTAATTATTATTAATAGAATCAGGCGTTACTTTGCGGAAATCCATTATATTAAAGTTGGTAAAATTTACTTTGCCAATATCCGCTCAATAAAATAAAATGATGTATCTTACCTAGTTTGAAAAGCACCTCCCGCCCTCCCTCAATTGCGTGCACTATCCCCGTCACCACTAATCCCAGAACCACTACTCCCACCACCACTACACTAGGAAAGACACACCACCGACGACAATACGACACGTGTTTCGCCTCTACACGAGGCATCTTCAGGTGTAGTAGACTCTATGGTGGCTGACCGCTAAGTGAGCGGCGAGCCAAAAACAGCTGCTATTTATAAGACTCGCCGACGCAACCGCTCCCCACTTAAGTATTGAGCGATCGCGTCATGCGATAAAACATGCGACCAATCACCACCTGACGTACGCAGCCGCCTGCTATTAAATTAATAACAAGCCGCTGCGAAACGCCCGCCTACCCTCCAACCACGCAACCAATCGCTAATCACCGTGAAGGTGACGAACGACCATATTGCGAGCCTGTCCGTTATTGGAGAGCAGGCTTAAAGATGTTTAAGAGAGGTGAGTTAGAAACATTTGTTTGTTCATTCAGCAGTGCAATATTACTATTTTTATTTTTTAATATTTCCAACTGTTCCAGCACACACAGTCGCAGCCCTTTATTACATGTATGTAAGACTTTAAAGGAGTAGTCGTTGGTTAGGTTGTGTCCAGTGTCCAAGAGATGTTTAGCGAAATGGGATTTATCGGGATTGCAATTCCTTTGTAACGTGTCTCGAAGTTGCGACCAGTCTGACCCACGTAAACGGCGTGGCATTCGTCACAAACAAGTTTATAAACACCCGACTTTTGACGAATATCTAACTTATCTTTATTATTACAGATATTACTAAGAGAATTGTTTGTTTTGAACGCAACGTACACGCCGCTCTGTCGAAGAGTATTAGCTATTTTTTCAGATATGGAGCCTAAGTAGGTTAAACTGCTCACATATCGACGAACACTTTGAGGTTGAACCGCGTACAGAGAATTGTGGACGGCATGCTTTTCTTTCTTTTTAATTAAATTGTTAATGAGATTTTTACCATTAAATGATAAAAAATTGACCATTAAACGATAAAACCATTAGAGACCGCAATTTGATAAATTACGTTAAGGTCTTTTAAATAATTTTCTTTACTTAATGGGACAGTAAACAAACGATTAATATAACAATAAAAAGCGGCTAATTTATTTTGCTAGGGATGACACGATGACGCGGGGATGACCGTGTCGGTATGAGTTGGCTATCGGTAAATTTGGAAAATATGCAACGACTCCTTTCTCGTTATTGTTAAGTCGAGGAAATTAAGGGAACAATTTTGTTCCAATTCAAGCTTAAATTAAATTATATCGTGGACTCTATTTATTTTATTAAGTAAAACATCCAGTTGTCTCCTTGTGCCAGTCCAGCAAATAATTATGTCGTCTACATATCTATAATAGTACAAGATATTTTGATTGACAACTATATGTTGTTTTTCGAAATTATCCATGAAAATGTCCGCCATAAGAGGACTTAGAGAGGACCCCATAGCTAACCCTTCTTTTTGTAGATAAAAACGGTTATTAAACCGAAAATAGTTTTGTTTCATACAGAGAGAGGTTAAATTAAGAAGATCATTTGTTTCCCCGGGATGTAGACGAAGTTAATTTAAGAGATCTGCGATTATACGCAAACAGTCAGGGGATGGGACATTTGTGAAAAGACTATCAACGTCTAAAGATAACAACATGGATTTAGGAGGAATACGAATATCTTTAATTTTGGAAACGAGATCTAAACTATTTTTAAGGCTGTAAGTTGGGTTGAAACCAGATTTCTCCCGAAGGAGGAAGTTTAATTTTTTAGCAAGGAAATAAGCTGGTGCACCTATATATGAGACAACTGGACGAATAGGAACATGTTCTTTATGTATTTTAGGTAACCCATATAAAATGGGTGCTTGAGGATTCATTGGAACAAGATTGCTTCGAGACAAGTTGTGATCGGGAAAAACATATGATGACTGTTGTATACATACTTTAATACCTGAAGTAAACTTTTTGGTTGGGTCAGACTCCAAAAACTCAAAGTCACCTCCTTGAATAACATCGTTAACCTTCTGGCTGTACCCGCTATTCTCCATAATGACAACAGTATTGCCTTTGTCGGCTTTAGTAACAATGAGGTTATTGTCCTTTATTCTCTGCTTCAGTGACTTATAAATAGGGAACTCAGGATTGTAATGGGAAGATGCGGGTACAGCCCCAATTTCTTTAGCTACCAAACTCTTAATGATGTTATCTTTCTTCCCGATCACAACGGCCATCACCGCGTTAACGGCCACAGTCTCTAACGATTTTTGGGATACCGAAGGTGTTAAATTATACTTTAGGCCTTTATGTGAAAGGGACAACTCATCCCTTCGAAACTGGATATCGGATTTTTTTTTAACGCGGAGATAAAATTGGTGATATTCAATATGTACTTCGTTATTACGTTTACGGGATGAAGTGGATACAAGTCGTTGTAACTTACGGGACTGAATTTGATATTTCTCATAAACAGCCATTGAAGCAAGTTCTCTGGCTTTCCCATCCAAAATATCAAATTCAATATTATGTAATTTATATGAAAGTTCAGAATATAATACTTTAAGGTGGATTTTTAAATTATCTCTATTGGAAAACCAACGACGACACTCCTCATTAAGCCAGATGTTCTGAGCTTTAGAAATAGCAATATTGGCCGCTCGACTATTCGTGCCAGAACGTATTTGGATATAATTGGGAATAACATGAAGTTGTTTGCACTGCTGATTGAACCAAACATTTTGGGCAGCAATACGATGGAGTTTTGTTAATTTGACATAGAGTCTTGCCTGGTCGGCCGTGCTAGCCTTAATAAGATACCTTCGTCAAATTAGCCTACCGATTATATCGTCGAAAAGAAAATTAATGTGGCGTGCGTATTAAATCAAAATACACCTTACGTCTGCGTGCAAAAGTCTGTATCACTTGGCCCGTTACGCGCCTTTGTTAAGGCCGCACCTAATGCAGGGTTAGGTGTAAACAAATTGAATGGTAGTAGTAGAATACAACGAGGGAACATTGTTCAATGTGAGGAAGGTTAATATGCAACATCGAGAAAAATTAAGAATATAACAACGTGAACGTCGTTGAAACTCAGATAATTTACCTATTTACCATTTTTAACCGACTTCAAACAAAGGAGGAGGTACTAAATTCAATTGTATTTTTACAAAATTTTACAAATAGTCCGACTAGGTAAGTCCAACCTTGACCGAGAGGTCAATCGACGGATTCAACTCGGCTGGGCAGCGTTTGGGAGATTACGACACATCTTCTCGTCAGACATACCTCAACAAAACCTTAAAACTAGATTATACAACCAGTGGGTGTTGCCAGTGATGACCTATGGATCTGAGACGTGGGCCTTCACTGCTGGCCGTATGATGAAGCTCAAAGTCGCTCAGCGAGCTATGGAGCGTGCTATGCTCGGCGTATCTCTGCGTGATAGACTTAAAAACGAGGATATCCGCAGTAGAATCAGATTAACCGACATAGCCCAAAGAATTGGTATGCTGAAGTGGCAATGGGCCGGCCATATAGCTCGAAGAACCGACAATCGATGGGGAAGAAAGGTTCTCGAGTGGCAGCCTCGTACCGGAAAGCGAAGTGTAGGGCGTCCTTCCACTAGATGGAGTGAGGACATGGTAAGACATGCAGGAAGTCAATGGATGCTGGTGGCTCGGGACCGTGCTTTGTGGCATTCCTTGGGGGAGGTCTATGTTCAGCAGTGGACTTGTGAAGGGCTGTAATGATGATGATGATGAATTTAAAATGTTTGCATGAATAAACTCTATAATATTTTGTGTTGCATTAAAAAAACTATAATTGAAAATAATAAATTGAATAAAGATATAACAAATGTCTACTATCGTTAAAAAGTGCGCATTAGAATGATATAATTGTCCTATACTCTCAATACAATATATTCAATTAAGTGACAATATCGCATTTCATTCTAATAATATGCAGCGTCGAGGCACATCGAATGAGCTTTCGATTTTTTACGACTTAATTTCTTTTTTTCTGTCGTCAAGCCGTCTGAATCCATTATTTGCTTGTTTTTCTTGTTTTCAATTTTTCTTTTAATATAAAATAACAAAAAGCTACACTCCTCTTGTCTAAATTGGCAGCCTTGATATGTCTTGTAAAATTATTGTATTTCTAAAGTTTTTGGTTAAACAAGTTTCTCCGCGACAATTTCAAATTTCTAAATCCGTCTAAATGACTAGAATTCCTTAAGTAGCAAAACTGGTTTAGATGGTGAGCGCATTCCAACTTTTTGAAATGTGAAATATTAACCGGGACCGGAATGAATTTTTTACATGCAATCAAACGTTAATTTGCCAGTTGCTCATCCCGATGAAGGATTGTATTATGATTTCTTGTATTTACACGAGTACTACACATTAAATAAAACCAACATTACCGATTTTATCGAATCGAATCGTATCGTGTCATATTGAATTATTTTAATTCCCAACGTTTCGGATACTCTAAAGCACCCATGGTCATGGGACTGAAGTGCATGACGTCCTAATGTCATAGTCAACCCGGGCTACCTTCAGATCTCGGATATTAATTTTTAGTCCGAGTTACGCAGAACGAGCTGACTGTATTTTGATGTCTTGCAGTGATATGCTTAGTTTTTTTTTATTTAATTATTATAAGATTCCAAGCAAATGATTCAGCCAGCAGTTCCAGCCATCTTCGCTATTGAAATTTGCATGTTTTCTCAATTCCAATAGCCTTGCAATAGCTAGTCTGCACTCGCTGTAGACATAGACAGTTCTATTGATTTAATTAAGATAAAAATAAAGTCACAATCTTATAAAATTTTACTTTTTGTTAAATTTTGGAATTTTATTATTATCAAGGGCCGAAAGTTGAAGGTTGAAAATTCATTAAGTAATTTCTTAACTAGTTGTCGTGATTAGAGCGAACGGTTCCCAAATTAATAATCAAATACCTGATAAAGTTACAAGGATCTTACGTCAATTTTAAATCTTCTTTTTATTAAAGGTATAATTAAATTACAGTCATTTTATACTGCATTGTTGAAAGTGATGAAAAGTAATGGAGTTGCCTAGAAAACGTAGTTGACATAAGTATCAATATAAATGTTTTTCTTTTTCAATATAAGTCAACTTTAACGTCTTCGATAGCAACAACTTCTACAATACTGTTGCGTGTCTTTGACTTTCATTGTGTAAAAGAGTCATGATAGCTCGAGGGTAAAACACTCGCCGTAAATTTTACAGTAGGCGAGGAACTCGGGTTCGATTATTGCTGACACCAATGAAATTGTTACTTGCAATTTTAAGTGCTGATTTACCACGTGCTTGGTGGTGAAAGAAAACATAGTGAAGAACCTATATTATGTCTGTAAAATTAAAAAAAAACAACATATACAGGGTATTTTTGAAACGCTCCCGAAAACGAAGACAGATGTCAGTACTAACTATATCTTTGATAATGGGTGAAATATAAAATCGATCCTGATGAAAAAAAAATCATCTTTTCACAACGTTTTATTAGCTTTATTCACGCTTCATCGTGTTAGTATAGTTAAATAAAACGTTAATTTCATTTTAAAAAATCATGAAAATACTTAAACATAAAACCAGCAGTGGAATTACTGAATTACAATCAGCTGACTAGGGGTCAATGTACGCGCGAACGCCGAATTCGCGCGGCCCGCAACTAGCGATGGTACCACAATACCTAATAATTTACAACACTTGTCTAAATACCTAACTTATCTACTTAACCTTTTGCCACTGTGCTTGTCTCCACGTAGCCACTTTAATTCGAATTCACAGGTTAAATAAACCAAATAACTGGTTCGATTCCCCGCTAATGAAAAAAATACTTAAATAAAATGTTAACAAGGTTAGAGTCATACTTTTTTATCCATTGTGTAGGTATGTTTATTATTCTGATATATTCAGTTATGTAGTCAGTCCTTTTCAGATCAGTTATTTAAAAAAATTAGGTATGAAACAGCTTACCGATCCTCCGTGGCCTTATGAGATTCTCCAAGGCACATTAACATGTTGCCGTATTCACGAGCACTATAAACGTACCTACGCGTTAGGCATTATTAAAGCAGCGTGTGTGTGAAAGGAAAAGGTAGAGTGAGTAGTATACGTAATGCATTGTTTCGTACCGATCTAGATAAGAGTTCGGCGCCCGCGAGGATATTGACCCTATTGTCAGCTAATTTTCTTTTTTAAGTTTCACTGCTGGTTTTATGCTTGAGTATTTTCATGATTATTCGGGATCAATTTCTTTGTGACCCATCATCATAGTATCCTTAGTACTATCATCTGTCTTCGTTTTCGGGGCGTTCTAAACACCAGTATATATATTAATAATATATATTTTGAAGACATGCGAAATTCACCACTTGTTGGGGCCGAATGCTTTGCAGATACCCTTACTATTTTTACTATATCAATATGTGGATAAAACCCTGCAGTGGCGGTGTATGAATATCCACTACCCCATATCATTCTGTTATTGTCGTAAGAGGCGACTAAAGGAAACTGAACCAAGAGATGGGCAACATCGTCTTCCTGATAACAGCTGCATTAAAAAAAAACATGCGTGAGTGTCGTGGAACACTCGGTTGGAACGAAGTTCCTTTCGTAGTATATTGTCATTGATAAAAATATTATATTATTGATTAACAAATACAAATAAATGAATTACTAGTATCTATTAAAATGAAGCGTCATTTAAAATAAAATAATATTTATTTCATGGCAAGATAAGAAAAAGTGCGAGGGAGATACATATTATTCCATCTCGCTAGCCGCAAAGGCCGTCTACACTACGTCAGAAGGGGTCGTGGCGGAAAAATCTTACACTTTTTCTCGCCTAGCCTCCATCCACCAAATGCGTACCGTCCGATAAGGAACTCCGTTCCAATAAAAAAATGCTGTTGCCAACTTACTTGCCAAGCGTGACAAGTATAGTAAATATGATGAAGTAATCAATTGGGGAAGCCTATATTCAGCAATACATTTTTGATAGGCTGTAATGGTAGATAAAATTGTGTTAATCATATTTTAATATTGCAGAATTTATCACTTTATCTCGGGTGTCGAAGCGACTATAGAAAAAAGGTAGAATGACCAGCGTTGTCGGTGTTTCGAAAATTGAAACGATTACGACAACCTTCCCTGGTAAAACAAATTCACTAGACTTATTAACTGGGAGTAACCCATGTCCAGCTGTACAGCGAAAAGCTATATATCTATGTATATTTTAAATGGAACAATAAAGTTCAAAAATTCCGGTATTTAGCGGTTTTGATATTTAAACCTGAACTTAAACCGAAACATAAACAACAATTTTTGAAAAATTTGTTTAACATGAAAAGTATTATGTTTTTTTGAGTACATTATAGAACATACTTCAGTTACTAATAGGTCTGTTATCGTTTTCCATTCTGTATAAACTTTAATAATATGTAATATTAACATTAAAAAAAAGACAAACAAGAAAATTCCAGCGGAGTTTCTTTCGTCGTTCCTTCTCGATTCTGTAGTAAATTTTACTTCATTTTATTTATTTTATTAAGGATAACCAACAAGACTTACATTATTTGTTATGTTACAATACTTTTATTCCATAATTAAGAGCTAAATATTGTCTTAATTATAGGTTACTACGGCGTACATCGTGGGCGAGCAAATTTTACCTATTTATAAACAAATTATAATCAAATATGACGATAAAATAATATGATTATAATAAAATTACATAATTTATTATACGATTACACAAAAGAAATAGAAGTAGAATCATAACTTTATAGATGAAAAGAGTTGAGTATTGACTTCTTCAAATCAAAAATGCTATTGCTAAAAAGACAAAAAGACATGGGTAATATCACATTTAAAAAATTGTGTGATAAGTAGGTTTAACGGGGGGGACTGATCTCAGCCCCCCCCCCCGTGACCATGGGTTGCTGTAAAGCACCCGAAACGTCGGGAATTAAAATAACTAAATTAAACGCGATAAAATCCGTAAACATAGTTTTATTCAATGTGTGGTGTTCGCGTAAATATAAGAAATCATTAAACGAAATTTATTTTCTTACGTTGAAGAAATAAAGTTATTTCATTTCAATAAAATAGAAAAGAATTATTTCATGCTATATAGATTATAATACCTAATTCTTATCAAAAGTCATGTTTTACTTACCACTGGTTTGGCAAATACCTCTGTCCTAGGAAGAACCAGCACGGAACCCAGTGGGAATATTTGTTAAACATTAAATTTTATAATTATTGTTTTATTAAAATTAATATGAGTATTTTTTATTTTTTAGTTTATAAAATTATATTTTAACAGGTCCGGCTATCAGGGCCATTCATTACTTAAATAGTCAATATTCTCACATAGAACACATTATAGAATAGAATAGAATAGAATAGAATAATTTTTATTCAATATAGATTATTACATAATACTTATTGAAAGTAATTTTTTTATTTACCACTGGTTTGAAAAATACCTCTGTCCTGTGAAGAGCCAGCAAGATACCCAACGGGACTTTTTTTAAACATATTATTTCACTTTACAATGATTTTGTTTGTACAAATTTTAAATGAATTTTAATAGAACCAAAATGGTGGCGATCACCTCATTCCCAGGTTTTTTTCATTTATGTATTCTTTGATATTATAATAAACCTTTTTGAAAAATTTTGTACATTTTCTGGGATTTTGTTGTAAAAGCGTATACATTGCCCCATAAATGAATTACTAATTCTGTGGAGTCTAGTAACTGGTATTACAAGCTTATGTTTGTTCCTAGTGTTTAACCACTCTGGCTCCGACATTTTATTGGACCAACTTAGAGAAAATTAGAGTGACAAAGTTCACCTAATAGTGGATGCTCTGGCCCGTATAAACCTACATCTATCCTCGATAAAGAATCAAAATACAGATACGTTGTCAACTCTGATGCTGGTTCTAGTATAGATATCGGTTTTTAGTTAGGTATCAGAGCTGTTAGATACATGTTACAGAATCAATCAAGTACGGTGTTATGATTCTGGGATCTTGGTCTTTTTTATTACTAACTAGTGATAAAAAGCTATATTTTTTTTAGATAAATGTAAAAATAACGTAAAGTCATTTTGCCAATCAATTTTACTATGTTTTATCTTAAAATAAAAAAATATCAACAAATTAAATATTGAATTATTTGTATGAAGGTCAAGTGAGCACTAGAGAAACGACGATTGCAAGACGTTGTCGATATATAAAATGTTTTCAGAAATTATCAATTACCTTGTAGTGGCGGTGCATGAATATCCATATCATCTCGTGGATGCCGTAAGAGACTTGGGGAAAAGGATTATTTTTAAATAACCGTGAACATCGTTCCGGATAACTACTTGTAACATTAGAACGACTTATAACGTGAATTTATATATGCATTTTGATTTAGTTACAAGTTAAAGTTAAGGGTACAGCCTATTATACGTGCCACAGCTGGGCACATGCCTCCTCTCATTTTTGACAGGGTTTTAGGGCAAAAAACGCACCGCCCCAATGCATGTTGGCGAACTTCACGTGTCTCTAAATAGTTTTTTTTTCTTATTTCTCAGACATGCAGGTTTCCTCACGATGTTTTCTTCACCGCCGAGCACGTGGTAAATCAGCACTTAAAATTGTAATTAACAATTTCTTTGGTGCCGGCGGAGATCGAACCCGGGTTGCTCGCGTACTGTGAAATTTACAGCGAGCGCTAACCATCTGAACTACCACGGCTCAGTATTAAGTTTTATTTCTATAGCCGATTTTTTATTTCCTTTCTTACTATTACTTTTTAAATATACGAATTTCATCTAACCTAACCGATTAGTCGGTTCGACGATGATGACGTTTTTCAGATGGATTTGAATAGAATTCTGATTCTCAAATAAATCGAGATTTAAAAGATCGATTAAAATTGATAAAATCGATTAATGACTTCAGATCGTCTTGGCTAGTCGTTCTAGTACACGGTACACGTACCTTGTTACAAAGTGGCAGGTATGGCAAATATACCCCCTATGAGGCAATATATGGGGAAGGCCTATATTTTGCAGTGGACTTAAAATAGACTGTAACGGTAAGTGTTTGTTGTAATAGTAATAAGATAAATGTAATAGTAGGAAAAAAAGACGGAACATTATATTTTTTATTTTATCTCGGCGGAACGCGGGTGCTCCGTGCGATGTTTAGGGCAGCATTGCTGTGGTGAGCGATATTTGAGTAAATAAATAAAAATCAAATCGTATACTTTATTACGCTATCTATGACCAACGCCATTTTTATTGAAACAACTTCGCCATAATATTCACGATATATCGAAATTATAACATAAAACGTAATTTTCGCAAATTGGACTTTGTGAAATATGAAAATATGTTTTTTACATGATTTATAGTGATAACTCACACTTTATACTTCATTTTCAGTTCCTTCTAATTACTTTATTTCATACGTGAACGAAATGTATAAAATTGTTACGAGACAAAATATAAGCAAATTACTTTTAAAAATAGTGTAATTATTTACCTTTTATATAAAAAACTAATCAACAAACTTTCTTTTGTACCTACTTAATATTTTAAAATTGAAGTTGCCTCTTGCACTCACGTGACGAAGGAAATAGACTTAAGTATATGAAGTAAACGGGATGGACGGTAAAGGCGCAAACTCGTCATTTAAAGCACATTCTCTTAATTTAGTAACGAATCTAATACAATACAATAACTTTTTTAACGAGACTAATTCTTTTAAATAAAACTAGTTTTACGGATTTTATCGCGTATATTAACTTATTTTATATTCCCGACGTTTCGAGTACTTTACAGCACCCATGGTCACGGGGAGGACTGAGGTATTTGACGTCCCAATGTCATAGTTAACCACGGTTACCTCCAGATTAAAAATTATTAATTTTTGTTCCGATCTATTTTTATAATCATGTTTTATTTAAATGTGTAGTGTTCGCGTAAATATTAGAAATCATTATGAGACTAATTCTAACAAAAATTAATAAAAACGAAACTAATTCAACTAAAATTCTAAATAAAATTTAGAATTTTAATTCTATAATTCTTACAAATAACGTAGTGATTATATACTCTTTGGTTCTGAGGAGACATATTTATGATGAGGTTGAAAATTCTCTTTCCGCTCAGATGTGGAAATTTCTTAGAACTCTGGGTATAGGTAAATCATATAATGATTCTAATATCTCGTTTGATTTGACTGCACTCAACCGGCACTTTTCTGAGCCTTCGATTTCTATTGATGGCTCTATTAAGTCTACTACACTTAATCTTCTCTCCAATATTCCCAAGCCGCTGTGTTCTCCTTTTATTTTAGTAAAGTTACTGATGGTGACATATATGCCTTTTATCTATTTCCACTAAAGCTATTGGCTATGACAATCTTGTATGAAAATGATTAAACCTATCATCATATATATTATCACTCACATTATCTCTTCTTCGCTTGAAACGAGCTCCTTTCCGACTTGCTGGAAAAAGGCATTCGTCATTCCCCTTCCAAAAACTTCTAATCCTACGTCTTTATCCCAATTTCGCCCTATTTCTATTCCTCCGATCTTATCTAAAGTACTAGAAAATATAGTTCAGAGGCAATTATCTCAATTCCGAACTGTTCACAGCCTGCTGAGTCCTTTTCAATCTGGTTTCGTCCAGGCCATAGCACAGTCAGCGCTCTGATTAAAGTGTCTGATGATATTCGCTGGGCCATGGACAAAAGACTTCTCACTGTTCTACTATTATTGAATTTCAGCAGTGCATTTAATTCCCTTGATTATGACATACTTTTTGGTATTCTTTCGTCCTTAAACATTTCACCATCAGTAGTCTCTTGGTTTAATTCTTACCTTAGGGGTCGCTCGCAGTGTGTCCGCCATGAGGAGGATTTCTCCGAGTGGTGTGATCTTACGGCGGGTGTTCCTCAGGGTGGTGTTCTTTCCCCAGTTCTCTTCTCTATTTTCATCAATGCTCTCACTACTGTTCTCTCCTCTCATTATCACCTCTATGCTGACGACTTGCAATTATACCGCCATTTCAAAGTGAAAGATATAGACGAGGCTATTAATAAGCTGAATGCTGACTTAAGTAGCATAAGCAGTTGGGCAAAATTGTTTGGTCTTCTTGTTAAAACTGCTAAATCCCAAGTAATGATTATCGTCAGCTCACATATGCCTTACTTATTAGACCGTTCGAAGATCCCTACATTAACATATGATAATACTCAAATTCCATATACAGAGATTGCTAAGAACTTAGGTGTTATCTTTGATAGTGATTTGTCTTGGGTTGCTCACATTATTATGATTAGCAGAAAAGTAAACTACTCTTTTCAATCTCTCAAGCGGCTCCAGACGTTTTTACCGTTAAAAACTAAGATAACCTTAGCTCGAGCACTTTTTCTTCCTCTCATTGACTACGCTGATGTTAGTTTTTTGGGTGCTTCAGAGGAGCTGTTGAACAAACTGGAACGTGTTCAAAATTTGTGTATACGTTTTATTTTCAGTCTTCGTAAATTTGATCATGTTTCAGAGTACAGGGCTCAATTAAAATGGCTTCCTATCCGTAGACGTCGAGACTTACATTTATTATCATTTCTCTACTTTCTACTCTTTAATCCTCTTGCACCTCCATATCTCCGCGAGCGTTTTGAGTATCTTGTACCTCGTGAAACTCAGTGCCGGACCACTAAACAGCTACGACTCAAAACTCCTTCTCAAGCTATGGAAATCACTTCCACATCACATACGTGCTAGCTCTTGATATATTTCGGAATAGTAAAGAAACATTATCTATCAACTTACAATTATAAATATTCATATATTTTATGTATTTTATTGTATATATATATATAATCTTTATTTATATATGTATGTATAATTAACAGACATAGGAATTATGTTATATGTTAATTGTTAACATATAAGTGTATAAAATATGGAAGATATTTTATACACTTATTGCTGGAAAAGAACTCTTATTAGGGTTAAGCTCGCCTTTGTACATCTTATTTGAATATTTAATAATTGTTATCAACTTACAGTGTCTACAATAAAGAATAAAGAAAGAGAAATACTATGTTTCCTTAAATCAGGAAACACACCAAATTCGATACTGGTATTAAAAATAATAGCAAGATGAGTTAAATATATTATGGACACAATAACTGTAACAGAAATCCTCCATAAATCTGCGGTTTTCTTTACATCAAGGGTTTTAAAATATTTTACAATATCTTGTAGTAATACTTTTTCAAATCTAAATTCTTTTAAACATGTATTAAAATTCTGTTTGAGTAATGAATCGGCGACAGTTTGAGAAGAATTCTTTTTTTTAGTAGACTTTGTTGTCAAAATAGGAATATCAGTTAAATATTTCTCAAACACCGCTGCGACTTCTTGATTTGATCTAGTCAATTCATTATTAATTTTCAATTGCTAATTTGTGTTACGAGGTTTGGCTTTACCGGTTTCGCTATTGATTATACTCCACGTCATTTTGATATTATTTTTAGCCGTCTTAATTTTGTTGCTAATATTTTCTCTGAAAACTTGTGTAAATTTAGCTATCACTGTAAACTGATTAATGATAAAAATAAATAAAAGTTCTTATGGAAGCTTTTTTTAAATAAGTGAAATTTGTGAAGCATTCCTTTTTATATTGGCTGCAATGAATACACATTTTGTAGCTGCTGTTCACGCTGGCATGTGCTAATTAAACAAGAGTTAATAGGAAATTCTTTCCGCATTTTATAGCAATCTGCCAGTCATGTTTAGAAGGAAAATAATTATTAATTTATTTTTATTTGAATTAAGTTAAGAATAAGATTAGAAGAGCTTGTTGTTAATAGTAATTGGACACTGCAGTCCAAGGACATCTGTAACCAATTTCAAACATAAAACGCTACATATTCGTTGTTACCAATGAATAAGTGGGCGACATAATTTATAACCCCTTATTCTAATGGTAATCGATATGACAAACTGGCAAGAACTATAAAAGTGCGGGATGGTTGAGAAATATCCTTTACTGGTTAGGAGGTTCTTAATATATCTACATATATATAAAAATCAATTGCTGTCCTTTAGTCTCGCTAAAACTCAAAAACGGCTCGACCGATTTTGATGAATTTTTTGTGTGAATCAATTAAATTGAAGTTATAATATTATTTTCTTTGGTAACATTGTTTATCAAATGATAATTGCCATTAGGAATGTTAAAACTAATTTTTGTTTAAATTAATTTATTGAATTTATTAATTTGGAATTATTTAATTTAGATATTATACTAAATGTTACTCTTTAAATTATAATAATGAATCTAATATGATATTATATTTTAATTCACAATTTGTAAATTTTGTATAAAAAGGCAAACTTTATTTTTAAAGTGATTTGTGTTTCAGCAGTACCCTAGTATTTATCGAATAATTGTGTCTTCCGATCGAGAGTGAATAGGCTTTTGTTACGCTAACTGTACGCTTTAAGCCGCGTCATACACTGGCTTTTAATAGCTAAAAAATGATTCATTATTATTTCTTATTCCTTCTAAGTAATGTAATTTGATGCTAGTTCGTAATCCGATATTTCCTGAGGACTGATGGTCACTGTCCACAGAATATCAGCGTGAAAGCTTGTATGTATTACTCACCTGCAACTGGCATTACAAGCAACGATGTAATTACAGAAACATGTCCCCTACTGCAAAGAAAAATAATACATATTGCAGATACGTATTACTTTCTTAAAAGCAATTGTTTTATTCATACGTGTTCTCTTATAATATTAATGTGGTTTTCTTCACGTATTAGTGCAGTATAAAAATAATAAACCAGATTTAATGAGAACAGGTAGCGTGACCTTGTCAAGTTGGTAGTAAAGTCCACCTCTCCGTTTCGATTTTTCGCTTTCGAGGTGTGCAAAACAAATTTTCAAATAATCGGATATAATACGATTATTTGAAAATTTGTTTATTTGAGTATATGCGCTCACACATGTCCAAGATGCCCATGGTGTGGGCCGCTTGGACTTCGCGTCGTGAGGATTAAATTATATTAAGAATATTTCAAAACAAAATATTTTTCAAGAATGATTCTAAAAAAATGTTTCGTCGGGTTCGGAAAATTTTCGTTCGATTCTGGTTTTTTTGTACAGTTAAAATAAAGTATATGAGTTAAATATTTCCTTACGTAATTTTTAAAAGATATATATAAATATATTAAAGATATATACGAAACATATACTTATGTCATTCATTCATAAAAGACTATATGAAGTCATACTTTTTTATAAAATAAGGATGACAAACGAACACGCAGTCCACCTGATGGTAAGTGAATATAGAATATGCTAAAGAACAAGGGTGGTACCATTTAAATATTAAGAAAATATTTCACTCCTAAGGCTGCGAAAATGTAGGCTTTTATTGCAACTTTTTATATTATAAACATACTATCTGCCTTTTTATTAAATTAACAAAAGGACATATCATTTACTGTATATATTTCTTGTGTAAATTAGACATAAATAACACTGACTGACTGACTCATCACGAGATCTCTAAAACTATACACTCGATTGACTTGAAATTTAGTATAGTTACTCATTTTGCAATGTAGACACTAACTAAGAAGGGATTAAACGATAGTCCAACCAAAAAAATTTTTACGGATTCCGCAATAAAATATTATCGTGCGCCCAGCAAGGCGAGCGGGTATCAGCTAATATCTTATATAATATATAGTATGTCCATGGTGATGATTATTTAAGAATCGAAGACATTATATTAATTTCATTACTGTAATTAAAGAGTATATATATATAATCACTACTTTTATCTAGTAGAACTGTAACCTAGTATTCCCAATAGGATCATAACAGTCATGTCATGATATTGTATAGTTTTTTAAGCGTTAAATATTTAAAAAAACTATTGGTAAATCCAATTGTGCATGCCTTAAGCACATTAAAAAATTACGTTTAACATTATTATACCAATTTTTTTTAAAGTAGTTTAAAAACACACAAGTTTTCACTAATAACCTTATTACTTTACTTCCAATTTTCCGATAATTTTATGTCAAACTTCAATTTAAAAAAAAGTTTGTTAAATCCAAAAGTGCGCGACTCATAATGCACATATGATAGTGAAAAATTAAAAAAAATGTAAATTATAGTTCCATTCAAAGAGCTCCAGTAGCAGTCACGAAAGTACACCTTCAAGTCACTCCGTCAAGTCCGGAGGTAAGGTCTCATCATAATAAACAAAACGAGACCAAACTTGACACACCTAGTTCTACTCTTCGAGGAGTTCCAGTATCATTCACCGAAGTATACCTTCAGTTCACTCTGTCAAGTCCGGATGTAAGGTTTCATCATAACTAACAAAACGAGGCCAAACTCGGCTCACCTAGTTCTACTCTTTGAGGAGTTCTAGTAGCATTCATCGAAGTACACTTTCAGGTCACTCTATCAAGTCCGGAGGCAGAGGCGGATTAAATGTCGACTGCGCCCTAGGCTAGCCTAGCACCTCATCGGCACCCCTCTAGGTGCCATATTATATCTATTATAAATTAAATCTACTCATTTTGCAAATAATCTATATTATTATTTATAATATAGTTTAATAATTGCAAAATAATTAGGATAGGAGTATAACAGGGTATAAACAGGGTTGTATAAATGAAAAATGTGATGAGAGCTATTACTACTCGTCCAGGAGTTCCAGTAGCCAGGAGTTCCAGGTCTCTATAAAGTCCAAGACGTATAAGTATATTTATATATAAACCCTGCGTACTTTTAGCCAAACAAAATATTGTAATAAAAATCTGTGATTATAAAAATAATAACAATATCTTATATTTTGTATTTCTACAGCGATCGATATTTTTTAGCACGAACCGATGTAAACAAATGACCACTTACGACGGCGGCTGAGCCCGGAGTAAAAAAGCTATCTGTGGCCCGGAGTGAGGCAAAGTGTATTTAATAAAATAAATTAATACAAGGCTGCTCAAAACACCAAAAATTTCGGGATTTCTCCGCCGAAAAAAATTAATTATAACTAAACAAAACAAAATTGAACTACCATTTACATTCCATGGCTTCCCACATGATAGGCCTTCCCACATGGGTGGCCTGAAGTTGCCAACGTATTAAGAACCGATGACAAAACAATAATTCCACAACTAAAGTACCTAGTAATTTTATTAGGATCATCACAAGTCATGATCAAAATGTGTTTATACGAGTACGTACTATTATATAGGTACTTTAAAATCTAATATAATATCACGTATGGTAAATTCATAAAGTTGATAATTATTAGTTGATAATACTCTTTTTTTTTCTTCCCTATGACGAAGTCTGGCAAATCCTCCCTAAAGCGTAAGATACCGTTTGAACGTTATTCGTTGGAAGTTGGTCGCAACGTTCGGCTGCGGACTTTTATAGCATGAGGATGGAAATAATTCTTTACTAGGCTTTATTTTACACGAACCTATGAAGCTGGCAATCATTTTTAATCTGGTCAACATCTCTACCTTTGAGTCAGTCTGGGTTGGTACGACATTCTTGCCAATCTCTGCCAAGAAACAGTGCGCATAATACCATATTCTGGTTTTAAAAGAAAGAGAGCTAATATAACTAATTTTTTTTTTATAAATATATGTTTTATAATACATTAATATAAAATTATTTCTTCTTAGTACTCAACGTAGACAACGCGTCTGTTTTTGTAGTTGGTTGCGTATGCAGGTTTGTCCATAGATTGCCGCAGTAACCATCAAATGGGCTCTTAGCTCGTTTCTGACCCTACGTATGGAAATTATTTCAATAACTGCTGGTCGCATAACTAAGCAATACGTTTTGTTTAAATGCGTGAAATATCGGCAAAAAGTGGTGAAGACTCGCCGAACGCCTGATTTACCTATAATGGAAAGGGGAAAGAATAATTAAGACATGTAAATCCTGCACATACTCTCCGAAATACATACTATATAATACTGAGAGGCTGCCTACGCTTCTCCTGTATTGTGTAGTTGAAAACTACGTTACAGGCTACAGCATCAAAACTGTAACAAACTCAAAACATTATGAAATTAAACTAAATCATCATTCTCTAAACCATTTCCCATTATCTGGGGTCGGCGCAGTAAATCTTTTGTTCCATTCCTCTCTATCAGCCGTCATTTCCATACTTACTCCTTTCATTCTCATATCACTCTTCACACAATCGATCCATCTTTTATTCGGCCTTCCTCTGCCCGTGTGTCCTCCACATTCATATTCAACACTCGTTTTGTGACATGACTTTCATTCCTCCGCATCACATGCCCAAACCATGCCAATCTGCTTCCTCTCACCTTTTCTACCACTGGCGCTACTTTCAGGCTTCCTCTTATATACTCATTCCTTATCTTATCCATCCTTGTCACACCACATCCATCGTAACATTCTCATTTCATTCGCATGCAGTCTATTTACATCCTTCTTCTTGACGGCCCAGGCTGTGACCTGTCGCCATTTCATCCACCCTGCGTTAATCTGCTGCACAGCTCTATCTATTCCGCCGTCGCCTTGAATGAGGAACCGAGGTACTTGACATCTGAGCAGATAGGCAGTATAGCGCCATCCAACGACATGGGTACAGGACTGGGAAGGCCGCCGAAATCACAGCACAGATATTCGGTTTTGGATCTGCTGATCTTCAAGCCAACACTTTCCAGCCTCCGTTGCCACCCCGTCAGTCTGCTCTGTACCTCGATGCCTTCTTCCCCGACAAGCACGATGTCATCGGCAAAGAGCATGCACCAGGGTGCCTCATCCTGCAGGTCCGACGTCAAAGCGTCCATAATCAGTGGGAAGAGGTAAGGGCTCAATGCCGACCCTTGGTGTAGCCCTACCGCCACACCGATACTGCCCGTAGTTCCCGCGGCAGATCGTACACATGTACGGGATGCTCTGTACATAGCACGGACTAACCTCACATACTTCCCAGGCATACCTTTCATCTTTAACGCCCACCACAAAACCTCACGGGGAACCCGATCATACGCCTTTTCAAGGTCGACAAAAACCATGTGCAGATCTTTATGCACGCGCTTGTACTTTTCGCACAATTGGCGTAGTGCGAAAATGGCATCTGTCGTACCTCGACCGGGCATGAATCCGAACTGGTTTTGTGTTATCTCACTCTTCTCATTCTTCTCTCTATTATTCTTTCCCAGACTTTCATCGTATGTGACATGAGTTTTATTCCCCGGTAACTGCTGCAGTTTTGGACGTCTCCTTTGTTTTTAAAAATGGGGACCAGTATACTACTGCACCATTCCTCAGGTATTTGTTCTTCCTGCAACAATTTACCGAAAAATAAACTCAACCACTTCCATCCATCCGCCCTCAGCAACTTCCACACTTCTACTGGTATTCCATCTGTGCCGACCGCCTTCCCATTCTTCATATTCCTAACAGCCATTTTTACTTCTTCCACACTAATTTCTCTCACTAAGCCCATATTCACTGGTGGGTTTTCAAGCATACCATTCCATTCATTCTCCTCATTCATCAATTTCTCAAAATACTCCTTCCATCGCTTCTTTATACTTTCATCGTCAGTCAAAATCCTTCCAGAATCATCTTTTATACATTTTACATGAAACATCTCTTCCATTCCTTTCTCTCGCTCTTGCAATTTGAAAAAAATATAAACTAATAAAATATAAATATAAAATATAAACTAATAAAGTAAAAAAAAAGAAAAAACTTAATATATAATAAGTATAAAAATATTATCTTTTGAGTACCCGAATACATTAAAAATGCATCAGCCTTATTCACTATTATTTCCTCTTAATACAAATGTGCTTTCCATTACGTGTTAGTGCGGTATAAAAATCATAAACCAGATTTAATGTGAACGAGGCGTATGACATTGACAGATCGATATTAAAGCCCAACGTCTCTGTTTCGCGTTCAAAGTTCAAAAGGTGCAATATGAAAATGAAAATTCATCTGCTATATTCCTTTAAACTGTACCTAATATTATCAGCTCTTTACCCCCGTATTCACTTCTTCTTCATCACCGTTACCTTTACCACCTATAAAATGTCCATTGCTGAGCATATGCCTCCCCCATAGATTGCTTCAGAGGTGAGATATTTGCCATAATTGCCACACTTGGCAAGCGGGTTGGTTCTTAGGACACCCATTGGACGATATGTGGAAGTGGATATTCTTACACCGCCACGACACGGCAGCTTCTTCTTCATTATCAGCTCGTAACAGTCCACTGCTGGACATAAGCCACTCTCATGCTAATCATCTTTCGCATAGCCTATTAGCATTATATAGCACTTTGACATACCTAAACAAACCTAAACATGACATAAAATTTAAGTGACAAACGAACTTACACACCTGATGGTAATTGGCAACACCCCATGGACACCTACAACCAAGTCGAAATGGAATGCCTTTTATTATACTGGCACTCTGTACCCTTCGAACCGGAATGCAGAAGTGCACGCATTGGTTATTTGAAGCAAAAATACATTAGAGGGTATACCACACATACCAGCCAGACGGACTTCTAGGCAGGTAAGAAGTTCTACCACCTAGTGAATAGTTTCTTGTCTATAATATGAAGATTTCTGTTATCTTATAAACGCCTAGCACATATAATGGAAGTTCAAAAATTATTTAAAAGTATTTTAAATTTAATGATTGATATATAACTAATATTCTAATATTCTTCTCCAATCATCAACAGAGGTTATCAGTTCCATACCGAGTATTAATAGGGTCAAGTCTGGCAACTTTACCAATGGAAGTTAACTTTGCCATCAGGGGTGTACTGGTGCAAAATTACGATTAACACGGACAACGTAACGTTTTTCGAGATGTGCCATTTTTTGGATGAAAATACAATAAGTAATTGACAGCATTGCTTTCGTTATGGCAACATGAGAATTAATTTTGGCATTTTATTTTAACGTGGAATTGTGCCGGCGAAATAACCTCTTTGTTCAGTGCTCCAGAACTTTATTTTTTATGTTTGAAATACTGAATGTAGAGTACCTATATCTTTGTAGTAACGTAATATTAATATTTATCAAATGTAATATATCGTTTTTAACGTATTGGTCTTAATATTTATCTATAAAACTAACTTGGCAAAGTTATCATACCAGTGATGCCACGATGTGACGGTTACTTTGCTATGTTTTGCTACAACCAAGGATTGTCACTTTTAACCGATTACAACTATTTAAACAAAGTGTTCTGTACTTGACATTCTATGTGTGTATGTATGTTTGTATCGATGTTTCACCGTAGCTGCCCATTAGACCAATTTTACCAAATGAGTCGTCAATCAATTCATCTTTATCAAAAGTGAAGCAATAGAAAAGAGAAATCTGTATTATTTTTACTGCGTTGATAGGCATTAATAATATTATTACTACTCAGTATTTTTTATAATTTCAACTTAGTGTATTGATATTAAACAAAACATTAATTGTCATTTTTAATGATTATTAATGTTTTGCTATTGTGGTAAAACAATAATTAGCGACATGATTTTATTACGACCCGTAATAAAATGATGATGATGACTAATACAAAAACGAATACTCGTTAAAAATGATTGTGACAAGCTTTTTTTATCTATACTGTAAGAAACTATCCCACTTCTGATGTAAGAAATTATCCATCTCAAAGTAACACGATCTTCCTTGCCTACACAAGTAGAATACCCCAACCGGCATAGTGAAACCTGTGAGACTCGTAGAATTATCGACTGATGCCTCTTAATTTTTTTTTGCGCCCAAAGCAAGGACTACCCTCCGGAAGCGGGGAGGGAGGTGGTGAATGCTCGTAGCATACCACGCAGCCGGCTGCGTGGTTATGTGGGACTCACTACGAAGTGCCTACCCACTGAACACCACCTGTGGGACTGGCTTTGGCCTGTATGGCCTTTCTGCCGAATCGCAGTGGCCTCTTAGTCGCCTATGCGATACTTTATATACTGCTAAAACTAGTGGGAGATTACCTTTCTACCTTCATTTGTTCGTATATTCTTTTTTTTACCCTCATTCCCAACAATACTATATTTGACTTAAGCTTATTATTATTGCACGAATTTGATTTTTAATTTTAAACCAGAGTATTTTTGTTTGATATATTTTTAGATTTTTGCTTAAGAAATTATTGTGACAAGATTAAAATAATTTTTTTATTAAGTTAAGTACGTAATCAAGGATTTTTGACAACCCTGACACATATTTTCAAGTTTGTATGAAATATTGAAAAATGGGAGGGCAACTTTGCCACAAGAGTAAATTTTACTATTTACAACACAATTAAAGGAGCAAATCATAACTCTGAGTGTTGTGTATTATATTATGAGCTAAACTTACATTCAACCTTTAAGTCAAATCCTATTATTTTCTATATAAACCCTGATGGCAAAGTTGCCACAAAGTGAGGTTAACTTTGCCATTTACTATTTATGAATATTTTGTCTATTTAATGTTAGTGTTTGTTTAAATCACTAATAAATACCAAATCTATGAAGAACATAATGTCATATTTAACATTGACGCCCAATCTGAAAGTAGATTTTTTCTTGGAAAATTGGTCCTAAAATTTTTATTTCTTCCAAAAATGGCAAAGTTGCCAGGTTTCACGGTACCTAAAATTTATTTTAAACTACGTTCGTGATTATAGAAATAGAATATCTAAAACCATTCCTTTGATATTAGTAAATCCTTACATCATTATTCCCAAATGATATCAAGTTTTCACGTTATATTACAAATTGCCTATTAATATTGTTACTGTAATAATCTCCGGCATACTCAATTATAATAAAAATATAAGTAGGTAGTTATTTTTGTTGAAACTTATGTGAAAGATTGTAGTTAAAGAACCTCGAGGCATTAATCTATAAGCGTAACTTTTAGGCTTATCACGAATTTCATTAAAAGTTTCTGTCGAAGTTGTGCAACTCAAACAAAACATTAATAGGTGTTTAATGATTCTATGATCATTCCCCAAAGGCAAATTATTATTGACGGAGAGTTGAATCAGATATTAAGTAGGTATGTATAAATATAATTAAAAATATTGAAACGGCAAACAAACTGACAGTCCACCTCATGACTACTGCATTATCAGTAGTCACTTAGGTGCAGGTAGCCTGCACCTAAGTGACTACTACTGATGCCCATGGACACTTGAAGTCAACTTCAAATAAAGAAGGCTACAGTTGTGTTGTCACCTCTGAGGAAAAAATGGAAAGCCTCATGTAAGGCGAACCAATAATTATACTGGCTCTCTTTACCCTTAAGAGGACTACAAGAGCTAAGTGACCTCGAATAACGCACGCACACATTTACACAATTTCTGTATAGCATCAGGCCTAGGCCTGCACTGTCGGTACACAGGCGTTTACGCACACATGCGTACGTATTATGTTCAGAAATAAGAATAAGTGATTTAAAAAAATCTATTAATTGGACTAAGAAATTTAAAAACTATTACATTAATATGTTTCTTGTAAAATAATCTTACAAAAAATCAGATATATGTATGGTTTTTAATCGTTAAAAGAAATTTTTAGAGGTATCTTTGTGGTTTTTTTCTATTGTATAAAATTAGTAGTATCATGTTTTCAATACACTATCTAACTAGCATAATATATCCTGAAAAATATCGTATATTTTTGTGATTTTGTTTACTGCAGTGGATCATAATATACTTTAAGGCATTATAAAACTTGCGTTTAGCTTCTGTAGCACATGAGTAAAGAAACCGACTGTAGTCCGTTTAATACCGGAATACAGCAGTGCACGCACTTCTGTTTGGTAGCAGAAATGTATATCATCCACAATTTTAAATTTAAAACAATTTAGCATTATTCTTCTTCGTAATCAAGATATGCGAAATAGAACAAGACTAACCGACATATCCCGACGTGCCATAGCTTAAGTGGCAATGGGTTGGCCATATAGCTCGAAGAACCAACAATCAATAGGAAGAAAATACATTTTAGTGGCAGCCTCGTACCAGTAAACGAATTTAAGGGCGATCCCCATTGGGTGGAGAGACGACCTGTAAGTGATGCAAGAAGTCGATGGATGCAGGTGACTTAACACCGTGATTTGTGGCATTCTTCGAGGAGACCTATTTTTCAGCAGTGGCCTTGTGATGGGCTGTAGTGATAATAATGATGAAAGTAAAATTACAGCCTTTATACGTCCCATAGCTGGGCATAGGCCTCCTCTCGCATCTAAGAGGGTCATCGAGCAATTAGCTAGCTGCAGTACCCCAGTGCGTATCGGCGAACGTTACGTGTCATTGAAATATTTATTGCCTCAGACTTTCAGGTTTCCTCATATTTTTTTATCTTTAGCGCCGGGCATTTGGTACATCAGCATTTATAGTTGCGATTAACAATTTCATTGGTGACGGTGAGTTTCATTATTTATTTATTTATATGATTTGCATGCCACAAGAAATACATTATAGATCAAGTAACGCCCCGTAGTATCAAGTAACGTCCGGATAGTTTTTATTTCAATTACTAAATATTAACTGCAACTCATTGAGTTATAAATACTACGTACTAGAGAAGCTATTCCAAACAAAAAATGTGCGTGCGCGGAGGATAGTGTAGTCGCGAATGCGCAGTTGATATAAGCGCGCGTTGCGCCTGCGTGGTGAGTTTTTGTCATCATAGATTATACGTAGGTAGAATGAACAGTATGTATAATAAATGCAATTGTTTATTTACATTGTATTGTTAATTATATCGAGTACAATTTTTTTGTGTATTTGTGTAAATTTAATATAATATTACTTAATATTATGTCACTATTACATTTTAATTATATTTTTTGAATATTTTAAAAGGTAATTATGTAAAATATAAAAACATACATTTATTATCAAAGATAATTAATATTACATATTATTTCCAAATATATTTATTTAGATTAAAATAAGAGTCGTTCAGCGGTGCTGGGCGCACGGGTATCAAAAATGCGACTAAGGCTTTTGGTACACGCAGCGACTTGCATGCGTAAATAATTTGTGCAAAAAATTTGCGCAAACAACACGGTGCACTGCACAACATCCACACGATAGCGTCTTGCATGCGTAAACAGTTTGTACAAAGTTTTCGCAAAGAAAATGTGTAGCGTCCACATGCTGTCTTAACGTACATGCTTGCTTGTGCAACTTTAGTTTGAGCAAATTAAGCATGTGTGTAAGCCATTTGCGCGGTATACCGTTTTGGCGGCTTAAAGTACATGCTTCTTTGTACAAATTAGTATTTGCGCAAGTAAGATTGAGCGTGTAGCCGGGCCAATAGTTGAATGTCATCGTTGAAAGTGTGCAGATCAGACAAAAGAATATTTTGTAAGAAGCCACGTGTCTTCGTTTCTATCCTTTTGAAGAATTTTTATCCATTCTTCTCTTCTCGGATAACCAGGGTGAACAAACCTGAAATATGTGGCGGCGCTGTCGTCGCGCCACAAGCGAAACACGTCAAAGTCTAAATCGTGCTATCAAAGTTCCGAAGTAAAAACAGTATATATAGAATAGCTTCGAACTACCACTCGGAGCGTTGGCCGCTCCCCGAACAGAACACCTTGCCCGGCGGGAGATCTCCCCTTTTCCTTCCACCGGCCACAGTGGTAACCCCGACGTGATATGAGCACGCAACCAACAACCTCCGGATACTACAACTTCAAGCCTTTGTCATTATTCTCAAGGACCCCTGCTATCATTCACTCTTAAGAATCGCCTTTCGCAGTCCTCAGCTCCTGTAAGCCAGTCCAACTTGTCTTCGTCTCGACTCATCGCAGATTTATAAGGCAGACTTCTGGCACTTGCTCTGGCTCATCGTTCTCACCGGAATCACTTGCAAGTGCGTAGTATGGCATGCTTTATACACCGGCATATCGTTCACACCGGCATATCATTCACACCGGCGTCACTTGCCCTTACGCACACAGCATGCATTCCCCACCGGCGTTAAGGACGCACCGGAAATCGGACTGCACTATCGACCTCCGGTCTGAGCAGGGGGGTGTTGTGGCGGCGCCTACATTGCGCTATCAAAGTTCCGAAGTAAAAACAGTATATATATAGAATAGCTCCGAACTACCACTCGGAGCGTTGGCCGCTCCCCGGGCAGAACACCTTGCCCGCCGGGAGATCTCCCCTTTTCCTTCCACCAAATTCAACATAAACTTTCACACTTTTCCCTCTAAATATAAATTTACTGATGAAAACCGACACTTGATGATTCACTGACATTTCTTGATGTATTATTGCAGTATTGAAATACACATACACTTAAATATAAATATTAATTGATATTTTATACAAAGAAAGAACATTAAATAAATATTCAAAAATATAAACTGGTTATAAAACAATGAAACAAATTAAAACTCTTCCTAAAAACACCACGTCAATTCTGTGTTCAGTAAAATATTTTACCTACATTGGGTTTTGTAATGGAACATCTGCATGTCTATGATTGTAGATGGCGTGGCATTTAAATGAAGAAATATTTTTTTATAGTGATATTACCAGTATTACGATATAATTACCTATTTATTCACTTCAACAACAAATAATTTTACTTACTTAACTACTGAATTGTTATTTACGTACAGGTTCAAACTTTGATTTGAATTATCGTATTATTAGTGCCGCTCCGCGCTGCATGGATATCGAAGCCACACTAAATGACACTAAAAGTAAGGTGTACGGATAGCAGTACAGTTCAGTTGAACATAGTGAGTGTTCGAAATGCGAAATCTAGTGCATAGTACATATATATCGATGCTACTACTAAATACCAACTAGCATATTTCTTAACTTATTATTTTCTATAATTATTACAAATACATTTACTATTTATTCGCATCTTTAAAGAATTAAATTAAATTATAATAACTTTTATCAGATAGGAATGACTTTATTTTTTCTATAAACAACTTAGTGTCGTCTATGTTTTTCAGGTTATTTGGAACATTATTACATATTTTAATTACCATCGTATGGGGACCTGTTGTAAATAATTTTAATTTTGAGAATTGAATATTCAATTTGTTTTGAGTTCGATTATTTCTTTTGATAGTGTTTACAGGATCATATAGATTTGGGTGTTTTCTAACGAACTTACAACATTCAATAATGTAAATAGATTATACAAATAGATAGAGTTTCGAACCCAGGTAGCCCGCGTACTTTGAAATTTACGGAGTGCGCTAAGCCCCTGAGCTACAACGGCTCTTAGGAAACTTATTCAAGGGTATATAGTGGCAAAACAACTCCATTTTTCCTCGTGCTTTAAAACCCTTGATATGTTTATGCAGAACCTTTCTATTGGTAACGAGTCATACTATTTTAATCTTCAGATGAAGATGTCTTTGGGCCACCGCATCCACTTACCATCAGATAGACTGTGCTCGTTCTCACTCATATTCTATAAAAAAAAAAACATCTAATTAAAAACGTGTATATTTATAAGCATTTTATGTTTGACACGATTTTACGGATGTTCATAAAGTGTTAAGCTCATATTCGCGCCTTTATATACTTACATATAAAAATATTTATTTAACCGCGTGTGGGGATTTTTTTTCCTTTATAAAATAGCCCCGCCTCACGCAATATAAAATATATTTTATTATTGAGCTCACCGTTAATGATCCTATTTAGGAAACAGCAGTTTTTTCTAAGATTTATTTCTGACAATTGTTTAGTTATTACGCGCATATTTTTGGTTTTTAAATTATTCCAGTTATATCTGTGTGGCTCGGCACGAAATAAAACTTTTAAAGCTCACACACATCTTCCCTCTCTCTCCTACCTCTTACGTTCCGTTCCTACATCTATATCATGTGGGGGATATTAAAGACATACTACCAAATGACAAAGAAGTTTTACGAATCGTGTATGATATTGCAAAACATTATTGAAAGAATGTATATGAAAATTTGCGTTAAGCGTAAAAACTGGTTTTACTGCCTGCAGGAATATTCCTTGATCAGAAGACCCACGTCGCTGAGACAGAGACAGTCAAACGTGGTCGCCGAGAGAGAGAGAGAGAGAGAGAGAGAGAGAGAGAAATACGTGTTTCGGTAATTAATAAAAGTAAATTGATTTTTCAAAACATTACATGATCGTTCGAGGTGTGCACTTTTGGATTTTCCAAATTATTTTTTTATTTTACTACGCGGATTAGCTAATCAATATTATGTAACTTCAATTATTATATTTTTTAAACGTAGAAGAGCCATACTGCAGCTATATTATATTTGTAACATGAATGGGTCGGTCTGATCGGTGAGGGACTGCGCTCTTACTGGATATCAGCGCGAAATAGGAGCTTAATGTTTTGTGTATTTCGTATTGTGAGTGTAGAAAACCGGAGACCCTTTCAATGGAAACGAACATTCCATTTTAGTCCTCAGGAGTGACAACGTACCCGCATTTCTTAATCGAGGATAGATATAGCCTATGGCTATGTGCCACAGCATCCACTTACCATCAGGTGAAGGTACTCGCCTGTCACCCTTATTCTATACAAAAAAAAATCTAATAGAACCACTACAAAGCACTAAAAAGTTTTTTTTTTTGGATACTTCAGGAAGCCATCATTATCTTTATCAATATAATTACTTTTAGAATAACTAAAAACAAAGTCGTAACGATAGCTTCATTACTTAAAAAAGTAATATGTTTGTTATAGCAAAAGAAATTCAAAAGAAATCAGTCCAATCAAATATAAAAGAGAACACTGAAATTTCTTATTTCAAAGTTATTATACCTCAGGGAAAAGCTCACCTTGTTTAATCTTTTTAGGCCTTAAGGCTCATTTTTCAAATTGTAACTTTAATTGGAAAAGTCTGATAGTCAATACGTGATCGGACTTAAACAATTTGCTACCTAACGTCTTCCATCAACTTCAATTCCAAATGTGTAATGAATTGGAATGAAACTTTCTACGTTTAACATTGAGTAAATAAATTATACGATTAGAGATATTGTATCAACAAAGGGTCTATCCTGTATTAATCTACACATTTAAATAAAATTAAAGTGTCTGTCTGTAATATTGAAATAACTGGCTTCTATTAAGCTTAGGTGGTTATTTTCATGTTATTAAGACATAAATAATTATAGGTTAAAAAAAGCTAAAGAAACACGCTAAAGATAAAATTATTACATTTTATCCTAGTGATCCCGATCAGGATACAAGGATAAAGTTATTAAATTATTGTATTGTCATCGATCCTTGATACGAGTGCAAATTTTCAAGTTGATCGGCCGTCTACAAGTTGGAGAAAATTACATTAAAAGATTCCGTTACATAGTTAGGTACATACAGGTCGACCTTATAAAAGCGTGTTAATAACCATTTTTAAAGTCTTTTTCTGTCTGTCGGGCAGAAATGAATGAAGCTATTGTATGATACTTTACGGACAGATAGACAGCAATGCCAGGAGTGATTTAAACTATATTTTATCCAAAAATAATTAAAGATTATTAGTTGAAGAAAAAACCGAACAATTGATATAATAAATGGCCCTTGATTATCTTAAATCTAAATAACGCCACATAATAGACCCCAAGCAGATGATGACGGGGCGGGTCGCTACTCTATATATATAAACAAAATTGAGGTGTCTGTCTGTAATACCGAAATAACTGCCTATTATTGAGCTATGGGGATTATTTCAATTTCATTTAAACATGTTCTTATGATGAATTAATTAAACATTGTCTGTCTGTCTGTCTGTCTGTCTGTCTGTCTGTCTGTCTGTCCAGGCTAATCTTCGGAATGGCTTGACTGATTGTAATGAAACTTCATTAACAGATAGATGGCAATGCCAGGAGTAATCTAGGTTATATTTTATCCGAAAAATTGGGAAAGTTTTTTATTTAGAGAAATCGATAAATTGATAAAATAAATGGTTTTTGATGATTATAAAGCTACATTAATATCACACAAATGCGTTGCGTTGGTGCGTCTGTTAGTGATCGTGTAACTTCCGAACGACTTGACCGATTGAGGTCAAATTCACGTAATGTATTTGTTTTATCGAGGCGATGGTTCATAGCTATGCTATTAACCGTTAGGTGGCGTTGTAGTCAAGCTATTAACAAGATCTATATTTATGGACTATTCAGGTCCATAAATATAAACTCATATTAATAAATGTTGGTTTGGTTTGATGTAAAAAAAGAAAATCCAAAAACATATAATCCGATTGGTAGCGCTGTGGTTGAGTTATTAATAAATAATATATTTATACTGTAAAATTTCGTAAAAATGCCATGTAGTGACGGTGTCAGAATATCCACTATCCCATATCGTCCTAATAACAACTCAAAGTAATAAAAAACTACGGCTGCCAACCCGCCTGACAAGCGTGGCAAAATTAAGGCAAAATCTATGGGGGAGGCCTATGTGCATAAGCAGTGGACTTTTATAGACTGTGATGGATGGATGGATGGATGAACTGTAAAATGTCCGAGTTAATTCTTAAAAAAAATCATCGCGGCATTTACATGAAATATATATTTACATGACATGTGTAAAAAGCAAAACGTCTGCAAGGC
Organism: Parnassius orleans; assembly: GCA_029286625.1. Lineage (NCBI taxonomy): Eukaryota > Metazoa > Arthropoda > Insecta > Lepidoptera > Papilionidae > Parnassius > Parnassius orleans. The sequence goes on from JAGSMP010000170.1 coordinate 4,893,969, forward strand.
CATATTTGTGTATTTCTTTGGAATTGTAGATAACATAATTTTTTTGGGTTCAGTAAATAAATAAATCTATGAATGTTTTTGTTTAAATCAATGTATTAAAGCAAACAAAATACATGTTCGTAAATTAAAGTCATTAAAACAGACAATCGGAGAATTAACGACTTCAAATAGCCATCTTTAAGGCATCGAGCGGACGGAGTTATAGTTGAAGTTGTTAATGTTACTTGTCATCATGTGATTTATGCCATAGATAGAATAATGTTGGAACAGTATATAAATAAATATTCCGGTTTACGGTGAATATAAGCTTTACAATATCTTTTCTTTATTTATTAGCCATTCAAAAACAGAGGAGGATTTCAATGCTCGTAGACGTATGTTTTTTTTAATATATGGCATCGTGCGTATGTTTTTTTCTTTTTGTATGTATGTCACTCAATATTTTTGTTAATTGTAGATAAATTTTAAATTTTAATCTTTGTTAATTGTAGAGCAATTACAGTTCGACCATACCGTAATATGTCCCCGTCACGATTATACACTGGTGTAACGTGAAGGACATAATTACATGATAACACCAAAGTATGCAAACTAATAGCAACACTACCCATCTGAATGTAACACTCTTAGCAACACCATCTTCCTTGCCTGCACCAGAAGAATTACTAAAACGAACAGAACCACGACACTGTCTTATCTACAATAAGCACTCGTAGCATGATTTTACTCGTAGAATGACTAAAGTGGACTTTACAGTGAACTTTATACTGCACAAACGAATGGTGGTTTCTCGATATACCCTCAATTATACCTCACCACCATCGATATGACGCTCCGCTAGAGGGACGCAACGTCTCGCTCACTCTCGATCCAGCGATATTTTATAGACGCGCCGACACGGCCAACCCTGATATGCGACCGTCCTCGGTAGTTTTCCCTCTATTTTGACATTTAAGTCCCTATATTTGGACATTTAAGGATCCACACACATATACAAGGAGATTTCGTTAGACCTCGTGCAAACTAACACCAGCTAAGGCGTCATTTCGCACAGTCGTTATCTCATATATGACATCATGGACCAGACAAAACTGTCACTGAATACAAACCAAAGTAAGCAAACGAAAGTTAGCAATGGCTGCCGGAAGCGTCGCCAGCGTGCTCACGCTTCGACATATATATATGTATGCCCGTGTAGTGACCCACTACCCTATATATTCCCGTGGGTGTCGTAAGAGACGACAGAGGGAAAATGAGGCAGAAGATAGGCAGCAGCATCTTACTGATAAAATCAAAGGCAATAAAAAAAACTGCGGTTGCCAACCCACTCGCCAAGCATGGCAACTATGGCAATATACCCCCAAGACACTAGACTTGGTAACAAGAGACGGCCCCCACGGCCGGCGGCCACGCTTTTCCTGGCTACAGTGGTGACCATGGTAACGGCGGGGTAGGGGATGCTAAGAATGTCCGGTGAAGGTTCGGTTGCCTCCTAAGACGACTCGACTTGGCAACATATAACGCACGCACCCTGAGGACTGACGAGAAGACCTTGGAACTGGAAGGAGAAATAGAAAAGTTGCGCTGGGATATTATAGGATTATCTGAAGTCCAAAGAGAGGGGGAGGACACGGTAATCCTCGAATCCAGCAACTTGTTCTTTCACCGGGATCATTTGTCGGATTTATCGTCCACAAGTCTCTCATTAACAACGTTGTAAAGATTGGGAGTGTGTTGACGAGGGTTGCGTACCTTAAACTCAGAATCACCAAACGGTATTCGCTGTAGGTCATACAGGTTTACGCACCAACCTCGGCACACCCCGACTTCAACGAAAAACTAGGCACAAGAGAGAATGGTGAACTGAAAATAGGTAAATGCGGAATAGGGCAACGAAAACCAAGGGGCCAGCAGCTGGCCGACTTTATGGGGAAAGAAAAAAAAGGCCGAGCGTTATTGCCGAACCTTACTAAACCTTCTTCGTATCGAAGTTAACCATAGAGGTCAAAGTTGGTCTGATGTATTGTGAAAGACCCAACTTATTTTAAGTAGTACAAAACACAGTACGACCAATATATCTCCCCTTCAGTTACTTATAGGAAGCGACTCTTCCACCCCAGTTATACGTGCTCTTGTCCGAGATGTTGCAATAGATATTGCTAACCCAAACCGTGAAGCGCTTATGGCGCTGGGAAGATAACGTGTGTCGTCACTATTGCCTACTAACCAGCAAAAACAAGACGATCATGTGAATAAAGGCCGTAGATCACCTTACGAGTTTGAGGTAAACGACAAGGTATTTGTGATTAAGACTTCACAGTCAGCGGGGAAGTTAGATTCCTGTATGCGTGGACCCTTGTAGGGTCCACGCAAAACAAACTTCCACATCATCGGTATAAATTGGAGCTGTTGGCCAGCTCGTACGGGAAGCGTACAGAAGCTGCAGCTGAAAACATGGTGCCGTGGGCAGGAGAGTGGACTCCCGAGACCTGTGCTGCGTTTTTTGATTGTAAGTCACCGATGTTATTATGTATTACTGTCATGCAAATTTTTTGCTTATGTTTCGCTATATGTGCTGTATAGTGTACTTATGCATATCCACGTTGACATTGAGATGTTTTCTCTGTCACGGCAGATGGACCACTCACTTAGAGTTTTCCATGTTCACGTTGGTATCGAGTGTGATCCTCTACCACGGCAGATGGAAGGTTCCGAAGGAATCTCTTCCATACTTACGTTGACATTGAGATGTTTCCTCTATCACGGCAGATGGACTACTCATTCGGAGTTTTTCATGTTCACGTTGGTATCGAGTGTGATTCTCTACCACGGCAGGACAGTTAGCCCAAAGTAGGTACTGTCACGGTATGCTAGTTACTACCGTAATATAGCCAACTGATGTATGGTGTATGAGGGCCCTCCAGAGATCGATGTGCATGAACGTGGTTAATAGTTTGAACATTTTATATGAGAAATAAGTGTAATGTCATGAAGTATGAATGTTTTATTTGTAACTTTTAGAGGAGTCTGATAACTCGTTACATGACACTTCGGAGGAGGCTGAGGCGAGGTCAAATCTCGAACACATAAAGGTTGCGGACGAGGACGACCGCCTGTGAGGAGAGGCCGTGTTACATTATGATGACTAAAAAGAGGGCATGGCTTGTGGTTGCATCACCGAGATGGTGGGGTAAAAGCCGGTCGCGGTTGCAGCGGCACTTTGGCTCAAACTGTCCGAGAGAGCGGACGTGCTTGGAATAAGATATTCGCTTAAATTGCGAATTAATATTGTAAAATGTAATAAGAAGTTTATAATACAAGTTATGTTTTGTGTATTTTTTTTATTTTGAATATTACTTCTGGACGATAATAATATATATACGTGAAATACAGATGCTCCGCAGAGTTTGTGGTCTGTGAACATGCCCAAAATATAAATTAATATTATATTATTTATGTAAGAAACTATTTTAATACCATTTACAAAATGTGTGATGTCCATATTTTTATCACGCGCAGTTAATCCCACGTTGCTGTTATAAGTACTTGCTTTAAAACAGAAAAAAAAGGATAAATCCGAAGTTGCTGTTAAAAGAACAGGCTTCATAAAACTAAAAGCTATAACTGTATATCTAAGCTGTAGGTATATGATATGTTACAGAGTGGTGTAATATTACTGATTTGCCTATTCATACAATTAAAGTGAATATAAGAATTCTTATAGAAAGGACAAATTAGACAGTTATTTAAAAGATTTTTTATAGAACTGAAGTGACAAAAACCTTACAGTCTATCTGGTAATAACGACTACTGCATTCAATGGACACCTGCAGCCAACTTCAAAAAAGGCTGCAGATGCGGAGTCATCTCGGAAGATTGAGATGGAATGCCCGGATGGTACCTACACAGACTCCTAGACACCTAGTGAATAAAAAAGCGTGGACATAACGAGGTTTCTTAGATTTTTCACTTCTGCTTAATAATAATGTGCTCCAGACCGAATTTCGGTCACGGCGGCCAGCCTCAACGGAGACTAGACATCGGCGCAGGACAGGATTATAGTGCCCAAGTGTATGCGCAAACACAGGTGCACTCTCTATTCCCTCGCTCTCATATTCCGATGGAATGGTAAACTGACACAACCGGAGAGAGATCAGGCGTAGGACCAACGGCTTTACGAACTTTCTGAGGCACGGGGGTGAGACACCGCCAAGTTCCTGACTCCGGGCAGCTACTGAGAATTTCTTGATGGAAAACTCAATAAGTAATATTTTTTTGGCTCGACCAGTGCCCGGGCTTCGAACCCAGGACCTCCTGATCAGCAGTTGCACTACTACAACCACTAGAGCAACGAGCTAGTCAAACATCTGCTTACATACATATTTAGAATCTCCTAAGTGTGTGTTGTTTGTGGATTAGCAGTGGTTCCAAGCAACCGCCGGTACGACATACTCCGCTAATCGTTGAGTCCGCATACTCCGAGAGGCGTCGAGGTCACCGGCCTTTAGGCAGATTCTTAGGCACTCTAGAGCGTTCTCGTGCCCTAAGTGTCTAGTCGCGTTAGTCGCGTGTGCCACCTAAGCACTTCCCCCAACCCTTTCGTTAGAAAGGGGTAGGCAGTGCGCCTAAGTGTTGCAGCGATCACCTTACACCACCCTCAACCTACCATTCGCGTCGCGCTTCATCGCTGTCGGCTCGTAGGTAAGGTAACAGATAGGACACATTGCATTGCATCATTACAAGTAGGAACTAGTAGGAACATCAACATCAATGACGGGTAAGGGGAAGGGAGACCCCCCCCCTACCCCCTCGAGTTAGGAAACCCCCGGATCGCCCGGGTATACTGGATCGGCCCCTTCTAGTTCAGTCAGTGGCTTCATACAGCTAAATACCCAAGAAGAAGCCTTTGTCGCCTAAGGGACCTGCATCGAGCACCGCGCTCACGCCCACCGTACCTGAGCGTACAAGTGGGCGGGAACCGTCGCCCCTTCCACAGCGGGCGAAGAAAACGGCAAGAAGACATACCCCACCGGAAACGGAAGCATCCCTGCACGAAAAACGCCAATGCGTATTAGGATCACCAACCCATTCAAGATATGCCACATCATCGTCATCGTCATCAACATCATCGGACGAGGGCGAAACCCAAGGCAGGTACAAAGTACACAAATCGCCACCGAAATCGCCAAGCCCGCGTAAACCAACCCCCATCTCCTCGGACCGCAGGAGCAACTACGATACGGCCGAGTTTGAAGCTGGAGGCGAAGAATCGTACGGCTGGGAGTCAACGACGTATGCGACCCTAGCGCCATCTGCCGGAGGAACCCCGCCCCCCGCGCCTACTACTAACCCCTCTGGATTACCATTAGACGACGGCCAGAGGCCGTCTACTAGCTATGCCCAACTGGTAGCTGCCCCGGCAGTACCACGAACTAAATCACCGGAAGTACCAATGACGCAAGAACAAGCGGAAGCGGAAAAGGACAACGAAAAGGCACGATACCCACCGATAGTGGTCGAGTGCCTCCCGGACTGGACGAAGCATTTTGAGGTGCTCAACAGAAAGTTGGGACACCCGCCGAATGCTCGTCCGTTCGCGAAGGGTGTTAGATTTACCTCTCAAAGTCCGGAAGAATTCCGGACAATCCAAAAATATCTCGTAGAGATTTCAGAAAGCCCACCAACCATGTCGTGGTATTGTTACACCCAAGAAGAAGACAAGCCCACTAAAGTGGGCATCAGGGGACTACCAGTGGGCACGGACGCAACCCATATAGGAGAGGCTATCAGGGCAAAGGGATTTCCTCTTAAGTACGTTAAGGAAATCCCTCCTCGTAGAGGCAGACCTGGATGCCTCTACTTCGCCCAGCTGGACCACCTGAGCCTGGAACAGCTAAAAGAACTCTACGCTATCGACGAGCTGCTTCTCATGAAGGGAGTAGTTATTGAAGCCTGGCAGAGACGAGTGGGCCCGGCACAGTGCCACCGCTGCCAGGCTTTCGGACACGCTTCATCGAATGGTTTCAGGCCAGTGAAGTGTGTCCGCTTTGGAAGAAACCACCAAGGAGTCGCGATGAGGAACCGAAATGTGCTAATAGTGACCAAAGCCACACAGCCAACGATCGCCGCTGCCCAGTCCTGAGGAGGATTGCAAGGAAACAAGGGATCACCTTACCGGGGCTACTACCGGAAGCCCCCAAGAGCTCCGCAGTAGTAATACAAGAAGACGGGTGGGCAACAGTTAGAGGGAGGGGAAGACAAGCGCCCCCCTCCCTACCCCCTGTACCCACCGCAACGTAACCGCAACCGCAACAAGTTGAATCAGTGGAGCCCGCTCCGACAAAGGCGACCACCGGGGCGACTCTGCAGCCACCCGCCAATGATGCCACAGAAAGGCTCGGCACTACGGTGGTGTCTAATCCTGATAACCAGCGTCTTCTATACTGGAACCCAGATGGAATCCAGCAGAGGCTGCATGAACTCCGCACTATCGCTCAACAGCAAGACATACATGTTATACTGTTGGGCGAAACGAAACTAAGACCATCTACGCACATAAAGCTGCCAAATTACTACATATAGGAGGGACGAGGTCAACGCTCAAGGAGTCGCTTATAGAGGCACGGCGGCTCTGGTAAGAAGAGACATCGTCCACCTAGAGCTGGAACCACCTCAGTACCAAACTATGCGCTCAATCGGCATAAAAATGGAGGCGGCGGGCAAGGAACTAAGGATCTACGCAGCATACCGCCCGCCAGGGACTCCATTTTGCTCCTCAGACATCCGGACAATAATGGAAGGTGAAACACCTACCATTATAGCAGGGGACCTAAACGCGAAACAACCGGCGTGGGAATCTAGACTGATCAACCCGCCGGGTCGTGCACTTTATGAGGATGCGGAGGTAAACACCTACGACGTATTAAGTCCCGAAGAGCCGACGCATATTCCAGCCGTTCACCGGAGGAGTCCGGACGTGCTGGACATCGTGCTCACTAGGAACATCAACTGCCCGATAGTGGTAGAGGTGCTGTACGATCTGAACACACAGCACCTCCCGATACTAATCATCTTAGGCCTCAGTGCAGTGACATTGCCTCGTAGAGCTTTCAAAACCAAGATTAACTGGAGGCTCTACCAACAACACCTACTGGAGAGACCTCCAGTAACCACCTTAATTAACACAGCGGACGACGTAGAGGCTGCTGCATCAAGAATATCAACTACGATCACCGAAGCCCGCAACGCGGCCTCTACAATCCGGGCCCACAGAGGAGAGGCCTGGGAGCGGCGTATATGGAAAGCAGAGGAGGAGGATGCGTTGCTCTACAAATTGAACCGACAGCTAACGAAAACAAGACCACCTGTTTGCCCACTGATCAACAGTGCGGGCGAACGATGCTACGAGGCCAAAGGTAGAGCGGATATCCTAGCTGAGCACTTCGAGGAGTAGTTTATGCCGAACACAGCAAGTGCGGAGTTCATGGAGCTTCATGCCCAAAAGGAGAGCCGCGTACAGGAGTTCCTGTCGTCGCCCGTGCCACCGCTTGCAGGAGAGTGGTTCATCTCCCCCGATGAACTGCGGAGGACAGTAACCCGCCTGCAACCGAGGAAGGCGCCGGGGCACGACCGGATCACGAACGCAGCAATCCGACAGCTGCCCAACAGAACAATTGTAGAGCTAGGAAGGCTCTACAATGGTATTCTGCGGACTTCCCACTTCCCGGAGAACTGGAAAATCGGCAAAATTATCGTCTTGCCTAAACCCGGGAAGGACAGGCGTAGAGTAGCTAGTTATAGGCCGATAACGCTGCTAACGCACATAGCTAAACTATTTGAACGTATAATCCTTAGAAGAGTTCGCCCGTGCATACAATTTCGGGCGGAACAACATGGTTTTCGGAGCGGACACTCTACAGCTACACAGCTGACCAGAGTGTTGCACCACCTATCGGTCGAACACAATTATGAGAAGACTTCGTTGGGCGTCTTCTTGGACATAGAGAGGGCGTTCGACAGGGTGGCACCTGATTACCTTCAAGATAGAACAACAAACGAGTTTCCCTGCTATGCTGCGGCTAGTGGCGTTTCTAGCCGACCGGAGCTTCTACGTCTGTGTCGAGGATGCCGAGTCCGCAGTTAAGTTTATAAGAGCCGGCGTACCACAGGGCAGCTGTCTCTCGCCGATCCTGTACGCGGCGTACACCAATGACATACCAACGCTCGCTGGACATCTGCGCGAATGGGAGGACGACGTAGAGCTGGCGCTATACGCGGACGATAGCGCCTACTTTACCTCGTCCAGAATAGCCCATCTCGCCGTCGCCACGATGCAGCGCCTGCTGGACCTGCTGCCAACGTGGCTGGATGAGTGGAGGATGGCCGTGAACGTGGGGAAAATGACCGCTGTCGTCAACCGCCGCTACAGAAACTTCACACCACCACTGAAGCTAAGAGGCCAAGAGATCGCGTATCAGAAGGCCGTAACCTACCTTGGGTGCCGGATTGACAGGATGTTGCGCATGACCGCGCACGTCGACATCCTCGTCCGCAATGCCAGATGTACGCGGGCGATGCTCCGTCCAGTCCTGGCATCCAAACTACCAAGAAAAACAAAAATTAAAATTTACAAACTATACATAAGACCGAAAATCACATACGCTGCTCCGGCCTGGTACGCGCTCTTGAGCAACAGACAGAGGCAGCGGCTGCAGGTCCAGCAAAATTTAACCCTACGAACCATTGTCGGTGCAGGTCGCTACGTCCGGAATGACGTCGTAGCGGCCAACCTCAAAATGGAGACAATCGAAGAATTTGTGGTCCGGTTGTCGCGCCACCGGACCACATCTACACCTTAACAACTTTGCGCCGCTACATACTCGCCCCCCGGACGGGCGACCTCTACCAAGAGAACTCCTCTCTATAGCGATTAGAGAGTCGAGTAATAACCCGCAATGCCGCAGATAGGCCAACTTAGACACCTAGGCAGGCCAACTTAGCCGCCTATATAGGCCATATTAGACATCCATAGGCTAAATTAGCCGCCCACTGAAACTGACTTGCAGCAACCGGGGAACCGAACCCCGGATCGCTGCCTACACTGACAATGCCGAAGAAATCGGCTCCCAGGACCGGCCTATAGTAGTGGGCTGTGAGGAACACCCGGGCAATGGGGGAGATGCCCCGAGGCCCGAAACCTGACAGGTGCTAGCACCTGCAGATGACAACGCGGACATACTTAATAAGGTTAAATTGTAACTGTTGAAAAAATAACCTTCTTGTGAGTCTCATGTCTCTTCCTCTCACAAGGTCTCCCGCAGTAGGGAGTTGCAAGGCATAATGTAACTTAATTGACATTCAAAAAGTGTTTTGTAGTGTCAATTTTGAATAAAAATATTACGACTTTGATTACAATTGTAAGTGATTTGGCACGGAAAATTAAAACAAAGGTTTAATAAACATTGCGAATCTGTCATTTTCATCATGATTACAACCCTTCACAAGTTAATTGACGAACATAGGCCTCTCCTAAGAAATGCCACAAATGACGGTCCTGAACCATCTGCATTCATTGACTGTCTGCATCTCTTAGGCTAAGTTCATATGACCGCACGGTACCGCGCGGAACTACCGACCGCGCGGTACAAGATCAAAGTAAATGGCAATTATCGTCTACATGACCGCGCGGTCATGTAGACGATAATTGCCATTTACTTTATAATTGAAAAAACTTAGCCTTACTAGGTCGTCACTCCATATAGTGAGGGGTCGCCTTACACATCACTTACCGGTACAATGCTACCACTCGAGAATGTTTCTTTCACATCAGTTGTCCGTTTTTCAAGCTACATCATGGCGGGCCCATTACCACTTTAACTCCGAGCATAGCCTTCTGCATAGCTCAAGTCTGTACTTGTATACAATAATTTATAACAAAAACTAAAAGAGCTTTATTAGTGAAAATTTCAACCTGAACCAAGCCTAACACAGACATAGTACGACGCAGGGAAAGGAAATTTAATCACCATTATGTTCTTCATAGTGAATTTAGTCTGCTGTTGCATGTTCATTAAAACGTGTAAGCTGTGGAACGTTACATTAATGTGCATTATTATCACTACATGAATTTACCTCCTTTGGGTATTAAATAAATGTACGCGTATGTTGATTATAATAACTAAAATTTGTTTCGCACGATGCGTGTTTAATAAAAAGCAAAATATGATATGTGAAATTCATAATATAACATTCAAAATATTATAATTATAATTTATAACTTAAAATACAATATAAATAACGAGCAGTTGTACCCACACCCACGGGACACCCATATCGTCCCGTTGTTGTATCAGAGACGACAAAGTTGAAACCAGGATATGGGCAGCAGCATCTCCCTAATATCAATTGAACAAAAAAACTGCGGTTGCTAAGCTGCCTACCAAGCGTGGCAACTATGGCTAAACTCCCCTATGAGGCAAGCAATTGGGCATGCCTATGTTTATCAGTGCACTTTAGATAAGCTGTAGTGAATGATGAATGAATGAATAGTATTAATCGTTGCCATTACAGTCCCTTACAAGTCCACTGCCGAATGTGCACTGCAACGAGGTAATCTATCTTAGTCTCAGAGTTTACAACCTATCTGCATTTTGATTCTTGTTTGCTCGTTTGTCACCCTGACAATAAAAAATAAGTTGCAGTAGCTAGCTTTAATCAGGTATTGCAACTTTGTGACTCGAACGTAGCTGCCGCTACAAAGAACATGGCGATGCCGCTCAGAACGATTGATAATATTTTTAAATATCTCAATATTTTTTTATTATTTATAAACCAAATACAAACTTTTATTATACAGTGTGTTAATTTTACACTTGATCAAACGAAATGTGTGGATACTAGATAAAAATTATCGGTAAAAAATCGAAAAAATTTTTTTATGTAAACTATTTAAAAAATAAAATTCCCATCCTACGGTTTTAAATTATTTTCTCTTTAAGTAAACGGTGTATTTTTTTCAAAGTAGTTTTATTTGAAAGTTAGAAAGATTAACTAGCAATAAAAATTAAAAAAACCTACGATATCAAGCAGGAAATTTGTCAAAAAAATAATAATAAACCTAAAAAAAAAACATTAAAAAAATTTTTTCGGTTTTTTACCGATAATTTTTATCTAGTATCCGCACATTTCGTTTGATCAAGTGTAAAATTAACACATTGTATTATTGTCAATTGGTATCTTCATTTTATTTTCAGGAAAATCGATAAATTCTTGCCGCAACTAACCTCTTTTTCACTAAATTTTATGAATCCCAATCGAAGCTAGATGGTTTCAAACTTCGTAATATCACTTTAATAACATTTTTCTATTCAACTTCAACGTATATTATAGAGCGTTTGGTATCCAGTTTTATACCAAATTTCAAGATGTTCCTAGCAAAAATTATATGACCAGAATTTTCAATTATAATTATTTTAGATGTTATTATATAAGCGTACTCGTATTTGCAGACATCAAACTGAACTCTGTTGTTCTATCCTAATGGCTTTCCATTATAATCCTCCTTTATTGCAAGCCAAACGCTGAACGTGATGCGGCCATAAAATTAACCAACACGCCCAAAGTACGAGTAGTACATAGTTTAATTATTACGTAACTTGAGATTTATTGTATATTGTGCCAAAAACAGAAGCACGTACCTAACAGAGGATTTAAGCCGGAACAAGCTTACATCTACCTAATACCCATGAGAGTTTCCCTGGAATAATAGTAATAATAAATTAATATAGGTTTTTTTTTATTTTGTAAACTGAATGCTTATAATATTAAGCAATAAAATGTAAAGAAAATGGGAAATATTCAATTTATTGATATAACTTTTGTACGCTTCTCTTTTTAACAGTAATTATTGTTTTCTTTTTAATAAAACTGAAGTGACAAAAAAACTAACAGGCCACCTGATGGTAGGTGACTACTGCAGTCTGTTTTCTTATTCTAAGGGTGACAAACGAGCACACAATTCACGTGATGATAGGTTGTGCTGTAATACGAGTATACAGTAGCAGAAATAAGTAACGGATAAAAGGTAACCCAGACGGACTCACGGGCAGGAAATGAGTCCTACCACCTAGGTGAATAAATACCCTAGTCCATGGACACCTATGTAAATCACCTATTAATAATGTTAATGTTATCGCTCCTAAAGAATAACATGGAATGCCTCGATACCAGTATATAATTATGCTCTTTGATTCTCAAAAACGTTACAGACGTTCTCAAAGACTCATCATACGTTACAATATTTCACGCTAGTACTCTACACAAGCGTAGCCCTGGGTTATTTCGTTTATCCACATTGAAAAATCCACCCTTGGGTGGATACTCGCAAAGGAGTTTTCATCTATCCACTCCAGATGGAGTGGATAGTCGGAATTCACTTTTATTTGTTCTTCCGACTTTCTACCCCAAGTACAGTTCAACTCATACACTTTAATTATTAATTAATTTTTAATAACCACAAACTTAAACAAAAATCGTAATCGTATTACGTATTTCCGTTACCGTTATCGTTACAGCCTATTAAAGTCCATGCATTACATATTGCATTTAAATCAAATTAAACTTTTTAAATAAAATTCTAATTCCAATTACTATTCTAATTACCATTCTAATTACTCGTTTTAAATAATATTACTACGATATCTTAAATTCTGCAATATGTCACTAATTCATTATTGAGTAGACGTAACTTGACAATCTGGATAAATTCGCACTTTTAATGTACTCCAAATTTCTCTGCTACATCAGATGTGTCAGCGAAAAACTGGGGGTTATTTTGCAAGCATTCCAAAACCGTTACTTTTTGATGTTTGTTTTTAACTTCACTTTAAAATGGGAAAACAAAAAAAATTACACATTTTTAGGGTGGATAAACGGAATAACCCGTAGCCCTTCTCCAATCTGACTGAAATCCAAGCCGACCTATTTGTGCTGCAGCAATAATACGACGCGACTTGACTCTACCGTCGCAACCTTACTCTCTATACAAAGAAAGATACAGCGTGCAATCTTCTCTGTTATTTTTCTTGTCTTTAGAATTTTAATTAGTGTGTTCGAAGACTAAAGAACTCCCAGTCTGCATAGTTTGGGTTAAAATATGAAGTTGCCGATCCAATGAAATTAACAATTGGAATTAAAATGAAACGTACATGGTTCCAGATTCGGGCATACAACTTTTTATACACAAAGCTATAATATTCTAAATTCAAAAATTGAGTATCTTCTTTTGTTTAACTTTCAATTGCTTTTAATTTCAGTATTTCAGTTATGAATTTCCGAATACGAGTTCCGATGTGGTTCTAACGGAGCAGAGATAGCTCGGAAGCCTGACCCGTCCATTGATCTTCGCCATTATTGCTCACAGACCTAACGCTGCTTAAAACCATACGTCATCCTCCGCACTCGTAATAGCTACCCCCAACTGAATACCATTTTTGTCGCAATTTGGACTATTTCCTTCAATGAAAAATGCTCTTTTCTCAGAAAGTGGTACAGGATGCATTTATAGATTTTGTAGAGTATACATAACAGACTTCGATCATTAAGTCATTAATGATTTTGCAGAAATTATCTGCAGCACTCATTTTGCTGTAACTGGACTGCAAGTACTTTGCATGTAAAGCGAGTGATTATAATTACAGACTGCGAGCGGACGTTTTATTTATCTATATAAATAAAACGTCCGAAACGTACATTGGATCTCTAGTTTTCATTATTCACCATATGAGTTATAATGATATTCTGCACGTATTTCACTAGAATGCTGTGCGAGCGTGGTCTTAACCCGGTCGAGACGACGTGTTTTATTGTCACATACGCTTGAGTGATGAGCGTGGCTCTACCAAATGAACAAACGGTACTATGTCGAAGACTTACGTGTTACACGTGGCTCATGTTTCTTTTCCCTCTTTTTAACGAAAACGAGCTTTGATTCGCAGAATTCGGTTATAAGTCAAGTCAATTTTAAAACTGTTACGAGATTATTAATTTGCGAACCCTTGTTTCCTATTTAGGGGTCTTTAATAAAGGGATTGCATTATTGTTTAATAAAAAACGCATGAATTTATTTGACATCTATTACGCCTCCAAGTGACGTCATAAAATGGGCTAAAGTTACCTATACAAAATTAACTACTGCTTGGAAAAGAAAACTAATTGAAATTGGTGTATATAACCTTAAGTATAAAGCAAAAATATAAAAACAACACCTTAAAATGTACATACCGATTACAACGTGAAACATAATACATATTTTCCATAATACGCTACCGCTAATGATGCCATTTAGACTACGGAAGCCAATTTACTCAACAAAGTGGTGTGCATTAATTTCGTAAACATTACAATTTATTTGTATAATAGAAACATAACTAAAGTAGTTAATGTTACCTGTACAGAAGTAAAACACGCTCATGGAATGTATTGTTTTTTTTTTTCTTTTATATCATGTACTGTCTACGTGACTTTAGCCGCAGCCGTAATTGCTATTGCTCCACGCTCATAATCCGTTGGGACGTAAATCCGACACGACTGCAGAGAGATCAGCTGTAGGACGAATGGCTTTACGTGCTTTCCCAGGGACGGGAGTGAAGCACCACCAACTTTCTGACTTTTTTATAAAATTTATTAAAATTTTACATAAAAAAGGTTTAATGATTTTTTTCCCTCCGGTTAAAATTAACCGAGTTACGAAGGTTTTAAGTTTAAGACGACACATCAAAAACCGTTTAAGCGGGCTATCGTGACTGAATCCGAGTTAGTACATAATTTCTATAAAAACTTAAAAAACGCCGTCATAAAGTCTAAAATTGCGTAGCGCCCGCAACGATTAAGACCGCTTAAAAATCCCTTAGAATCTTAAAATATTAAAAAAAAAATTGATTTAAGTAATCAAAATAATGAGCAAGCAAATTACGAATATTGATGTTATGAATTTTATGAATGTTATGAATTTGAGTGATTCCCAAGCAGATAGATTAAGTAATTTCGTTGTAATTTCAACTATAGTGATTTTTTAGAGGTGTTTTCGCAAATAGTTACTCGTATGATCGAGTCAAAATTATACAATCGTGTTTTGAACAAGCAAATTCAAGATAAAGACATGAATTTACCTATCCAAATTTCAGTTTCGTTAATCGTGTCATAATCCTATACTATTCGGTGAAAGGAGGTGCATTTTCTCGCGGTGTCGCCTTAAGGGTGACCGTAAATTTAAAAAATTGTAGGTAGTAGAAAAACTAGCGAACTAGCTTTTTTTTATTGTTTAAAAGAATCTAATCTTTAAGTTTAGAGATACAGATTTATTTTTATTGTTAAAAAAATATAAGAATTTGAAAGGACATAGCTCTGCGTCTATACATTGTTTGCCCTGGAACCAAGACCATCGGAAAATTATGTGTTTTATTGTCGATCATTAGTAAATTCCTATTATATATTCCATTAGTAAATGATCTCATTTTTATAGCGGACTACCTGCAGAATAGATATAATTCAAAAAAGGTGTCAGATTTTGAGGTTATAATCGAACCACGAATATTACGGTTTTTCGTAGCTCCGAGTGATTTTTAACAAAATGAAAAACAATGTCCTAAAACATTTAGCTATTTTTAGTACCTATCTATATAATTAGGTACGCAGTTATTGTTATAAAGCCTAAGTGCATGTAAGTGCAATGTATAAATGCATATAATCTAGTTAACATACCTGCTTTCTTAGCATTGGTTTTGAAATGAGAGAAAATGTTTGTCTATTAATGTAAAAATAAAAATGTATATATTTATTAGCAGATAGCATATAGATGTTGTCATTAGCATATACGGTACGGTAAGATACCGCAATTTACACAAAATACACTTTTCATTGCGTATGCGTAAGTCCGTTTATTAATGTTAGGTTATCGTTTGAGCGGTACACAGTTCCGAAAATCACAGCAAGGTAAGTCGTTTTTGAAAGCAATCAGAGTCCGTCAAAATAGCCAAGTCGTAATGTTTAATATAAAGTCCCGAAAATCACTAAAACACCGATACAATTACAAAGAGCAAGCAACGTCAATGTAATTTTGACAGAGTGAGATGAAACTACAAAGTAGGCATGTCGATCTGAAATCTGAAATGATTCAAGAAATACTTTTGCATAGTTGGAATATCTGTTCCTTGTGAAAGACTTTTTTCTGTTCTGTTCTGGGTTCGACCCCAGGGTCGGGCAAAGTATTATTGGGTTTTTATAACTTGAAATTCCCATTAGTAGCACGGAGTCTGGATTTGTGCCCGGTGTTTGGCAATACGCACACCCCCTATTACATGGGACGTATAACATAACTGGTGCCAATTGGCAGTACTACACACCTCTGCCTACTACTTCTGGGAAATACAGACGTGGTGTTATGTTTATTAATTTACTGATGTTTCTATCCAATTACTTGTATTTATGGTAAATTATCATCAATAATGTTCATGCCAAACGTTACAAACAGTATTACATACATCATCTTTAGTCATACGATAATATTAATACCATAACAAGTATGACAATGTCCTACTTTACTTATAATAACTCGTACGTCTCTACTTCTTCATACTTGTAACAATATTAATAATAACATCTGTATCTAGTCTGCAATATTGCATTCTTTAAAGAACACATTTATATATATTTTTTTTATATGATAAGGGTGACAAACGAGCACACAGTTCACCTGATGGTAAGTGGTTGCTGTGGCCCATAGACATATACATCTATCCTCGAATACGTATCAAAATGCAGATGCGTCACAGCAGCATTAAGTTGCTATTTTAAGCTGGTATTCTGTGAGAGCGTGGTCTTTCCCCGGTCGAGCCGACCCATTCGTGCTACAACTATACCAGTAATATAGCTGCAGTATGGCTCTACCACGTAAGAAAATAATTAATGCAGTAACGATAAGTGTTTTTTTTTTAAATATTAATTGTCGTAAACTCGTAAGTTATCGTTTATTAAGGAGTAAAGTACACACCTTTCTAAAAGATCATTAGGAAATCCTGAATAATTATCTTTATGAATATTTTTCTTCAGCATTATTCTAACCACCTATTTAAAATCGAGTATGACCTCATTCATTAGGTATAGTAGGTTTTTTAAATTATACTTTTAGGGAATAATATAAAAGAATATAAAGAAATGGTAATTGAATATTTTTATTGTAGCTTTTATTTTCAACTTTATTCGAAATAAATTCAAAATGTGATTCAGATTAAAAAATATGCAACAGTTCATTAAAAATTCAAAAAATCGATTACAATCGATTGGGCATCCCTCATAATTTTTCGACACCACATGATGTGGTTATTAGTCGAGTAGAATACTTTTTAATGTTTAATTTGGCGTGCAGCTAGTCCGTGTTATAAAAGTATTTGCAACTAATATAATAAAATAGACAATTAATTATCGTGTATGTCCGATGCTTTTACTGCACAGGGCGATTTTGGACATTGTCCTTTGGAAATAGAAATTTGAATGCTTAAATATTTATGAATTATTTCTTTTTTGCCATATTTAGATTCCTCGTAAAACTTCCTAAATTTTACGATTGTAAAAAAATTATGCAGATATAAAATTAACGTTAAAAACATTTTAAAAAACCTGTATCCCTAAAAAATTAGATTTTTCTAAGCATTTTAAAAAAATCGCTTATTTGCCTACTACCTACGATTTTTCAAAATTTACGTTCATCCCTTAAACTTAAAACATCCCTAACTTGGTCAATTTTGACCGGAGGAAAAAAAACATAAAGGTGCTTTGATTTTATTCTATGTAAAATTTTAAGCTCTACACATTTTTATAAGAACTTTTTTATCATATATTTATCGCTTTCGAGTATTAGCGAAAAAACATTTTTGACAATTTTTTAACCCTTGCCGGGGGTTGCAGACACAAAAACCATAACACATTGTTTTTGTATCATTAAAACTACATTATATCAATAATGCAAAGTTGAGTGCCAAAATTTTGAATTCAGACCTTATTTGACTGGACTATATATGAGATTAGTAACTACCTGTCGAGTATGAGGACGTATTGTAAAGATTTTTTTTTTAATAAATAGTTACTTATAATGACATCAGTGATAGCCCAATATAAATTTAACAAACACCATCCTCTAATTGTGTAAAAATAGGGGATAAAGTTATTGATGTAACTCTTTAGACCACATTTTGGCTTGTGATATTCCTTAGTCCACACAAAAGTTTCAGAAAATAAAACTTTAATAAAAATTAGAATAGAATAGAATAGAATAGAATAATTTTTTATTCAATGTAATCACATGTGTAATTCTTATTGAAAGTAATTTTTTACTTTAGCACTGGTTTGAAAAAAAACCCTCTGTCCTGGGAAGAACCAGCAAGAAACCCAGCGGGACTTTTTTTTTAAAGTAGATTTTACATTAATGGTTGTACAAACTATTTACAAAATTTATTTTAGAAACTGCTTGGAAGCGACCACCTCATTCCCAGGGGTTATTATCAACCCTGTATTCATTTATATTATAATAACCCTTTTTATACAGTTTCAGCTTAACAAAACATTTAACTTGGTAATAGAGAGAGCCTGTACACTTTCCGGGACCTTGTTGTAATAGCGTATACATTGCCCAAGAATGAATTACTGACTCTGTGGAGTCGAGAAACTGGTATCACTAGCTTGTGTTTGTTCCTAGTGTTTACAGAATATATATCACTTTTTTTTACTAAAACTACCTTTTTTTTTGTGAACATACATTAAATTTTCGTAAATATACTGAGAAGCCAATGTTAATATATTTATTTCTTTAAATTTATCTCTAAGAGACTCTCTCGGTTTTAGGTTTTAAATAGCTCTAATGGCCCTCTTCTGTAAAACAAATAAGTGTCTGAATCAGTCGCATTTCCCCATAGCAAAATCCCATAAGACATTATGCTATGGAAATAACTGAAATAAACTAATCTAGCTGTCTCGACACTAGTGAGACCTCTAATCCTTTTTACAGCATAGGCTGCAGAACTTAGTCTGCTTGTTAGTTTGGATATATGGGGGCCCCACTGAAGCGTTGCGTCGAGAGTGATGCCAAGAAAAATAGTGGATTCAACAGGGCCCAGTTCTTCCCCATTTAAAACACATTGGTATTCAGATTTTTAACATTCGATGTTTTAAATTTAATACATTTAGTTTTATTTCCGTTTCAATTATTAACGTTAAACCTATGCACTAATTTTGATATAGCATTATTCACTTCTTCACATTTAAATGATGGCCGTTTAAGTTTAAAAATCAAGTATATCATCAGCAAACAAAATTTAATTTCTGGGAAGTTATTGAAAATTTAATTTCCCAGACAGACAGACGTTAATTGCCGCCATTTAAGTAAATTAACATATTAAAATTCCCAGTACTTGAAATTGCATTTTTTTGCAATTGTTATTCATTTATCTTTTGAAGTAAATAAAACTGTAATTTTTATTAACAAACTACCGGATGTTATTACGTAATCTGATTAAAAAAATATTCTCCCATATTTTTTAAATCCAATCACGTAATAACATCCCAGTATTGCATTGCAAAAGAACATGATTCGCTTAAAATATTTCGTAATATGTGTAGTGGTGGCGTGAGAATATTTACTACCCTGCGAGTATCTCATCCCGTGAGTATCGTAAGAGGTAACAGTAGAAAATTGAAACAGAAGATGGGCAGCAGCATATTCCTGATAACAAACGAAAATCATACAAAAACTGCGGTTGGTTTACCACCCACGAAGCGTGGCAACTATTGCAAAATCACCAGCTTAGCTGTGGACTTTGATAGGCTGTGTAATGAATTATTGAATAAAATAATTACAGAGAATGATTTAGAGAGAGAGAATTTATACAATTTACGGCTGTAAATGGAATATTTGAATAGCATTATCAACATTGACAAATGCAATCCTACAGTTCAAGCTCAACTAAAGGATTATATCACTCAGTAAAATGGACAAGTACAACTTTGCAAGTTAGCTAAAATAAAAATTAGCGTAGCATATACAGAATAAAAAAAAACATTTATTTTAAATATTTATTAATGAAATGTTTATGTAAGGTTTGGTCTTCTGTGATTCTGTAGTGGTAAAAAGTCTATCAGTCACTCATGTTTAATTGTAGAGCGAGGCTCGGCTGTACAAATACTCGTATCTTTTAAGTAACCTGCAAAAGCACAACCAAAAATGTAGTGATCACGATCCCATGGCCCACCGTCCTCGATCTCGTAAAAGACATTTCTGTGAGCTCTCATTAATGGAGTATTTTAAGTAAGAATTTGTAATGTAAAGTTACAAACATACTTAAACTCTCACGCCTGTTACCTAGAGGGGTAGGCAGTAGCCATTTATATGAGGAGTGCAGACTCTGCAACTCCTCATATAAATGGGGGCGTAAAAAATTCATCACCCTATTTCATCTTGAAATATCGTAAGAGTTGACTACGGAAAATGCCAGATATAATGACTTTGAATAGATGGCGCTGTAACCATCTCGTTTATAGGCGTAAAATATCCAGACCAGCGATGGTGAGCAGTATCAAAGTGTAAGACGTCTGGTACTGCGGTCGTCAATCCATCTGCCAAGCGTGATGAATGAAGCAAATCGTCCCTGAAAAATAAGAGAGAGAGCCCTCAAAAGTCCAGCAGTGGGCATTACGAGCTGATGAAGTAAAAGTATCCACTATGGTAGTTGGTATACATTTCTGGAATACAATCAAAACAAAAGCATATTATACATATTATAGCATATTATTTAGTAGAGCCACGCTGCAGTTATTTAATAATGTTGCAACACTAATGGGTGGGCATGAAAGGAAAGGGCCATCTCATAGAATACTAACGTAAAATAGCAGCATAGACAATACTGCTATGTCTGTTTGGCGACTATAAGCCCTTTTTACTGGTACTGGTCCTCAGGAATGACAGCGCATCTACATCAAATACACAAATGGTAGTTATGGATTTACATCAACAATATTTGATTATGTAAAAGTTGTCTGATTTCTTATTTTCACTAGTTTCATGTAGGGGAATAGGATATTATTTTTATATTAATTATCTGATAGTAGATGACAAAATAATATTCCTTACTGCAGAGTTAACAACACATCAGTCTAAGGATAATAGAAGCATCTGATCAACAAGGATATAACCATTACACATGTAAAAATGGCTTAACTAAGTTACAATACTTATGCAAACTGTATATTTGCTTCTAGTACAAGTAGTAAGTACTTATTTACACGTAAATATATGTACTATCTATACTGTCTAACTACTATGGCTGGCATAAATTCAGGATCCATGTTTGATGCCATTTGGTATTGTCAAGTTTATGGAGCAACTTGCTGAATACATAAGGTACTCGTATTTATACCTAAATGCAGTTAAATGAATCGCTCTTCAAAGCCGATGAAGCTACATCAAATAGAGAAATCTTTAAATCCCTCGACCCATAGATTCTAATTTTCTTATAACATACAGAAAAACTTCATTTATGTATTTATTCTATATATTATTTAATTTAGCTTTTACTAATAACATAAAACTTTAATACTTTGTCACTTTTAACATACTAATAAGGTTCTAAGACCTGTGTTTGTCATTTTTTTAGGTAATTCATCATAAATTATAGATCATATTAAGATTTTCCAAAATTCTAGGTGTAAAAGTAAACTCTTGTATTACATACATACCTTAGAGAGTAATTGTGTTCTGTGATACATACTCTTATATTAATTAACTAAACTCATTAGTTTTCATTTTTCAATTTCGAATGTTATTGGCAATTTTACCATACGACCACAAAAAAATAAAAAGGAAAAATAGATATTATCCATTATTTGTTAAACACTTGTGCATCGATGAGGCGATATTTATTTTATTGTCTTGTAAACAAACACGTATAAACTTTTTAGCTATTAATTAATTTTGCTAGTTTGCTACTAAAAATTATTTTAAAGTATATAACAATTAACTACAGACTTTATTCTTAAAGTAGTGATGCAACTCGAACTCTGTTTTCACTCGATTAAATCGAGTGAATCTGTGTAACTCGGTACTCAAGTGAAAATAAATTTTACTCGAGTCCGCTTGCACTCGAGTTACCAAGTCAACTCGACGCACCGTGTGGATTCGGAGAGCGCTAGATAGATGTCAGTTCACTAATTCATTAACTCTATCATCTAATCAACTAATTCACATAGAATAAGGCGCCGCGGGCGTGAAACTTGCATCTGGCATGTTGTAGTCAAATATGAACTTAGTTTGATTTATAATATCGTGATTGTGCTATCATTGTTATTTTTTTTTACTTTGTATAAGTAGTGCATAACATAAAAGGTGATTTAAATATACTTGTTTGTTTAAAGTATGAATGATAACAATGAAACAATAAAACAAAAATTGTCAGTGTGGCTTATTTTGAAAAATGGAAGCGATTTGTAAGATATGCGAAAAGCAGTTTATAGATATTGAAATGCTACACATGTCTGTAGTAAATAAAAAACACGGAAATACTACAAATAAATAAATAATGAATATTTGTATTTTATTTCATATTGTCACATATTACTTATTTAATAAAGGTACCTATTTTAAAAGTATATTAATATAGAAATTCCACTTTATATTGTATTAAAAACTATAAAAAAAAAACTTAAACTAGTAATTTAATTATCAAACAGTATTATTATTATTATTTAAAAATGCTTTAACTAAGGTAATCGCTATTATCAACTCGAGTGATAAACTTCATTCGATGCCGGGACTGTAAATAGTTAATTCGCATAACTCAAAAACTCGAGTACAACTACAGTGACATGATAAAACCCGAGTGACTCGAGTCACAAAATTCTACTCGAGTCGCATCTTTATCTTACGGTCAATTCAGTGTCTGTCTACAATTTAGTGATGAACTCGACTTACTAATTCGAACAACTTATTGATATATTATGTAATATCAACAAGCTGATTAAGTATAATACGTGATAGTTAAATTATTAATTACATTAACTATACGCTACGTCATAAAGTTAGAGTGATATTATTTTATGAAAATTGTCTATACGCAAACCAATAAAATATAACTACCTATTAAGTTAAGTAATAATAATTATCTTGGATGGAGGAACAAATATAAAAATAATTTGTAACAAACTGACACAACTTCGTTCCACCAATTCGAGTTGCGTAACTCGAGTACCATTCGACTTACGTGAATTTCAACTCAAATTAACTCGAGTCGAGTTTCTTCCGAGTTGGCACATCTCTACTACAATTTTTTTTAATATTACATTATCTGAACCTATGACAAGAACACAAATATCAAAACAACTCTTTTTTTCAGATTTCTTAATTCCGTTTAGATTTTTATAAAATTTTTATGCTATTTACAATAATAAATTGGTATCTTTTTTTGTATATAATACCATTGAGGGTCGCGAAAGTTTCTAGTGGGCCCAAAAACGATTGACTCCTTTGCGGATTTTTTATATGGCGCTCTATATACTTTTTTCTATATACACTTATAGCATTTATAGCGATTGAGTAAGTCGATTATTTTAAAAAATTTAAAGAAGATTTTTTTTTAAGAAATATTTGGGATGGGGTGAAAGTTCTATCACATGCGAGGGTATCCTAGTATAGAAGTTAGTATCTTCCTAATTGATTGAAGCAACCGTATACAATGACTGTAATTTAAATTTATTTTTGAAACATTTTTTTTATTAAAAAGGTGTTTTTTTTATAGCATAGGGTGACAAACGAGCACACAGTTCACCTGATGGGAAGTGGGTACTGTGGCCCGTAGACATCTACATTTATCCTCAATTAAGAGTCAATATGCAGATACGTTGTCACCCCTGAAGACTAAGATGAAATGCCTGGTTTCCAGTAAAAAGGGTCTCCGGTACTCTACACTCACCATACGAAACACAGCAGCATTAAGCTGCTATTTTACGCTGGTATTCTATGAGAGCGTGGTTCTACCCCGGTCCAGCCGACCCATTCGTGCTTCAACTATAATATACTCGTAGTTGCAGCGTGGCTGTACCACGTAAAAAAATTTACAATTTTTGTATGTATATACAATTATTCCAATTTGACATCACAAAATATTAAAAGTATAAAAAATTGCAAAAATTCTTTTAGGTAAACACCGCTAAGCCATAATTTTTAATTAACAGTAAAAGCCGAATTAAATAAAAATAAAAATAATGATATACTGTCCATGTAATAGCTTCGGAAGTCGGTGCCAAGACACAGTGTATAGAAAAATTCCCGAACTCAGAAGTTATTACTTGGAAATTATTTTATTCTTTTTATTTCTTTACATTTCGACTTTCACTTGTCGTACGTTTACATGTCGTCGTCTGGGTAGGTACCACCCTCGTACCTAATTCTGCCGCCAACTAGCAGTTTTTTCATATAGAATAATACTGAAAAGCAAGTACACAGTCCACCTGATGGTAAGTGACTGCAGCAGCCCATAGACATCTACATATTAAGAATCAAATGCAAATGCGTTGTCATCCCTGAAGACTAAGATGGAATGCCTCGTTACCAGTAAAAAGGGTCTCCGGTTCTCTACACTCACCATACGAAACATAGCAGATTAAAGCTGCTATTTGACGCTGGTTTCTGTAAAAGCGCATTCCTACCCCGGTAGAGCCGACCCATTCGTGTTGCAGCCGTAATATAGCAGCAGCATGGATCTACTACGTAAAAACTTTAACTTGTACGTTTAAGGTACAATTCCGTAGCCAACTGCAGGCAGCAGCAGCGGGCGACGTGTCGCCGCGACATGTCGCTGCGACATGTCGTGGCGTCATGTCTGTTCAGTGTTCTGTGGGTTAACTGTTTATGTAAACAAAATAGGTACTTTTCGCTTTTATTTAACTCCTTTTCTATATTTTTCCAAATATCTTTTATCACACTGCTTAAATAATTATTGTGATATGCATCGTACAGTGCGGAATATTGGGCCACCTGGTTTATCAGTTTCTCTTCTTCGGAACCGGTGAAACTCATTTTTTGAGAAAAATTCAACGTGTTGTCGCCCGGGCGTTGGCGGCACTACTGATCTGCGGTCGGGCTACAGTGTCATCTGACGCTCGGCCCATAGCGGCAAATGACGTGCCGCTAGCTACGGAAGGTATTACATAGAACTACATAGAAACCAGTAGTGTTGCGACGATACGTCGCCTGCTGCTGCTGCCTGCAGTCGGCAACGGAATTGTACGTTTACGCGTCGTTGTCTGGGTAGTTACCCCCCCTCTTACATATTTCTGCCGTCAAATATTAGTGCCTGTACTTCTTTGGTTCAGTCTGAAGGTTATAGGGAGCCAGTATAATACGAGGGTGTAGTCTTCCTTATTTGTAGTAGGCAGTAGGTGTTCATACAGCATTAGCTACTTTATCAGGTGGACATTAAGTTCGTTTGTCACTTTTTATTAAAATATATAAAGTAACAGGGTAGTATTAAAAAAGTGAAAAAAATGTATAGCTAATACTACCCTGTTGGTATTATTAGCTATACAGTTTTTTTTTTCATTTTGATTTATATGCGGCAACGCTAACTTTCAGTGCGTCTAGCGGGAAAAATAACAAACAGAATCAAATAATTGACAGGCATACGAGTCGAGTCCCATTTTAAAATTAGTTTGTTAAGAACAGTATGATCGATAAACTCTTTTTTTTTATATAACGTTACTCCCAAATTAGTATTTTCTCCTGTATTGTAGAGGCAGTCTATATACATAAATTGTACAAGGACAAATATCCAGACCCGTAACAATCCTATGTAGGCCATACAAGTGCTTGTTCCGTGATGGATTCGAACCCGCGGCCTACAGCGCCGTCAATGGTAAGCCACTGCGCCACGGAGCTGTCAATTTACAATTGTATCGTAAATAAATAAAACACTTCGCATCGTGTTACAACACATAATTTTTTCTTTGCCTTTAGAACCCAGAACTGTGAAGCGAATATTAAATATATGTAAATAAGATCATTATATCTGGTTTGGCTCACTGGGGAATTTACTCGTAAATGAGGTAACGTGGTAAATATGTCTGATATTACAATATTTAGTTGAAATAGAAATACGCAACAATATTTTTTATAGAATAAGGATGAAAAACGAGCACATAATAATCAACATGATGGTAATTGGATGCTGTAGACCATGGACATCTACATCATCTATCCTCGATTAAGAATGAAACTGCAAATGCGCTGGAGTCCCTGAGGACTAAGATAGAATACCTCCTTTCCAATTAAAAAGAGTCTCCAGTTCTCTACACTCACCATACTAAACGCAGCAGAATTAAGCTGTTATTTTACATAGGTATTCTGCGAGAGCATTGACATATTATAAAATGTAAGATTATTGTTTGCAGACGATCAAAAGATTTACAATAAAGTTAATAGTGTTAATGTTACTCAACTTCAACTTTAATTAGGTATGAGAAGTATAGGAGATTGGTGCAAGTCTAACTATCACGCTCAATGTACAAAATTGCTTTCATATAAAATTTCAATAATATAATAGATATCTAGCTGTATAATAATGCAAAAATAAGATTAAAATGTGTACTATTTAAGTAATGTGTACTCACTGCGTACACATTACTTAAATAGTACGCATAGTAAGGTGTCATAAAACGTGCAACACAACAGAATTAAGCTGCTATTTTACGCTGGTATTTTGTGAGTGCGTGGTCCTTCCCCGGTCGTGCTCCAACTATTTCTATAATGAAGATTAAATAGATTTTAAACTATATGATAAATATTTCCAATGTATTATTATTAATATGCAAATATCATAACTTCTTACGATATGTATAATGCTATATCTAAATTAGTAAATTGGTTTAATGTTAATAACTTGCATTTAAATAGCAATAAAACGAAATGTATGAAGTTCATGACTCCAAATGTCAGACAATTAAATACTAATGTAATTTTAAATGGGGAAGAACTGAGTCTTGTCGATACCACCATTTTTCTTGGAATAACACTAGACGCGAAGCTTCAATGGAGCCCCCATATATCAAAGTTAGCAAGCAGACTTAGTTCTGCAGCATATGCTGTAAAAAAGATTAGAAATCTTACCAGTGTGGAAACGGCTAGACTTGTTTACTTTAGCTATTTCCATAGCATAATGTCGTATGGTATTTTGCTATGGGGACACGCAACTGACACAGAAATTATATTTGTTTTACAGAAGAGGGCCATAAGAGCAATCTATGATTTAAAACCTAAGGAGTCGCTCAGATAAAAATTTAAGGAAATTAATATATTAACTTTGGCCTCTCAATACATTTATGAAAATGTAATGTACGTACACAAAAATAAAAGTAGTTATACAAAAATAAGTGATGTTCATTCTGTAAATACTAGGAACAAACACAAGCTAGTAGTACCAGTTACTCGACTCCACCGAGTCAGTAATTCATTCTTGGGGCGATGTATACGCTTTTACAACAAAATCCCAGAAAATATACAAAATTCGACCTGCTCAAAATTCAAAAACTTTATTAAACATAGTTTGTATAAAAAGGGTTATTATAATATTAAGGAATTTATGGATGATAATAACCCCTGGGAATGAGGTGTTCGCTGCCAGGCTGTTTCTAATTTGTTTTGTGTTGTTAATTGTGTAATATACATGATTGTAAGCTGTTATTTTTAAAAAAAGTCCCGCTGGGTTTCTTGCTGGTTCTTCCCAGGACAGAGGTTTTTTTTCGAACCAGTGGTAATTAGACAAAAGAGTGACTTTCAATAAGTATTATTTATAATCTATATTGAATAAAAAAGTTTCTGTTTCTGTTTCTGTTTCTGTTTCAAAATACACTAAACAAAATATTAACTTAATAGAATTTTTTTTATATGACAAGGGGCAAACGAGCATACGGGTCACTACTGAACTGTAGGCTTGATCTGCCAAAATTGTCATTGTCATTCAAGCTTTCCATATGAAAACGTAAGTATATAAATCCCAACATTTAACTTATATACTTTTACAATTTGAGCATACGAAATATTTCCAAACGCATCACGTTCTACTGCAATGCAATACTGAGATCGCAGTGAGCAGAAATTAGTAGGTAGGAAATACTCCTGAGTCTGATCACGTAATGATAGTTGGCAGTTTTTAAATGAAAATTACTGTTTGATTTATAAGCTTAGAAAAATTAAAGACTAAAATAAATAACTTTATAGCGGTTTTTATTGCAAGTTAGTATATTTCTTATTCTTTGCTTCATTTCCGAAAAAAAATTACTATTACTATATTTAAAAAAAAACATAATAACACATGTATTTACGTAGGACACTCAATAAGTTTTAAGATATACAAAAAGTATTCTAGATACTATTAATATTTATTTCACATCTTTTCAAAATATTCTCCATCATGCTCTATACAAAGTTCCATTCGCCTAAACCAACTCTGAAAACACTTTTGCCAGTCTTGATATGACAGGTCGGAAATCGCTTCTTCGTAGGCAGCCACGGCTTCTTCGGCGTTTGAAAAAAACTTGCCTTTTATTTTTTCTTTGACTCTTGGGAACAAAAAGAAATCGCAAGGAGCTAAGTCAGGGCTGTAGGGTGGGTGACTTAGAGTTTCAACACCAGATTCCTCAATAAATGCTTTTGTTCTAAGGGAGGTATGTGAAGAGGCGTTATCGTGATTCAGCATGATTCCCCGAAGCCCGGTCTTTGGTCTTCTCTCCCGCACAGCTTGAAAAGCTTTGGGTAATGCAACTGTAGTATACCATTCAGAGTTGACTGACCTACAATTATCCAGCATTGATGTTGTAAAATGTCCGCTCCGCGAAAAAAACTAGCCACCATTTTTTTGCTGACGTTGCGAGGTCTTTGTAGTTTTGTCGGTAACTGTCCTTCTGAGTAGACTCATACCGATGATTGCCTTTTATTTTCCGGATCATATTGATAGATCGATGTCTCGTCACCAGTAAAGATTTCTGCAAACGAGGGATCCATCGACAACAAAGCTTCCTCACTCCAAGATGTTGATGTAGGATGGTATGAGTGCTCCCCGAACTAATGCCTAAAATCTTTTCGATGTCCGTATATGTGATTGGGTCTTCTCGCACCAACATTTCAGTAGTCCATATATTTTCTGCCGTTACTGCTTTTTGCGGGGCCCCGGTTCTTTGGTCATCCTTAAGATTAATTTTAACCCTTTTGAATTCAGCAAACCACCTAAAAATTATTACGCGTGATGGAGCTGAGTCCCCTAATGCTGATTGTAATCGTTGTAAACTTAATTGTTCGGTTAAACCAAATTTAAAATCATAATATATCATAGCGCGCAAGTGTTCACGGTTAAGATTCATCGTTTTAAATGAAAAGCGCGGGAAGCGTTGCAGGAAAATTAATAGAACTTTTTTTTTTAATATTAAGCAATTGGCTTATGGAGTTCTATTTTTAAATAAATTTGCTTTTTTCCACACGGGTGCGTTCCATTTTTAAATTTCAAGCATCTCAAAACTTATTGAGTGACCTACGTATTCCATAGGTCGTTAGAGAAATTCCTCTACAGTCTCATACTCTGCAAATCCTTTGCAGTTTCATACTGACTTTATTCCAATGAGGTCAGTAAATTACTAATTTTTGCGTGATAATACAGTTTTATTTACAAAAGTATTTTTTTTGTTTTTATTTGATTATAATACCATACAATATAACACTCACTTTCCTGGCCCACCTACTTTTCGTTACAAAATTTACTGAAACCGCATAATGAGTAAACCAGTTGCTGCATCAATCTCTACGTGCATATTTATGGGATAATTTCTCAATTTATCTGTTTGTACATATATTTGCTACAGCTATCTTATCATAAGGAACAAAAAGAGAAATACTTGATCGAGAATTTATAATAAATAATCATAGAATACATTAAAATTAACTGTGATCGATATAAAATGTGGAAGCTTTTTACTGGCTTATAAGTTGCAATATAGTGCTCTAGATTGTAAAACTCCTACCGGCTATAACCTCATGGAGTTCATCGCTACGTTTTTGCATGAGCCACGGGAACGTTTTCGCACACAATCGCAGCCCAAACGACGGTAGCCCTTGCAGGCTTCTCCTCGAGGAAGCAGTAGAGCTGGAGTTCTCCACCCCCCTTTCATATTGGAGTGCATGGGATATACGCGACGTACGCGTGATGCGTACATCGCGTCGCTTGAGGCCTTGCTATAAGACCACGGGGAACCCCCGCGTCCGCCACCATGACCTTAATAATGGGGGGTAGAGGAGGTCTCTGGCTGCGGTTGGGTATTTGGCGTTCCTTCTCGCTCCCTCTTCGCAACCTCAAGCAGGTGGGGTCGCAGAAGATAACACCGACACATCACGCCCTCTTGCATCAATCATAGCCTTAATAAGGGCTAGGAGCGAGAAGTCGTCCCCTATTAAAGCTACGAGGTCTCGACGCAGCGCAACCCAAGCCGGACTCTCCTTAAGCGTATGCTGCGCCATGTCCTCATCGCTATCACAGTGATGGCACTCATGTTGTCGGCACCCTTTCGGCACAGGTACTTACCAAAGCACCCATGCTTATAAAACACCTGCACCAGCCGGAAGATCAATGACCCGTGCCGCCTGCTCATCCAGTCTGACAAGACCGGACGAACAGCCTCGACAGTACTGGTTCCTGCCCTCGGGTAGGCCAGTCGCTCTTTCTAGCCAAATCTCTGGTTAAGGTATGATCACCTTGAAGCCGGAGTTCCTAGCAACAATAGCACATGGATGCAATAAACTCCGCCTTTAAATCACAAAGTGGGGCTGCCTGCCAATACGCACGCCGCCTCATAGGAGATAGTGTGATATCCTCGTATGACCCCGACAGCCATAGCCCTTTGAGATCTTCTCAAAAAGGTAATATTCCTCTCCGGTAAAAGTACAACTAAAATCGTTAATTTTATTAACATCCTAGCTCTACATCACAACGTTTTTGCGGATAATATATTTAAAAAAAAATGCATATGTAATAAAGTTTAAAGTTACTTTTTTATCAGTTTTGTTCATCAAGTCGTTGGTCGGGTTACTCTGACACAACCGGGCTGTCCCATCGGACTATAAGAGTAAGGGAATAGAGAGTGCACCTTTGTTTGCGCATAAACTTAGGCACTATGATCCTGTCCAGCGCAGATGGATCGTCTTCAGTTTGGACTGGCCACCGTGACCAAACTTCGATCTGGAGGATATTATTATTATAATTTAAAGATCAGCAGCAATCATAAAGACACATCTATAGGAAAGCAAAACACAACCCATAGGACAGCGATAGGGTTCAGGTTACATAATTTAATTAAGACTTCACTTAGTGACTCAACGCCACCATTGACGAAATTCGTTGAACTTCAAACTAAGCATCATTACTATTAATAGAATTACCAATTTAAATAAAACGAAAATAAAAAGTAACTTAAAGATACGCTGTATGATTTTTTTAATGAATCCTTTGAAAATATTACTACATTAGACGTGATGCATTAATAAACAAACAGACAGATCTGCAATTGTAAAAATTACAGAAATGTTTCTAATTATTAATCTTAAGTCCCTATCCAGTCATTTTGCCACAAAAATATACAATATACAGACACTTGCACTTTATTTTCTAATATTATGTATATAATATAGAATATTACATAACTAAATTAAATTACGGAATATAAGAATTGGCAGCTTTTGACATGATTTCTTTATAACGTGTAATGAGTAAACTTACGAAATTCAACCTAATTATATTGCTAGCTAACACTTTGTTTGATACCTAATATAAAAGATTGCCTAGTTAAAACTAATAAGATTGCATTCGTATAATTTCAATATATCACGATATATAGAAGAAAATTTAAAATCACTGAATTTTTTTTATACAGTGTGTTAATTTTACACTTGATCAAACGAAATGTGCGGATACTAGATAAAAAATTATCGGTAAAAAATCGAAAAAAAAAATTTTTCATGTAAACTATTTAAAAAATAAAAGCATTTTAATTTTTATTTTTTTGGTAAAATTCCCATCCTTCGGTTTTAAATTATTTTCTCTTTAAGTAAACGGTGCATTTTTTTCAAAGTAGTTTTATTTGAAAGTTAGAAAGATTAACTAGCAATAAAAATTAAAAAAACCTACGATATCAAGCAGAAAATTTGTCAAAAAAATAATAAGATAATTTTTGTTAAAAAATACTTTTCTTTTAATTTTGGTCTGTAACTTCAAAACTAGTACGTTGAGATAACCTTTTTAGCATGTTTTATTAAACTACGTAGCTTACTGTACAAGTTCTCCAAAATAACATGCGTTCTATCTCTTTTCGTTTTTAAAATAATAATCATCAAAGAATGCCATCGGTATGTTGATTTGCGCATATTAAATTATCTTATTATTTTTTTGACAAATTTCCTGCTTGATATCGTGGGTTTTTAATTTTATTGCTAGTTAATCTTTCTAACTTCAAATAAAACTACTTTGAAAAAAAAACACCGTTTTCTTAAAGAGAAAATAATTTAAAACCGAAGGATGGGATTTTTACCAAAAAAAAATTAAAATGCTTTTATTATTTACATAGTATACATTTTAAAAAAAAACGATTTTTTACCGATAATTTTTTATCTAGTATCCGCACATTTCGTTTGATCAAGTGTAAAATTAACACATTGTATATGAATAAAGATCACACAACAGCATCATATAATGAATTACTTAAAAAATGTACACATAAATTGAACATTTCTCATTAAAAAAATTGTTTTATGTCATTACCTCGATATTCCTTGGTATAAATTCTACATCAGCATTTGAGGGTGTAACTTGAAACTGTTCTTTCTTATACTTTATTTCATCATCTTGAACGTGAGTTTTTACTGTGAAGTATCGAAGTAGATATATAAAACCAGTCATTATTTGTATTCGGGCGAATCTTTCTCCTAGACAGATCCTATTTCCTTTTCCAAAAGGCATATATGCATGATCAGTAAATGCTTCGGATTCATGAGAAAATCTTTCAGGAATAAATTTTTCAGGTTCCGGAAAGTACTTTGGATCACGTTGAACTTCGAATGGACTTAGAAATATTTTTGTTCCTTTCTCTATTTTGATATTCCCAACAGGTAGTACGGAATCTTTTACACATTTTCTTCTAAGTATACCAATAGGAGGATACAGTCTCAGGCCTTCA
The DNA here is from genome assembly GCA_029286625.1 of Parnassius orleans. Classification (NCBI taxonomy): domain Eukaryota; kingdom Metazoa; phylum Arthropoda; class Insecta; order Lepidoptera; family Papilionidae; genus Parnassius; species Parnassius orleans. The sequence continues at coordinate 4,927,272 of JAGSMP010000170.1, forward strand.
TTCAGAACCTTCTCAAGATATTTCGCATCAGACAGGCATTCATAAGTCGGATTGTTATTATACTTTTTAAATATATCATCAATTACATCATGAACTCGCTTCAGTACATCTGGATTACGTCCTAGTTCAATTAACGTACAAAACAAAGCTGTTGCACTAGGCTCAACGCCAGCTATGAAAAAGAAAAATGCTTGAGCCGCCATAAGCTCATCAGTGGGCTTAATGCTATATCCGGTTTCTTCGTCTTTTATCTCTCCTTTCTTTTGCAAATTTATGCATATGTCTGCAAAATCAGGTTTCTTCACACCTTCCTTCTCCCTTTGTCGTATCAGCTGCTTTACAGCATTGATGAAAAATGTTTCATGCTCTGCAAATATCGATAGTTTCAGCTTTCGGAATAACCACGGACTGATGAGTAAAAGGGAAAATCTCAAGTTTGTCCAAAATGTCGACACGAGAGCACTTTCCATATATGAAAAGGTGAATCAAAAATGGACTCTGTAGTAATACCAAATACTGAAGCGCCAATTGCTGCACTACAGAATGTAGAGAGGGTTTCAAAAGCATTTCCTTTTAACTTCTCTGGATGATCATTCAAATATTTTACAAAGTCTTGCGCACTTTTGTCCATAACAATGTACATATTCTTGAGTTTGGCGACACTGAATAAAGGTGTCATATTTTGACGCATTAGCTTCCATCGCTTGCCGTTCATAAACGGAATACTGTCAGCCAAACGGTCTCCTGGTTGTACTTCAATTACTCTGTGGTAGAAGGACTCAAAATCCGTTTGCATAATATGTCGTATGTTTGTAACATCCCTGACAAGCACAGTCGGAGAACTTACAGAACCAACACCAACGGCGGGTGCATCAGGGTATTTTTTGTAAATGTCACCGAGTACTTCAAAAAACGCCCGCTCACCAAAAATGAAATCCCAAAATGGACCCACGATTTTATTCCTCGGATAAAAGGCAACACCTCGTTGTTTCCAGTAACTTTCGTTATATTTACCGTAGTAATTAATAAAATAAAGCCCTGCAGCAGTTAATAAAATTAATGCCGGAATCAACATTTCGTTTTACTTTTGATGTGTGCAATGTACATAATGACATAAATGAGGGCAATTCATTCACTTATATAGTAAAAAACCTGTTATCTTGGGATAACTTAACACGCTTCTAAGCCTTATTTGCATCGACAAACAAGTTTTGATACAAGTTTTTGACAAAACATTAAAAAGACTTGTCTTATAAATATCATGTTATTTAAACATGTTTCTTTCACACATTTAATTTTTTAAGACATTTATTTTCTCAAAAGATTTACAAATCACTTACAGAGAAAATACTTATAATTTAAAAAAAAACATTAAGCCGATTAGCGTAGTGAGTTAGTATTATAATAGATCGCTAAAACTTATTTGCTGATTAAGTGCTTAATAATATAATTAGTAATAATTACCAGAAATAGGATAGTTGCAAAAATCTTCGAACCAAAGTTAAGCAGGGCATCGTCACTTGGTCAAAGTGTGAAGAGAGTGGCAAGTTGTTTGTTAAGACCTATGTCACATTAGCTATTTCATTGCGTTAAAAATAATTTATTGTGTTAACTGTTGTTTTTTGTATTCATATTTTAAAATTATTACTATATTTTTTATTATAATATAATTAAATAGTGTTTATTTATTTAGTATATTATATATTTAGGCGTTAATTTATTTGTAATGTTTTCTAGTAATTAATTTATTTGTGATAATATAAGTAGTGTTTAATTAGTAAGTATATTTATACATGTCTATATTTAGGTATTAATCCGTTTATAATATTTTGTAGTGTGAAGTAAATTAATCTTGGAATATTTTGTGCTGCATATACATACATATATACATACACACATACATACATACACATTCATACATATTACATGTACTTAAACATATATACTTACAAACTTAAACATGTTATATATGTGTATATATTAGGTCCTTATATATGAAATTAGCGTTTTGTCATACTGACCATATTAATCTGAAATATCTCCTCTTTGGTTAAGAATTCCAAATTCAAATTTATAAATTCATTTAGCTGGTACATTTGAGTTTTGAAAACAGTCATTCATTTGTTTTTTCCTCATTATTTTATTCTTTGGCGTCGCTTATTACCGCACAATGGAAAACATGAAATTTCGGTATATTTACGAGTACGAGTTCTACCGTGGCACCAGTGCTGCAGAAACAGCTCGAAGGATTAATGATGTGTACGGTGCTGGTGTCGCAAAAGAAAGCACGGTACGTTTATGGTTTCAACGTTTTCGTTCTGGAAATTTCGACCTTCAGAACCAACCCCGTGGACGGCCGGAGACTAAAGTGGAAAATGAAGAATTAAAGGCTATTGTGAAAGCGGATCCATCACAAAGCACTTCAGAGATAGCTGCAGGCTTCGAGGTAAGTGATAAAACTGTATAAATCCTCTTGAAGCAAATCGGAAAGTAAAAAACTTGAACGATGGGTACCTCATGAATTGAGTGAATCGAACTTGCAAACACGCGTCGACTGCTGTGTTACTTTGCTCAACCGACACAATGAAGGATTTTAAATCGAATCATTACTTGTGATGAAAAGTGGATACTGTACGATAATCGGAAGCGCTCGTCGCAATGGCTGAACCCTGGAGACCCAGCCAAATCCTGCCTAAACGAAAATTCACTCAGAAAAAGTTACCAGAGTGTTTGGTGGACTAGCGCCGGTGTCGTTCACTACAGCTTTCTAAAACCAAACGATTACTGCAGATATCTATTGTCAGCAACTGCAAACCATGAAGGAAGAGCTAGCTGCTAAGCAACCGAGATTGGTCAATCGCTCTAGGCCACTGCTGCTTCACGACAACGCAAGACCACACACTGCACAACAAACAACCACTAAGTTAGATGAGCTACAATTGGAATGTCTACGACATCCACCGTACTCCCCGGACCTTGCTCCAACAGATTACCATTTTTCCGGAATTTGACAACTTCAATTCAACTCCGATGCGGCAGTCCAAACCGCCTTCAAAGAGTTTATTGACTCTCGCCCCATGGTTTTTAGTAAAGGGATCAATGAACTACCTATGAGAGGTCAAAAGGATAACAACGGTGTACTTTGATTAATTAAATATATTTTACAAAAAAACTTTATATTCCTCCTGTACAAACGCCAACTTCGTAAGGACCTAATATTAAATCATATTGACGCACATCTATAATTATATATAATGTTTTTTTTCTATACAATTGTTTTATAGTTGACATTTTTATTTATATTGTACGTGTACTTCATATACATATACAGATTAGTGGTTTGTTATTATTAAGTTATTATGAAAAACCGTTTAAAATGTGGCTTTTTAGTAATTTCTTAAAAGTGGACAGGGGTTTTGCTTATTTAATATTTTTAGGTAATTTGTTGTAGTTTTGAGCTCCCTCGTAAAAGATACTCCTTTTTCCATATTTTGTTCTACGTATTCTCAAACATAGGTCATTAGCCTGCCTTGTCATACGTATATGGTAATCTATCTTCTTTGTGAATGTTATTAGAGATAAAGTATCTTTAGTAAGTACTTTTCTAATAAAAATGCATGTTTTATATTTGTACGTTTGGGCTAGATTAAATAACTTTGTTTCTTTATACTCGTATATTTGAATGGTAGGTTTTAAGTAGTGATATTGGAATAGTATTTTTATGATTTTATTTTGTGTTACTTGTAGTTTTTGCAAGTTTTATTTAGTGGCTGAGCCCCATACCTTAATCAAATAATCTAAATGAGGCTAGACCAAAGAATTATACATGGTATATCCGACATGACTACGGGAGCCATCGAACTATAGTTCTTAAAGCTCCTGTCAATGAGTAGATTTTACTATGGATCTTTTCAATATGCTGCTTCCAGCTAAGCTGGCTGTCAAAAACAAGGCCTAAATATTTCTTGTTGTTAACTTTAGTTAGTATTTCACCATCAATAGTAAGAGGACTGTGACTTTTTTTTTTTGCAGAGAAGATTATGTATTTTATTTTTGCTGAGCTTAATTTAGTACTGATTCTAATGAGTGGCCAAAGTAGAAGAGGCTGGTGTTGTCGACGTTTAAATTTATATCTCCCTTTAGTCCAATTTCATACATTTTGTTTACATAAATAAGGAACAATCGGGGTCCCTGTGGAATGCCACAAGTAACCGGTTAGGGGCCACTTTGCTAATTATTCATTTCAAAAACTTGAGATCTATCTGAAAGGTACGATTTCAAAATATCATTTGCCATTCCTGTGATACCCATGTCTTTTAGTTTTAATAACAGGATGTCATGGCTGACTGTGTCAAAAGCCTTTTTTAGGTCAATAAAAATACCTAATGTATTTTTTTCTGATCAATATTAAGTCTTATGTTGGTTACCAAATCAACAGTTGCAGATACAGTGTTAGACTTTGGGCGGAAGCAATATTGCTTTTTATAGAGGTAATCAATAGAAATTAGGTAGTCATATAGTTGTTTTTGTAGTGTTTTTTCAAATACTTTCGACATTACCGGAAATACCGATATAGGTCGATAATTGCTTGGGTCTTCTTTGCTTCCGGATTTAAAAATAGTACTAACCTTTGCAGTTTTTTAGGCTGTTTGGGAAATAGACGTCATTTAAGCATTTATAAATACAAACTGCGAGGTTTTCTGCTATATTGTCTGTAATACACTATAAAGATTTTGTTTTGATGCCATCTGAACCGGTACTAGTATTAGAATCTAGGTTTTATATTATTTTCAGTACCTCGTTTGAGGTCGTTGATTTTAATTTTGATAATTCAGTATTGTTGTTTTTAGGTTTGTTGTATGATAGTGTTTGTGTTAAATTTTTATGGTATTTTTGCGGTATTTTATTTGCAAGTTCAGTGCCAACTGTGGCGAAAAATCTGTTAAAATACTCACAAATTTCTTTAGTATTTGAGATTTGACCATTGGGGGTATTGATTTTTAACGACCTTAGGTCTACCAAATCCGATTTATTATTTGACAGTCTCTTAATTAGTTGCCATATTTTTAAAGGTCATTTAAAACCTTATGCTAAAATGGTTTTTAGCTAATTGGATATTTACAAAAGTGAGGTTTCTTTGGCTTATGAATTTTGTTCTCAAATGTTCATCTTCAGGTGTTTGTTTTAAGCTGTGCCATAGTTGGTTCCTTTTATTTATTAAAGTAATGAGGCCCCTGTTTATCCACTCTTTGCAAGGCAGACTGACCATTTTTGTTTTTCTTATTTTGTTTTTTTGCAATAGTTTGTAGTAGTTGCCATTCTAGCTCCTATTTTATTGAAATAAGTTATTTTGACAAAATTCTTCGATATCGTTCTGCAAGTTCTTATAGTTAATTGTTACATATTGAACTTTTTTTATACGTTAGGTTTTAGGTCTGTTTAACTCGAGATATATTTGCTTGTGATCAGCTATGGAGGACTCAATAATAGACATTTGGAAAGTATTATTTTGTAAGCTGGCATATACATGATCTATGATGGTCTTTGACGATGTGGATTCACGAATGCAATATTTTGTGCTGATTTTATTCAATATTCTTATGTTATTCTTTCGAAGTAGTTCCTTATACTCTTTAACGTGTTTGTTGTTAGTAAATAGGTTTAGATTAAAATCGCCGAAGATAATAACACGCTTTCTTCTTGCTAGGTGTTGGTTATAGTTTTCAAGGAACTTGTCACTATTTGCTGCTGGCTGTTTGTATATGGCACCTATATCCAGGGAAAAAGTGTCAAGATGTACCCATAAAATGTGGTTTCCGTCTTCACATTGATCTTCCAATAATTTATGTTTCAAATCCATATGAATGAACAAAGACTCTCCACCACCTCTAGAATGTTTCCCGTAGTTATAGTAGTGAACATAGTTTGGTAGTTTTAATCACTGTGCTTCGTCTTCGTTTTTTATCCAAGTTTCCGTAATAATTAAAACATGAATCTTTGTTTCGAGTGATTCTATAGTACAACTTATTTCATCCAGTTTGACTGGCTTTACTAAAGTGCGAATATTAGCGAATAAAAATATTAGTGCTTTGTTTGTAATTGTTATATCTGCATGATTATCATAAAATTTGTGAGTTATAAATTTATTCTTATTTTTAGTTATTGTATTTTCTCTGGATTTTCGTTTTTTGTTTCCTGTTTTATTATTTTAGGTATTCCTTTTATATATTTTATAATTAAGTCATTTTCCCCTTTTTCTTTGCGCTGACGTAATTCTTCTCGAAGGTTTGCCATTTCTTGTTTTTGGCTAGGTGTCTGGTGGGAGTAGATTTTATATTGCTTACTTTGCAGTTAGATTTATTTTTTAGTAAGGTTTTTGCTATATCTGGTTTTGAAAAGCTGACTTTTAGTGGGCGCGTTTTCTTCCCATCACACTTGCCTAGGCGCATTATTCTTTCTGGTTTGGGGGTGAGCGGGTAGATGCCTGATAGTACTTTCATCACTTCACATCTATCGGTTTCTTTCTTTTCTGCTATATTTTCTGAATGTGGTTAGAAAATAACAGCAATTATTGTATTTTTGGCACGCTCTAAACGCTCTTGAACTTGTCATTATATCTGCGTAATTATTTGCTGCTGGTGTAGGATGTTCTGATGGTAAAAGGACAAGTACAGTACTCTGGAGAGCCTGTACATCATTTTCAATACATTTAATTTTTTCTTGGTTTGTTCACAAAAAGCTGCCAACAAGTATATATTATGCAAGTATAGATACCTTTTGTGTTTTCCAATGTGTTCACGTGTTAACACTTAGCCTGTGGCATGCTACCTTTGACAGGCTAACTGCTCACGCGTGACGCGATTATCAACATCGCATGCGAGATGCGACTATCTACTGCGCATGCGCGACGACAAAGGGTAGAGCAGTTTTTGTTTGAAACAGCTGTTGTATTACTTAAGCACATTATACATCAATATTTTCCACCGGAGATCGAACCTTGGCTACTCGCGTATTGTGAAATTTACGGTAGCAGCTTTTTTTCCCTTAACTACAACGGCTTACGTATTACAAAAATTGTATTTTCGGTTTCAACTATTGTGTTAAGGCACAATGTTCGCGCCTAGATAACATATAAAAGCATTGGTTTGCAAGAGCGAGAGGAGCTCAACTAGAGGAGGGAGCGAACCGCGGCGATGTGATACGAAGATTACCGAGCGGATATTACCGAGCTTCATTTACAGACATTGTTATATAGATCATCACATAAGTCACATCATACGTATGTTGATACTTCATTTTGTTAAAATATTTTCTTCTTTAATATAAAGTTAATGTATAATAACTTGTGTTATTCAATAACTTCAAACCACTTTCGCAAATATTGAAAAGAAATAAAACAAAGAAGAGAAATTAGAAACCCACAACTTTTTAGATACAATTATTCAATTACACGCTTCTGTCCGCTACTCCGCTCGTGTGTATGCCCTAAATTTCGTATCAAAACAGTCTCCTTTTATAGAATAAGGATAACAACCGAGTACATAATCCACCTGATGCTAAGTCGATACTCTGGCCCATAGGCTCTTTATTATCGTGGGGAAACCCTCATGGATTGGATCCCTTCCGCTGCACGGGCAACAGAAAGGTTATGCCGGACTGCTAGTGGCTAAAACTCTACGGTGATCATCATCTGCGTATGTGAGAGGTCCCGGGATCTTCGTTTAGAACGCAACCGGAGCCCCAATTTCGCTTTGCTTTATTAAAGCACGTCCCGGGGGCAGTCCTTACTGACCCCAGAACCTTCGCAGTGCTATCACGTTGCTCGGGACCACTTCCAAGTTACTGTCCTCCTCGGGGATTACATAGCTAGATGTTCAGGGGACCGCCCCAAGCGCCTGTAGGCCCAGAGGCCCCATTTTTGTAGGGTGACACCATCATCAAGGAGAGGGCCGTGACGAACACCTTGGCGACGTCGTCTCCGAGCGGGATCTGAAACATAAAAAAAAACTCAAACAAAATCATATTTGTTTAGCTAATAAGATCTTTGGGCAAATAATAATATTTTTATATTATATTATTATATATTTTAGGACGACAAATGAGCACACAGTCCACCTGACGGTAAGTGGATGCTGAGGCCCATAGACATTTACATTTATCCTCGATTAAGCATCAAAATGTAGATGCGTTGTCACACCTGAGAACTAAGATGAATACCTTGTAAACAGTTAAAACAGTGTGCGTTTCTCTACACTCACCATACCTACTATATATATATGTACTCTATGTATGTATCTATTAAATTGAGATTATTAAGTGAAAAGAAACTAATAAATCTGGATATGTTAAGGATAAAAGTTGTGTTATATATAAAAAAAGACATTTTTCATATAGATTTGTTGTCATCATCATAGATTAATCTCAGCGTGCAGCAGACGAGTTATTCTAAGTAGTTAGAATGAACAGTATGTATTTATTGTTTAACTATTTATGGATAGTTGTTTGGAAACTTTTTTATTTCATCATTACAGTATTTCCCAAATTCACTGCCGAACATAGGCCTCCATCAAGGAATCTGTCAATAAGAAAGTCCTGAGCCACCTGCACCCATTGACTTCCTGCATCTATTACCCGGTCGTCACTGCGTCAAGTAGGCTCCATCTCGTAGAGTATTATTTTTATTATTATTACGAGTATTGGGGTATTTCTATTGTTTTTTCATCTGGTTGGAATACATAAATACTTTTAAATATATAAATATAACATACTATTAACATAAATAAAATAGAGTTAAATAAGTGGTGGGCCATTTAAGATTTGGAATTTGAATCAGCCATAAAAAAACTAAAAAATATTTTTTCATAGTTGTGAATTCATTAGAAAGATTGAACCTTTCTATATAGGAATGGAAGACATCATCATTCAAATGGCTGCCACGGCTAGCCTTACAATACCCCATTCGATAAGTTCAATTTTTCTGTACATTTTCGATTGTTTGGCATATATTTCGTCAATGACATCTTTGATTTCATGTTTCAAGTCGTCAATCGTCTCTGGATGGTTAGCGTAATACTTGTCCTTAACGGCTCCCCCCCAAAAAGAGTCCAACGGAGTCAAATCGCAGGTTCGAGGTGGCCAATTGTCATCAGAATTTCGGCTGATTATGCGATTTACGAAAACAGTGCGCAAAAGATCGATTGTTACGTTAGCTGTGTGGCACGTTGCAACCAAATGTCGTCTATGTCATTCTATTCAATTTTGGAAAACAAAAAATTGCTTAGCATGGCGCGGTAGCGATCGCCATTCACTGTAACGGGGTTCCCTTGCATATTTTCGAGGAAAAATGGCCCAATAATTCCGCCAGACCAAAATCCGCACCAGACAGTCACTCGTTGTGGATGCATTTGTTTCTCCACGATGACGTGTGACTTTTTTGAGCCCAAATATGACAGTTTTGCTTATTAGCGTATCCTCCGAGATGGAAATTAGCTTCATCTGATAATCAGAGAATAGATTGGAACGCAACGCCCTGCTGAAGACTGATTATCACACGTACCTCCAAGAGTATGAGGACCTAAATAAAATGAAGCACGTTGATAGTGAGCCTTTGCAAGGTGCCAGCTATTATATTCCACACCACAGTGTAGTCAAAGAATCGAGTGAAAAAACTCGCTCACGCGTTGTGTTCGATGCGGGTTGTAGATCGACGAGTGGTTTGTCACTTAATGACGTTCTTTTAACGGATCCCAAGCTTCACGTTGATATAGTGGACGTACTTTTAAAGGTTCGTGTTCATGCCGTAGCTTTCACTGCGGATATTAAACAAATGTATCGAAATATACTGATTCGTGAAACCGATAGGGACTTCCAGCGCATCTTATGGCGTAAATCGCCAGAAGAACCTATACGGAACTACCGTCTTCGCACGTTCACATTCGGTGTAAATTCCTCACCATATCTCGCTTTGCGTACAATTCAGCAGATTGCTCACGATGAGGCCGAGCTTCTCCCGTATTATTGAATGACGTATTTGTCGAGGATGTTGTTTCTGGTGAGGATACAAAGGATAAAACTCTCGCTCTGCAGCAAGAGCTTACCGGCATATGTAAGGCGGCTGGATTCAAACTACGCAAGTGGCACAGCAACTCACCAGCGATACTCGCTACAGTACAGCCACCAGCTCGTCATGGCGAGCGGCCCATTTTCTGAAATGGAGAACGACAAAAGAGTTAAAGTCCTCAGAATTCAATGGAATCCAGGATCTGATACATTTAATCTTAAGATTCAAGTTACCACTTGTACCACTACCCCCCCGTAACTTTCTTTCTTTCTTTCTTTCTTTCTATATCTAACTATATCTTCAAAATATATAAAATTTACGTGGCCGGTATATTAACCATATATTGATATTTCTAAAGTTTTAAATATAGGCCGTTTAATAAATTTATGGCGTGATCGTCTTAATTAGGACCCTTATTAACGTTGAGTTTGTATAGTAACTTAGTTCTTTTACGTGTCTCTTGGAAGAATGAATATTCACTAGAGCAGTCGAAAGTTGTTGGTAGTGCCTTATAAACTAAAGAACCCTGTTCACGAAGACAGGGCTCAAAAAAGGTTAAGAACATTAAATCGTCCCTATTCCACTTGTATCACGTTCACATCAGTCAAATCCTTATTAATTCATCCCTTCCCGCTTGAAAAAGGCTCACAATATTTATATCAAATACCAGATATAACAAGGAGGCACACGGCTCCGCACACGCCGTATATGGTGAGCGCCATCCAACCAACGCGCTCCCCCTGAAGGGGACGTTAAGTTGGGAACTGGAACGTAGTCCACAGCAAAATAACTGGCGCATCAGTAAGAGAGAACTTGGCCCCTTGGTAATGCGTAAGTACAAACATCGATCGAAGTCGCGCATTCAATGCGTGTAAACGCCATACAGAATACGATCAAATCCAGCCACAGTCAATATACGTCACACGGATTAGGCAATAATAGGCACACTGGCCATAAAAAGCCCTCCGTGAGCGCCACCGCCTGCCAGACCGCCGTTCCTGCAGACGTAATGTAAATGTAAGGCATCACCACCAATTGCATGATCAGCACGACTAACTAGCCGCAGAGCGTGTCATGAGTCTACCGCTCACCTCAAGGGAATGGGGTCCCACATTACGCGGCTTTCGGCCGCAGCCTTGAGAGCTTCCTAAGATTCTCCCTCCAGCTACCACCCGCATGAGGTCGACACATATGCTCCACCAACCAAAACAATGGCAGATATAGCCAAAAGGCAGTTATAAGATAATAGTAATAATTCGCCATCAGAAAGGGTTTGTGTCACTGACGTTGAGTATATGCATTTTTCGATCAAGTTTGTCTCACCCACCAACAAGTTGCCTTCAATCATTCAAAAGTAAGAAATTTACAGAGATATATTTATTATATTGTTGTATAAAACATCACGGAGGTCAGACAGTCTGCAGCCCCGTAATAAAGGGATCCGACTTGGGCAAAGCTACTTAGGTTGTGAGTCAAACCAAGACGCAGAGAGTGCTATTGAGAATAGCGACCCGCCAAACAACCATCGCAGAGACGCAATGCTGCAGAACGCAACAAGCACCAATACGACTATCGTCGGACTTACACCATCCCAAGGTCCTCCATACAATCCCAGCAGACATCACCACCCGCATACCTCCATCGACCAGAACCACAAGATGCGTCAAATCAGGCGCAGTACACCCGCAGATCCATCACAAGACGCAATACTGCAAGTAGCAGTAAGCATCAATGCAACTTTCATACGGATGGCGCCATCTCACAACACACCCACATGAACTTTGGTAACAAAATCGGTACTGTTGTTAATTAAAAATACTATATTACTTCTTTTAAGGTGAGTATGAGTACTGGAACAGATTATTTATATATTATGTTTTTCGTTTATACTTCGTATATGATAAGTACAAAGCAACACAATTTCGAAGATAGTATTTTTTTCTATATTTCTATTAAATTCATTGGGATGGCGATCAACTGTTTTTATCTGAATGCAGCCATAATCTTTCGGGTTATGGCTCTCTGTGCGACTCAAGCGCCATATCGATTGGCGGCAATTGTGAACAGTTTAATTGAAACCACCGACGCGCATGCATACAATTATCTTTCGTGTTACTCAAGCTCATCTCTCAAGATCTCTTTCACCCTGGAAGTGTTGTGCTTGTGACCTATGGACTCTGCGATACACTCTGCTGAACTTTGTTATTACTTTGACTTAAACTTAAGTTAACATGAGTTGATTTATTACAAATATAGTAAAATGCACTTAATTCACTAGGAAAGTCTAATTGCCTCAAAGTTTCATGACATAACTTTTTTTATAGAATAAGGGTGACAAACGAGCACACAGTCCACCTGATGGTAAGTGGTTGCTGTGGCCCATAGACATCTACATCTATCTTCGTTTGCGAATTTAAATGCAGATGCGTTGTCAGCCGTGAGGACTAAGATAGAATGCCTCTTTTCCAGTAAAAAGGTTCTCCGGTTCTCTACACTCACCATACGAAACACAGCAGCAGTAAGCTGCTGTTTTATCCTGGTATTCTGTGAGAGCGTGGTCCTTCCCCGGTCGAGCCGACCCATTCGTGCTACAACTATACTATTAATATAGTTGCAGCATGGCACTTTTTTTATAATTCGATTTGCTTGGGCTGTCTCTTCCCTTTTACTTTACTACACTATTTATTAACCTTACAATGCGTAGGTTTAATGAAATCTAACTTACATTGTGTGAATAGAGGGAAGGGATCAGATGAAATAATATCATACTTAACATCCATATTAACAATGGTCTGCATAGCTGACTTCGTCACTACATGAGCTACACTTGTAAAGATATACGTGTACGAAATCATACCTAAAACATCAATGTCTGCACAGATGTTCAGATATTGATATTTAAGCGTGGCAGAGCCATGCTGCAGCTATATTAGTAGTATAGTTGTAGCACGAATGTGTCGGCTTGACCGGGGAAGTACCACGCTCTCACAGAATACCAGCGTAAAATAGCAGCTTAACACTGCTGTGTTTCGTATGGTGAGTGTAGAGAGCCGGAGACCCTTTTTACTGGAAAAGAGGCATTCCATCTCAGTCCTCACGGATGCATTTTGTGTTATGTTATGTTGTGTTTATGTTCAAAACGCATCTGCATTTTGGTTCTTTATTGAGGATAGATGTAGATGTCTATGGATCACAGCAACCACTAACCATCAGTTGGACTGCGTGCTCTTTTTTCACCCTATCCTATAAAAAAATTGTGACCACGAAACTGCACGTCACTCGATATGTCGACACCGAGGATTCCGATACCGGCTGAGGTAACAAGGGGAGTGCCTTGAAACAGGAGGTACGACAAAGGGGTTATTTTTAGCGCTAAACGCGATAATTTGTGTCTTCTAGGGATTGAACTGGACTAGACGTAGTCGCCCCCAGTCCGAGACTTTGTTCAACAAAGTCTCGACTTCAGACACAAGTTTGTTCAGGTACTCGGCGACGTTTTCCTGAGAAATATTGGCACGGCCGGTGTATAAATCATCACCAGTGTTGTCGTCCGCATAGCAATGAATGTTACCGGTGTTCAGGCTTAATGCCTGAAGTGATTTAAGTGAAATGCGCGAATGAGTGATTGCCTTCAGCTCGTCAGAAGGCGCTCATGTGCTTCTCAAAGCAAATTCACAATGTCATCTCACTTGTCAACCAAACGCTGTACGATTAAAATTGATTTTTCTAATATAACTAATTTTGAAAAGTAGGAGCATTTGATTTGCACCAGTTTATCCTCTAAAGATAAAACATGGTGGCCCATGAGGGGAATTAAAAAGAATCCGCAAGAAAATCAATAAAAGTCAAGAAATTCATCAAATACAACCATCGGCGGACTTCGAATTTTACAACGGATCTATTGCTATGGACGGAACCTTGCAGTGAACAGTCTAAAGTCACGGGTTTCAAGCATCAAGATCGAGAAGTATACTGAGAAGAAAAGCAGTACAACAGCGAAAGTTATACATCGAGACGTGACCTGGTTCTCGCCGTCGAAGTTAAGTGTCCTTCCTTCAAGCTGCTATTTTCTTTTAAATATCCAATAATCCTAATTGCTTATTCAGAATAGTACTCCATTTGTGTAAATAAAGTGTTCTTTAGGCTATTTACGCCCCCAATTCTTAAATTAAGTGCAATTTTGTTCTTGCATCATCTTTTACACCTACCTTAAATTACAAAAGAAAAAAGTGAACAAAGGAATTAGTTACTTCTTTGGCTAACATTACTTAGAATTCCATTAAATTTAAAAAATAAATGATTAAATTAGTTTAATTAAATTACGGTTCACAAGTTTAGCGAGTACAAATTCTTGTTTTTAAAGTAAAAGTTAACAAAAATACAAAATTTTTTAGCGGTAGTATCCTTTGTTCTTTATCAATTATCTACAAAATATTTAGCGTATTTGCCGACTATTCCAGGTTATATAAGTAATTATCATCGCGGAGCACTGCTCGCTGTTAGTCGCTTTTGTGTCGGCACCGACCGGGAGCGATCCGCTGAGCGTGCGCAGCCGGCTTCCCTGTATACTCGTAGCTTGTGTACAGCACGCAAGTACCGCCAGAACGAGAAACGTGAGCCATTATTATTTACTATTCTAACAGTTGCATTGCTATTTAAATAATAAGCATTTAAAACTTATTTGAAGATAAAAATTAAAGTTAATTATTAAAAATGACTTCATCAGCAGAAATTAATAAAACACGATTACGTTTAACTACAAGAGTGTCCGCAAAGGGCAAATAACTAAATTTAAAAATTATACAAATTTTAATTAAATATTTTAAATAACTAAATTTAAAAAGCAACAGTCCCTAGGACCCAATTGTCCTAAGTTAAGGAGTTCACATCTTGGTTGGATAGTATCTGGCCCAATAAATTCAACAGTATCTAGTAAAAGGATACATTTTAATCACGCAATTATCACTGAATCACAAAATGAAAATATTGAACAATTAATGTCCAAGTTCTGGGAATTGGAAGAAGTTCCCACTAAATGTAGCACGAATGAGCCTGAAAATGAATGTGAAAGTCACTTTCTTGCTCATACTATACGAGATAAGGAAGGAAGATTTTGTGTAAAACTGCCTTTGCAAAAATCGGTTGAGTGTTTGGGTGACAGTTAAAATTTAGCCAAAAAACGATTTATTAATCTAGAAAAACGGTTTAAACGCAACCCAGCTCTCAAATCGGAATAAGTTAAATTCATAAACGAGTATGCTGACTTAGGACATCTTTCAATAAACAATTACAATAATGAACCGAACCCTAACCCGTCTTACCATTTGTGTCATCATGCAGTCATACGGCAGGAAAGCGAGTCCACCAAGCTCCGTGTGGTTTTTAACGGCTCTGCCCCCACCACTACAAGCTATTCTCTGAATGACATATTAATGATCGGTCCAAATGTTCAAGATACCCTCTTTTCCATCTTGATTTGTGCTAGACAATATAAGTACCTACTTACAGGCGACATTGAAAAAATGTACAGACAGGTATTAGTGAATAAGAGTGATAGGAACTTACAGCTAATCTTATGGAGGGAGAATGAGTCACAATCCATTCAGACTTTGGCTTTGAACACGGTAACCTATGGCACTGCAAGTGCAAGCTACCTCAGCACACGTTGTTTATGGCAGTTAGGGCAAGAACAAGACGACGAACTTATAAAAGACATTATACAAAGAGACTTCTATGTCGATGATTTAATCACAGGAGCAGATAACCCTCAACAATTAATTTATATACAGAAGTCGGTGTCAAATGCGATAAAATCAGGTTGTTTCAATCTGCGTAAATATAAAAGCAATTGTCCCTCTATTTTCGATGGTATCGATATTGACAAGCACGATAAGTTATTAATCAGTGAGTCATCCAGTACTCTTGGTCTGGGGTGGATTCCTTCTACTGACACTTTGCATTTTCCTATAAAGCTAACGCAGGAACCAGATGTGCCTATAACAAAAAGATCGATCATGTCAAATTCTTTTAAAATATTTGATCCTTTGGGTGTTCTGAGCCCACTAATAGTGTTGCCAAAGATCATGCTTCAAAAGCTGTGGCAGCAAAAAATTGATTGGGATCAACCTGTATCTTCAGAGATAGAAAATGAATGGTTGAACTTTGCAGAAAATTTAAAATGTTTGGATAATGTACATATCCCGCGATTGGTGTTGGGTGACTCCTTAAAATATATAATTACATTTTTCAGTGATGCATCGCCATCTGCATATGGCGCCTGCATATTTGTAAAATCAATTAGTGCAAATAATGATGTCACTGTCAGGCTATTGTGTGCGAAGTTCAAAGTAGCACCTAAAACCTACCAGCATTCCGCGTCTTGAATTGTGTGCCGCGTTGCTAGCCGCCAAACTCACCAAATCTGTACTAGACTCTCTTAGTACAAAACCAACGAAAATAGTGCACTGGTGTGATTCAACTGCGGTCCTGAGTTGGATCAAAGTGATATCAAAAGGCTCAAAACATTTGCGGCCAATCGTGTAAGTGAAATCGTGGATCTTACCTCACCATTATCTTGGAGGTATGTTCGAACAGAATCGAATCCGGTTTCATTTCGAGAGGTAGATGCAAAAAATTATGTCTTTGTCCCTTTGGTGGTCAGGTCCTGACTTTTACTCAAAATGATGACGAATGGCCAGTATTAAAAATAAAGAGTCCGAGCCTTTACCAGAGTTGAAGGTGCATGCTGTGACAATGACTGAACCTGTTATAGATTTTGAAAAATACTCATCGTTGAATCGATTGCTGCGACTATTCGCATACGTTCTTAGATTTATATTTAATACTAAAATCCGAACCAAAAATACTGGAATTTTAACAGTTAATTGCAAAGTCATGGTTTTCGCTTTATTATTGCAAAACTCAATCATTTCCGGCTGAATACGATTGCTTGTAAAAACAAACCTTTAAGTAGTAAAAGCAAAATAATTGGGCTTTCTCCATTTCTCGATAACAAGTTGTTACGTGTTGGGGGACGCATAGGTGCGGCAGATAATTACTCATATGACCAGAAGCATCCCATTTTGCTACATGCCGCACATAGATTGACAAAACTATATTTCAAAAGGGAGCACATAACACATATGCATGCAGGTCCACTACTATTGTTATCAACGGTAAAACAAACAGTGTGGCCAGTGAATGGACGACATCTGGCGTGGCGCACAGTTAATAATTGTGTTCGATGTAGACGTATGCGCGGGAAAACCTTACAGCCTAAAATGAGCAATTTGCCGCCCCAACGGGTCACGCCAGGCTATCCCTTTTTGTCAGTGGGCCTCGACTTTGCAGGGCCGCTCTCGATCATAAATCGTAAAGGCCGCGGGAGTCGAGTAATTAAATGTTATCTGTGTTTGTTTGTCTGTCTACGTTATAAATGCATCCACCTTGAAGTAGTAAGCGATTTAACTAAGGATGCGTTTATAATGTCACTCAGACGTTTTATTGCACGCCGAGGTAAGCCAACGGAAATATTTTGTGACAACGGGACCAATTTTGTAGCTGCTTCACGGGAATTAGGCTCATTTATAAAAGAAAATCAAGAACCCCTACTTGAATAAAACTACTTTTACGGATTATATCGCGTTTAATTAACTTATTTTATTAATTCCCGACGTTTCGGGTGCTTTACAGCACCCATGGTCACGGGGGACTGAGGTGTTTGACGTCTCAATGTCAAAGTTAATCCGGAGTACCTTCAGCTTTTTTAATTATTAATTTTGGTCCGATCTACGCAGAATGAACTAACTGTGTCTTGAAGTCTTGCAGTGGTATGCTTAGGTTTAGTTTTGATTTTATTAATTACAGGATCCCAAGCAGGTGGTAGTACCCAGTCTCCCTCTCTATTGAAATTAGGATGTTTTTAAATTATAGCCTCACGTATCATCCTTGGCAGGAATCGATGTTCTTTCGCGAGAATCTGTGGTTTATCAAATCTAATGTAATGGCGGGGCCGTCTAGATATGATCACAAACTGCAGACTTCCCGGAGCGTTGGTGCTTCACGTCAGCTATGTGTTCTTTACGCGGGTTTTAATAGATCGTTTTGTTTGCCCTATATATGAGAGAGACCATTCACAATCAAGCTTGTACACTCCTGCATCTTGTAGAGGAATATTGCACTTGACGGATGGTAAGAACTGACTAATCTTCTTCGGCGGCTTGAAGAATGTTCTTATAGAAGCTCGCTTCAAGATGTAGCCAATCTTGTCTTGACACGTCTGACATATGGTAGTACAGCAGGCACACGCTCGACTGTGGCCGGCTTCACCCGGTCACTGTGACGTAGGCGCGGACCGAAGTTGTTGTCGTGCAGAACCTGCTTGACGTGCTGAAGCTCGGCGGCCAGGTGTTTGCTGTCACAGATCCTCGTGCTCTCTGTAACAAAGATTTGCCGGTAGCCAACTGAAGGATGATGGTGGGATTCACCATTTAAATATCTGTTTGTATGGGTCTTTTTTCTATACACGGTGTGACCTATGGTGTTGTTAGGATTTCGAATGACTAATACATCTAGGAAAGCTAAAAAATTATTTATTAACTCCATAGTAAATTGAATTTTAGAGTTTATGGAATTAAGATGTTCTAAAATGCAGTTACTTTGTCTGATGGTAAAATTGTGAAAGTATCGTCTACGTACCGCTTGTAGAACCTTGGAGTTACTGGTGCAGTAAGCAGGGCTTTCTCCTCAAAGTCCTCCATGAAAATATCGGACAATGGGAGATACCGGTGAGCCCATTGCAACACCATCTACTTGCTTGTAAAACTCTTCCTTCCACAATAGATAGCCAGATGTAGGCAATGTCTAGCAGTACTGCATATTCTACTGGCATGTTGTTTTCCTCTAGTTTCCTAGTTACAATTGAGATGCAGTCTTCAACAGGTAGGCATGTAAATAGAGACTGAACATCAAAACGGACCATAGTTTCATTGTCAGTAAGACATAGGTCTTTTATCTCACTAACAAAATGGTATGAATCCTTAGTGTGTGCTCTTGTGTGTCCTCTGAGTGGTGATAGTGTTTTTGCTAAGAGTTGAGCCATGACCATGGGTGCTGTAAAGCACCCGAAACGTCGGGAAGTAATAAAATAAGTTAATTAAACGCGATATAATCCGTAAAAGTAGTTTAATTCAATGTGTAGTGTTCGCGTAAATATAAGAAATCATTATGTAAACCAGTACGGACTGGAAATAGCAAATAAAATACGCCGACTAGAAGATCTCAAGACCAAGCGCGCAAAATACGTAACATCATTAAATTTCTTGAAGAGATGCAGAGACCATAATCTCATTCCTACGTGTGTCAAGATATCTACTAAAAAAGACATTTGAGGAAGCGCTAAGATCTTAAACTTAAGTTCCTGCCCGCGGTCATGACTCCGCCGAATATTTGAATTTGATTTTTCCGTTAAACACGCGCGTTGGCGTGCGTCTATGTACCTTTCTACTTGTCGGTTAGTGTCGCGCATGCGCTCAGCGAGGCTACACGCACGCGTTTAGCTTGGGTGAATAAAAAAATCTCGTGAGCGGTCATGGTGACCGCGCGTAGGAAGTTACGTGATTATTTTGTATTACGTGTATTTGTTTTGTTTTATTGTCAACATGAATAAAAACGACGAAAATATAACAAGATGGTTGGAAGAAGAGATGTCGGATGAAGAGGAGACCCGTGACGAAGATTGCAGCGATGTGGACTCCGTTTGTTCTGACAATCCCGTGCCTACAGAAGACTGCGAGTCTGATGACTGCTTGGGTATTTCATCTTCAGAGGAAATGGACGAAGATCATTCTACTGGTGAGAATAGATTGTGTCTTCGCGTGTGAGAGTACCAGTTACTCAAGATGATAACTTTTCTTTGGATGACGAAATACCTTTATCACAACTTCAAACGAGAAACGAAGCTACTTTGGTAAAATCGTTTCAGGTGGTCTTCTGTTCCGAGTGCCATTCGTGCCAGAACTCAGCAACATAATATTGTGTCACAAGCACCAGGACTAAAACCACCATATCGTGATGTATTCAATGAATCAACCACACCTCTCGACCTTTGGAGTCTTTTATTCACGAATGAGATGCTCGATAAAATAGTATTATACACTAATCAAAAATAAGGCAGTTGCGACCAACATATAAAAGCAAGGATGCGTTCAAGATTTAGATCGAACAGAACTAAAGGCCTTTATCGGATTTTTATTTTACACGGCTATATTCAAAGAAACAGAGAAGATTATAGATCGTGGTATAATACGGATGGCTCTGGCAGGAAATATATCGGTGCATATTAGTAAAATAGATTTGAAATTTTGATGAAAACCATCCGTTTCGATGATTCTGAAACAAGAGCTCAAAGGCGAGAGACTGACCTGGCTGCACCAATATCAGAGCTTTTCAATTCTTTTATTCAGAACTGCCAAGAAGTACAGCATTGACACTTGTAGCATAGACGAGATGTTGGTGGCTTTCGTGGTTGTAAATTTAGAATGTACATGCCGAAGAAGCAGCCAAATATGGCCTGAAACTTATGTGCCTTACAGATGCCAGAAATGGTTTCTCCTCAACTCCTACATTTATTTAGGCAAAGATTCTGATGGAACAAATTTGACAGCGGAACAAAAACGATTGTCAAAACCTACGCAAGCAGTTTTACGACTTATCCCACCAGTGGAAGGCTCGAACAGAAATATTACTGCCGACAATTGGTTTTGTTCTATAGAACTTGTAAACATTCTGAAGGATAAAAATTGACTCTGTGGGCACTCTAAAAAAACAAGGGAATACCACCAGAATTCTACCAAATGGCAAAGACAAGTTGAATCATCGGTTTTGGTTTCACAAAGATATAACTCTCACATCTTTTGTTCCGAAGAAAACAAAGCCGTGGTTATGATTTAGTATGCACCATACGGCTAGCGTAGATGAAAATACCAAGAAGCCAGAAGTTATTATGTATTATAACCAGACTAAAATTGGCGTCGATTTATTGGATCAAAGGTGCTCAAATTATTCAACGGCCCGACGAACGCAAAGATGGCCCTGGTAATTTTTATCGGCTGCTGGATATATCTGCTTCAAATGCTTACGTCATAAGTTCACACAATCAAACACAGAGAACCGGAAGCAGATTCAAATTTATGAAACGGCTAGCACAAGATCTGACGACACCACACATGCGACGGCGAGAGGGTTATGAAAACACCTCGACATAAAATGTTCAATACGCCGCATTTTGAAAATTGAAGATGAAATGCCCAGCTGTTCAGATGCAGATAAACTAGAAAACGTAAAACATGTTCAACTTGCCAAGAAAAGAAAAGACGCAAAACATTTCACCTATGTTTTATGTGTAAAACCCATCTGTTTGAGTGCGCCAAAATGTGCTAAAATTGTCATGAAAAATTGTGAACTTTACCCCTGCAATTTTATCAAATGTTCATAATTTTTATATTTTATAACTTTGTTTTGTTCAAATGTTTATAGATATTAAGAAAAAGCAAATTGTTCTAATTTTAAATTCTAATTTGATTGATCTCATTATTTGAAGATGATTGTTAATTTTGAGAGAAATATGCCTGCATTTATGTTTTTGTCATTTCATAGAAGAAAATGTTGTGTTATTTAGTTTTTTTCTTTTCAATATCATTATTATAATCTTAAAGTGTGTTTCATTTATTATTTATTACATTATTGACCCACATTACATAAAAACATGGTTTTAATGTAGGAGCACTGTGACCGCGGGCAGGTACATGCGTTACAAATATAGGTGGCAGGAACTTGAGGGTTAAATCAGGCAAGCAAAAGTTGTTAATAACGGTGATTCAGCAAAACGCACCGATCTATGTTTCATAAACAAAACCATAGACAAATCGTCCAGTGATCTAAAGACAATTTTATCGACATTTGATTATAAGAATTGCATGGAAACTTTAGATAAACGGAATGAACTAAATACAATGAATGCAAAAATAAACATATAGATAAATACTAAAAACTAACTACTAAATCAAATGTCCAACACCAACGTCAACGTAAGAACGGAACGCAACCATTGACAACAGACGCGAGTAATAAACAACGCGCGGTCTATAACCTGTCAAAACAATCTCTGGACGACGCGACAATAAAAGTTTTGGCTAAAGGTATGAATTTCGCAATAACACCGCGAAAAATCGTATGAAAACATTATCTGTAGTGTTGAGGACTGTCTGTATAAAAATAATATTGGTAAGGAAGATTTAGAGGCCATACGTCAAGACATCTCGTCTTTGTTACGTCGAAGCTCAGTGCCGAAATTAAATCTTCCGAAGGATGAAATTAATGCATTGAAAAACTTACGCAACAGACCAGATTTAACGATTCTCCGCGCAGATAAAGGTAATGCTATGGTTATAATGGATACGTCGGATTACAATTCTAAAATACAACAACTTTTATCGGATGAAAGTACGTACGTAAAGATCAAAACAGACCCTACAACTAATACGCTTAAAACAACTAGCGATCTAATTAAGAAATACTCCGAGAAATTGAATCTAGACGTCAATTCGATAATACCTACGTGTGCCAAACCACCGAAGTTGTATGGGTTACCAAAAATACACAAACCGAACGCTCCATTACGTCCAATAGTGAGTCAGATCGATTCGCCAACTTACAGATTGGCTCAACTCTTAGCAAAAACACTATCACCACTCAGAGGACACACAAGAGCACACACTAAGGATTCATACCATTTTGTTAGTGAGATAATTTGAGTTAATTCGCAACATAAAATTGAAGGCTTTGCTGCATAAACGGTACAAGGCCAGTAGATCAAGAACTGATTATGACGCGTTTGCTCGGTGTAGGGCTAATGTAAAGAATATGATAGGACTCACGGAACAATATCAACAACGTGTTCAAAATCAAATGTTGAAAGATCCAAAATCTTTTGGAATTTTGTTAAATAAAAGACGTAAGAGTCCACAATTGATTTTGAAAGACGGGGAAGCGTTGTCTGGTCAGCAGTGTGTTGACGAGTTCGCAGAGTATTTTCATTCTGTTTATAGTTCAGAGCGGCCGTAGTTGGATGTGAGCTCCGCTATAGTAGGAGCAGGTAGCGGAAATGGAGCGGTGCGGGTGCACTTGGACCAATTACAGTTGGTAGACGTATGTCGTGCGCTTAAAGAACTTAAGCCCAAACGGTCTGCAGGACCTGACGGCATTCCGCCTTATATCTTTAAGGATTGTAGGTCAGTACTAGCCAAGCCGCTATTGCATATATATAACAAATGCCTTAGTTCCCGGAGAGGTGGAAAGTAACCCGCGTTGTTCCGGTTCCAAAGGGAGGTTCAGCAAAATCAGTGGATGGGTACAGGCCTGTTGCAGTGTTGTCTTCGTCGGCAAAAGTTTTTGAAGCTGCTATTCATAAGACAATATTTCATCAGGTGAGCGCACAACTCTCAGACGCTCAACACGGGTTTCGACCAGGAAGGAGTACAACCAGTAACCTTCTCTGTCAGATGGCTCATCTGGTACCGAGTGGAGACAAGGGGTTACAGACGGATGCAGCCTATTTTGACTTTAAAAAAGCATTTGACCTAGTAGATCATAACGTGTTGCTTAAAAAGCTAGCAGTTTTTGGTTTTACCCCACATTTACTGCACTTTTTTGCAAGTTACATGTCCGATAGGCAGCAATATGTGGAATATGAGGACATAAGTCGAGCCATATTTCACGTCTGGGGTAAGTCAGGGCAGTAACCTTGGCCTTGGAATTTTGTTGATGATAAACGACCTACCAGAAGTGGTGAAAGACGCTAGGTGTTTATTGTTTGCTGACGACCTTAAATTGTCTCTTGCGATAAAAATAGGAATGACTGCAGTATACTACAAAGAGACATAGACAGGGTTGTGAGTTGGAGCAAAGACAATTTTTGCAATTTAACAGCTCTAAGTGTGTTAATTAGTTTTTCGCGCGCACTCCTATTTTACATAACTATCACATTGACGAGCTGCCGATGACAAGGGTTAGAGAAGTTAAAGATTTAGGACTAACTTTTAACACAGAGCTTACTTTTCATGATCACATCATAAACATCTGTAAAAAAAGTTATAGAAATCTAGGATTTATGCTTCGTACGGTCCGATGATTCACAAACATAAAAGCGATTATAGCCTTGTATAATACATTGGTACGGAGTCAACTTGAATGTAATGCAGTCATCTGGGCTCCGCATGAAACTAAGTATAGTCCCATGCTAGAGCGAGTACAGAATAAATTTATTAGATATTTATATATGTGTTATTATGGAGTATACCCATTTTATCCTTTAATGTATCCAATTGTTTATCTTAGGTATGGTAGGATATAATGAACTAAGAGTTAGAAGGAACTTGCGCTCACCTCGTATATTTTAAAATACTCAGAGGAAAATTGCATAACGCTGAAATGTTAGGGCAATTAAACCTATGTGTTCCTGAGAGGTATGTGTGGCGCCGACGGCAGCCGCGACTGTTGGTGGAGCCGCGCGGTCGGACCAACCTTCTGGGTAAGGCACCTCTGACGCGCGCACTCCATACGCTCAACTTAATAGCTAGCGAGACGGACCTGTTCTGTCGTACTCTGAGTGAATTCACAAAGACAGCATTGTTTGTAATTTGTTACAAAAATTAAAGCATGAATACAAATCAGTTAGACAGCTACACTATCGCATTAGGTAATCCTGTAATGATAGTTGTAAGTTTCAGAAATAAATAAATAAATAAATAAAAAAAAAAAGAAGACCTATGTCTTACTGACAATGAAACTATGGTCAGTTTTGATGTTCAGTCTCTATTTACATGCCTACCTGTTGAAGACTGCATCTCAATTGTAACTAGGAAACTAGAGGAAAACAACATACCAGCAGAATATGCAGTACTGCTTAGACATTGCCTTACATCTGGCTATCTATTGTGGAAGGAAGAGTTTTACAAGCAAGTAGATGGTGTTGCAATGGGCTCACCGGTATCTCCCATTGTCGCCGATATTTTCATGGAGGATTTTGAGGAGAAAGCCTGCTTACTGCACCAGTAACTCAAGGTTCTACAAGCGGTACGTAGACGATACTTTCACAATTTTACCATCAGAACAAAGTAACTGCATTTTTAGAACATCTTAATTCCATAAACTCTAAAATTCAATTTACTATGGAGTTAGAGCAAATAATTCTTTAGCTTTCCTAGATGTATTAGTCATTCGAAATCCTAACAACACATAGGTCACACCGTGTATTGAAAAGACCCATACAAACAGATATTTAAATGGTGAATCCCACCATCATCCTTCACAGTTGGCTACTGTGGGCAAATCTTTGTTACAGAGAGCACGAGGGATCTGTGACAGCAAACACCTGGCCGCCGAGCTTCAGCACGTCAAGCAGGTTCTGCACGACAACAAGCTTCGGGTCCCGCGCCTACGTCACAGTGACCGAGTGAAGCCGGCCACAGTCGAGCGTGTGCCTGCTGTACTACCATATGTCAGAGGTGTCACCGACAAGATTGGCTACATCTTGAAGCGAGCTTCTATAAAACATTCTTCAAGCCGCCGAAGAAGATTAGTCAGTTCTTACCATCCGCCAAGTGCAATATTCCTCTACAAGATGCAGGAGTGTACAAGCTTGATTGTGAATGTGGTCTTCTCTCATATATAGGGCAAACAAAACAATCTATTAAAACCCGCGTAAAGAACACATAGCTGACGTGCAGCACCAACGCTCGGGAAGTCTGCAGTTTGTGATCATATCCTAGACGGCCCCCGCCATTACATTAGATTTGATAAACCACAGATTCTCGCGAAAGAACATCGATTCCTGCCAAGGATGATACGTGAGGCTATTGAAATTAAAAAACATCCTAATTTCAATAGAGAGGGAGGCTGGGTACTACCACCTGCTTGGGATCCTGTAATTAATAAAATCAAAACTAAACCTAAGCATACCACTGCAAGACTTCAAGACACAGTTAGTTCATTCTGCGTAGATCGGACCAAAATTAATAATTAAAAAAGCTGAAGGTACTCCGGATTAACTTTGACATTGGGACGTCAAACACCTCAGTCCCCCGTGACCATGGGTGCTGTAAAGCACCCGAAACGTCGGGAATTAATAAAATAAGTTAATTAAACGCGATATAATCCGTAAAAGTAGTTTAATTCAATGTGTAGTGTTCGCGTAAATATAAGAAATCATTATGTAACCCCTACTTGAGTTTGCAAATCAAAAACTTATTAAATTTAAATTTATACCGGGTGTTAAATCTGCGAAGCACCACATAAAGCGTGTCATTGGAAACAGCCATCTAACGTTCGAAGAAATTGGCACTTTGTTTGCCCAAGCGGAGGCTATTTTGAATAGCCGTCCTTTATGCCTTCTGTCCTCATCTCTCAATGACCTTCTTCCCTTATCTCCGGGACACTTTCTTATTGGGAGACCATTAACAGCAGCGCCGGCACGGTATCTGGTTGAAGCCAAAGAAAGTCATCTTCAACGCTAAGAACGTCTAAAGAAAATGCAGCAACATTTCTGGCAACGGTGGCAGCGTGACTATCTGTCTGAACTGCAGCAAAGGACAAAGTGGAAGAGTAGTGCTGCCAACCTAAACGTCGGGGACATGGTGCTTTTGGCGGAAGACAATACCTCCGCTCATGGAAGCTTGGCCAGCTGGGTGTCGAGCGGTCGGGAATTCTCTCGGTAATTCGTAATGCACGCGAAGCATTCCGCGAGCTTCTCCAAGGCACATTAACATGTTGCCGTATTCACGAGCACTATAAACGTACGCGTTAGGCATTATTAAAACAAAAAGAAACACAAAACGTAACAACAAGAATAACACGTAATAACAAGTAGGTAATACCAAGTAATAACAATAAGAATTTAATAAAAAAACAATTGAACTGTCGCTTGCATGCGTGTCCAAAGTCAACACGGAACTGTCTCAAAACTAAAATCAATAATTAATCCCGCCAAAACTGAAGCCTACACTTTGAACATTCCCACAGACCGTCAAATGTTATGACATTGCCAACTTTTATTTTATAAGTTTAGTTTCCATATGATCCTACGACTACTCTTTCATATGGAATTTAGAAGTTATAGTTGTAATTTTTTAATACAATTAGACAATCAATTGTACCCTGACGAAACAAGCAGTTCGTTACTACAAAAATGATATTGAAATTAATAAACGTACTTACTTGGGTTTGGTTATCTTTGATTTTGTACAAGAAAA